>CM038681.1:171149732-172349732 GCA_021605205.1 Aegilops longissima | reverse complement strand
GTCCAATGAGCATTGAGGCTTGCGGAGGATATCGTTATGTTCTCACTCTCACTGATGACTTGAGTAGATATGGGTATGTCTACTTGATGAAACACAAGTCTCAGACCTTTAAAAAGTTCAAGGAATTTCAGAATGAGGTAGAGAATCAACATGACCGAAAAATAAAGTTCTTACGATCAGATCATGGAGGAGAATATTTAGGTCACAAATTTGGTACACACTTAAGGAAATGTGGAATCGTTTCACAACTCACGCCGCTGAACACCTCAACAATACGGTGTGTCCGAACGTCGTGTCGCACTCTATTGGATATGGTGCGATCTATGATGTCTCTTACTGATTTACCGCTATCATTTTGGGGATACGCTCTAGAGACAGCTACATTGACTTTAAATAGGGCACGGTCTAAATCCGTTGAGACGACACCGTATGAATTATGGTTTGGGAAGAAACCTAAGCTGTCGTTTCTAAAACTTTGGGGATGCGATGCTTATGTCAAGAAACTTCAACCTAAAAAGCTCGAACCCAAGTCGGAAAAATGCGTATTCATAGGATACCCTAAGGAAACCATTGGGTATACCTTCTACCTTAGATCCGAAGGCAAGCTCTTTGTTGCCAAGAACGGATCCTTTCTGGAAAAAGAGTTTCTCTCGAAAGGAGTAAGTGGGAGGAAAGTAGAACTCGATGAAGTACTACCTCTTGACCTGGAAAGTAGTGCAGCTCAGGAAAATGTTCCTGTGGTGCCTACACCGACTGGAGAGGAAATTAATGATGATGATCAAGGTACTTCGGATCAAGTTTCTACTGAACTTCGTAGGTCCACAAGGACACGTGCCACACCAGAGTGGTATGGCAACCCTGTCCTGGAAATCATGTTGTTAGACAACGATGAACCTTCGAACTATGAAGAAGTGATGGCGGGCCCAGATTCCAACAAATGGCTTGAAGCCATGCAATCCGAGATAGGATCCATGTAAGAAAACAAAGTATGGACTTTGACAGACTTGCCCGATGATCGACGAGCGATAGAAAACAAATGGATCTTTAAGAAGAAGACGGACGCGGATGGTAATGTTACCATCTATAAAGCTCGACTTGTCGCTAAGGGTTATCGGCAAGTTCAAGGGGTTGACTACGATGAGACTTTCTCTCCGTGGCGAAGCTGAAGTCCGTCCAATCATGTTAGCAATTGCCGCATACTATGATTATGAGATATGGCAAATGGACATCAAAACGGCATTCATTAACGGCTACCTTAAGGAAGAACTGTATATGATGCAGCGGAAGGTTTTGTCGACCCTAAGAATGCTAACAAGGTATGCAAGCTCCAGCAATCCATTTATGGGCTGGTGCAAGCATCTCGAGTTGGAACATTCGCTTTGATGAGATGATCAAAGCGTTTGGGTTTATCTTGCACTTATGGAGAAGCCTCGTTTACAAGAAAGTGAGTGGGAGCTCAGAGCATTTCTCATATTATATGTAGATGACATACTTTTGATGGGAAATGATATAGAACTTCTGGACAGCATTAAGGCCTACTTGAATAAGAGTTTTTCAATGAAGGACCTTGGAGAGACTGCTTATATATTAGGCATCAAGATCTATAGAGATAGATCGAGACGCCTCATAGGTCTTTCACTAAGAACATACCTTGATAAGATATTGAAGAAGTTCAAAATGGATCAGTCCAAGAAAGGGTTCTTGCCTGTATTACAAGGTGTGAAATTGAGCTCAGCTCAATGTCCGACCACGGCAGAAGATATAGAAGAGATGAGTGTCATCCCCTATGCATCAGCCATAGGGTCTATTATGTATGCCATGCTGTGTACCAGACTGATGTAAACCTTGCCGTAAGTTTGGTAGGAAGGTACCAAAGTAATCCCGCAAGGAACACCGGACAGCGGTCAAGAATATTTTGAAGTACCTGAAAAGGACTAAGGACATGTTTCTCGTTTATGGAGGTGACGAAGAGCTCGTCGTAAAGGGTTACGTCGACGCTATCTTCGACACAGATCTGGATGACTCTAAGTCACAAACCAGATACGTGTATATGTTGAATGGTGGAGCAGTAAGCTGGTGCAGCTGCAAGCGGAGCGTCGTGGCGGGATCTACATGTGAAGCGGAATACATGGCAGCCTCGGAGGCAGCGCATGAAGCGATTTGGATGAAGGAGTTCATCACCGACCTAGGAGTCATACCCAATGCGTCAGGGCCGATCAAACTCTTCTGTGACAACACTGGTGCTATTGCACTTGCCAAGGAGCCCAGGTTTCACAAGAAGACCAGGCACATCAAGCGTCGCTTCAACTCCATTCGTGAAAATGTTCAAGATGGAGACGTAGAAATTTGCAAAGTGCATACGGATCTGAATGTCGCAGATCCGTTGACTAAACCTCTTCCGCAAACAAAACATGATCAACACCAGAACTCTATGGGTGTTCGATTCATCACAATGTAACTAGATTATTGACTCTAGTGCAAGTGGGAGACTGTTGGAAATATGCCCTAGAGGCAATAATAAAAGGATTATTATTATATTTCCTTGTTCGTGATAATTGTCTTTTATTCATGCTATAATTGTATTATCCGGAAATCGTAATACACGTGTGAATACATAGACTACTATATGTCCCTAGTGAGCCTCTAGTTGACAAGCTCGTTGATCAACAGATAGTCATGGTTTCCATACTATGGACATTGGATGTCATTGATAACGGGATCACATCATTAGGAGAATGATGTGATGGACAGACCCAATCCTAAGCATAGCACAAGATCATGTAGTTCATTTTGCTAGAGCTTTTCCAGTGTCAAGTATCTTTTCCTTAGACCATGAGATCGTGTAACTCCCGGTACCGTAGGAGTGCTTTGGGTGTACCAAACGTCACAACGTAACTGATTGACTATAAAGGTGCACTACAGGTATCTCCGAAAGTGTCTGTTGGGTTGTCACGGATCGAGACTGGGATTTGTCACTCCGTATTACGGAGAGGTATCACTGGGCCCACTCGGTAATGCATCATCATAATGAGCTCAAAGTGACCAAGTGTTTGGTCACGGGATCATGCATTACGGTACGAGTAAAGTGACTTGCCGGTAACGAGATTGAACGAGGTATTGGGATACCGACGATCGAATGTCGGACAAGTAACATACCGATTGACAAAGGGAATTGTATACGGGGTTGCTTGATTCCTCGACATCGTGGTTCATCCGATGAGATCATCGTGGAACATGTGGGAGCCAACATGGGTATCCAGATCCCACTGTTGGTTATTGGCCGGAGAGCTGTCTCGGTCATGTCTGCATGATTCCCGAACCCGTAGGGTCTACACAATTAAGGTTCGGTGACGCTAGGGTTATTAGGAAGACTTGTATGTGATTAACAAATGTTGTTCGGAGTCCCGGATAAGATCCCGGACGTCACGAGGAGTTCCGGAATGGTCCGGAGGTAAAGATTTATATATGGGAAGTTGTCATACAGTCACCGGAAAGTTTCGGGGGCATATCGGTATTGTACCGGGGCCACCGGAGGGGTTTCGGGGGTCTACCGGGAGGGGCCACCTCTTCCGGAGGACCTTGTGGGTTTTATGGAGAAGGGAACCAGCCCAAGTGGGCTGGGGCGCCACAACCCCCTAGGGCCCATGCGCCTAGGGTTTGGGGGGAACCCTAGAGGGGGCGCCCCCTTGCTTGGGGGGCAAGCCCCCCTCCACTTGGCCGCCGCCCCCCCTCTAGATCTCATCTAGAAGGGGCCGGCCCCCTTCCCCCTTCCCCTAAATAGAGGCGCGAGGAGGGCTGCACACACAATCCAAGGCGCAGCCCTCCCTCCCAACACCTCTCCTCCTCCGCGTGTGCTTAGCGAAGCCTGCCGAGAATCGCCACTCCATCACCACCACGTCGTCGTGGCTGCTGTTGGAGCCTTCTTCCTCAACCTCTCCTCCTCCTTGCTAGATCAAGGTGCGGAGACGCCATCCGCTCCGTCGTGTGTTGAACGCGGAGGTGCTGTCCGTTCGGCACTTGGTCATCGGTGATTTGGATCACGACGAGTACGACTCCCTCAACCCCGTTCTCTTGAACGCTTCCGCTCGCGATCTACAAAGGTATGTAGATGCACTCCTATCACTCGTTGCTAGATGAACTCATAGATGGATCTTGGTGAAACCGTTGGAATTTTTTATTATTTTCTGCAACGTTCCCCAACAAGGCTGACGGCTGCTGCGGCAAGGCTTCGTGGGTCGCGGTGGAGGTCTCCGTCACGGGCAACACTGCTTTGGCCCGCGGCTGGCAGATGTTTGCCCGCGTGCACTGCCTAGGCAGGCGGTGCACCCTCCACTTCAAGTACGACGGTAACGCGACCCTCTACGTGAGGGTGTTCGGGGAAGTTGGTCGCCGTGTCGGGTGCTGCCCTGAGGACAAGAACGGCGGCGAGGTGCTCAGCCTTGGTGACGGTCATGACGAGGGTGAAGGTGGGCTTGTCCTCAGTGCCGGACGCGGCTCGTCCAGCTACAGCGACTCTTCTTCCGGCGACAGCTCTAGCAGCGGCGAATATGACCAGCCGCCGTGCCCGATTTGAGGGCGGCAGCGGGTCGTCTCGTTGCCGTGCCCTAGTGAAGCGCGAGGAGGGGTCTGGCTGAGTCAGGACGGTGCCAAGGCCTACTCTCGCGGACTGCTGCAGGGTGCACGCCGCTTCTGTTTTGTTCTTCCCTTTCTTCCTGCATTAAGAAAGAGACAAGTATGGGGGCCCACAGGGGCGTGCAACTAACCATGCTTTCTAGGTTGCTATGTTATGTTTATCATTCCTGTGTAGTGTTGCAGCATCAGCGTTTTATGTAGGCGCGTAGAAATAACTTAGCTTGACCCGCTCGAAGTAGTTTCCGGCTCGTGAGGCGCGCGTTTCCCTGTACCTGGCGAGACCTCCTTGGCTTGGGAGGCATCTAGGAACTGCAAAAATTTGTTAGGAAACTCTTATTCTTCCGAGCCCTGGTCGCAGGCGCAGCCAGCCATGATCCAGCGCTTCGCATCGCGATACCCGAGGGGCATGGATTGAGAGAAGTGCACCAGCTTGCGAGCTCGAGCGAGGGTGGCTCGCGAAGAACAGTAAGAAAAACACTCACGAGTGCGCCTGTCCAGCCCCCTCGCGAGGCATGCGAGGGAGAGTACGGGTCAAAACAAGGAACCGAGGGAAGAAATGGAGACAAAAGGTGATCGAACCAAACCGACAGGAAACACGAGAAAACAAATTTCCATTAAAGAGGGGCAAGCCAACTACGGAAAGTAAATGAAAAGCCGCGTCCGGCACCTAGTTTAGTCTTCTCACTAGCGCGGAGCTAAGTGCTGCCACTAGGACATGGGAGGGAGCCCCCGAGGCCCGAGGGCGGCACTCCTGAGACTCCGGGGCATGTACAACCCCACTCATTATTATGTGAGAGTGTCACGAGTGGAGACCTTCACAGGCACCGGGCCTTGCTTCATGGGTAGAACTTCCGGAGGTGCTGAATGTTCTAGGCGTTCTGGATGGGGACCTCGTCCTGCGTCTCCAGGCGCACGGCGCCAGGCCTGGAGACGTGGGCGACCCTAAACGGGCCCTCCCACATGGGTGAAAGCTTATGCAGCCCTTCCCTGGAGAGCACCGGCCTTAGGACGAGGTCACCCACCTCGAGCGTCCTGGAGCGGACGCTACGACAGTGGTACCATCGCAGCGTCTGCTGGTATCTTGTCGCTTGGAGCGTGGCTTCGCGGCGGCGTTCCTCCCCCAGCACGAGGTCCATCCCCCGCATGGCATCCTGCTGTGCCTCGTCAAACACCAGGACCCGCGCGGAGCGATGCTTGACCTCGTGATGGAGAACCGCTTCTTGTAACATCCCAAATTTCCTATTTGGAATGTTTTACAATTATAGCTAAGCATCCTATGCATCCTGTTTGAATTTGAATGCCATTTGAAGTTTCAGAGAATTTTGAGTTTTGAATTTGAATTTCAAACTTTGGCAAGTGGTAATCATTTCAAAAACTACACCTGATAAATACTTGATCAAAAGTATGAGAGGAGTAAACATGACACTCCAAAAATATCAGAGGAAAACATTGCCAAAAGTTTTGGATTCAAATCTGAATTTTATTTGAATTTGAAAAAAATGGATTTTTATAAAGTTTGGATTTTGCCTTTGGAAAATGTTCAAATGAAAGGAATATTCCCGATCATTTTGGTATATATATACCCTATATAAAATATTTATATTTTAAAAGTTATACTGCTTTTTGTTTTATTTTAAAAATAAATTCAAAAAAGGAAAAAACCCAACCCAGCGCCACCAGCCCCCCTGCCCAGCAGCTGGCTGAAACCACCAGCGCCAGCGCAGCCAACACCAACCAGCCCAGAGCTGCCCAGCCAATCGCCCAGCCCAACAGACCGACCATGCCTCCCACCAATCCCTCTCATCGATCGCCGCTCGCTCCCCCCTCTCTCTCTCATCGACAGTGGGCCCGCCCATCGTCAACCCCGCCCACGCCACCTCGCCACGCGCCGCAGATCGTCGAATCCCAAGGATCCGGATCCCGATCCGCCTCGATCGCCCCGAAGCTGTGCCGAGGCCCCCGCTATTTAAGCCCTCACCCGCACCCCATTCCCCTAGCCCTCGCGGACCCCTCCTCTCTCGCTCGAGCTCACTGAGACCCGAGGCTCCGCCGCCGCCATTCTCGTCGCCGTCGCCGCCCTAGGCCACCCCGATCTCCCCGACTCCACCAGACCCTCCCGACCTCGTCCAAGATCCTCCCGCCACTCCGTCGACCTCCCCAGACGACCGGAGCCCTCAACGCACTCTCGCCGCCGCCGCGCCGTCGCTGAACGCCGTAAGTCACCGAAGCCCCTCCCCGTCTGATCGCCACCAACGGTGTAGATTAGAACTCAAGGGTATTTTTTTATAAAACCGCCCGGTTCGCTACGGTTTAGATTAGTTAGGGTTTATTTTTATTAGACCGGCCCGTTCTAGTTTAACCCTAGGCCCGTTTAGGTTATTTGACGCACAGTGCGTAGTTTAGGCCCATTAGGCCTTTTTCTTTTATTTTTGTTTTTCTGTTTTAGCAGAATAGTTTCTGTTTTGAAAAATTCATATCTTTTATTCTGTTTAATATTTTTAGGTGATTCTTTTTTTGTTGGTTTGCAAATTTTATGTAGTTTCTGTAGATTATATATTTAGCTATGTTAAAATTAATTAAAATTGCTTTAATTTAGTTTTAGTCAGAATAGTAAATCTGCTATAACTTGAGTTAGAAAAATTATTTTGGATGATTCTTTTTGTCCCAACTTTATTTTGGCATTGCCAAACCATAAAATTAACTTGGGTATTTTAGGATTAATAAATAAATAGTTTTAAGCAAAATATTATTAATCCCAATTAATTAACTAGCTACTGCTTTTCCTATTAATTTAATTAGTAAATAAATTTATTTTTAACATGTAATTGATTATTCTAGGATAGTTTCTGTCACTTTATAGGATGAACTTTTATTTATAATAAATAAAAGTTTTATTTTATTTTTCTTAATAGAAATTGGATTAGGCCTAATAGGAGTTTTATAATAGCTTTTAAATTAATTCCTTTTGCTCCTAGTTGCTTAGTGAATTCTTTTCTGTTAAGTTAACATAAAACCATGATAAGTTATGTTAGGGAAATTTTTATTATATAAAACTACTTTTAGCTATTGTTTGAAGTAGGAAAAACTTTGAATGGGTTTTTCTTTGAGTTTTCCCTTTGTATTTTGTTTTGGTTGTTTTGGTGTTTTATGTTACTTTGTTATGCTATTGTGTTATGTGATCCTATTGCTATATGCTTATTGTGATTTGTTTGTCTCGGTAGAGTTTCCTGAGTGCTGAAGCTTGCTACTACTGAATCTTTAGCTTACGAGGATCATCAAGAAGGCAAGTTTTGATCATGTTATTTCTATACCTATGTTTTTGTGCATTAGTAATTGTCACCACCCCACCATGCATGCAGAGTTGAAATCTTGAAGTTATTAATCTTGAGTAGTATCATGTGGTAGGATGAACCAATCCCTTGTTACCATGACCCGGGACGAAGTAGTTACTTTGCTATGCTCAGAGACGGGTTTTGGGTTGAGTGAAATTCATAAGCAAGATGTGAGAGTCAATGATGATGACAACCCCATGAACTACAAGAATCAAGATGGACTTGAATTCACTCTTGGGTGGAGGATTCGGTTGACGGGCACCTGGAGAACCCAGTGGTTGGCGGGATGCATGGAGAAGTGCCATGACATCTTGCGGAAAGCTTCACCCAACCACGAAGAGAAGGATGGATGCCCCATGACCGAAGCTTACTGTGCAGCCGCAAGCCATTGTGGGCTCTGGCTGGGTTGACCCTAGTAGTGACGCTGGCTGGGCGGTACTACGAGATGTAGAAGAATGGTAGGATTGATGGGTACGGCAGTAGCTGAAGAACTCTTTGGAAGACCTGTTTATCTGTCCCGCCTTCAAACACCATGAAGTGCGAAGACTTTAAAGGAGGGAATGATTCTTGCGGGGAAAGTGCGCAGACCTCTGCAGAGTTAAAGATCTAATCGATTAGCCGTGTCCCCGGTTACGGACAATTTGAGCCTCTGGAACTTGGAAGTATTCGGATATCTCAACACTAAAACTAATGAATTAATTTGAGGGGTTTATGACTTAATAATTTGGGAATGAGATATTGGTTGGCGGAACCATCTCAATAACTACCAACAATTGTAGTAATTTGCAAGTAAGACCACTGTAGTAGGGAAAAATTTGCTTTTCGCAAAATGATGAAACTTAGAGCTCCACAGCCAAATGCATATAGTGATAGTAACTTTATTATTGTTATTCTTCATGACTTGCCAGCTTATTCAAAAAGCTGACCTACATGGCTGCAACGCCTTATGTTGCGTAGGTATATTCCGATCGGGGTGAGGCTACGCCCGCGCTTAGCGATTGCCCTTTGAGTCGGATGGACTCGCTTTACTTCGACGCTCCGCAGTGTTATTAGTTTATTTCTCATGAGTTGGCCTTGAGCCAATTTATTCTCTTGTAATAAAGACTCTATATGAGAATCGGGTAATAAAATCCAGGTGTGATTGAACTTTGATTACTTTATCGATGTATTGTGAGTACCAAAGATGATCTTGGGATGGTATGCATACGTAGATTTGACCGATTTTGGGTCAGTCGCTCAGAGATGGTATCGAGCACACGCCGACCGTAGGATCGTAACCCCTAGGATCGGAAAGCCATAGCAGAGACCATTTACTTTATATCCTTATCATTCCGTAATTCTCCTGCTCAATTCTGACTCTTCTCCTATTTTCAACATTCTAGATGGCGTCGAATTCACCCCAGCTTCTGCTACGGAGTTTTGCCACCCGACGAGACGATGCCCTTCGCGTAAAGCTGGTCCAGATGGTGAAGAAGCTGAAGATTGCTCGCCCTCGATCACCGGAAGCCAACCAATGCACTTCCGACGGACACCCGCTCTGATTGAAGTGCATATCCTGTGGAGAACCTTCGGAGGACACACGGAGCCCATTGACTTTGAGTTCACCGAGTTCAACTGGATCATCGGAAGGGACGTGGCGATCTATCGAGCACTTGGACATCTCCGAGAGGAGTACAGGCGAGCTCGATCCTCGGACTCGCCATGGTTTCTCGCAGAGCAAGGAACGGAGATATCATCCGCACCGTCGAGGACGATTCCACTCTCTCTACATCCAGACTTGGAGTGTCTTCTCGAAACGGAGATTCGCACTCGCCGAACTCAAGACACACCGGAAGCTTTTGTTCCGTGAACTGGAACTGGAGGAGAAGGCACGCGCAGACTTCCTTAACCATGAGGAAGAAGTTGCGGACTTCATGGAGACAGTCGACGACCTGAAGATGAAACTTGCCGCGATAGAGGAAATGATGGACTTGGGAGAGGACCTTTATCCGAGTGGAGATGAAGGACCCCTCGTGAGAAATGATCAGGATTTTGAAGGGAGCTCCACTGGAGAAAGCCACAAGAGGAGGCGCCACAACAGAGGACGCAAGGATTTTTGATGAAGACTTTTTTAGTCGACCACCATGTTATCTTTTACTTTTTCGTCGATCAGTTAGGCCGATATTTCCCTTCGATTAGTCATGAGCTTTTGTAATCGAGTTTGAACCATGTTTGAGTGGAATGAATAAATGATTGGTGTGTTCTATGTTTGTGCATTCATATGGGTAGTGTTATTTTCTCATTTTCTCATCCACTCCAAAAACACCAGATGCCTCCGAGACGTGACACTGGTTTCCCGCCGGAGCTCACCCAGCTGCTCCAGCAGCAGAATGCACTCATGTAGCTTCTCATTCAGAATCAGAACAACAACGCCAACAACCCACCGCCACCACCCCTTGTGGACAACTTGACTCGATTCCTGAGGCTGAATCCGCCAGTGTTCTCTAGTAGCACTGAGCCGATTGTGGCTGATGATTGGCTCCGCAAAGTCGGAAGAGAGCTAATCACCGTTGGATGCACCGATGTTTGAGAAGGTGCGCTTTGTCACAAGATCAACTTGATGGACTGAAGCTTCTTGGTGGGAGAACTACACCGCCACTTATCCCATTGGTGCCATCACATGGGATCAGTTCCAGCAGCCTTCCGCACCGCCATGTCTCAGCTGGAGCCATGAGTCTGAAGAAGCGTGAGTTCCGCAACTTACGCCAGGGGAACCGTACTATGGCCCAGTACGTGGATGAATTCAGCAAGCTCGCTCGCTATGCCCCAGATGATGTGGCCACAGATGCCGCCAAGCAGGAGAAGTTCCTTGAGGGACTCAATGATGAACTGAGCATGCAGCTTATTGTGGCTACCTTCAACAACTACCAGGAGCTGGTAGACAAGGCCACCATACTTGAAGGCAAGCAGCAGCAGATTGAAAGTCGCAAGCGGAAGTACAGCCAGGGGAAGCACAACTCGGGAGCTCAGCAGAAGCCCCGCTATGCACCATACTCAGGAGGGCACACCCATCATAACCATGGAGGTCATAACCATGGAGGAAATGGGAACAACCGCAACCAGGACAACAAGTCAGGCCATGGAAATGGCAATGGAAACGGTAATGGCAATCAGCACCGTTCTGCCCCGGCTCCGAAGGATCTGAGCCACATCACCTGCTTCAAGTGCCAGAAGACAGGGCACTATGCCACCGACTGCCCGGAGGCCAAGCAGAGGAATGGAAATGGCAATGGAGGCTCAGCGAAGAAGCCCAATCCTTTCCCTCGTGCTCGTGTGAACCACATCGACGTGGAGGACGCCTATGATCAGCCGACACCTCGTGGTTGGTAAGTTTTATTGAATTCACGCTCAGTTTTGGTACTCTTTGATTCGGTGCAACGATTCATTCATATCAAGGGTAGTTGTGGAAAAGTACGCAGGTTGCCCACTAAAACCCTTAGAAGCCCCTTCGCGTCGGCCCGCAGAGGAGAAATGATGGCAGCGTGGGCTGTCATGCAACCCTCAACATCGGGAACCATAAATTTCCCTTGGACCTCATAGTGTTGGAAACCCAGACCTTGGATGTAATCCTAGGCATGGATTGGTTGACAAAGTTTGAAGGAACATAGATCTGTGCCCAAGAAGTCTATTCTGCTCACCACCCCGGAGCAGAAGAGGATCAAGTATGTAGCCAGGCACAACCAGATGAAGAATCAGGTGAATTCCCTCACGGGAGTTGTTCAGGAGGAAGTGCCAGTAATGCAAGATTTTCCCGATGTGTTTCCGGAGGAATTACCAGGAATGCCACCGGACAGGGACATTGAGTTTCTGATTGAGCTATTGCCCGGCACAGCCCCAATATCCAAGAGACCTTATCGGATGCCACCGAATGAGTTGAAAGAGATCAAGGATCAAATTAATGAGTTGTTGGAGAAAGGATATATTCGTCCAAGCTCATCACCTTGGGGAGCCCCAGTTCTTTTGGTAGAGAAGAAGGATGGAAGCTTGAGGATGGTTGTGGATTATCGTGTGTTGAACGAAGTAACCATCAAGAACAAGTACCCTCTGCCGATGATTAACGATTTATTTGATCAGCTAGTTGGAGCCAAGGTATTCTCTAAGATCGATCTTCGATCAGGGTATCATCAGTTGAAGATCCGTGAAAAGGATATACCCAAAACATCATTCACTACCAGGTATGGTTTATATGAGTATACCGTCATGTCATTTGGATTGACTAATGCTCCTGCGTACTTCATGAATTTGATGAACAAGGTGTTTATGGAATATCTGGACAAGTTTGTCGTGGTGTTCATCGATGATATAATGATTTTCTCAAGAGCGAGGAAGAGCATAAGGAACATTTGCGTCTAGTTCGAGAGATACTTCAAGAACATCGATTGTATGCCAAGTTCAGCAAATGTGAATTTTGGTGAAGGAAGTTGGATTCCTCGGACATGTTATTTCAGGAGAAGGAATAGCAGTTGATCCCGCCAAGGTTGAATCACCACCGATTGGCGCCACCCACCTCGACCAAGGAGATCCGCAGTTTTCTCGGACTCGCAGGATATTATCGGAGGTTCATTGAGAACTTCGAAGATTGCCAAGCCCATGACTGAGCTGTTGAAGAAGGAAGCCAAGTATGTTTGGACCGAGGAATGTGAAGCCAGTTTTCAGAATTGAAGAAACGGTTGGTCACAGCCCGGTGTTGATTTTGCCAGACATACATAAGGAATACCAGGTTTATTGTGACGCTTCTCGTCAAGGACTCGGAGGAGTACTAATGCAGGAAGGAAAAGTTGTAGCTTATGCCTCCCGACAGCTACGACCTATGAGATGAATTATGCCACGCATGATTTGGAATTAGCAGCCGTAGTTCATGCACTCAAGACCTGGAGACATTTCCTCATCGGAAACCGTTGTGATGTTTACACAGATCACAAGAGCTTGAAGTATATTTTCACGCAGAAGGAATTGAACCTCGTGCAGAGAGATGGCTAGAGTTGATAAAGGACTATGACATGAGATTGCATTACCACCTGTAAAGCTAATGTTGTAGCAGATGCCTTGAGCCGTAAGAGTTATGTGAATACTCTTACAACAGGAGGATTACCCGAGAGTTAGTCGATGACCTCGTAGATCTCCGATCGAGATAGTTCCGAAAGGATATATTGCAACCTCGAAGTTCAGTCCACTTTGGCGAAAGGATTCGTGAAGCCCGTAAGTCGGACAAGGAAATTGATGAGATAAAGCAAAAGATGGAGGAAGGAAAAGCTAAAGGATTCCGTAAGGATGAATACGAACTATATGGTTCGAGGATCGATTTATGTGCCCAATGATCCCGAACTCGAAAGCTAATTCTTCAGAGGCTCATGATTCACCGTACTCGATTCACCCCGGCAACACCAAGATGTACCGGATTTGAAGCAAAGTTTCGTGGATGGTATGAAGAAGGATATTGCCGAGTACGTAGCGATAGATGCGATGTTTGTCAACGTGTTAAGGCGTAACATCGAAGCCAGCAGGTTACTTCAACCTTTGCCGATTCCCGATTGGAAATGGGAGAAACTTGGTATGGATTTCATCACAGATTACCCAGACCCGCTCAGTTATGATTCTATCTGGGTAGTGGTTGATCGTTTGACCAAGGTAGCTCACTTCATTCCCCGTGAAGACTACCTATACCAGTGCTAAGTTGGCCAAGATATACATGACCAGGATCGTATGTCTGCATGGAGTTCCGAGGAAAATCGTGTCGATAGAGGAACGCAGTTTACCTCAAGTTTTGGAAGCAGTTGCATGAAACTTTGGGTACGAGGCTGGAATTCAAGATGCTTTTCATCTGCAGCAGATGGATGGACCGAGAGAGTCAACCAGATTCGGAGGACATGTTGAGAGCTTGTGTGCTAGACTATGGGTCTAGCTGGGATGATAATCTGCCATACGCAGAGTTCTCATACAACAACAGATTATCAATCCATCAAGATGGCCCTTTCGCAGCTCTATACGGAAGGAGGTGCGAACACCATTGTGTGGGATAGTGTTGGAGATCGATCACTTTTCGGTTCCGACCTTATCAGGGATTCGAAGAGAAAGTCAAGCTGATTCGAGACAGACTCAAGATAGCACAATGAGCGTAAGAGTTATGCATAAATGAAGCAAAGGAAGTAACTTACGAAGTGGGAGACCGAGCATATCTTCGTGTGTCTCCACTTCGTGGAATCAAGAGGTTTGGTGTCAAGGAAAGTTAGCACCCGATTCATTGGCCCTACAAAATCCTCGAACGTCGTGGAGAGGTTGCTTACAAGTTGGAATTGCGGAAGGATTGTCCGGAGTTCATGATGTCTTCCATGTTTCTCACCAAGAAGTGTCATGCCGACATGGCCGATGTTCCGTTGAGAGACACAAGGCCCCTAGAGGCCATACAGCTTGACCGTGATCTGACTTACAAGGAGAAACCCGTCCGAATTCTCGAGACTGCAAGCAGAGTCACCCGCAGCAAGGTCATCAAATTTTGCAAGGTGTTGTGGAGTCACCACACCGAGGAAGAAGCCACACAGGGCGCCAAGAAGACCTTCTTGAGACCACCCGCACCTATTTGCTAGCCAACCCGAATCTCGAGGGCGAGATTCATCTTAAGGTGGGTAGGTTTGTAACATCCCAAATTTCCTATTTGGAATGTTTTACAATTATAGCTAAGCATCCTATGCATCCTGTTTGAATTTGAATGCCATTTGAAGTTTCAGAGAATTTTGAGTTTTGAATTTGAATTTCAAACTTTGGCAAGTAGGAATCATTTCAAAAACTACACCTGATAAATACTTGATCAAAAGTATGAGAGGAGTAAACATGACACTCCAAAAATATCAGAGGAAAACATTGCCAAAAGTTTTGGATTCAAATCTGAATTTTATTTGAATTTGAAAAAAATGGATTTTTATAAAGTTTGGATTTTGCCTTTGGAAAAATGTTCAAATGAAAGGGAATATTCCCCTGATCATTTTGGTATATATATACCCTATATAAAATATTTATATTTTAAAAGTTATACTCTGTTTTGTTTTATTTTAAAAATAAATTCAAAAAAGGAAAACCCAACCCAGCGCCAGCCAGAGCCCTGGCCGAGCCAGTACAAGCCACCACGGCCAGGCAGCCAACACCAACCAGCCCACTGAGCCGGCCCAGCTAATCGCCAGCCCAACAGACCGACCAGCCTTCCCAGACCAATCCCTCCGCGTGACGCCGCCCGCTCCCCCTCTCTCTCTCATCGACAGCTGGGCCCGCCCGCCACAACCCCGCCCCCCGCCACCTCGCGCGCCCGCAGATCGTCGGAATCCAGAAGGATCCGGATCCCGATCCGCCTCGATCGCCCCAAGCTGCCGAGGCCCCGCTATTTAAGCCCTCGCCCGCACCCCATTCCCCCTAGCCCTTGCTGGACCCCTCCCTCGCCGAGCTCACTGAGACCCGAGGCTCCGCCGCCGCCATTCTCGCCGCCGCCCGCCCTAGGCCACCCCGATCTCCCCGACTCCACCAGACCCCTCCCCGACCTCGTCCGCATCCTCCCGGCCACTCCGTCGACCTCCCCGACGAACGGAGCCCTCAACGCACTCTCGCCGCCGCCGCCGCCGTCGCCGAACGCCGGTAAGTCACCGGAAGCCCCCTCCCCCGTCCGATGCGCCACCAACGGTGTAGATTAGAACCCCGAAGGGGTATTTCTTTTTATATAAACCGGCCCGGTTCGCTACGGTTTAGATTAGTTAGGGTTTATTTTTATTAGACCGGCCCGTTCTAGTTTAACCCTAGGCCCGTTTAGGTTATTTGACGCACAGTGCGTAGTTTAGCCCCATTAGGCCTTTTTCTTTTATTTTTGTTTTTCTGTTTTAGCAGAATAGTTTCTGTTTTGAAAAATTCATATCTTTTATTCTGTTTAATATTTTTAGGTGATTCTTTTTTTGTTGGTTTGCAAATTTTATGTAGTTTCTGTAGATTATATATTTAGCTATGTTAAAATTAATTAAAATTGCTTTAATTTAGTTTTAGTCAGAATAGTAAATCTGCTATAACTTGAGTTAGAAAAAAATTATTTTTGGATGATTCTTTTTGTCCCAACTTTATTTTGGCATTGCCAAACCATAAAAATTAACTTGGGTATTTTAGGATTAATAAATAAATAGTTTTAAGCAAAATCTTATTAATCCCAATTAATTAACTAGCTACTGCTTTTCCTATTAATTTAATTAGTAAATAAATTTATTTTTAACATGTAATTGATTATTCTAGGATAGTTTCTGTCACTTTATAGGATGAACTTTTATTTATAATAAATAAAATTTTTATTTTATTTTTCTTAATAGAAATTGGATTAGGCCTAATAGGAGTTTTATAATAGCTTTTAAATTAATTCCTTTTGCTCCTAGTTGCTTAGTGAATTCTTTTACTGTTAAGTTAACATAAAACCATGATAAGTTATGTTAGGGAAATTTTTATTATATAAAACTACTTTTAGCTATTGTTTGAAGTAGGAAAAACTTTGAATGGGTTTTTCTTTGAGTTTTCCCTTTGTATTTTGTTTTGGTTGTTTTGGTGTTTTATGTTACTTTGTTATGCTATTGTGTTATGTGATCCTATTGCTATATGCTTATTGTGATTTGTTTGTCTCGATAGAGTTTCCGGAGTGCGAAGCTTGCTACTACGAATCTTTAGCTTACGAGGATCATCAGCAAGGCAAGTTTTGATCATGTTATTTCTATACCTATGTTTTTGTGCATTAGTAATTGTCACCACCCCACCATGCATGCAGTAGTTGAAATCTTGAAGTTATTAATCTTGAGTAGTATCATGTGGTAGGATGAACCAATCCCCTTGTTACCATGACCCCGGGACGAAGTAGTTACTTTGCTATGCTCGTAGATGGGTTTTGGGTTGAGTGAAATTCATAAGCAAGATGTGAGAGTCAATGATGATGACAACCCCATGAACTACAAGAATCAAGATGGACTTCGGAATTCACTCTTTGGGTGGAGGATTTGTTGACGGGCACCTGGAGAACCCGGTGGTTGGCGGGATGCATGGAGAAGTGCCATGACATCTTGCGGAAAGCTTCACCCAGCCACGAAGAGAAGGATGGATGCCCCATGACCGAAGCTTACTGTGCAGCCGCAAGCCATTATGGGCTCTGGCTGGGTTGACCCTAGTAGTGACGCAGGCTGGGCGGTACTACGAGATGTAGAAGAACGGTAGGATTGGATGGGTACCGGCAGTAGCCGAAGAACTCTTTGGAAGACCCTGTTTATTCTGTCCGTCTTCAAACACCATGAAGTGCGAAGACTTTAAAGGAGGGAATGATTCTTGCGGGAAAGTCATAAACCTCTGCGAGTTAAAGATCTAATCGATTAGCCGTGTCCCGATTACGGACAATTTGAGCCTCTGGAACTTGGAAGTATTCGGATATCTCAACACTAAAACTAATGAATTAATTTGAGGGGTTTATGACTTAATAATTTGGGAATGAGATATTGGTTGGCGGAACCATCTCAATAACTACCAACAATTGTAGTAATTTGCAAGTAAGACCACTGTAGTAGGGAAAAATTTGCTTTTCGCAAAATGATGAAACTTAGAGCTCCACAGCCAAATGCATATAGTGATAGTAACTTTATTATTGTTATTCTTCATGACTTGCCAGCTTATTCAAAAAGCTGACCTACATGGCTGCAACGTCTTATGTTGCAGAGGTATATTCCGATCAGGAGTGAGGCTATGCTCCGCGCTTGGCGATTGCCCTTTGGAGTCGGATGGACTCGCTTTACTTCGACGCTTCCGCAGTGTTATTAGTTTATTTCTCATGAGTTGGCCTTGAGCCGAATTTATTCTCTTGTAATAAAGACTCTATATGAGAATCGGGTAATAAAATTCAGGTGTGATTGAACTTTGATTACTTTATCGATGTACTGTGAGTACCAGCATGATCTTGGGATGGTACAGACACAAAGATTTGACCGATTTTGGGTCAGGTCGCTACACTTCTGCTCTGTAGACGAGGAAGAACGAGGTTTCTTCTGTTGGCTTGGTGGCGGTGGTTCGGATGGACCACAACACAGACTGGAGCTCATCGTGCCAGCCCCTGCCGCAGGCCTCAAGCTTCTTCTTGAAGGTCCTGGTCTTGAGGCCTCTCAGGACCTCCGCGTTGGTGCGTTTGTCTTGACCGTTGTTCCTAGGGTGTGCCACCGAAGCGTAACAGATATGCATTCCAAGGTTAGCACAATATGTCTTGAAGAGATTGCTAGTGAACTGCGAGCCGTTATCGGTGATGATGCAATTAGGTTCCCCAAACCGTCTCACGAGACCCTTGATGAACTTGACCGCAGATCCGGCCGGGATGGTGCGGACAGCTTTGACCTCCGCGCATTTGGTGAAATTGTCGATGGTGACATAGAGGTAGCGGTAGCCCCCAGGCACTCGGGGAAACGTGCCCAAGATATCCAGCCCCCAGACTGCGAATGGCCACGAGAGCGGGATGGTCTGGAGGCCCTGAGCTGGCTGATGGATCTGCTTGGCGTGGAATTGACAGGCCTCGCATAACTTCACCAGCTCAGTCGCGTTGTTGAGCACCGTAGGCCAGTAGAACCCGCTGCGGAACGCTTTGCCGACGAGGGTTCGTGACGACGAGTGATGCCCGCAGTCTCCGTCGTGTATGTCAGCTAGCAACTCGCTCCCCTGGTCCCTGGAGATGCAACGCAAGGAAACGTCATTTGGTCGTTTCGTGTATAACTCACCGTCCTGGATGCAGTACGCCGTGGACTGTCGGGCCACGTGCTCCCCGTCCCCCTCTTTCTCCGGCAGCGTCCCTTGCGTCAGTTATTCCTTGAACTCCTTGGTCCAGCACCCCTCCTGAGGTTCGAGCGCCAGGAGTAGGCGCGCCCCCGAGGTCGGGCCGCAGGCCGGGGCTCCCGAGGCAGGTGGTTGGGGGAGCTCTTCCCGAGGCGGCGCTGGCCTCGAAAGCGGAGGTGCTGCCGACAACTTGAAGATCCACTCCTCAAAGACACCAGGCTCTTGGAGTAGTCGCTTGGATGCTCTTTTTGCGATGTCGTCGGCCTCCTTGTTGGTGCCCTGGGGCATGTGCTGCAATTCTAGGCCCAGGAACTGCTTTTCCATCTTGCGTACCTCCGCGAGGTATGCCGCCATGTGCTCGTCCCTTGGCTCATATACCTTATTGGAGAAGTTGACGAGGAGCTGCGAGTCACCCCTGATGGTGAGGCACTTCACCCCCAGGGCCACTGCAGCCTTAAGGCCAGCTATGAGGCCTTCGTACTCCGCAATGTTGTTGGAGACCTTCTTGCCCTGCTGGAAGCAGAGCTGCACGGCGTAGTAAAGCTTGTCCTGAGTGGGCGAGATGAGCACTACTCCAGCCCCTGCGCCCTGGCGTGCAAACGCGCCATCGAAATACATAACCCAGCCGTCGGGCGCTTCACTTCCCGGCGAGAGGGATCGATCCTCGCCTGCTTCAAGCCCCGGGGCGTCCGTCCATTCTGCCACGAAGTCGGCGAGCGCGACTCCCTTGATGACCCTGGTTGTGCTGAACTCCAGCTGGAATGCCTGCAGCTCGATGTTCCATTCGGCGACTCTTCCAGCAGCGTTGGGGCTCCTGAGTACCCTCTCCAGCGGGTAAGCCGAGACGACCTTTATTGGGTGACCTTGAAAGTAGTGTCGTAGCTTACGTGAGGCCACCAAGAGCACGAGCAAGAGATTCTAAGGCATGGGGTATCGCGCCCTTGCATCCTGCAATACCATGCTGACGAAATACGCTGGGTGCTCGACGAGGGCGGGAGCGTCGACGGGGCCTACATCTGTCGGAGGTTGAGGCGCCTCCTGAGGTGATGGAACCCCTGGAGCCTGGTCGCTCATTGGGGCCTCTGTAGGTCCGAGGACGCCCTCTTGCTGGGCCTGGTCATCCGTTGGCGTTGCTATAGCCCTCGTGATGCCCTCTGGGTCTTGTATCGCCCCGGCTGGGGGCGTGGCTTGGCGCGACGTATCCTTGGCCTGACGCTCTTCCCGAACCGCTACCAGAGCTGCGCTGGCGGAGTAAGGAGTGGCGGCAAGGTAAAGCACCAGGGGCTCGAGAGGGCGGGGCGCCACCATCACCGGAGGGCTGGTTAGGTATCTCTTGTGGTCTTGAAACGCTTGGTCAGCCTCCAGGGTCCATTCAAACGGGTCCTTCTTCTTCATCAGATTGAAGAATGGTAGGGCGCGCTCTCCCAGCTTGGAGATGAAGCGCCCCAGCGAAGTCATGCAGCCGGCAAGCTTCTCTCTTTGAGGGTTCTATTGTGGAACGTAGCAGAAATTCAAAATTTTCCTACGTGTCACCAAGATCATCTATCTATGGAGAAACCAGCAACGAGGGGAAGGAGAGTGCATCTACATACCCTTGTAGATCGCTAAGCGGAAGCATTCAAGAGAACAGGGTTGAAGGAGTCGTACCCGTCGTGATCCAAATCACCGGAGATCCTAGTGCCGAACGGACGGCACCTCCGCGTTCAACACACGTACAGCCCGGTGAAGTCTCCCATGCCCTGATCCAGCAAGGAGATAGGAAGAGGTTGGGGAAGACTCCATCCAGCAGCAGCACAACGGCGTGGTGGTGGTGGAGGAGCGTGGCAATCCTGCAGGGCTTCGCC
Organism: Aegilops longissima; assembly: GCA_021605205.1. Classification (NCBI taxonomy): domain Eukaryota; kingdom Viridiplantae; phylum Streptophyta; class Magnoliopsida; order Poales; family Poaceae; genus Aegilops; species Aegilops longissima. The sequence goes on along the minus strand of CM038681.1, from coordinate 172,329,076 downwards.
AAGCACCGCGGGAGAGGAGGAAGGAGAGAGGTAGGGCTGCGCCAGGGAGAGGTGAAACTCTTATGTTGGCAGCCCCAAAGTCGTCAAGTATATATAGGGGGAGAGGGGGGGATGCGCCCCCACCTAGGGTTCCACCCCTAGGGGCGGCGGTCAGCCCTAGATCCCATCTAGGGGGGTGGCCAAGGGGGGGAGAGGGGAAACTTGCCCCCAACTTAGGTGGGTGCGCCCCCTCCCCAAACCCTAGGCGCCTTGGGCCCTTGTGGGGGGGGGGGGGCGCACCAGCCCACTTGGGGCTGGTCCCCTCCCACACTTGGCCCATGCAGCCCTCCGGGGCCGGTGGCCCCACTTGGTGGACCCCCGGAACCCTCCCGGTGGTCCCGGTACGTTACCGATAAAACCCGAAACTTTTCCGGTGACCAAAACAGGACTTCCCATATATAAATCTTTACCTCCGGACCATTCCGGAACTCCTCTTGACGTCCGGGATCTCATCCGGGACGCCAAACAACATTCGGTAACCACATACAAACTTCCTTTATAACCCTAGCGTCATCGAACCTTAAGTGTGTAGACCCTACGGGTTCGGGAACCATGCAGACATGACCGAGACTTCTCCGGTCAATAACCAACAACGGGATCTGGATACCCATGTTGGCTCCCACATGTTCCACGATGATCTCATCGGATGAACCACGATGTCGAGGATTCGATCAATCCCGTATACAATTCCCTTTGTCTAGCGGTATTATACTTGCCCGAGATTCGATCGTCGGTATCCCGATACCTTGTTCAATCTCGTTACCGGCAAGTCTCTTTACTCGTTCCATAACACATCATCCCGTGATCAACCCCTTGGTCACATTGTGCACATTATGATGATGTCCTACCGAGTGGGCCCAGAGATACCTCTCCGTTTACACAGAGTGACAAATCCCGCCTCGATTCGTGCCAACCCAATGACACTTTCGAGATACCTGTAGTGCACCTTTATAGCCACCCAGCACGCCAGGACGCTTTGGTACACCCAAAGCATTCCTACGGCATCCGGAGTTGCACAATCTCATGGTCTAAGGAAATGATACTTGACATTAGAAAAGCTTTAGCATACGAACTACGATCTTTGTGCTAGGCTTAGGATTGGGTCTTGTCCATCACATCATTCTCAAATGATGTGATCCTGTTATCAACGACATCCAATGTCCATGGTCAGGAAACCGTAACCATCTGTTGATCAACGAGCTAGTCAACTAGAGGCTTACTAGGGACATGGTGTTGTTTATGTACGCACACATGTATCTGAGTTTCCTATCAATACAATTATAGCATGGGTAATAAACGATTATCATGAACAAGGAAATATAATAATAACTAATTTATTATTGCCTCTAGGGCATATTTCCAACAGTCTCCCACTTGCACTAGAGTCAATAATCTAGTTCACATCGCCGTGTGATTAACACTCATAGGTCACATCGCCATGTGACTAACATCCAAAGAGTATACTAGTGTCGCTAAACTAGTTCACATCATCATGTGATTAAGACTCAATGAGTTCTAGGGTTTGATCATGTTTTGCTTGTGAGAGAGGTTTTAGTCAATGGGTCTGCAACATTCAGATCCGTATGTACTTCGAAAATCTCTAGGTCATATTGTAAATGCTGCTTCCACACTCCACTTGGAGCTATTCCAAATGGTTGCTCCACTATACGTATCCGGTTTGCTACTCAGAGTCATTCAGATAGGTGTTAAATCTTGCATCGACGTAACCCTTTACGCCGAACTCTTTGTCACCTCCATAATCGAGAAACATGTCCTTATTTACTCCAAGGACAATTTTTAATGCTGTCCAATGATCCATTCCTGGATCATTCTTGTACCCCTTGACTGACTCATGGCAAGGCACACTTCCGGTGTGGTACACAGCATATTATACTATAGAGCCTACGTCTGAAGCATAGGGGACGACCTTCGTCCTTTCTCTCTCTTCTGCCGTGGTCGAGCTTTAACTCTTAACTTCATACCTTACAACTCAGGCAAGAATTCCTTCTTTGACTGATCCATCTTGAACACCTTCAAGATTATCTCAAGGTATGTGCTCATTCGAAAGTATTATTAAACATTTTGATCTATCTTATAGATCTTGATGCTTATTGTTCAAGTAGCCTAATCCAGGTTTTTCATTGAAAAACACTTTTCAAACAACCCTATATGCTTTCTAGAAACTCTACATCATTTCTGATCAACAATATGTCAACAACATATACTCATCAGAAATTCTATAGTGCTCCCACTCACTTCTTTGGAAATACAAGTTTCTCATAAACTTTGTATAGACCCAAAATCTTTGATCATCTGATCAAAGTGTACATTCCAACTCCGAGATGCTTACTCCAGTCCTTAGAAGGATAGCTGGAACTTTGCATACTTGTTAGCGTCTTCGGATTGTCAAAACCTTCGGTTGTATCACATACAACCTTTCCTCAAGAAAACTGTCAAGGAAACAATGTTTTGACATCCTATATGCAAGATTTCATAAATAATGCAGAATCGCTAATCCAATTCCAACAGACTCTTAGCATCGCTACGAGTGAGAAAGCCTCACCGTAGTCAACTCCTTGAACTTGTCGGAAAACATCTTTAACGACAAGTCAAGCTTTCTTAATGGTGATACTTACCATCATTGTCTGTCTTCCTTTTAAAATCCATCTTTACCCAACGTCCTTACGACCATCAAGTATTTCTTCCAAAGTCATGGATCCTCTCTGGATGTCATGGCCTCGAGCCATTCGTTGGAATCCGGGCCCACCATCGCTTCTCCATAGCTCGTAGGTTCACTGTTGTCTAGCAACATGACCTCTAAGACAGGATTGCGTACCACTCTGAAGTAGTACGCGTCCTTATCGACCTACGAGCTCCGGTAGTGACTTGATCCGAAGCATCATGATCACTATCATCAGCTTCCACTTCAGTTGGTGTAGGTGCCACATGAACAACTTCCTGTGCCCTGCTACACACTGGTTGAAGTGATGGTTTAATAACCTCATTAAGTCTCCACCATCCTCCCACTCAATTCTTTCGAGAGAAACTTTTCCTCGAGAAAGGACCCGTTTCTAGAAAGAATTACTTTTGCTTCCGGATCTGAGATAGGAGGTATACCCAACTGTTTTGGGTGTCCTATGAAGATGCATTTTTATCCGTTTTGGGTTCGAGCTTATCACGATGAATCTTTTTCACATGAGCGTCGCAGCCCAAACTTTTAAGAAACGACAACTTAGGTTTCTCCAAACCATAGTTCAAACGGTGTCGTCTCAACGGAATTATGTGGTGCCCTATTAAAGTGAGTGCGGTTGTCTCTAATGCCTAACCCATGAACGATAGTGGTAATTCAATAAGAGACATCATGGTACGCACCATATCCAATAGGGTGCAACTATGATGTTCGGACACACCATCACACTATGGTGTTCCAGGCGGTATTTATTGTGAAACAATTTCCACAATGTCTTAATTGCGTGCCAAAGCTCGTAACTCAGATACTCATCTCTATGATCATATCATAGACATTTTATCCTCTTGTCACGATGATCTTTAACTTCACTCTGAATTACTTGAACCATTCAATAATTCAGACTTGTGTTTCATCAAGTTAATATACTCGACATCTACTCGAATCATCTGTGAAGTAAGAACATAACGATATTCATCAGATGCCTCAAAGACTCATTGGACTGCACACATCAAAATGTGTTACTTCCAACAAGTTGCTATCTTGTTCCATCTTCTCAAACCGAGGCTTTTCACCATCTTGCCCATGTGGTATGATTTGCATATCTCAAGTGATTCAAAATCAAGTGAGTCCAAACGATCCATCTGCATCGAGTTTCTTCATGCGTATATACCAATAGACATGGTTCGCATGTCTCAAACTTTTCAAAAACGAGTGAGTCCAAAGATCCATCAACATGGAGCTTCTTCATGCGTTTTACACTAATATGACTTACATGGCAGTGCCACAAGTAAGTGGTACCATCATTACTATCTTATATCTTTTGGACTGAAAATGTGTGTCACTACTATCGAGATTCAATAAACCATTCCTTTTAGGTGCAATACCATTGAAGGTATTATTCAAATAAACAGAGTAACCATTATTCTCCTTAAATGAATAACCGTATTGCGATAGACATAATCCAATCATGTCTATGCTCAACGCAAACACCAAATAACAATTATTTTAACACCAATCTCGATGGTAGAGGGAGCGTGCGATGCTTGATCACATCAACCTTGGAAACACTTCCAACACACATCGTCATCTCACCTTTAGCTAGTCTCCGTTTATTCCGTAGCTCTTTTATTTCAGTTACTAACACTTAGCAACCGAACCGGTATCTAATACCCTGGTGCTACCAGGAGTACTAGTAAAGTACACATTAACATAATGTATATCCAATATACTTCTATCGACCTCGCCAGCCTTCTCATCTACCAAGTATCTAGGGTAATTCCGCTCCGTTGGTTGTTCCCTTATTACGAAGCACTTAGTCTCGTGTTTGGGTTCAACCTTGGGTTTCTTCACCGGAGCAACAACTGATTTGCCGCTTCATGAAGTACCCTTCTTGCCCTTGCCCTTCTTAAAACTAGTGGTTTCACTAACCATCAACAATTGATGCTCCTTCTTGATTTCTACATTCGGTGTGTCGAACATTGCGAATATCTCAAGGATCATCATATCTATCCCTGATATGTTATAGTTCATCACGAAGCTCTAGCAGCTTGGTGGCAATGACTTTGGAGAAACATCACTATCTCATCTGGAAGATCAACTCCCACTTGATTCAAGTGATTGTTGCACTCGGACAATCTGAGCACAAGCTCAACGATTGAGCTTTTCTCCCTTAGTTTGTAGGCTAAGAAAATCGCTTGAGGTCTTATACCTCTTGGCGTGGGCACGAGCTTGAAATCCCAATTTCAGCCCTCGAAACATCTCATATGTTCCGCGACGTTTGAAATCGTCTTTGGTGCCTCAACTCTAAACCGCTTAACTGAACTATCACGTAGTTATCAAGACGTGTATGTCGATGTTCGCAACATCCACAGCATTTGACGTTCGACGCTCAAAGACACCGAGTGGTGCATTAAGGACATAAGCCTTCTCTCGTCGCATAATTGCTATCATCAACTTTCAACTATATTTTCTCTAGGAACATATCTAAAACAGTAGAATTAAAGCGCGAGCTATGACATAATGAATGTTATACATTAAATCATCATGCATTACATATTTTCTTGCATTTTGCCGATCCTAGAAATTTCACGCAACTCAAGGACCCTCAGAGAGAGTTGGAGATTTCGAAATTTTCATATTTGTGTTTTCTCGAATTATGAAAAAAGGGTCATTTGATTGTATTTATTTCATCCTCAAATAATTTTACAATATGAAAATATGAGAGGGAATAATATGACTTTCCCAAAAATTAGGAAAAAAATGAAGATTTAATAAATAAATAAATCAATTCTGGATTTTTCGGAGTTTATTTGCCTTAGGGAAAAAATGCGTGTTTTCAAAAATTGCATTTTAGGCCCGAGTAAAAGTTCATTTTGTTCGACTCATTTTTAGGAGGTGGGGAAAATTTACTTTGTAAATTTTGGAGATCGTTTAGATTTTATTTTTTTTCATTTTCGGCACGCATTATTTAAAAAAACGCATGGCCTTGATCGGGCTAAGGGCCCAGCCGAGCCGCCAGCCAGCCGCGCCCCCACCAGGCGCCAGCAGTCAAGGCCGCCACCGCCCGGCCGAATCCGAGGAGGATTCCTCCTCCTCCGCCTCTCTTGCTTTCCCCCCCCCAAGCCACCTCCCCCTTTAAATACCCCACACCCCCTCTCCTCCCCAACCCGCAGCCGCCGCCGCTGTGTCGCCGCCGCCTCCGCCTAGTAGCCGCCCTTGAGCCCGCCTCGTCGAGGTAGCAGTCGCGCCACCCTTCCTCGGTTCGGTTTTTTATATAAAACCGCTCCAGCTTTTCTTTTTCCGTTGTTCGGTTTTTTTGAAACCCTAGATCGGTTTTATTTCCGGTTTTGTTTAGCGGCGTCACGGACCGTTTGTCTTAACGAACGTGATCACGGTTATTCGGTTAACGAACGTCCGCTCGCTTAACCGCTCGTCGTTTTCTTTTAATCGGATTTATTCCGCTATTTTTTTTCGATCGCGATTTCAGATCCGATCTTCGTTCTAGTTTATCTTCTCGCTCGCTTATCGAATCAGGTGATTCAAGCGCTGAGTTTCGCTTTCAAAACCGCCGTTCGATTAATCAACTTAAACAAAGTTTTGCTACTGTAAAATTTGACCTAGTTTCAACTTGCTAGAACCGAGTTGTTTTCTTCCGCCGGATGTTTTCCGTTGTTTTGTTCGATTCGTTTTCTTTTGCAACCAGGGTTCTTAAGTTGAAATTTCTGGTCAGATCTTTTATTCAAGATTTACCCGTGCATTAGATAAGTACTTATTGTATGCTTGTTGCTTGTCTGCGATAGATCACCCGGAGTGCGCTGCTTGTTACTTCGAATCTCTAGGTTTCGCGGATCATCAGCAAGGCAAGTAACACTTAGATCATACTTTTCTACCCAGTTTTTATGCATTAGATCATTCCTCAAACACTTGCATGATTAGGATCTAATTAAATTGTGGGATGGGAAGTAGATTGAGGTAGTACCTATTACCTATTTTATTATCAAACCCTTGGGAGTTACTTCTACGTTTGCTTATTTGCCATACTATGCTAGTAGACGTGGATTGGGTGAGTGTATCCATGACAGATGTGAGATTGTTAAATTAATGGTTTATTTAAGGTGGAAACTTAAACACACATCTGGGTGGATTGAGGCACCGGGGTATCCAAAGGATTGCCTGTTTTTTTATGGACCGCCACCCAGCTCAAAGGGATCATAAGATCATTCATGCTAGTAACTTCCGTGTGCAGCCACAAGCCATTATGGGCTCGCATAGTTGATTAAGTCGTGCGAACTCTTATAGTGGTGGAATAGCAGATGTAGGGGATGTAGGTGTACGGTCTACCCATCGTAAGGTGCTAGCGCTTACGAAAGACTATGTCTCGGTCATCCGCTTTCTCAAACACCTGCAAAGACGAGAAACCAAACGGAGGCGATCGAGTCTTGTGGGGAAAAGTGCACAAACCTCTGCAGAGTGTATAAACTAATCATGATTAGCCGTGTCCCCGTTATGGACATCTTGAGTATCTAGTACTTGAATATCATGTGAATCTCATCATGTTACTTAATATAATTTGTTTGGGTTTTAATGAGTACTTTTAATTGGGATTGAGGATGTCATCAACCATTCTCAATGTTTAACAACCACCATGATAGTTAAACAAATTTATTCCTTTGCATGAGGAAAAACTGGCTTTATGCAAAACTGTAACAGAGAGCTTTTTCCACCAGCCACATATGCATGTAGTACAGGCTTATCATTCATTATTCTCTATGTGTTACATTGCTAGCATATTCCATGTGTTGACCCGTTTCTGGGCTGCAACTTTCATGTTGCGACTTTTCGAACGACAGTAAGGTGCTTTAGGTCGTGGTTCTATACTCGATGATGCCACTGGAGTTGATGGACTCACTTATCTTCCAAGTCTTCCGCTGTTATCGTTATTAGATGGCCTTAAGCCATATTTATTGTAATAAGTCCTCTTTGGGCAACGATGTAATAAGTGTGTGATTGCTACTCTGTTATAAATCCTTCGGCATTGTGTGGTGTCAAGATTCTCGATCCAGGGATGACACCGAGCACGAGACTTGATCCATTCGGTCGGGTCGCTACAGAGATGGTATCGAGCACACGCCGACCGTGAGGACACGACCACTAAGTTAAAGCCATAGATCACTACTCTCTTCACATTTTCTAACTCCTCATCTTTTTCTACTCTTTTAGGATGACGGACGCAAAGATCAAGTACGCCCAACCCGATGAAGGCACACCTTTTGGATTTCACTTGAAGGAAGTCACCAAGTACCTGAACATTGGACTACCAAGCTTCACCGGAACTTTCAACACCACTCTGCCTAAAGAAGAGCGTTGGAAGATTCAAGCTCATGTTCCGGGAAGGACATTCGCCCCAATCACCAAGCCTATAGATAGTGTTTTCAGTGCACCAACCTGGAGTCTGGGAAAGAGCATGGCAGCTCATATCACCATGGGACGCATTGGAGAAGTTTACCAAGAAGACCTCAAGGACACCATCTACCAGATTTGCGGACGCCGAGATGAACAATGGGAGATAGTCAGCACCAAGAAGGATAGATCCATTGCAGCTTTCATCCAGGAGCTAAACCAGCACATTCGACGCCAGGAGAACCAGATGTGCAATGATATGATCAAATTGAAGGATGCGAAGGGAAGGATCATCGAACTTGAAGAAGAACTAAAGTCTACACGTAAGGACTACATGGATGAGATCGTAGCTGTAGTAAGGCACAATAGCGATCTTAAGTATGAGATTGAAGAACTCAAGAAGAAATTAGCACTCAAGAATGAAGACAAGTACGTCGACTGTCCGAGCAACTACATCATCATCGACGACACTGATTCGGATCTAAGTGAACCCGACTTTGAAGACGAAGCTGGAGCAGACATCATGGAGTCTTCCACCGGTTCAAATTAACAGATGACCCCCACATACTAGTAGTATTACCTCCATGTAACATCATAGTACACGCACTTTTGCGATAGTTAGGCCGTTGTAAGCCCTTTGTTTGAATTCAATGAAGTGATTTTGTGTGCATTTGCTCATGTACATTTGGGTAGTGTTTCTCCTTAGACCTCACTCTATTCTTAATTTCTCGTCTTTTCTAAAACCATCAGATGCCTCCGAGACGCGACCCCGGGTTTGTTTTTCCGCCAGAGATCACATAGTTGATTCATCAGCAGAACACTTTGATCCAAACATTGGTACAGAACCAAGGCAACAACAACAACCCACCGCCGCCACCACCTGTTGACCATCTGACCCGTTTCTTAAGGCTGAAACCGCCGGTGTATTCCAGTAGCACCGAGCCGATTGTAGCAGATGATTGGCTCCGCAGAATAGGAAGGGAGTTGACCACTGCAGGATGTACAGATGGAGAGAAGGTGAAGTTTGCTGCACATCATCTTGAAGGACCCGCAGCAGCATGGTGGGAGAATTTTACAGCCACTTACCCTATAGACATTGTCACATGGGATCAGTTTCAGCAAGCTTTCAAGACCGCCCATGTCTCAAAGAGGAGCTATGGCCATGAAGAAGTGTGAGTTTCGCAATTTACGCCAAGGAGGAAGGACTGTTGGCAAGATGTGGATGATTTTAGTAAGTTAGCACGTTATGCCCTGATGACGTTACTACAGATGCAGCTAAGCAGAGAAGTTTCGAAGGACTGAATGATGAGTTAAGCATGCAGTTGATGGTAGCAAGTTTCAATAACTACCAGGAGTTGGTAGACCGTGCCCTCATGATTGAAGGAAAGCCGCAGCAAATTGAGAATCGCAAGAGGAAGTATGGGCAAGGGAAGTATAACTCGAGCCCAATGAAGCCCGTTATACCCCTAAACAGGAGTTCGGTTTCAGATACCCATGGAGGAGGTAGTTCGCACAACCATAATGGCCACAAAATGGTAATGGGAATGGAGGAAGCAACGCCGAACGGACCACACCATCAACCCCAACCAAGAAAGACCTGAGCCACGTCACCTGTTACAAGTGTTCCAAGACCGGACATTATGCAAATGATGTCCCAAGGCCAAGGTGGAAATGGAAGCTCGGAAAGAAGCCAAACCCTTTCAACAGGGGACGGTGAACCACATTGATGTGGAGGAGGTTGAAGATCAGCCCGATGCAGAATCGGTAAGTTTTTGGTTAAGTCATTTACTGCACTAGTTCTTTTCGATACCGTGCAACGATTCATACATATCAAGGGATTTGTAGAAAAGTATAGCCTGCCTACTCAGATTCTTAAAACCCTATGCTAGTAAGCTCACCAGAGCGGAGTATATGGCGAGACAAGGATGTTTTCAAGTGCCATTAAGTATAGGAAGGCATGTGTTCCCGACGGATTTGATCATTTTGGAATCCCAAGGATTTGATGTGATTCTCGGTATGGATTGGCTATCAATGTATGGGGTAAACATCGATTGCGCAAGTAAGACGATTTTGCTCACAACACCAGAAGGAAGAAGGATTAGGTATGTATCGCGACATGGACCAAATAGGAATCAAGTAAATTCCTTATCAGGAGTTGTGCAGGAAGAGGTGCCAGTGGTGAAGGATTACCCTGATGTATTTCCTGAGGAATTGCCAGGAATGCCACCGGATAGAGACATTGAGTTTTTGATTGAGCTTTTGCCAGGTACAGGCCCAATATCGAAGCGACCATACAGGATGCCCGCACAGGATTTGGCGGAAATCAAGAAGCAGATTAAGGAGCTATTGGATAAAGGTTATATACGCCCAAGTTCTTCGCCTTGGGGATCACCCGTACTTTTAGTAGAGAAGAAGGACGGATCGTTAAGGATGGTTGTTGACTATCGTGGTTTAAATGAAGTAACAATCAAGAACAAGTACCCACTACCAATGATAAATGATCTGTTTGATCGTTTGCAAGGAGCTAAAGTGTTTTCCAAGATCGATTTGCGATCAGGGTACCATCAGTTGAAGATTCGAGAGCAGGACATACCTAAGACAACATTTACCACGAGATATGGACTGTATGAATATACCTTTATGTCATTTGGACTGACTAACGCTACCGCCTATTTCATGAACCTGATGAACAAAGTGTTTATGGAGTTTTTGGATAAGTTCGTCGTGGTGTTCATAGATGATATTTTGGTTTTCTCGAAGAATGAAGAGGAACATAAGGAACATTTGCGATTGGTTTTGGAGAAACTAAGGGAACATCAGTTATATGCCAAGTTCAGCAAATGTGAGTTTTGGCTAAAGGAAGTTGGATTTCTTGGACATGTTATATCCGGAGAAGGGATAACAGTTGACCCCACAAAGGTTGAGACCGTAACCAAATGGGAAGCACCAACGACAGTTGGAGAGATCCGGAGTTTCCTTGGACTCGCAGGATACTACTGAAGATCCATTGAGAATTTCTCAAGGATTGCAAAGCCTATGACGGAATTGCTGAAAAAGGATACCAAGTTCATATGGACTGAGGATTGTGAGGCAAGTTTTCAGGAGTTGAAGAAAAGATTGGTTACCTCACCAAAGGTTAATTTTGCGGATCGGACCAAGGATTACGAGGTATATTGCGGCGCTTCACGCCGAGGACTTGGAGCAGTGCTTATGCAGGAAGGAAGAGTTGTTTCAGATGCTTCACGACAGCTTAAGCCTCGGGAGTTGAATTATGCCACACATGATTTGGAGTTAGCAGCCGTTGTGCATGCATTGAAGACATGGAGACATTTTCTCATTGGAAATCATTGTGAGGTGTACACGGATCACAAGAGTTTGAAGTGCATCTTCACGCAGAAGGAATTAAATCTCGATGCGAGGAGATGGTTGGAGCTTATTAAGGATTATGATATGAGACTGCATTATCACCCCGGGAAGGCTAACGTTGTAGCAGACGCATTGAGCCGTAAGAGCCACGTCAATACACTAATGATGGGAGGAATACCCAAGGAGTTAGCCGAGGACCTTCGAGAGCTATGTTTGGAAATAGTTCCGAGAGGCTATGTAGCAGCATTGGAGATTCAGTCTACGTTGATGGACAAAATCAGAGAAGCTCAAAAGGCAGATAAGGAAGTTTCCTTTATAAAGGATAAAATGAGCGAAGGAAAAGCAAAGGGATTTCGTGAGGATGAGCACGATACCCTATGGTTTGAGGACCGTGTTTATGTGCCAAATGACCCGGAGATCAGGAAGTTGATTCTGCAAGAGGCACATGATTCGCCCTACTCGATCCACCCAGGAAATACCAAGATGTATTTAGATTTGAAGAAAACGTTACGTGGACGGAATGAAGATGGATATTGCGAGTATGTAGCAGTTTGTGATGTATGTCAAAGGGTGAAGGCGAACATCGAAGCCAGCCAGGATTGTTGCAACCATTGCCGATACCGAATGGAAGTGGGATAAACTAGGCATGGATTTCATCACAGGTTTGCCAAAGACTCGTTCAGGCTATGACTCGATTTGGGTTATAGTCGATCGCTTGACGAAGGTAGCTCATTTCATTCCAAATAAGACTACCTATAGCAGTGCTAAGTTGGCAAAGATATACATGACCAGAATTGTGTGTTTACACGGAGTTCCGGGAGTATCATATCGATAGAGGAACCCAATTTACCTCAAAGTTTTGGAATCGGTTACACGAAACATTGGGAACCAGGATGGAATTCAAGACATCTTTCCACCCACGACCGATGGATGATGAGAGAGTCAATCAGATTTTGGAGGATATGTTTGAGAGCTTGTGCACTAGATTACGGATCTAGTTGGGATGATAACTTGCCGTATGCAGAGTTTTCTTATAACAACAGCTACCAAACCAGCTTGAAGATGGCACCTTCGAGGCTTTGTACGGAAGGAGGTGCAGGACACCGCTATCATGGGACGAAGTTGAGACCGTCGATTGTTTGGACCAGATTTGATTAAGGAGTCTGAACAGAAGGTTAAGTTGATTCGTGATAGGCTCAAGGTAGCCCAGTCCAGACAGAAAAGCTATGCGGATTCAAAACGCAAGGCGATAGAATATGAAGTTGGAGACAGAGTTTATCTTAGAGTATCCCCACTTTGAGGAGTTAAGCGTTTTGGAGTTAAAGGAAAATTAGCACCACGTTTCGTTGGACCGTATAGGATCTTGCAACGCATGGGAGAAGTTGCTTATAAGCTGGAATTGCTAGAGGGACTGTCAGGAGTTCATGATGTATTCCATGTTTCTCAGCTGAAGAAATGTCACTCCGAGATGGCAGAGGTACCGTTAAGAGATACAATGGCCACTTGAAGCAATTCAGTTGAAGGATGATTTGACATATGAGGAGAAACCACCAAGATTCTCGATTATGCCAGCAGAGTTACTCGCAGCAAGGTTATCAAGTTTTGCAAGGTTCAATGGAGCCACCACACCGAGGATGAAGCCACCGGGAAAGAGAAGAAGATTTGCTCAAGGACCACCTCACCTATTTTCTAGTTAACCCGAATCTCGAGGGCTAGATTCATTTTAAGGGGTAGGTTTGTAACATCCCAAATTTTCAATTTGGAATGTTATACATTAAATCATCATGCATTACATATTTTCTTGCATTTTGCCGATCCTAGAAATTACACGCAACTCAAGGACCCTCGGAGAGAGTTGGAGATTTCGAAATTTTCATATTTGTGTTTTCTCGAATTATGAAAAAAGGGTCATTTGATTGTATTTATTTCATCCTCAAATAATTTTCCAATATCAAAATATGAGAGGGAATAATATGACTTTCCCAAAAATTCGGAAAAAAAATGAAGATTTAATAAATAAATCAATTCTGGATTTTTCGGAGTTTGTTTGCCTTAGGGAAAAAATGCGTGTTTTAAAAAATTGCATTTTAGGCCCGAGTAAAAGTTCATTTTGTTCGTCTCATTTTTAGGAGTCGGGGAAAATTTACTTTGTAAATTTTGGAGATCGTTCAGATTTTATTTTTTTTCATTTTCGGCGCGCATTATTTAAAAAAAAAACGCAGCGCCCGACTGGGCCAAGGGCCCAGCCAAGCCGCCCAGCCGCTGCCCCCTCCACAGCCACACAGGCCTGCCAAGCCTCCGCCGCGGGCCGAATCCGAGGAGGATCCTCCTCCCCCTCCTCTTGCTTGCCCCTCCCCAAGCCACCCTCCCCTTTAAATACCCCAAACCCCTCTCCTCCCCAACCCAGCCCCTTGCCCGCCGCCTAACCCCGCCGCCGCCGCCGCCGCCGCCGCCGTGTCGCCGTCGCCCCCGCCGCCTAGTAGCAGCCCCGCCCGAGCCCCGCCTCGTCGAGGTAGCCGATCTGCGCCACCCTTCCCTCGGTTCGGTTTTTTTATATAAAAACCGTTCCGGTTTTCTTTTTCCGTTGTTCGGTTTTTTTGAAACCCTAGATCGGTTTTATTTCCGGTTTTGTTTAGCGAGCGTTCGCCGGACCGTTCGTCTTAACGAACGTGATCACCGGTTATTCCCGGTTAATGAACGTCCATTCGTTTAACCGTTCGTCGTTTTTCTTTTAATCAGATTTATTCCGCTATTTTTTTTCTGATCGCGATTTCAGATCCGATCTTCGTTCTAGTTTATCTTCTCGCTCGTTTATCGGAATCAGGTGATTCAAGCGCCTGGAGTTTCGTTTCGAAACCGCCGTTCCGACTAATCAACTTAAACAAAGTTTTGCTACTGTAAAATTTGACCTAGTTTCAACTTGCTAGAACCAAGCTATTTTCTTCCGCCGGTTGTTTTCCGTTGTTTTGTTCGATTCGTTTTCTTTTGCAACCAGGGTTCTTAAGTTGAAATTTCTGGTCAGATCTTTTGTTCGAGATTTACCCGTGCATTAGGTAAGTACTTATTGTATGCTTGTTGCTTGTCTGCGATAGATCACCCGGAGTGCGCCGCTTGTTACTTCGAATCTCTAGGATTCGCGGATCATCAGCAAGGCAAGTAACACTTTGATCATACTTTTCTACCCAGTTTTTATGCATTAGATCATTCCTCAAACACTTGCATGATTAGGATCTAATTAAATTGTGGGATGGGAAGTAGATTGAGGTAGTACCTATTACCTGTTTTATTATCAAACCCTTGGGAGTTACTTCTACGTTTGCTTATTTGCCATACTATGCTAGTAGACGTGGATTGGGCGAGTGTATCCATGACAGATGTGAGATTGTTAAATTAATGATTTATTTAAGGTGGCAAATTAAACACACATCTGGGTGGATTGAGGCACCTGGGGTATCCAGTGATTGCCTGTTTTTTTATGGACCGCCACCCAGGCTCAAAGGGATCATAAGATCATTCATGCTAGTAACTTCCGTGTGCAGCCACAAGCCATTATGGGCTCTGGCATAGTAGATTAAGTCGTGCGAACTCTTATAGTGGTGGACTAGCAGATGTAGGGGATGTAGGTGTACGGTCTACCCATCGTAAGGTGCTAGCGCTTCGAAAGACTATGTTTCGGTCATCCGTTTCTCAAACACCCTGCAAAGATCGAGAAACCAAGCGGAGGCGATCGAGTCTTGTGGGGAAAAGTGCACAAACCTCTGCAGAGTGTATAAACTAATCATGATTAGCCGTGTCCCCGGTTATGGACATCTTGAGTATCTAGTACTTGAATATCATGTGAATCTCATCATGTTACTTAATATAATTTGTTTGGGTTTTAATGAGTACTTTTAATTGGGATTGAGGATCTGTCAACCATTCTCAATGTTTAACAACCACCATGATAGTTAAACAAATTTATTCCTTTGCGAGAGGGAAAACTGGCTTTATGCAAAACTGTAACAGTAGAGCTTTTTCCACCAGCCACATATGCATGTAGTACAGGCTTATCATTCATTATTCTCTATGTGTTACATTGCCAACATATTCCATGTGCTGACCCGTTTTCGGGCTGCAACTTTCATGTTGCAAACTTTTCAGACGACGAGTAAGGTGCTTTAGGTCGTGGTTCTATACTCAGTGATGCCGCTGGAGTTGATGGACTCACTTATCTTCCAAGTCTTCCGTTGTTATCGTTATTAGATGGCCTTAAGCCATATTTATTGTAATAAGTCCTCTTTTGGGCAACGATGTAATAAGTGTGTGATTGCTACTCTGTTATAAATCCTTCGAAGTACTGTGTGGTGTCAGCATTACTGATCTAGGGATGACACCTGAGTACAGAGACTTGATCCATTCGGGTCGGGTCGCTACACATAATTTGCAAAGGGTTTTTGACTATGTCTGGATAATTAAGTTCATCTTATGAACTCCCACTCAGATAGACATCCCTCTAGTCATCTAAGTGATTACATGATCCGAGTCAACTAGGCCATGTCCGATCATCACGTGAGACAGACTAGTCATCATCGGTGAACATCTTCATGTTGATCGTATCTACCATACTACTCATGCTCGACCTTTCGGTCTCTTGTGTTCCGAGGCCATGTCTGTACATGCTAGGCTCGTCAAGTCAACCTAAGTGTTTCGCGTGTGTAAATCTGGCTTACACCCGTTGTATGTGAACGTAAGAATCTATCACACCCGATCATCACGTGGTGCTTGACGCAACGAACTTTCGCAATGGTGCACATTAGGGGAACACTTTCTTGAAATTTTAATGAGGATCATCTTATTTACTACCGTCGTTCTAAGAAAATAAGATGCATAAACATGATAAACATCACATGCAATCAAATCGTGACATGATATGGCCAATATCATTTTGCTCCTTTGATCTCCATCTTGGGCTCCATGATCATCATCGTCACCGGCATGACACCATGATCTCCATCATCATGATCTCCATCATCGTGTATCCATGAAGTTGTCTCGCCAACTTATTACTTCTACTACTATGGCTACCGGTTAGCAATAAAGTAAAGTAATTATGTGGCGTTTGTTCAATGACACGCAGGTCATACAATAAATTAAGACAACTCCTATGGCTCCTGCCGGTTGTCATACTCATCGACATGCAAGTCATGATTCCTATTACAAGAACATGATCAATCTCATACATCACATATCATTCATCACATTCTTCTTGGCCATATCACATCACATGGCATACCCTGCAAAAACAAGTTAGACGTCCTCTAATTGTTGTTTGCATGTTTTACGTGGCTGCTATGGGTTTCTAGCAAGAATGTTTCTTACCTACGCAAAACCACAACGTGATATGACAATTGCTATTTACCCTTCATAAGGACCCTTTTCATCGAATCCGTTCCGACTAAAGTGGGAAAGACTGGCACCCGCTAGCCACCTTATGCACCAAGTGCATGTCGACCGGTGGAACTCGTCTCACGTAAGTGTACGTGTAAGGTCGGTCCGGCCACTTCATCCCACAATACCGTCGAAACAATATTGGACTAGTAACGGTAAGCATATTGAACAAAATCAACGCCCACAACTACTTTGTGTTCTACTCGTGCAAAGAATCTACGCAATAGACCTAGCTCATGATGCCACTGTTGTGGAACGTAGCAGAAATTCAAAATTTTCCGACGTGTCACCAAGATCTATCTATGGAGAAACCAGCAACGAGGGGAAGGAGAGTGCATCTACATACCCTTGTAGATCGCTAAGCGGAAGCGTTCAAGAGAACGGGGTTGAAGGAGTCGACTGTCGTGATCCAAATCACCGGAGATCCTAGTGCGAGCAGACGGCACCTCGGCGTTCAACACACGTACAGCCGGTGGCGTCTCCCATGCCTTGATCCAGCAAGGAGAGAGGAGAGGTTGGGAAGACTCCATCCAGCAGCAGCACAACGGCGTGGTGGTGGTGGAGGAGCGTGGCAATCCTGCAGGGCTTCGCCAAGCACCGCTGGAGAGGAGGAAGGAGAGAGGTAGGGCTGCGCCAGGGAGAGGTGAAACTCTTATGTTGGCAGCCCCAAAGTCCTCAAGTATATATAGGGGGAGGGGGGGGATGCGCCCCCACCTAGGGTTCCACCCCTAGGGGCGGTGGCCAGCCCTAGATCCCATCTAGGGGGGCGGCCAAGGGGGGGAGAGGGGAAACTTGCCCCCCAAGTTAGGTGGGTGCGCCCCCTCCCCAAACCCTAGGCGCCTTGGGCCCTTGTGGGGGGGGCGCACCAGCCCACCTGGGGCTGGTCCCCTACCACACTTGGCCCATGTAGCCCTTGGGGCAGTGGCCCCACTTGAGTGAACCCAGGACCCTCCCGGTGGTCCCGGTACGTTACCGATAAAACCATAAACTTTTCCGGTGACCAAAACAGGACTTCCCGTATATAAATCTTTACCTCCGGACCATTCCAGAACTCCTCCTGACGTCCGGGATCTCATCTGGGACTCCGAAAAACATTCGGTAACCACATACAAACTTCCTTTATAACCCTAGCGTCATCGAACCTAAAGTGTGTAGACCCTACGGGTTCGGGAACCATGCAGACATGACCAAGACGTTCTCCGGTCAATAACCAACAGCGGGATCTGGATACCCATGTTGGCTCCCACATGTTCCACGACGATCTCATCGGATGAACCACGATGTCGAGGATTCGATCAATCCCGTATACAATTCCCTTTGTCTAGCGGTATTATACTTGCCCGATATTCGATCGTCGGTATCCCGATACCTTGTTCAATCTCGTTTCCGGCAAGTCTCTTTACTCATTCCATAACACATCATCCCGTGATCAACCCCTTGGTCACATTGTGCACATTATGATGATGTCCTACCGAGTGGGCCCAGAGATACCTCTCTGTTTACACAGAGTGACAAATCCCAGTCTCGATTCGTACCAACCCAATGACACTTTCGGAGATACCGTAGTGCACCTTTATAGCCACCCGATTACGTTGTGATGTTTGGTACACCCAAAGCATTCCTACGGCATCCGGAGTTGCACAATCTCATGGTCTAAGGAAATGTACTTGACATTAGAAAAGCTTTAGCATACTGAACTACGATCTTTGTGCTAGGCTTAGGATTGGGTCTTGTCCATCACATCATTCTCCAAATGATGTGATCCCGCTATCAACGACATCCAATGTCCATGGTCGAAAACCGTAACCATCTGTTGATCAACGAGCTAGTCAACTAGAGGCTTACTAGGGACATGGTGTTGTTTATGTACCCACACATGTATCTGAGTTTCCTATCAATACAATTATAGCATGGGTAATAAACGATTATCATGAACAAGGAAATATAATAATAAATAATTTATTATTGCCTCTAGGGCATATTTCCAACAGGTTCGTGGTGGGTTCATGCCTTCGATCGCCTTGACCTTCTTCAGGTTAGCCTCGATCCCCCTGTGGATCACGAGGAAGCCCAGCAGCTTGCCGGAGGGGACCAAGCACGCACTTCTCTAGGTTGAGCCGCAAGTACACCTGGCGCAGGCTCGCGAAGGTCTCCTCCAGGTCCTGAATCAAAGTTGTCACCTCCCGAGATTTTACCACAATGTCATCAACGTAGGCTTCAGCGTTCCTCCCGAGCTGCTGACCTAGGGCGATGTGCATCAGCCGTTGGAAGGTCGCGCCTGCATTGTGCAGCCCGAACGACATGCAAGTGTAGTAGTACACCCCATAAGGTGTTAGGAAGGACGTCCTTTCCACATCCTCCACTGCCATCTTGATCTGGTGGTAGCCCGAGAACGCGTCCAGGAAACACAACAAGTCACACTTGGCGGTGGAGTCAACAATCTGGTCGATGCGCGGAAGCGGGAACGGGTCCTGGGGGCAGGCCTTGTTGAGGTTGGTGAAGTCGACACACATGCGCTCCTTCCCGCCTTTCTTCGGTATGACGACGGGGTTCGCCAGCCACTCAGGGTACCGAACCTCGCGGATGACTCCCGCTGCCTCCAGCTTGCTGGTTTCCTGGACGATGAAGGACTGCTTTTCTATGGACTATCGCTGCGCCTTCTGCTTCACAGGGCGCACATTAGGGCACACCCTCAAGTGATGCTCAAACACCCCTCTTGGGTTCCCAGGCGAATACATCCTTGTTCAGGCGCAGGAACCTCACCAACGTCTCCTCTTGGTCCGGGTCGAGGTTGGCGCCTATGGTGAAGGTGGCTCCTGAGGACCCATCTTCCTCGACCGGTACCTTCTTGGTTTCCGCCCGATCTTGGGTGAACAACTGCTTCTTCTTTGCTGGCGCTGCCTCCATAACTCCTGAGGTGGCCTCGTTGGCCGATCGCGCTGCCGCGGCGGTTTTGAGGGCAAGCTTGAGCGCCACCAGAGCCTCCTTGGTATCTCCAACTATGGTGAGGATGCCCTTGCTCCCGGGCATCTTCATGAGGTTGTAGGCCGGATGGGTCGCCGCCATAAACTGGGCCAGAACCGGGTACCCGAGGATGGTGTTGTACGGGAGACCAATGCAGGCGATGTTGAAGTCGATCAGCTCAGTGCGGTAGTTGTCGCGGGTGCCGAAGGTCATGGGAAGACGGATCTGCCCCAGGGGGCTGGTGGAGCCGCCGCCGACCCCGGGGAAGGGCTTGCTGGGGCGGAGCCGCTCAAGTGGTACATGAAGAAGGCTAAAAGCTTCCACAGAGAGCATGTTGAGGCATGCGCCGCCGTTGATGAGGGTCTTGGTGACAGCCATGCTGCAGATGGTGGGCGTGCAAAGCATTGGGAGCACACCCGAGCCGACGGTGATGACAGGGTGATCCCCCGAGTCGAAGGTCAGGTCGGCCTTGGGCGCCGCCCAACCCGGGGGAGCTCCCTGCCGCACAGAAGCGGCGGCAATCTGGCAAAAGAACGGCTTGTCATGACGGTTCGAGGGCGGCACTTGTGAGCCACCGAGGAGGGCCGCGACAGCGAGGGGCGCCAGTGCAGCGAAGCGCGCGGCGAAGAGGCCGCGTAGCTCCTCCCAAGATGCCACTGAGGATCCTGGGAGGGTGAGCAGCCAGGCTCGCGGTGCACCAGTGAGGGCCATGGGGAGCCAGTTGGCCATGACCTTGTCGTCGCCCCCAGCCTTCAGGACGACCTCTTCATACGCGAGCAGGAAGGCCGACGGGTCCGCCGCGCCGTCATAGCACGGCAGCATCTCCGGCCTGAACTTGGACGGCCATCGTACCAGTCGCAAGGCGGGGGTAAAGGCCCCGAGCCCCCTGGCACTGTTGCGGGCGCCCACTATCTCAGCCTGGCGAGCAACGCCGGCCATGGGGACGAGGCGCGGAGGTGGCGGAGCGTGGATCAATGGAAGGAAAGCTTCAGCAAACACCTACCTGGAGCGCCAAATGTCGGATTTTGGGTTCCGGCAAGACCCTCGAGGTTCGAACACTGGCGTGTGCACGGAGACCTCTCCTCCCCCTAGCTCACGCCCTCATCGCAATCTCAAAGCTCAGTGCATCGAACTCACAGAACAAGGGACACAGGGTTTATACTGGTTCGGGCCACCGATGTGATGTAATACCCTACTCCAGTGTGGTGTGGTGGATTGCCTCTTGGGCTGAGGATGAACGAGTACAAGGGAAGAACAGCCTCCTGAGGAGAGGTGTTCTTGTGCTTGGTGAGCTTGTGTGGATGAGGATGATCTGAATGGCCCAAGATCAGTTGCCTTCTACTGTGGTGGCTAGTCCTATTTAGAGAGGCCCTGGTTCTCTTCCCAACTGTTAGGCGGGAAGGGATCCAACAACGACCAAATTTGAAGGGAGACAACTAGTACAAGTTATCCTGACTAAAGGTGGTCTTCGCGTGCCAAAGGCGCTGGTGGTGATGCCGTCCTGGGCTCCATGGTGACCTTCGTCCTGCCGTCCTCCTGGTCTTGGTCTCGTTGCACCGATATGGAAACCTTTGCCTGATGCCTTAGGACTCCTCACCTGTGCTTGCCCCTTTAGCACCAAAGAGGAAATGAGTACGTTGGGCGCTGTTGCGCTCGCTTGGCCTTGGTCGTCACGGCTTGCGTCACAGGAACCTCGCGAGGTGCCCCTTGCCTTGATCTCTCTGGTCCTTGTGAGCCAGCCTAGTGAGGCCTCCCACGGGGAGGTCTTGCATCGCCCACCTCGTGAGGCTTGGCCCCTCGCGAGGGTCTGGAGTGCTCGCTGGTGAAGTTGGGCCGTATAGGGCCGTTGGTGGAGCCACGCCATGGGCCGCAGGCAGGCAAGTCTGGGGACCCCCGTTCCCAGGACGCCGACACCGATCAACCCTTTTCCTAGCAGAGCCTTGACTTTTGCAATGGTAGGAGCAAGTTTTGCCCATTCAGCAGTGGTAAGTTGCTCAGGCAGATTGCGCTTTGGGTCCAGGCGCTCCGCACAGTAACCCGACAATGGATTCTCATCAGCTGGAGAGGTATCTTTGCAGTAAAACTATGTCTGGTTCCAATCCTTAGGGTGACTCGGCGGGATAGCATAAGGGAAGATGGCATCTCTTCGGCGTTGAAGTGAGATTCCGCCAAGTTCCAAGCTGGGCCCGTTCGTAAACTCATTTTGGCGGTTCAAGTAAAAATACTCTCTAAAGAGATCGACGCTGGGCTCTTCTTGAAGATATACTTCGCAGAAGACTTGAAAGTTGCAGATATTTGACACGGAGTTGGGTTCGATGTCTTGAGGATGGAGTTGGTAGAAGTGCAGAACATCTCGGAAAAACTTGGAGCCGGGTGGTGAGAAACCCGAGTTCATGTGATCAGTGAATACGATGACCTCGCCATCCTTTGGCTGAGGTTTTTCTTCGCCCGGTTCAGGAGCACGGTAGTGCATAACACCTTTTGCTGGTAAATATCCAACTTTGACAAAGTCTTTGAAGGTGTTCTCAGTGACAACAGAAGGAACCCAGTTGCATGTATAGACTATCTTTGGTCACATGGTGAAGAGAAAAGGCCTAAAGGAAAGAAAATTTTTGCTGGTTCAAAATAGTTGGTGAAATCACATGTTAACAGTTGCAGTATATATCCAGAATGCAGCTTAAGTAAGGGCTAATGATATATGAGTAATGGTAAGCTGGGGATGTAAGCTGTCGTGACACGTACTGGTATTCAAGACCTAACAATCGTAAATTGTACAGTGTTGGGACAAATAGGTTGCACAGATTGAAGTTATCAGATTGGATCTGCAGCTGTTCAGAAAAATGAAATAAAATCTAAGCTCAAATTGGTGGTGGCCGAAAAATAAGGACATCCAGATGAGATCTATTTGCAATGGGGATATATTCTGATATCAAAGAACAAGTGCTAAAACTGCTACCGCACAAGATTTATGTGGTTTTTCGGATCTAAGCTATAAATCTAAGCAAGAAGAAGGAAGGGCGGTGACGAACACCGTTGAACACTGAAACCCTAAATGACAGATCTATTGCGAGGAAAGGGAAGACTTACTGATGCTGATGAGACAACGGAGAGGCGCCGTGGTGTTCTGGTCAGTTCAGGGTGATGCAGCGGCCGAAGTCGAGGCAGGAAACAAAGGACAACGGCGGCGGAGCTTGGGCACACTGGAGCGTTGCGAGGAGGAAGAAGAAGGCGAGAACAAAAGGGGAAGAATGAAAAGGTGAACCCGTGGCCCTATTTATAAGGCTGGAGGGATAAGTGGCATGCGCGGGAATCGAGGAGATAGGAAAATGGATATGTAGCAGCGCGGATGCCTCAATTTTCGGAGGGTCAGTAAAGAGAAAGATTTATTAAGATTCGGGCCGTGTGTAGCATTAATCACAGGTGATGTCACGGCGGGTTACCGCAATTTCCGGAGATGACGTCATGGCGGGTTACAATATTTCATAGAAGAGGAAGAAGGATTTTTTCTAAGTGTTGGAGATTGATATGAACAAGTTTAAATCAACCTGGGGCCTAATGTTGGGGATATGACTATCAGATATGACCCGCCCAGAAGGGGCTGGGTCATCCCTATGGCGGTTCATCTAAATGAAGCCCAAGAGCATATTAAAGATGGCGGTTCATAGACAGGCTTGTTAAAAGACCCAAACACGAAGGCGGTTTAAAGGCCCATAAGTGTAAACCGCCATGTATGTGTAGACTTGTAATGTAAGGCATGTAAGATAAGTCACCGAGCCGGACACGTTGTATGAGCCGGGCGGGACTCTGTAGGCCGCAGGGCGTCAACCCATGTATATAAGCGGACGACCCGGCAGCGGCTTAAGGCAAGAAACAACAAATAGAGAGCCAGGCAAAGTGTACTCGCTCCCTGGTCATCGAAACCCTAGCAATACCACCTCAAACTGGATTAGGCATTTACCTTCACCGCAAGGGGCCGAACCATTATAAACTCCTTGTGTCCTTTGTCCGTTTAACCCCTTTAATCCAACTCCGTCGCAATGGCTCCACAACTAAGTCCTTCCATGAGGACATCTATCGTGACACTTCCACGACAATTAGGATCATAATAAACACTCTTATTAGCAAACAATTTCATAAGTTCATCCATCTTTCCACTCAAAATATTAATCTCTTCAATCACATGAACCTTTTTACTAGTAGATCTTTCGGTGTGCCGTTTAGAATAATTAACCATAATATTATCTAGGAGTTTAGTAGCTTCTCCTAAAGTGATTTCCATAAAAGTGCCTCCCGCGGCCGAATCTAAAAGATTTCTAGAAGCAAAATTCAATCCGGCATAATTTTTTTGTATAAACATCCATAAATTCAAACCATGTGTAGGACAATTATGTGTCATTAATTTCATCCTCTCCCAAGATTGTGCAACATGCTCATGCTCAAGTTGATTAAAATTCATAATATCGTTTCTAAGAGAGATGATCTTAGCGGGAGGAAAATACTTAGAGATAAAAACATCTTTGCACTTATTCCATGAATCAATACTATTTTTAGGCAAAGAAGAAAACCAAGTTTTAGCACAATCTCTAAGCAAAACGGAAATAGCTTCAATTTAACAATATCATTATCCACATCTTTCTTCTTTTGCATATCACACAAATCAACAAAGTTGTTTAGATGGGTAGTGGCATCTTCACTAGGAAGGCCAGAAAACTGATCTTTCATGACAAGATTCAACAAAGCAGCATTAATTTCACAAGATTCATCATCAGTAATAGGAGCAATCAGAGTGCTAATAGAATCATTGTTGTTGGTATTGGAAAAGTCACATAATTTAGTATTGTCTTGAGCCATTGTGACAAACAATCAATCCAACACACAAGCACACAAGAAGCAAGCGAAAAGAGGCGAACGAAAAAGGGCGAATAAAAACGGCAAAGGTGAAGTGTGGGAGAGGAAAATGAGAGGAAAATGGCAAATAATGTAATGAGAGGGATACGAGTTTGTGATGGGTACTTGGTATGTCTTGACTTGAACATAGATCTCCCCAGCAACGGCACCAGAAATGGCTAGTTGACGGGAGATCAAATCTTGACTTGACTTGGCGCAAGTCTCCCCAGCAACGGCGCTAGAAATCCTTCTTGCTACCTCTTGAGCATGCGTTGGTTTTCCCTTGAAGAGGAAAGGGTGATGCAGCAAAGTAGCATAAGTATTTCCCTCAGTTTTTGAGAACCAAGGTATCAATCTAGTAGGAGACTGCACACAATTCGCCTAGTACCTGCACAAACAATCAAGAACCTTGCAACCAACAGGATAAAGGGGTTGTCAACCCCTTCATGGCCACTTGCAAAAGTGAGATCTGATAAAGATAATAAGATAAATATTTTTGGTATTTTTGTTGTATAGATTGGAAAATAAAGATAGCAAAATAAATAGTAAACTAGAATTAGAGATCAGAAACTTATATGATGTAAAGTAGACCCGGGGGGCATAGGTTTCACTAGTGGCTTCTCTCAAGATAGCATATATTACGGTGGGTGAACAAATTACTGCCGAGCAATTGATAGAAAAGCGCATAGTTATGAGAATATCTAGGCATGATGATGAACATAGGCATTACGTCCGTGTCAAGTAGACCGAAACGATTCTGCATCTACTACTATTACTCCACACATCGACAGCTATCCAGCATGCATCTAGAGTATTAAGTTCATAAGAATAGAGTAACGCATTAGGCAAGATGACATGATGTAGAGGGATAAACTCAAGCAATATGATATAAACCCCATCTTTTTATCCTTGATGGCAACAATACAATACATGTCGGTTCCCTTTCTGTCACTGGGATCGAGCACCGCAAGATTGAACCCAAAGCTAAGCACTTCTCCCATTGCAAGAAAGATCAATCTAGTAGGCCAAACTAAACCGATAATTCGAAGAGATTTGCAAAGATATCAAATCATGCATATAAGAATTCAAAGAAGAATCAAATATTGTTCATAGATAATCTTGATCATAAACCCACAATTCATCGGATCTCGGCAAACACACCGCAAAAAGTACTACATTGAATAGATCTCCAAGAACATCGAGGAGAACTTTGCATTGAGAACCAAAGAGAGAGAAGAAGCCATCTAGCTACTAACTATGGACCCGAAGGTGTGTGGTAAACTACTCACACATCATCGGAGAGGCTATGGTGTCGATGTAGAAGCCCACCATGATCGAATCCCCCTCTGACAGATCGCCGGAAAAGGCCCCAAGATGGGATCTCAGGAGTAAAGAAGGTTGCGGCGGTGGAAAAGTGGTTTTGTGGCTCCCCTGGATGTTTTCAGGGTATAAGAGTATATATAGGCGAAAGAAGTAGGTCGGTGGAGCTACAAGGGGCCCACGAGGGGGGCACCCTCCAGCCTCGTGGCCGCCTCGTTGCGTCTCTGCCTTCCACTCCAAGTCTCCTGGATTGCGTTTGTTCCAAGAAACATCCTCGCGAAGGTTTTGTTCCGTTTGGATTCCGTTTGATATTCCTTTTCTGCGAAACACTAAAATAGGCAAAAAACAGCAATTTGCACTGGCCTTCGGTTAATAGGTTAGTCCCAAAAGTAATATAAAAGAGTATATTAAAGCCCATTAAACATCCAAAACAGATAATATAATAGCATGTAACAATAAAAAATTATAGATACGTTGGAGACGTATCAGTGGTGTAGGTGTTGAAGTAGTTTGTTGATGTGTGAGGCTTCCATCTTGTCCTTCATCATCATGAGGTTCTTGTTCCATTGGAAGAAGTGCACCAACACCCATGGTCAGAATATCTTGAGAAGAATCTTCTTCACCTACATCACTTAGATCAACTTGCTCCCCATGGGAGCAATTAAATTCATCAAACACCACGTCACAAGTTTCTACAACACATCCATTGGATTTGTTGTAGACTCTATAGGCGTGAGAGTTTGATCCATAGCCAACAAATATGCCCTCAATTGTTTTGGATTCAAATTTTCCTAACCGTTCTCTTTTGTTGAGGATGAAACATGTGCACCCAAATACATGAAAGTACTTGACATTTGGCTTGTTCCAATTAGGAGTTCATATGGAGTCTTTTCCAATATTGTGCGGAGGAGGAGCCGGTTTGATGCATGGCATGTGGTGTTGACAGCCTTGGCCCAAAAACTATGTGGCGACTTGTATTCATCCAACATGGACTTTGCCATCTCCACAAGTGTGCGGTTCTTCCTTTAGGCTACACCATTTTGTTGACGAGTGTATGGAGCTGAAGATTGATGCTCAATCCCTTCATCACTAATAAATTCTTCCAAGGTGTAGTTCTTGAACTCAGAGCCATTATCACTTCTTATTGCCAAGATTTCTTTGTCAAACTTGCGTTGTGCTTGCTTGGAAAAATCAATGAAGGTGATCTTCGTCTCGTCCTTGGACTTGAGGAAGAAGACCCATGTATATCTGCAGTAATCATCAACAATGACAAGCCCATACTTGTTCCCAGCAAGACTATCCCATGAAGGAGGCCCAAAGAGATCCGCATGAAGGAGCTCCAAAGGCCTTGAAGTAGACACAATATTCTTGGGTGGGTGCTTTGATTGATGTTGCTTCCCGGCTATGCATGCACTACACACATGATATTTCTCAAAAGAGACATTGGTTAGTCCAAGGATGTGATTACCCTTTAAGATATCTTGAAGATTTCTCATGCCGAGATGGGCTAGCCGGCGATGCCATAGCCACCCCTTGTCGGCCTTGGACATTAGACAAGTTGCATGGAATGTGCTCTCTTTCGAGAAATCAACCGTGTAAAGGTTGCCATCCAACTCTCCAACAAAGGCCACTTCGAGAGTATCTCTCTTGAAGACTTTCACATCAGTTAGTCAAAATAGTGTATCATAACAAACAGAAACCAATTGGCGAACATAAAGGAAATGATATTTAAGGGACTGAACAAGCATGGCATTTTCTAGAGACATGTCATTTGTGATAGCCACCTTGCCCGACCCAAGTACATGTCCTTTTGATCGTCCCCCAAACATAATGCTCATAAATGGTTGAATAGCTTCCATGAAATCGTAGAGCAATTTGCTATCTCCGGGCATATGATTGGTACACCCACTATCAATCACCCATTTTACTCCACCGGAGAAGGCAAACTACACAAAATTATGACTTGGTTAGTGATGACCCACAAGTGTAGGGGATCTATCGTAGTCCTTTTGATAAGTAAGAGTGTCAAACCCAACGAGGAGCAGAAGGAAATGACAAGCGGTTTTCAGCAAGGTATTCTCTGCAAGCACTGAGATTATCGGTAGCAGATAGTTTTGTGATAAGGTAATTTGTAACGGGTAACAAGTAACGAGTGTAAATAAAGTGCAGCAAGATGGACCGGTACTTTTATATAGAGAAAAGCGCTCCCGAGGACACATGGGAAATATCGTCAAGCTAGTTTTCATCACGCTCATATGATTCGCGTTCGGTATTTTGATAATTTGATATGTGGGTGGACCAGTGCTTGGGTGTTGTCCTTACTTGGACGAGCATCCCACTTATGATTAACTCCTATTGCAAGCATCCGCAACTACAAAAGTAGTATTAAGGTAAACCTAACCATAGCATGAAACATATGGATCCAAATCAGCCCCTTACGAAGCAACACATAAACTAGGGTTTAAGCTTCTGCCACTCTAGCAACCCATCATCTACTTATTACTTCCCAATGCCTTCCTCTAGGCCCAAATAATGGTGAAGTGTCATGTAGTCGACGTTCACATAACATCACTAGAGGAAAGACAACATACATCTCATCAAAATATCAAACGAATACCAAATTCACATCACTACTTGTAGAAAGACTTCTCCCATGTCCTCAGGAACAAAAGTAACTACTCACAAAGCATATTCATGTTCATAATCAGAGGGGTATTCATATTGTAACGCCATCGTTTTAATCGCACACTAATCATACACACAAATGTGTAAGATCAAGGACTCACAGGAAGATATCACAACACAACTCTAGACACAAATTAAAATAATACAAGCTTTATATTACAAGCCAGGGGCCGCGAGGGCTCGAATACATAAGCTCGAGAACACAAGAGTTAGCAGAAGCAACAATATCTGAGCACATACATAAGTTAGACAAGTTTGTCTTAAGAAGGCTAGCACAAAAGCAACAACGATCGAAAAGGCAAGGCCTCCTGCATGGGAGCCTCCTAACTACTCCTAGTCGGCGGCGGCCTCCACGTAGTAGTAAGCATCAGTGGTGCCATATGGCTCCTGGGCTCCGACATCTGGTTGCATCAACCGGAAAGAAGAAGAAAGGGGGGAAAGGGGAGCAAAGCAACCGTGAGTACTCATCCAAAGTACTCGCAAGCAAGGAACTACACTACATATGCATCGGTATGAATGAAATGGGTTGTATGTGGACTGAACTGCAGAAATGCAAGAATAGAGGGGAGAACCTAGTCCGATCGAAGACTAGCATCTTCTGGAAACCACCATCTTGCAGCAACAGGAGGGAGTAGAGTAGCATAAAGTAAAGTAGTAGTAGTGTTATGAACCTCGGCCAAATATCCTTTCTCGACTCCCTGCGAGAAAGCAATCCCAGAGCCATACTATCCAAGTGTCATCACAATCCAATTCTCATCACCATCCAATTCTCATCACAAGTATCCAGTTCTAGTTGTATCGATCGGGATACAACTCCAAGTGTCCGTTACCGTAGGACAGGCTATCGGTAGATGTTTTCTTCCCTGCAGGGGTGCACCAACTTACCCACCACGCTCGATTAACTCCGGTCGGACACACTTTACTGGGTCATGCCCGGCCTCGGCCAAACAATACGCTGCAACCCGACCTAGGCTTAATAGAGAGGTCAGCATGCCGGACTAAACCTATGCCCCCAGGGGTCATGGGCCATCGCCCCAGGAACTCCTGCATGTTGTGTATGTGGCCGGTGAGTAGACCTATCTACCTCCCTAAAAAGGCAGGAGCTTACCAGTCCAACCCGGCGTGCGCCGCTTAGTCGCTGACGTCTATTAAGCTTCGGCTGATGCATACGACGCAGAACGCCCATACTATGCCCACGTGATGGTTAGTTCTAACAGGCCAGAGGCCCCTCGGATCAAATATCCAAATCGTAGTGGATTAGGAACGCGCGGTAACAAGCAGAGACTCACGAAAGATGTGACCCTATTGCCCCGTCTCGAGGACTTGCGGCAAGGGCTAGGAATGCCCGCCACGCCTCGTAATTATCTCGCGGGCACCTCCGTGTCAACTCGTTTCCACATCACTGCAATTAAGCTCGTATGGTACCCTCGTGGCTGACCCGTCTTTAGTAACATGGTTCAGTGTAAAGTCATAGTAACCATAATAACTGTGTGTCCAAACATCAAGGGGAAACCCGAGGAATCACCACCGGTGGATTCCACTCGATGTAAACATCAAGGTGAACGTAAGAGGAACCAACCCCGAGGTTCACACTTGAGGGGTTGCACGACAGAGTCGTATCGGAAGTGGTTAAGGCGGAATCACACTCGATGACGATGACCGAATAGCTACACTACAGGGTTAACATCAGAAGTGCTGTAGAGGTCTCACCCTCGGCACTCGATAGTAACCCAGTAGTGTCGAGCAACTAAGGGGAAAGTGATGTGCGGTGTCGGGGCCTAGTCTTCGATCACTAACCAACCTATACTAAGCAGTTTTGGATAAGCAGGTAAGGTACAACAACAGATACAAAAGCAGGCTATGCATCAGAATAGGAGCAAACAATAACAGTAGCAAAATCTAATGCAAGCATGAGAGAATGGAATGGGCGATATCGGGATGATCAAAGGGGGGGGGGGCTTGCCTGGAAGCTCTGCTGAAAAGGAAGAAGTGTCGTCGTCGACGTAGTCGATCTCATGGGCAGCATCAGTCTCGGGGTCTACCGAAGAGAAGAGGGGGAGGAAACAATAAATATAAAGCAAACATATCATCACAAAGCATAACATGACGAAAAGCAGAACTAGGGGTGTTCTAACGCAGTACTACGTGTTGCAGACGGAGAGGGAAACATCCGGAGGTTTTTTCGGTGTTTGGCGTTTTCCGGACAAAGGAAAAGAGGGGGAAAGTTCCATGTTCAGCATGCTAGGGGCATGTGACAGATGAACGAACAGCGTATTCGGGATCATTGGATTTTTCTGAGCAACTTTCATGTAGAAAACATTTTCATCCGAGTTACGGTTTATTTTCTATTAATTTTCAAAGATTTAAACAATTTCTGAAATTATTATTAATTCAAAAATAATGATTAAATGCTAGGTGCACACAGCTCTGTGTACACAACATTGTACAAAGAGGATGACATGTGGGTCTAGGGGGTCCCAGTTGACCAGTCAAAGTTTGACTGGTCAACAGGGGGTGGGCCCTCCTGTCATAGACTAGGTTTAGTTAATTAAATCAGTTTCAACTAATCTAGTGATTAGGCTAATTAATCCCGAGTTAATTAAGTTAATTAACTAATTAATTTATTATTATGTTTTTTAACTCTTTTTTATAGGGGCGTGGGGGCCCCATTGGGCAGTGGCCCATATGGGCAACCGGGTGTGCGGGAGTGCGGGTACCGGGCGCGGGCGCCCATCTAGGGCGAGGCCGTGGCCTCGGCTGGGCTTCCCTTGGCCGCACACACACGGCATGTATATGCCGACGCCTCAGCGCCAGCAGGAGGTGAGGCTCGAGCGGCGGTGGTAGCAGAAGACGGCGGAGGCGGGCGGCTGCAGCATGGTGAGCATGGCAAGGCCAAGGCGAGCAGCCGGCGAAGGTGGGCAGCAGCTCGAGACAGGGGCGCGGCGAGCATCTGCGAGGCCAGCGAGGGGAGGAGGTTGCGGTGGAAGGCGGCACCCGGCGCCTAGGGCGGGCGCGAGCGCGGCGGGCGCGGGCACACGTGCGCGCAGGCGATGGCACATGCACTGGGCGAGGCCATAGCGGGCCATGGCATCGGACGAACGTGAGAGGGAAGGAAGGTGGTGTTGCTCACCCCCGCTGTAGATGTGCGCAGGCGTCCAGCGGGGTGGAGGTCAGGGAAGCGAGCATCGGCGACGAGGGTGACGGAGTCGGGGAAGCGACGGTGTAGACGTGGTGGCGTCGGGGAGGCTCCGACGAGGGGGGCTCCGGGCGATAGTGGCATCGGGGCCGAACCCTAGTTCCAGATCGGGTGGAGGGGATGGTCCTTGGGCGCGGGGCGCACGACATGCGGCGACGTCGGGGCGGCGCTGCGCCCAGATCGGGTCGTGGTGAACAGGGGGGTCGAGGGGGAGGAGAGACAAGGGAGAGGGCAATCGTGGGGAGTGGGGGAAAGTGGGGAACGAGGTGGGAGTGGGTGCGGTTTGGCGAGGGTTCGATCGAGTGGAGGGAGGCCATATAGGCCAGGGGCAGCGGGGGTGGGCCGGCTGGGCCGCGTGGGTGGCCAGCTGGGCCTCGTGGCCCACTAGGGGAGGGTTTTTTTCTTTTGCTTTCTCTTTATACCTTTCTATTTTCTTTAGATTAGGGCATTAACCACTTTGCAAAAATTTGGTTCACCACGAATATTAACAAATGAAAATTTGCCACATGACGAACATTTTATTTTAGACATTTGAAAACTTTTGAGTTTGACTTGACTTTGAAATTGGAACAGATTCGAACCAACACGAGTTTAACAACAGTAATCATGATGACGTGGCATCATTATCAGGGAATTACTGTAGCATAATTATCTGGGCGTCACAATCCTCCTCCACTACAAGAAATCTAGTCCCGAGATTTAAGGGTTGGAGTAAGGGGAAAAGGATTGGTTACGAAATTCTAATTGATCTTCTTTTCTTGCTGCTCTCATCGAAGAGGTTGATCCATAACATTGATGTCTTCAAATCACTCCATCAGGGCATCATCATGAAGTCGTCAACCCTTCTTCAGAAACTCCACCGTATGTTTGAAAGGATTGGCATCCGGTAATTATCCCAAGGAAGGAGATTTTAGAGGCACCAAGAAACAAATCGAGAGTGTTATAAAGAGGTTCAAGCTGATGCCTATAACAGGTGAAGAAGGGGTTCAAAGCAATGAGGAATAATGTTACCTCTGATACTGGAATGAATCATGGTGAGGAAGTTAGCTCGTGATTTACATACGAAGCCAAGTGCAAAGAATATTTCGGAATCAAGGTTGTACAGGAGAGTCAGGTTTCGATCCTGTGGAACTGTGGGTTATGGGCCCACCTTGTGGGTTCAGAGTAGGAAAAGCAGTGACATCTTGCACGGATATGATAGCAAGGCAGGTCAGAGGATAGCTTGTCAGCTATGTTGGCAACAACGTTGGTACCAAGGGCGAGGGACGAAGAGAACCATTTTCCTGCTTGTTACACGAGGCGGACCAATAGGCAAGGTTCTCGTCCATCGGTGGTTACCGGAATGTCATCAACAATAGTAACAGGGTCTCACTGACAAGGTTGTACATCGGGGTGTTTTATAGGCAGGGAATTATTTCTGCTTATATCATATATATCACAAGAAGTTTAAACAAACCAATGGAAAGGAAAATGAAATTATCGGATTAATCAGACCAATGGAAAGGAAAATGTGTTTACACACTAGAATTGGGAGTATATCCTTCCCAAGGGAAAGCGGAGCAGGATATACATGATATGACAGCAAGTTCAAAAGCATTTAGATAAAGGGGGCGAGGGAAGAATCATGATATTACCCATACAATAGGGTATGGATAATCGATCAAGAAACATTTCGCAGTGCACTTCCAATGTTCTTGTTGATGATCGGAGTACCACAGACATGCTTCGGGATATCATTGACATGGTCATCAGGTAAAAGTCAGACTTTTGCATTCACAAAGGATCCCGCGGGAACTGCTAGAATAGTTCATACAATTCCATCATTGAAAGATGAGGATGTGGCCGATGGGTTCAGCAGCAATCCATCGACAGGTCAAAAAGGATGTAATGCCAAAATGATATGATCAAAATCATGCTGGGGGGAAGGCAAGAATGTTGTCGATGATAGCCCAAATCATCGAGGGGCACGGATGGTATTTCTCATCATGAATTCGATATATATCCTCGAGGAGCATCAGAATGTTGATGACGATCACGCCACATTTGTTGAGAGATTTCATGAAGATGTAATCGATCAGCGATGACATCAAGTCAAAGGAATGATGAAGCGAAAGGTTATTGGAACCATTGGTATGACACGAACTTGAAATCAAGCTGGTTGTTCAAGGCGAAATGATATGACAAGGAAGATCAACGTAAGCTTAGCTCATCGTCGAAAATTGTGGTTCGGGAAGAACGACCAGGTAGCATAGTTAAAATTTAGCATGATAATGATATAGCCGATCAGGCTAGGAATGACTTGAAGGATTATTAAACTCGTAAGCAACGAAATTTACTTAGAGTTATTGAATCGGAGTACGGAACCGATTCACTTATCGGTGTTCTCGATTGATAAACAACCCAGAACCCGTGAAGTGATAATGACAGGGAAAGGTAGTGCTTCATCAAAAGTTCATAAGATGTAGTGCAATGGCATGATATCCTCGAGATACCAGGGGTAATACTCGAAGGAATATCAAAATAGAGGTTGAGGAGATGCTTTGATCTGTAGAAGACAAGTGCTTTAACTTGTCCGAGAAATGGAATCAAAGGGGAACAATCATGGTCAGAGCCACGGTTGCAAATGACCAATTCATAGATACAAGATGAGCTTGTACCAAAGAAATAATTATTTTTATGAGCAACTTCCATGATAAGTTCTACATCGGGTCCATGGGCATGGACACAAGGGTTCAAGGTCAACTCCCATTTCTTCAATGCATAACCTTTCATTCACTTCTCGTTTTTTGAAGAAATTGTAATGCAGAGGATTTAGCTGGCAAAGTACCAGAAGAGTAAGACTCGTGAGAACTCTCGGGTTCACACGGATTATGGAAGGCATTAGTTCAACCCATCGGGGTATTTTTACGAACCTATACAACCATCAAACAAGGATACGAGTTCAAAAGAAGAGTATCAAAGTCAAAGCAGATGATACAATTTACTAAAGGTATTATGTATCAGGGAAAAAATCACAAGATTTTGGATATGAAGGACACTGTGGATATCAACCCAGCACTGGATCTGGCGATTCACGACAGAGTTGATGGGAGTATCGGTAATCAATCAGATTAAGAAGGGGATGCAAAGGCATCAGCTCATAGAAACGTCTGAATGATTCGATGCTTGGGTACAAAGGAATTATGATTTCAAGACGAAGGATCAGAAGAAGAGGCTCTGATCAAAAGATGAGTAAGTTGAATAGACCTAGAGTTGCACCCGATCAAATCTGGATTGGGCAAGAACCAGCTCATATCTGGAATGATGTCTGAGCTGGAAAGAAAATTTCCAAGGATTAATTGATGATTGCGAGTATTCGCTCACATGTTGAATCCATAGGAATAAAGTGACAATCACAAAGAATTTTAAAGAACATTGGTAGACATATCGAATTAATCCTAATGCAAGCAAGCAAGGAGAATCAAGAGCAATAGGCTGCAGAGGATTTTCGGAAGATCAGATAGTATTTCCAAGTATATTGGAAAGTATAAGAACAAGTGGGGATGAACAGACCCCGGTTAAGTGAATTATCCGCTGTGCAAAAAGAAAGTGCAAAGCAGAAGGCACAAAGGATTTTCGAAACAACGGAGAGTACTAGGGGTATCTTGTAATAGCAAGAGCAACTGGGGACAAAAGTTGGAACGACAAATGCATGTATTTTTATCCATAGGGATATTTCGATGGTAGGGAATTGAAAAAGCAACGGGCACAAAGTCTCGAGAGAACATCGGAGAGTATCTTTGAAATCCTTCGGTGCACCAAGTAATCATATGGAGTAAGGGGCTCTCCGGGTGGAAGTAGTTACGGGAACCTAGAGTCGACGTTAGTAAAATCATTTAACCCGAATAGAAGAGAGATGAGAGTCTCAGAGTATAGACGAGGAGTAAAAGATCCTAATACCACCCAATGGCAACGTGGGCCAGTAAGCCACGCAGCCAAGTTAGTAAAACAGTTTTGGATGGCTAGACTCAAGTTCGGCTAAGGAGTTGGAAATGGGGCTACCTACATGCAGTTGGCTCTGGTACCAACTTGTGACGCCCTCTATTCAATCGTACACTAATCATACACGCAAATGTGCACGATCAAGATCAAGGACTCATGGGAAGATATCACAACACAACTCTAGACACAAATTAAAATAATACAAGCTGTATATTACAAGCCAGGTGCCGCGAGGGATTGAATACATAAGCTCGAGAACACAAGAGTCAGCGGAAGCAACAATATCTAAGCACAGACATAAGTTAGACAAGTTTGCCTTAAGAAGGCTAGCACAAAAGCAACAACGATCGAAAAGGCAAGGCCTCCTTCCTGGGAGCCTCCTAACTACTCCTAGTCGTCGGTGGCCTCCACGCAGTAGTAAGCATCGGCGGTGGCATCTGGCTCATGGGCTCCGACATCTGGTTACATCAATTGGAAAGAAGAAGAAAGTGGGAAAAGGGGGAGCAAAGCAACCGTGAGTACTCATCCAAAGTACTCGCAAGCAAGGAACTACACTACATATGCATCGGTATCAATGAAATGGGTTGTATGTGGACTGAACTGCAGAAATGCCAGAATAGAGGGGAGAACCTAGTCCTATCAAAGACTAGCATCTTCTGGAAACCACCATCTTGCAGCAACAGGAGGGAGTGGAGTAGCATAAAGTAAAGTAGTAGTAGTGTTATCAACCTCGGCCAGAGATCCTTTCTCTACTCCCTGCGAGAAAGCAATCCTAGAGCCATACTATCCAAGTGTCATCACAATACAATTCTCATCACCATCCAGTTCTCATCACAAGTATCCAGTTCTAGTTGTATCGATCGGGATACAACTCCAAGTGTCCATTACCGTAGGACAGGCTATCGATAGATGTTTTCTTCCCTGCAGGGGTGCACCAACTTACCCACCACGCTCGACTAACTCTGGTCGGACACACTTTCCTGGGTCATGCCCGGCCTCGGCCAAACAATACGCCACAACTCGACCTAGGATTAATAGAGAGGTCAGCATGCCGGACTAAACCTATGCCCCCAGGGGTCATGGGCCATCGCCTCGGGAACT
Source organism: Aegilops longissima (assembly GCA_021605205.1). Classification (NCBI taxonomy): domain Eukaryota; kingdom Viridiplantae; phylum Streptophyta; class Magnoliopsida; order Poales; family Poaceae; genus Aegilops; species Aegilops longissima. The sequence continues at coordinate 172,292,021 of CM038681.1, read as the reverse complement.
CCTGCATGTTGCGTACGCGGCCGGTGAGCAGACCTAGCTACCTCCCTAAAAAGGCAGGAGCTTACCAGTCCAACCCGGCGCGCGCCGCTTAGTCGCTGACGTCTATTAAGCTTCTGCTGATGCATACGACACAGAACGCCCATACTATGCCCACATGATGGTCAGTGCTATCAGGCCAGAGGCCCCTCGGATCAAATATCCAAATCGTAGTGGATTAGGAGCGCGCGATAACAAGCAGAGACTCACGAAAGATGTGACCCCGTTGCCCTGTCTCGAGGACTTGCGGCAAGGGCTAGGAATGCCCGGCCACGCCTCGTAATTATCTCGCTGGCACCCTCCGTGTCAACCCATCTCCACATCACTGCAATTAAGCTCGCTGGTACCCCTCGTACCGACCGCCTTTAGTAACATGGTTCAGTGTAAAGTCATAGTAACCATAGTAACTATGTGTCCAAACATCAAGGGGAAAACCCGAGGAATCACCCCCGGTGGATTCCACTCGATGTAATCATCAAGGTGAACGTAAGAGGAACCAACCCCGAGGTTCACACTTGAGGGGTTGCACGACAGAGTCGTATCGGAAGTGGTTAAGGCGGAATCACCCTCGATGACCACGTCTGAATAGCTACACTACAGGGTTAACATCAGAAGTGTTGTAGAGGTCTCACCCTCGGCACTCGATAGTAACCCAGTAGTGTCGAGCAACTAAGGGCAAAGTGATGTGCGGTGCCGGGGCCTGGTCTTCGATCACATTGATCAGGTCTTCAATGATGAAGCAGTGGCAACAAGGACAAGGTGGTGGTCACTGATGGATCACTAACCAACCTATACTAAGCAGTTTAGGATATGCAGGTAAGCTACAACAGCAGATACAAAGGACGGCTATGCATCAGAATAGGAGCAAACAATAACAGTAGCAAAATCTAATGCAAGCATGAGAGAATGGAATGGGCGATATCGGGATGATCAAAGGGGGGGCTTGCTTGGAAGCTCTGCTGAAAAGGAAGAAGTGTCATCGTTGACGTAGTCGATCTCACGGGCAACATCAGTCTCGGGGTCTACCGGAGAGAAGAGGGGGAAGAAACAATAAATATAAAGCAAACATAGCATCACAAAGCATAACATGACGAAAAGCAGAACTAGGGGTGTTCTAATGAAGTACTACGTGTTGCAGATAGAGAGGGAAAACATCCAGAGGGTTTTCCGGTGTTTGGCATTTTCCGGAAAAAGGAAAAGAGGGGGAAAGTTCCATGTTCAGCATGCTAGGGGCATGTGACAGATGAACGGACAGCGTATTTGGGATCATTGGATTTTTCTGAGCAATTTTAATGTAGAAAACATTTTCATCCGAGTTACGGTTTATTTTCTATTAATTTTCAAAGATTTAAACAATTTTTGAAATTATTATTAATTCGAAAATAATGATTAAATGCTAGGTGCACCCAGCTCTGTGTACACAACAGTGTACACAGAGGATGACATGTGGGTCTAGGGGGTCCCAATTGACCAGTCAAAGTTTGACTGGTCAAAAGGGGGTGGGCCCTTCTATCATAGACTAGGTTTAGTTAATTAAATCAGTTTCAACTAATCTAGTGATTACGCTAATTAATCATGAGTTAATTAATTTAATTAATTATTATGTTTTAAACTCTTTTTTATAGGGGCGTGGGGGCCCCATTGGGCAGTGGCCCATATGTCCAACCGGGTGTGCGGGAGTGCGGGTACCGGGCGCGGGCGCTCATCCAGGGCGAGGTCGTGGCCTCAGCTGGACTTCCCCCGGCCGGCACACACGGCATGGAAGGCGCCAACGGCCTCAGCGCCCAGCGCAGGGTGAGGCTCCGAGCGGTGGCGGCGGTAGCAGAAGACGGCGAAGGTGGGCGGCTGCAGCATGGTGAGCATGGCAAGGCCAAGGCGAGCAGCCGGCGAAGGCGGGCAACATCTCGAGACAGGGGCGCGGCGAGCATCTGCGGGGCCAGCGAGGGGAGGAGGTTGCGGTGGAAGGCGGCGCCCGGCGCCCAGGGTGAGCGCGAGCGCGGCGGGCGCGGGCACACGCGCGAGCAGGCGATGGCACATGCACTGGGCGAGGCCATAGCGGGCCATGGCGTCGGCCGAACGTGAGAGGGAAGGAAGGGGGTGTTGCTCACCCCCGCTGTAGATGTTCACAGGCGTCTAGCATGGTGGAGGTCGGGGAAGCGAGCATCGGCGACGAGGGTGACAGAGTCGGGGAAGCGACGGTGTAGACGTGGTGGCATCGGGGAGGCTCCGACTAGGGGGGGCTCCGGGCGATTGTGGCATCAGGGCCGAACCCTAGTTCCAGATCAGGCGGAGGGGACGGTCCTTGGGCACGGGGCGCACGACATGCGGCGACGTCGGGGCGGCGCTGCGCCCAGATCGGGTCGTGGTGAACAGGGGGGTCGAGGGGGAGGAGAGACGAGGGAGAGGGGAATCATGGGGAGTGTGGGATAGTGGGGAACGAGGTGGGAGTGGGTGCAGTTTGGCTAAGGTTCGATCGGGAGGAGGGAGGCCATATATGCCAGGGGCAGCAGGGGTGGGCCGGCTGGGCCGCGTGGGTGGCCAGCTGGGCCTCGTGGCCCACTAGGGGAGGGGTTTTTTCTTTTGCTTTCTCTTTATACCTTTCTATTTTATTTAGATTAGGGCATTAACCACTTTGCAAAAATTTGGTTCACCACGAATATTAACAAATGAAAATTTGCCACATGACGAACATTTTATTTTAGACATTTTAAAACTTTTGAGTTTGACTTGACTTTGAAATTGGACCGGATTCGAACCAACACGAGTTTAACAACAGTAATCATGATGATGTGGCATCATTATCAGGGAATTATTGTAGCATAATTATCCGGGCGTCACAAATATGCATAATGGATCTGAACATATGATCTTCCACCAAATAAACCAACTAGCATCAACTACAAGGAGTAATCAACACTACTAGCAACCCACAGGTACCATCTGAGGCTTTGGGACAAAGATTGGATACAAGAGATGAACTAGGGTTTCAGAGGAGATGGTGCTGGTGAAGATGTTGATGGAGATTGACCCCCTCCCGATGAGAGGATCGTTGGTGATGACGATGGCGATGATTTCCCCCTCCCGGAGGGAAGTTTCCCCGGCAGAACAGCTCCATCGGAGCCCTAGATTGGTTCCACCAAGGTTCCGCCTCGTGGCGGCGGAGTTTCTTCCCGAAAGCTTCCTTATGATTTTTCCTCAGATGGAAGACTTCATATAGCAGAAGATGGGCACCGGAGGCCTGCCAGGGGGCCCATGAGGCAGGGGCGCGCCCCCCACCCTCATGGCCAGGGTGTGGGCCCCCTCTGGTGGATTCTTTCGCCAGTATTTTTTATAAATTCCAAAAATAACTTCCGTGAAGTTTCAGGACTTTTGGAGCTGTGAAGAATAGGTCTCTAATATTTGCTCCTTTTCCAGCCCAGAATCCCAACTGTCGGCATTCTCCCTCTTCATGTAAACCTTGTAAAATAAGAGAGAATAGGCATAAGTATTGTGACATAACGTGTAATAATAGCCCATAATGCAATAAATATCGATATAAAAGCATGATGCAAGATGGACGTATCAACTCCTCCAAGCTTAGACCTCGCTTGTCCTCAAGCAGAAGCCGATAACGATAAATATGTCCACATGTTTAGAGATAGAGGTGTCGATAAAATAAAATACGGACATGAGGGCATCATGATCATTCTTTTAACAACAACATATTTGAATATTGTCATATGATTTCTTATGCACACGTAATAATCTATTCACAACGTCAAGTATGAATCAGAAACTTCATTGAGAACCAACAAACTATAATCTCAGTCATTGAAGCAATTGCTATTTATCATAACATCAGAAGGAGTCAATATAAGAGCTTTTCAGCAAGTCCACATACTCAACTATCATTTACTCTTTCATAATTGCTAACACTCACGCAATACTTGTGGTTACGGAGTTTTAATCGGACACAGAGAAAGATAAGTGCTTATAGTTTCACCACCCAACCTTTTACCTCAAGGGTAATGTCAACAATAATAGCTCATGCTAACTTACATCCAATTATATATATATATATATATATATATATATATATATATATATATATATATATATATATATATATATATATATATATATATATATCGGATCTTTCCAACACAGTGTGCTTGCCAAAAGATAAAATGTAAAAAGGAAAGGTGAAGATCACCATGACTCTTGCATAAGGGTAGAAGATAAAAGTAAAAGATAGGCCCTTCGCAGAGGGAAGCAGAGGTTGTCATGTGCTTTTGGTTGGATGCACGAAATCTTAATGCAAAAGAACGTCACTTTATATTGCCACTTGTGATGTGGACCTTTATTATGCAGTTCGTCGCTTTTATTTCTTCCACATCACAAGATAGTATAAAGCTTATTTTCTCCACACTAATAAGTCATACATATTTAGAGAGCAATTTTTATTGCATGCAACAATGACAACTTACTTGAAGGATCTTACTCAATCCATAGGTAGATATGGTGTACTCTCATGTCAAAACTGGGTTTAAGGGTGTTGGAAGCACAAGTAGTATCTCTACTTGGTGCAAAGAATTGGCTAGCATTAGGGAGAAGGGCAAGCTCAACATGTTGGATGATCCATGACAATATACTTTATTTCGGATATAAGGAAACATAACCCATTACGTTGTCTACCTTGTCCAACATCAACTCTTTATCATGTCATACTTTAATGAGTGCCCACAGTCATAAAAGATGTCCAAGATAGTGTATCTATATGTGGGACCTCTCTTTCTTTATTACTTCCTATTAATTGCAACGATGACCAAAACTATGTTTGTCAACTCTCAACAACTTTTAATCATCATACTCTTTATATGTGAAGTCATTACTCTCCATAAGATCAATATGATCTCTTTATTTCTTTTTATTCTTTCTCTTTTCTTTTATTCCCTCAAGATCATAGCAAAATAATCAAGCCCTTGAGTCAACACTAATATTTATTATATAGCTCACGGACTCGATTACATAGAGGGATCATAAAGAAAAACTCAAAACTCAAAGCTAAATCATACTAAAACGTTATTCTACTAGATCAACATATTACCAAAAGGATCAAACTAAGAAAAACGGTAAAGAGAGGAGTGTGATGGTGATACTATACCGGGGCACCTCCCCCAAGCTTGGCAGTTGCCAAGGGGAGTGCCCATACCCATGTGATTATGTCTCCTTCTTTGGGGGTGAAGATGTGATATTCTTGGCTATGATGCCCCTCAGGGTACGATTCTCCTCCTTGAGCTTGTTGACTTGCCGCTTAAGATCCATTATTTCCTTACGGAGCTTACCCGTGACGGTTAAAGATCCTTGCACGCATGGATGCTTTCATTATTTTCATTAGAGAGAAATTTAACATTGGAGGGGATGACCGAGTTTGGGATAGCTGAGCTCTGTAGTTCCCCCATCGTGAATCCTGCCCGAAAACAAGAAGTAACTTCTTGATCCTCCTCCATGGCATCTATCCTTTTCAAGTCAGCTTCCATCTCTTCCTCCATTGAGGGCCCAAAGTGATAGGAATCGCTGCTTTCCCCTGGACCTGGTGTTGGATGAGATACCCGACTCTCCCCGACTAACTCTTGAGAAGACATCTCGCTCTAATCTACGGCAGAAACAACTCAAAACAAAAACAGAGGATAATTGCGTGATACGGTGGTCAAAACCTTCGGGAGATTATATAATGAATTTTTTACCGGCCAAAAGAAGTATCGTGCAAGAAAACGGAGTCCGGAGATCGCACGAGGTGCCCACGAGGCAGGGGGTGCGCCCAGGGGGGTAGGGCGCGCCTCCCACCCTCGTGGAAGCCTCGTGTCCTTCCCGGACTGCTTCTTATTTTCCTATTTTCTTAAATATTCCAAAACGGAGAAAAATTGCTATTAGAATTGTTTTGGAGTCGTTTTACATACCGTACTAGGTACCTATTCCTTTTCGGAGTTTGAAACATTCTGGAAAGTGTCCCTTATGTATTCCTCCGGGGTTATGGTTTCAATAATATTAGTTTCAACATTTATGGGATTATGTGAGATATAATGTTTGATCCTTTGACCGTTCACCACCTTCGTATTTGTGCCTTCGAAGTTGTTGATTTTTATGGCTCCGGAATGATAGACCTCCTCGATAACGTAAGGACCTTCCCATTTAGAGAGAAGTTTTCCTGCAAAAAATCTTAAATGAGAGTTGAATAGCAACACATCATCACCTACATTAAACTCACGCTTTTGTATCCTTTTGTCATGCCATCTTTTAACTTTTTCTTTAAACAATTTGGCATTCTCATAAGCCTGGGTTCTCCATTCATCAAGTGGGCTAATGTCAAATAACCTCTTCTCACCGGCAAGTTTGAAATCATAGTTGAGCTCTTTAATGGCCCAATATGCCTTATGTTCTAGTTCGAGAGGTAAGTGACATGCTTTCCAATAAACCATTTTATAAGGAGACATACCCATAGGATTTTTATATGCAGTTCTATAGGCCCATAATGCATCATCAAGTTTTTTTGACCAATTTTTTCTAGATCTAGTAACAGTCTTTTGCAAAATTAATTTGAGCTCTCTATTACTCAATTCCACTTGACCACTAGACTGTGGGTGATAAGGAGATGCAATTCTATGATTAACATCATACTTAGCAAGCATTTTACGAAAAGCACCATGAATAAAATGTGAACCACCATCAGTCATCAAATATCTAGGGACTCAGGTGTTGTGATCAGCACTACTAGTTGGAATAGCTTCTACCACTTAGTAACGTAATCAACAACAACTAAAATATGTGTATACCCATTAGAGGAAGGAAACGGTCCCATATAGTCAAAGCCCCAAACATCGAATGGTTCAATAACAAGTGAATAGTTCATAGGCATTTCTTGACGTCTACTAATATTACCAATTCTTTGACATTCATCACAAGACAAGACAAACTTACGTGCATCTTTGAAGAGAGTAGGCCAATAAAAACCGGATTGCAATACCTTATGTGCAGTTCTATCTCCAGCGTGGTGCCCTCCATAAGCCTTGGAGTGACACTTGCGTAAGATCTGTTCCTGTTCATGCTCAGGTATAAAACATATAATAACACCATCTACTCCTTCTTTATAAAGGTGTGGGTCATCCCAGAAGTAATGCCTCAAATCATAGATTTTTTTTCTTTTGCTAGTATGTGAAACTAGGTGGTATAAACTTAGCAACAATGTAATTAGCATAATCAACATACCATGGAGCAGTACGAGAAGCATTTATGACAGCTAATTGTTCATCAGGAAAGCTATCATCAATAGGTAGTGGGTCATCAAGAACATTTTCTAACCTAGTAAAATTGTCTGCAACGGGGTTCTCAGCTTCCTTTCTATCAATAATATGTAAATCAAATTCTTGTAGCAAGAGAACCCATTTAATAAGTATTGGTTTAGAATATTTCTTTTCCATAAGATATTTAATATCAGCATGATCAGTGTGAATAGTTACTTTAGAATCAACAATATAAGGTCTGAACTTATCACAAGCAAATACAACTGCTAAGAATTCTTTTTCGTTAGTAGCATAGTTTCTCTGGGCACTGTCTAGAGTTTTACTAGCATATTGAATAATATTTAATTTCTTATCAACTCTTTGTCCTAGAACAACACCTACATCATAATCACTAGCATCACACATAATTTCAAAGGGTAAATTCCAATCGGGTGGCTGAAAAATAGGTGCAGAAATTTATGCTTTCTTAAGTATTTCAAATGCTTCTATACAATCATCATCAAATACAAAAGGTATATCTTTTTGTAATAGATTAGTCAGAGGCCGAGAATTTTCTGAGAAGTCCTTAATGAACCTCCTATAAAAACCGGCATGACCAAGGAAACTTCTTATACCTTTGATGTCCTTGGGACACGACATCTTTTCAATAGCATCAACTTTGGCTTTATCAACTTCAATACCTCTTTCAGAAATTTTATGCCCCAAGACAATTCCTTCATTAACCATAAAGTGACATTTATCCTAGTTCAAGGTAAGGTTAGTTTCTTCACATCTCTGCAAAACTCGATCAAGGTTGCTCAAGCAATCATCAAAAGAGGATCCATAAACAGAGAAATCATCCATGAAAACCTCACAAATCTTTTCACAAAAATCAGAGAATATAGCCATCATGCATCTTTGAAAGGTAGTAGGTGCGTTACATAAACCAAAAGGCATTCGTCTATAAGAAAAAGTACCGAAAGGGCAAGTAAAAGTGGTCTTTTCTTAATCATCAGCTGACACTGGTGTTTGAGAGAAACCAGAGTAACCATCCAGAAAGCAAAAATGTGTATGTTTGGATAATCTTTCTAGCATTTGATCAATGAAAAGGCAAAGGGTAATGATCTTTTTTAGTAGCTTTATTTAATTTGCGAATATCAATTACCATCCTATAACCTGTAATAATTATTTGCGGGATAAATTCATCTTTATCATTAGGAAGGACGGTAATACCTCCCTTCTTAGGGACACAATGAACAGGACTTACCAACGGACTATCAGCAACTGGATAAATTATACCTGCTTCAAGGAGCTTTAATATTTCCTTTCTTACCACTTCTTTCATCTTAGGATTTAGCCGTCGTTGATGATCAATAACTGGTTTAGCGTCTTTCTCCAGGTTTATTTTGTGTTGACATAGAGTGGGACTAATGCCCTTAAGATCATCAAGAGTATATCCAATAGCAGAACGATGCTTCTTCAGAGTTTTCAATAATTTCTCTTCTTCATGCTCCGAAAGGTTAGCACTAATAATAACAGGATATATCTTCTTTTCATCAAGATAAGCATATTTAAGAGTATCATGCAATGGTTTAAGCTCAAACACGGGATCACCCTTGGGTGGAGGAGGATCCCCTAGGATTTCAACAGGCAAGTTGTGTTTCAGAATAGGTCCCTGTTTGAAGAACACTTCATCTATTTCCCTTCTTTCATTCATAAACATATCATTCTGATGATCAAGCAAATACTGTTCGAAAGGATCATTAGGAGGCACGACAATAGAAGCAAGACCAATAATTTCTTCCTTACTAGGCAATTCCTCATCACGGGGTTGTCTACGAAATTTAGAAAAATTTAACTCATGAGACATATCACCCAAACCAATAGTAACAACATCCTTTTCGTAGTCTATCTTAGCATTAACAGTGTTCAAGAAGGGTCTACCAAATATAATGGGACAAAAGCTATATTGTGGGGAGCCAAGAACAAGAAAATCAGCAGGATATTTAACCTTCCCACACAAGACTTCAACATCTCTAACAATCCCAATCGGTGAAATAGTATCTCTATTGGCAAGCTTAATTATAACATCAATTTCTTCTATCTTAGCAGGTGCAATATCATGCATAATTTCTTTGTATAAGGAATGAGGTATTGCACTAGCACTAGCACCTATATCACATAAGCCATGATAACAATGATCTCCTATTTTAACAGAAATAACAGGCATGCCTACCACAGGTTTATGTTTATCTTTAGCACCAGGTTTAGAAATTCTAGCAACTTCATTGCAGAAGTAAATAACATGCCCATCAATATTATCGGCCAAGAGATCTTTAACCATAGCAATATTAGGTTCAACTTTAACTTGCTCAGGGGGTTTGTGTGTCCTAATATTAATTTTGTTGACAACAGTTGATGCTTTAGCATGATCCTTTATTCTAACAGGGAAAGGTGGTTTCTCAACATAAGCAGTAGGAACAACAGGATCATCATAAGTGATAGTCTTTTCTTCAACTTTAATAGGTGCAACTACTTTTACTTCTATGGGAGGATTATATTTAAACCACTTCTCCTTAGGGAGATCAACATGAGTAGCAAAGGATTCACAGAAGGAAGCTAGTATCTCAGAGTCAAGTCCATATTTAGTGGTGAATTCACGGAAAGCATCAGTATCCATAAAATATTTAACACAATCAAACTTAGGTATTATACCTGACTCTTTACCTTCGTCGAGGTCCCAGTCTTCATAGTTGCGTTTAATTCTTTCCAATAAATCCCATTTGAATTCAATAGTCTTTATCATAAAGGAGCCAGTACAAGAAGTATCGAGCATGGATTGATTATTACAAGAAAGTCGAGCATAAAATTTTTGAATAATCATTTCTCTTGAGAGCTCATGATTGGGGCATGAATATAACATTGACTTAAGCCTCCCCCAAGCTTGAGCGATGCTTTCTCCTTCACGAGGCCAAAAATTATATATATATAATTACGATCACGATGAACAAGATGCATAGGATAAAACTTCTGACGAAATTCCAATTTCAATCGTTTGTAGTTCCATGATCCCATATCATCACATAGCCTATACCATGTCAATGCATCTCCCTTCAAAGATAAAGGGATGACCATCTTCTTGATAACATCATCGGGCATACCTGCAAGCTTAAATAATCCACAAACTTCATCCACATAGATTAAGTGTAAATCGGGATGCAATGTTCCATCTCCTATAAAAGGATTTGCTAGCAGTTTGTTGATCATACCCGAAGGAATTTCAAAGTAAAAATTTTCAGTAGGTTCAGTAGGTTGAGGAGAAAATATTTGCTCTACTGATCTGGGTGAAGATACCCCGAACAAGCCCCTCAAAGGATTACTTTCCATAGTAGCAAGTGACGGTAAATTTCAGCACACTATATAAATTTTTTCTTACCAAATTCCACTTACCAAAGGCGCTTCACTCCCCGGCAACGGCACCAGAAAAGAGTCTTGATGACCCACAAGTGTAGGGGATCTATCATAGTCCTTTCGATAAGTAAGAGTGTCGAACCCAACGAGGAGCAGAAGGAAATGACAAGCGGTTTTCAGCAAGGTATTCTCTACAAGCACTGAGATTATCGGTAACAGATAGTTTTGTGATAAGGTAATTTGTAACGGGTAACAAGTAATGAGTGTAAATAAAGTGCAGCAAGATGTCCCAATCCTTTTTGTATCAAAGGACAAGCCTGGACAAACTCTTATATAGAGAAAAGTGCTCCCGAGGACACATGGGAATTATCGTCAAGCTAGTTTTCATCACGCTCATATGATCCGTGTTCGGTACTTTGATAATTTGATATGTGGGTGGACCGGTGCTTGGGTGCTATCCTTACTTGTACAAGCATACCACTTATGATTAACTCCTATTGCAAGCATCTGCAACTACAAAAGAAGTATTAAGGTAAACCTAACCATAGCATGAAACATATGGATCTAAATCAGCCCCTTACGAAGCAACACATAAACTACGATTTAAGCTTATGTCATTCTAGCAACCCATTGTCTACTTATTACTTCCAAATGCCTTCCTCTAGGCCCAAATAATGGTGAAGTGTCATGTAGTCAGCGTTCACATAACACCACTAGAGGAAAGACAACATACATCTCATCAAAATATCGAACGAATACCAAATTCACATGACTACTTATAGCAAGACTTCTCTCATGTCCTCGGGAACAAATGTAACTACTCACAAAGCATATTCATGTTCATAATCAGAGGGGTATTAATATGCATAATTTATCTGAACATATGATCTTCCACCAAATAAACCACCTAGCATCAACTACAAGGAGTAATCAACACTACTAGCAACCCACATGTACCAATCTGAGGCTTTGGGACAAAGATTGGATACAAGAGATGAACTAGGGTTTGAGAGGAGATGGTGCTGGTGAAGATATTGATGGAGATTGACCCCCTCCCGATGAGAGGATCGTTAGTGATGACGATGGTGATGATTTCCCCCTCCCGGAGGGAAGTTTCCCTGGTAGAACAGCTCCGCCGGAGCCCTAGATTGGTTCCGCCAAGGTTCTGCCTCGTGGCGGCGGAGTTTCTTCCCGAAAGCTTCATTATGATTTTTCCTCGGACGGAAGACTTCATATAGCAGAAGATGGGCACCGGAGGCCTGCCATGGGGCCCACGAGGAAGGGGGCGCGCCCAGGGGGTAGGGCGCCCCCCACCTCGTGGCCAGGGTGTGGGCCCCCTCTGGTGGATTCTTTTGCCAGTATTTTTTATAAATTCCAAAAATAACTTCCGTGAAGTTTCAGGACTTTTGGAGCTGTGCAGAATAGGTCTCTATTATTTGCTCCTTTACCAGCCCAAAATCCCAGCTGTCGGCATTCTCCCTCTTCATGTAAACCTTGTAAAATAAGAGAGAATAGGCATAAGTATTGTGACATAACATGTAATAACAACCCATAATGCAATAAATATCGATATAAAAGCATGATGCAAAACGGACGTATCAGTTAGAGGCACCCATTTTGCAGTGGGACCTCTCAAGTTAGTCACAAGTGTCTTAGGGACCCAAATAGCATTGAATCGGAATGCATCTCGAGGACCAACAAATTTTGCATAAACTTCTCCATCCTTATTCTTACGAAGTACATAGGATGGAGGCATGAACTCTTTTGGCTTGTTGAGAGCGGGCATGCCCCTTGTAGCCTTCCCACTAACAACCTTACCTTTCTCCTTGTGCCCTTCTCATACAAATGTTTCTTTTAGAGGGGTGGTGCACTTTTGAGAAGACGACTTCTTCTTGCTTATGCTTGGGTCAAACCAGAGCCCCTCTTTGGCAAACACCTCATTGTGTTGGCTCAACACCTCATCAAGGTTCTTTTGTCCTTGAGCACATGTCATGAGACCTTTCTCAATTTGAGCTTTGAGAAAGCGACTGTCCTCAAGAATAGATGCTAGATCACTACTAGAGTTAGTAGTACAAGCATCAACATTGATAATAGGAGAAGAGTAGGCCTTGGCAAGAGTTTCAAGATAAGTAAGCTTGAGCGTCTCAAAAATCTTTGTAAGAGGGGTGAGCTCTTCTTCCTTTGTCTTGAGGGAAACGGATAGGAGCCCACAATCCTTAGAGAGAGAAGCATGAGACTTCACAAGCTTACTTTTATCATTCATCAACTCTTCACAAGAGTCCTTAGCCTTTTTCAAGGAGGCAAGATCTTTAGCATGAACATCAATGTTTGCACCAATTTTCAAGCATAGTTCTTCATTTCATGCTTCCTCATATTGGAATTTCCACTCAAGGATTTCATATTTTTCATTTTCCTCGGTGATGAGGGTTTCGAGTTCCTTAATGGTGATGGTGTGCTTACTCACCATCTCCATAAGCATACGATACATAGTGAGCTTCTTTCCTTTGAGGGAGCACATGAACTTATTAAGTTTAGCAAGCATAGGATCATCTATATCCTCATCCTCATAACTGTCCTCCGCATCAAGATACTCATCACTAGGAGTAGTAGGAGTGAAAAGAGGAGGGTTTAATCATTGGGTTACCTTGACCTTGTCAGGAGAGTTTTGGTCCTCTCCATCTTCTACCACGGCCTTGGCCATTAGGCACTTGTGAGCGTTTCCCATGTAGTCTTTCATGTAGTTTTAGGTGACAACATCACCACTCCTGTTGGCTAGCCTCAAAGTGTTTTGAGAATCTTGAGCAACTCCGGCAACACCACTAACATCATCCGGATCGGATTCTTCATGAGCGACCATTGCTTTCCCATATCTTTTCTTAAGCTTTGAGTTCAAGGGGTTTAGCAACTTCTTCTTGGGAAAGGTCTTGGGAAACCTTGGTTTATCATCTCTCTTCTCATAGGGACTCTCATTGGAGAAGTGGTTGGTTTCTTCATAGTTGTAACACTTTCTCACCTTCTTCTTCTGGAATCTTCCCTTGAATTTTCCCGCACTAAACTTCTTGACAAAGAGGGCAATGTCTTCATATGAAGGGCTCTCATCAGAGTCGATCTCATCACCGTCTTCATCCTCATCATCTTCTTCTTCTTCACTTTGCTCTTCATCACATACATGCTTGGCCTTCAATGCAAGATTGATTTTTGATGTTGAGGTACCATGCATGTCAAGATGTTTTGAGCATTTGCCTTTGACTCTTCAAATAGTTGGAAGGTGGATATGATGTCATCCAGAGTCATTTCCTTGAATCCATGGTGTTGTCTTACGTCCCACATAATTTGTTGATGATACGGAGCAAAAGCATGAAGCAACTTATCCACGAGAAATCACTTAGTCAGGTTGAATCCATCTTGAGTCTTGTCACATTCACATGAATCAATGTCGGCGGTGAGAGTCATGAGACGCTCAAATAGTTGCTTGGGACATTCACCTTTCTCCATACAAAAGTTTTGCAATTGACCCTTGGCAATTTCATATTGAGCAAGCCGGAGAGTGGAGGTACCGGTCTTGGTCCTCACAATGCTATCCCGTAATTCCTTGGCACTTGTGATATGTATGTATGGTCTCCTTTGCTTGTCAGTCATACCTCTCCTTATGCACATGGTTGTTGTGTTGTTTAGATTCTTATCATATGCCTCTCTTGCAGTAAGATTCTTCGAATCAACAGCTTGGTAGCCATACTCCAAGATCTCCAACATCTCATCATTTCCATATCGAAGATGATCCTGCATAGCAACTCTCCACAAAGCAAAATCGGTAGTGTCATCAAGTAAAGGAGGTTTTCCTTGAGGGTTATACTTAGGTTTCTCTATTTGAGGTCTTGCATAAAGCCAAGGAACACTGGAGTGTTCATTACTAGGAGGTTGTTGGCCAAGTGAGGGAGTAGGAACAGTGTAGCGACCCGACCTCAGACGGTCAAGTCTCTATGCTTAAGTGTCATCCCTGGATCGGTATGCTGACACACACAGTACTCGAGGATTTATAACAGAGGAAAATCACATGTATAAAGTAATGCAAATACTATTACCTCAATCCAAATAGCGGAAGTAACAAGGTTGTGGATTCCCATCAACACCAACAGCAAAGTTGAGTGTAGAAATCGTAACCCTAACGTATCACTTACTCGTCGTAAAATCCTGCAACATGAGACGTTGCAGCCGCAAAGGGTCAGTACATTGAATGTACTGGCAAATTCACACCATAGAGAATGATGAACAATGACTATCACTACATGCATATATGGCTGGTGGAAAGGCTCTATGGTTATAAGGTTTTTGCGAAAAGCCAATTTTTCCCTACTGCAAAGGAATATATTTTATTTAACTACAAAGTTGGTTGAAAATATTGAGAAGGTAAACCCCTCTCAATCCCAATTAAAGATAAACATTAACAACCCAACAAATTATTTAAGTAACGTGATGAGATCAACATGATAATCCAAGAACCAGATGCTCAAGATGTCCATAACCGGGGACACGGCTAATCATGATTAGTTTGTTCACTCTGCAGAGGTTTGCGCACGTTTCCCCACAAGACTCGATATCCTCCGTTGGATTTCTCGCACTACATGGTGTTTGAGAAACGGATGACCGAGACACAGTCTTTCAGAAGCGTTAGCACCTTATGATGGGTAGACCATACCACCTACATCCCCTACATCTGCTAGTCTACCACTGTAAGAATTCACACGACTTAATCAACTATGCTAGAGGACATAATAGCTTGTGGCTGCACAAGGAAGTTTCTAGTATGAATAATCTCATGATCCCTTTGAGCCTGGGTGACGGTCCATAGGAGAATCACACGGTACCCCGAGATTTCCAAAAATACAGGCAATCACTGGAATTCCCTAGGTGCCTCAGTCCACCCGGATGTGTATTTAAGTTGCCACCTTAAGTTGAGCCATTAATTAACAATCTCACATCTGTCATGGATACACTCAAACCCAATCCACGTCTACGAGCATAGCATGGCAATATAAACATAACGTAATGGTAAATCCCCATGTTTGAATGCAGGGCAATAGGTTCCTACATCATCAACTACTTCCCAATACCCACAAGTTATCAATCCTACTCATGAAATGTTTGAGGGTGAAACTAATACATAAAAACTGGGTATAAAAGGGAATATGAAGTGTGAACTTGCCTACAATTTTGATGAAGATGATTCGCACTCAAAAATCTTGATAGTTCTACTCGTCACACTCCGGTCAATCTATCGTAAGCAAGCAATAGTAACCACACATAAGCAATCACTCAAAAGATCAGAAAGATCGAAGAAGACGATTCGGAAAACATTAAAACCAAGCAAATAACTCTTGCAACATAAAACAATTTCTAACAGTACCAAAATTATGTGAATTTGGCCTTATCAAAAAGTTTAGGTCAAGAGCTTTAATTTGCAAAAAGAATCAACTCAAACGGAGCTACGAAACTCAAATTACGATCAGACGAAGTTCAAATTCAAATCTGTTTGAAATCAAATTTTAAAATTTCAAACATTGTTTAAGTTGATTAACTGGATAGAAGGGATCATAACAAAGAAGTGGGCGTTGGTTTCGTTGGATTTGGATAAACGAGTACAAGTAGTGATTGTTTGAAAAACAGGGGCCAATCTGTAAATAAAATATTCACAAACGAGTCCCTGGCAAAAAACTAAAAAAATAAAAAGAAAGAGACTAAACAGCGAACGTTCGCTACAGAGAACTAAAGAACGATCTCATTCACTACCGAACCCTAACTAATGAACGTCCATAAAATAAATCTAACTAAAGGGAAAAACCGATCTAACTAACTGAAATAAAAACCTAATTAGGGTTTTACCAGTCGGGGCGGTTTTTTACCGGTTAAACGGGGTCCGGCCGGCGACGGTCAATGGCGGAGGAGAAGGCGGTTCGGCAAGAGGCGGCGCTGGGCGGCTACGTGGCGCGAGGCAGCGGCAAGCGGCGGCAGGCGGCGCGGGCGGCGCGCGTGGGCAGGCGAGCTTGCCGGCGGCAGCGGCGGGTTGCGGCGAGATGTAGCAGCTCCGTGGCTCGACAAGATGCAGGAGAGGCGGCGCGGTGCGGCAGAGAGAGAGGCGGGGCCCGGGGCCGCTATTTAAGGAGGGGACGAGGCGTGAGGCGTGGGCGAGGGGGCAACGGAGAGGCGGCCGAGTGAGTCCGGCGGCGACAGCAGCAAGCCGCGACGTCTTGGGGTGCGGAGTCCATCCCGAGCTCGGGACGAAGCGGGCGAGACTGGCTGGGCCGGCTGGCTGGGCATCGCCCACGGCCCATGAGAAAGAAGTTTTTTAATAAAAATTTTCCAGAGGAACAAAAACAAATAAAACAAAATAAATAAAAATATTATATAGGCATATAATATGTCAAAATTTTCAAAAAAACTATTTTCTACAGCATGAACATTTTAAATAAAACGATTGTCAAATAAAATACTCAAAAATTCAAATAAAGCAAAGAGTGCTTTTGGTGCAATAAAACCCACTAAAAATCATTTTAAAAATACCAAAATGATTTCAAATTAATTTGTCTCCAATTTTCTATTGTAGGGAATCATGTTACCCTATTTTCCATATATTTTTATTTTGGAGAAATATAACTTGAATAAAACCCAAATAACTCCAAGTTGAAAATAATTTCAAAAGGACCCTGAATGTGATCCTTTTAAACTTCCAACTCATATTTCATATGTTTTGAAGAAGTCATTTTATCTTCTCTCATGAAAATCATTGAGTTGCTTAACGTTTCTGAATTTGAAATATTTTCAAATGAAATTCAAATATTTTCAACACCCCTTTTCATTTAAATAAATGGAAGAAGTCATGTCATCTTGTCGGGAAAACTGATCCACGTACACCTATGGGACCGGCGGACCGAGCCCCTTTTGGTTCGGCGGGAGGCGGAGATCGCACGAAGAGCAGATCGAGGCGAAGCACACGAGCAGTTTACCCAGCTTCGGAGCTCTCCGGAGAGATAACACTCCTCTTTGCTGCATGTCTGAGTGTATTGAGTTCTTGCTTGGGAGCGTTGAGTGCTACAAGACACACCACCTGCTAACGAGACCTAGCGCGAGTGTTTTCTGCCTTCGAACCCTCCTCTACGTTGTGCATGGGCCTCCTTTTATATGCTCAAGGGGTCTCCGACAGGTGGCAACGTAGACAAGGGTAAAAATGGAAAAGGGATTGCGGTTGTTACATCTACCTATACAGTGTATCATACCTAACCCTGACGGCAGGGGACAAAGGCATTAAATGCCCGTCTACGTCGCCCAAACAGTGCAAACAGGGACCGTCAGGGACGCCACCGCTTGCCACGATGGCAATCTTGTCAGCGTCGCTTGCCACCGCGCACCGCTGGCCGCACAGCCTCTTGCCATGCGCGCTTGGAAAGGTCCTGTAGCGACACGCTGGTGGATGTCTTTGGAGCGTCGTCTGAGTGGTAGTCTGCGGCAAGCGCCTTTGCCGCGTTGTTGCCTTTGTCGCGTCCGGAAGCTTGTCGCCACCGGCCTTGCCAGACGCGTGGCGGTCGCGCAAGTTCCTTGAGATGCCTTGTTATCTTCCGGCAAGCTCCTCTTGCCGGGCCTTATCTCCTTGGCTTAAATACTTTGTTCTTGAATGGCTCGGCGAACCACGGAGGACCTTGGCGGTCACCGGCAAGCCTTGCCGCTGGTGCTGCAACTGCCTGCACAAGTTCGGGATACTAGGGTACCCTACTCTAGTACACCGGCAGAGCCCCGAACTGGGCCACACGGTGCCGAAGCGCTGTTGGGCCAGGCCCAAAACAGGGCACGGGCACGCGCGGCCTGGGTTACGCCGTACCTCACTCCGGACCCACCACGTCCTCCACGAACGGCACGCGTCGAATGCGGCGTCGTGGGAGAGATCGTGGGTGGTTTGTTTATTCGGAAAGACGGAACGTCTGCCCCCTCCCTCTTTATAAGCAGGGGAAACAGGGCAGTTCGCCCATCTCGCCATTGCCATTCCAATCTCAAAACCTCCGCCGCTCCCCATTCTTCCCAAGGCTGAAAGAGAGCAGCGCCCGCCCCCATCGCCACCAGCATCACCAACACCGCCGATCTCCCCACCACCTCCGCCATGGCTCGAAGATGACAAGGGAAGGTCGTGAAGTCGGCCGAGGCGCAGCTGCTCATGGCGCGCTGAAGGAGCGGCAACCTTCCCCTCAGCTCGCCGCGAAGGATCCGAGGGAGTACTACTACCTCTTCGGTCGACGGAGACGCGAGCGCATCCGCGACGAAGGTACTCCCAGCTGCCGCTGAACCGGCTCGAATGGATATCCTTCTTCGCGTTGTTCTTCTACTGCGGGCTTTGCCCGCCTTTCTCTGAATTTTTCTGTGATATCATGAACACCTACGGGTTCTGCCTCCTTGACTTCACCCCCAATGCCGTTTTGACCATGGCAGTTTTCGCACATCTCTGTGAAAACTTTGTCGGAGTCTATCCAAACGTAGCTCTTTTCCGCCACTTCTTTATGCCCCGAGTTGAGAGAGGGGAGCCTCTATCCGGCGGAATCACCTGGATCTCGAGAACCGGCAAGAAGGAAGCTTATCTGGAGGGAGAGCTCCGCAGCAAGTGGGATGAGTGGAGAGCAGATTGGTGCTGGATTGTCGAGGAGAACCGCAGCCGCCATCGCCAAGCCAAACCCGATGGTCGCGGCAACGATTGGAGCAGCGTGGCCCCTTAAGACGCTTAGGCTGAAGATTGCCGTCACCCGGATTCTGCGCCTCAGGCTTGCCGGGCTCACCGTAGGCGCCGTTGGCGCAGACTTTCTTCGCCGCACGCACTTCTTTGCAGAGAGGAGGAGACCCGCCGGGAGTTCCGAATGCGGCGGATATCATGAGGCTGCGCCGGGCCTTAACTTCAACTTCACCGCCCCGAACACGATGCGATCTTTGGAACTGTTCAAGCACGATCTTGATCATCCCGGCGTTCAGGTTGCCGAGGGTGTCGTTCACGTGCAACAACTCTCGCCGACCGCATCCGCGCAATGATGCGCTGTCGACTCGCATGGAATTGTCCCAACTTGGCAAGAGCCTGCAGAAGACGTCGTGCGGGAGTTCTTTGACGGCTTGGTAGAAGTGCCGGTCCGCCCTGTTGAACAGAAGAGCCTCACCCGCGACACCACCGATGATGAGATGCAGCGCATCGCCACCAGGCTGGAAGAGGCGGCAGCAGCCGCTACCGCGGGCGAGTTCGGATTCACCGTGGAGGAGGCAGAGGCAGCAGAGGCGGCAAGCCTTGTCGAGCGAGAGGAGCTTGCCGGCGAGGAAGAGCTTGTCGGGCCTGAAGCTGAGTCGAGCGAGCCCGCCGAGGGCGCGAGCGACTCGTTGAAGACCGACTCCTCCGCTTTCTCCCCTCCAGACAGCTCGTCGCAAGCGGAGCCCCCAGCTCCACCAAGAAGGCGCTCCGCAAGGCCGGGGACATAGCAGGGCGGCAGACGGGCCAACAGCCGCCACCAAGGCCACATGACGCTCCCACCGCTGCAAGCACTGCTGTTGCTGAGCACCTCACGCCGCTGCGGTAATCGGAGCGGGCCCTCCCGGACCACCGCTTGCCCCGCCAAGCGGCCAAGGGAACCCACTCCTCCACCTCGTCACACCGGAGGCGGCCGAATTTGATCTCTCGCGCCAGCTCCGACGAGGAAGAAGAAGAGTAAGATTCTTTCTGTACTTGTAGTTCTTCAATTTGTTGCTTTGTCTTGTATCTGATTTGCTTCACTCTGAACCCATTCCTTTTCGTGACGCTGGCCCAGAGCGTCAAGAGAGCCAAGGTCCCGTGATTGTCATCGAGGACGAACCCACCGCGACAAAGCAGAGGCGCGTCTGAGACCACCTTGCCGGACCCGGCAACTCTTCCTCAAAGCAGCCCCCATCATAAGTATATAGTTTACTTCCTGCTGTTAGGCATGCATGGGTGCTCTTTCATTGCTGATATCTAACTGTTGGTTTGTGTAGGAGCAGAGCAGCCTCACCAGGAGTGCCCGGAAGCTGCTCCCGAAATGCCATCTGCTTCGACTACACCGCCAAGGGAGGATTCCCCGGCAAGGGAGCGTTCTTCGGCAAGGGAGACTTCTCCGGCAAGGGACAGTTCTCCGGCAAGGGATAGCACCAGCGACCCTCCGGTGGTTGAGACCACGACTGCAGATCCTAGTACTGGTAATCCCCTTGCTTGAAAACTTCCCTTGGGTTCTTCTTCTTCTGATTTTCTTTTTGGATATTTGCTTGACTTTTCTTTCTTTTCCGGTCGTCTGATCCATCTGCCACGGAGCCGATGGAAACCGAGGTCGCCGGCGAGGAGAACGCGCGCGGCGATACCGACGACGTCGCTGTCGCCGAAGAAGAAGCCGGCGCTGATGATCCCGCCGGCGGAGAGGCCGCCAAAGCTGCCGCCGCAGAAGCTGGCGAGGGGTCCGGCAATCGCACTGACGGCCCCGAGGCCGCAGGAGCGCCAGGCGCTACGCCGACCGCCGATCCCTCCGCCGCTGCTGCAGCGTCAGGCTCCGAAGAGCCCCAGCCCGGCGCCTATTTGAAGGCCGGCGATGGCGTCTTCATCAAGCTCCCCTGGGCGTCGAGCTCCAGGGTGCCAACCGAAGGAGAAACCTTTGATGAAGAGCTGCTCGCCTCCGCCGGGCTGACGCTGGTCGACGCGCCGAGCAGCAGCAGCGGCGAGCCTGAGGATGAGCAGCTGCTGCGGAAGCTGTTGTCGCTCTACCGTGCCCGACAGGCCAGGCTGGTGTCCCGAGAAGCGCTTGTCGCGAAGGCGGGAGCAGACATCGAGAAGCGCGCGGAGGAGCTCCGGGGCCTCAACCAGGAAGCTCTCCGGTCCCTGGCAGAGGAGCGGGAGCAACTCGCCGAGGAGCGGGAGCAACTCGCCGAGGAGCGTAAAGCCTTCCTCCTCGAGAAGGCTGAAGCTGAAGAGCAACAGCGGCTTGCTGCCGAGAAGCTGTCTGCGCAGGAAGGCGAGTTGGCGCAGCGGAAGGTTAACCTTGATAGCCACGAGGAGGATCTTGCAGCAGCAGCAAACATTTGGCGGGGCTCTCAAGGAAGCAGAGGATGCTGCCGCAGCTGCCGAGGCCGCCAAGAAGGAGCTGGAGACGAAGGTGGCACAGCTGGAGGCCAATCTCAAGGAGAGCGGCGAGGAGCTTGCTGCGCTCAAGCGTGAGCGCGAGAAGGACGCCTACACCCTTGGTGAGCTGCAGGGTCGTCTCGCTGAGAGGATCAAGGGGCTTAGCGCCGCCAAGGACTCAAACGCAGATCTTGAGTTGAAGCTGACCACTTTGACCAAGACGCTGGAAGGCGCCAGGGAGCGGGAGGTGGCCTTGGAGGAGAAGATCTAGGCCGACGAGGCACTGCTGGCGAGTGCTGCTTCCGCCCAGAACACTTTTAGGGAGAATGTGGAGCACTGGACCGAGGGTCTCGTGGATGTTGCCGCAGCCATCGACAGGGAGCTGGCACAGCTGGGGATGGAGGATCTTGGGTATTCCTCCGATGAGCACCTCCAAACCAGCGCCAAGCTCAGCTTGTTCTTCAAAGGCGTAGCGACGGCCCTCCGGCGACTCCGGGAGAAGATTCCAAAGCAGCTGGCTGACGAGTCGCGCATGATCTGCGCGGGACCTCTTCAAAAGGTGCTGGTGAAGGTGGCCTTCCGCAACCCAGGCCTCAACCTCACCAACGTCCTCAAGACCTTGCCGCCGGATGCTGATGTGGAAGCGCTCAAGACCCTTGTCGCACCCATTGTGGACAAGGTGAGCGGGATCAAGAGGGTTGAGGGCGATCGTGTAGATTAGGCCGCCCGTTTTCTCTTTTCCTTGTCGCTGCTGGTCATGTTATGAGAACAATCTATTAGAGCTGCGACAAGCTATCTTGTAATATAATTCTATTTCGGGTAGCGATTACTATGTTATTTCCTTTACTTGATTCCTTCCTTTGTATGTTTTTGCCCTGCGCTTTTAGGGAACTTGTCGGTGCAGGCACCTTAGCCGCGAAAGCATCGAAAAGTGGACGCCAAGAGCCTGCTCAAGGGTGCCGCTACCGACAAGAAACCTTGTCGCAACTAGTCGCAGCTCACTTAAGTTGTTGAGCGGACTCAAACAAAGTAAGGGCAACTAGCTACGAGTTGGTTCCTCCGCGCACAGGTTTTCCATACAAAGCACGGTCGCTCGAGGAAGATAACTTAAAATTTTTAAAACTGATTGCTCAAACTTTAGCAACTTAGCTTTTCTGTCGCTTGCTTCCCGGTAAGGCTTAAACTTCCTCGAGCGACGCTTGGTCCACACCATTATCTTCTCCTTTCCCCGGCAAACTTGTGGGCGAGGGAACCTTCCTTTCTTTGAGAAAGAGAAAGAAGAGAAAATAAAGATATGGAGCCTTATGGCTCGTTATTGCTTACCGGGGGTAGGCGCTGCACAAAGTGTCAGATAACACATGCAAAAGAAAGTAGAAAGCATGAAATTGACAAGATGTGCGGAGCACATGAGCTTTACTTATGCACGGGTCTGCGCCCGCTTTGCATAAAGGATTACATGCAACATCGGCAAGACTTGTACAAAAGGTGGTTGCGGAACAGGTTCCGCAACCGCGCCTCTCACGGGTAAAACTTACGAAGATGCTCAATGTTCCAGGAGTTGCTCACCGGAATGCCATCCTCGGTCTCAAGGCGGACAGCGCCAGCCTAGTGACTCGCTTTCACCCGTAAGGGCCTTCCCACTTCAAGGCCAACTTGTTGGAATTCTTGGCGGACTGAACGCGCCAAGAACAAGGTCGCCTTCCTCGAGACTTCGGCATTAACTTTGCGGCTATGGTAACGGCGCAAAGCTTGCTGGTATCGAGCAGCTCGTCTGGCCGCCTCGAAGACGGTCCTCCTCAAGGAGCAGCGCGTCATCTTGTCGCAATCGCTCTTGCTCAAGCTCATCATAAGCGAGCACTCGAGGTGACCCGTATACGAGTTCCGTGGGGAGAACTGCCTCGCTCCATAGACTATTGCGAAGGTGTCCGCCAAGGGCTCGATTTGGCGTCGCCCCGATCAACCAAAGAACCACCGCAGCTCCTCAATCCAGTTCTTTCCGCACTTGTGCAGCCGTCGAAAGTCCTGGTCTTGAGCCCACGCAGCACTTCAAAGATTCGCCCTCTCCGCTTGACCGTTACTTCTCGATGAGCAATGAAGCGAAGCGGACCTTGGCGCCAAGATCTTGGACGATCGCATGAAGGTGCGGCTCGTGAATGCGTGCCGTTGTCGGTGATGATCCTGTTAGGAATCCCAAACGGCAAACAATCGACCAAGAACTTGATCGCCGATCGTGTGCTGTCACCTTCCTCATCGCTTCCACTTCCGCCACTTTGTGAACTTGTCGATTGCAACGCATAAGTACTCAAAGCCCCGACAGCTCGGGAAAGGGGCCGAGGATGTCGAGCCCTGCATCAAAATGGCCAGGATAAAGGGATCGTCCGGAGAGCTTGAGCTGGCTGGTGTATCTGCTGGAATGGAACCGCACGCTTCACACTTGGTTACTTGTGCAGTTGCATCCCGGAGGGCTGTCGGCCAAAAGAAACCTTGCCGGAATGCTTTGCCGGCAAGTGCTTTTGCGCCAATGTGGTGACCACATATGCCTCCATGTATCTCTCGCCAACAGCTTCGGCCCATCTTCCCGTGAATACACTTCAATTTCACACCGTTGAGTCTTCTTCGCATGTGTGTCGTCGACAAACTGGTACATACTTGATCGCCGGGCTACTCTTTCCGCTTCTTCTTGCTCTTCGGAAGTTCTCCGTCTCAAGGAAACGGACAATTTGTTGGGCCCATGCTTTGGAGCTTGCGGCTCGACAACAAGGACTAAAGGCACATCCGCTGCTGCGGAACATCCGCTTCACGGCGAGAACCTGCGGCTCAGCCGAGCTTGACGCTCCCGGCAAGCTTGCCGGAGCAAAACTTGTCGGGAGCGCTCGCTTCAATGGAACAAAACCTAGGGCTTGCCGGAGCAGACTGCTCCTCAGCACCCTTGGTGTTGATTTTGAGGACCTTCTTGGCGGCGGCTTCAAGGAGCTCTGCCGGAAAGTAGTCTCCAGAAATCAACTTCCTCTTCTTGTTCTGTCCCGCTGATGGTGTTACAGACGGTTGAGTCAGTTTGAGCACAAAGATCCCTGGTTCCATTGTAACTTAAGTCTGGCGCACTTGACAAAGCCATCGGCAATGTCGTTCGAGCTCTTGGAACATGTTCCATCTATAGGCCGTCAAAGTGCTCTTCTAGCTTTCTCACTTCATCAACGTAAGCTTCCATCAACGGACTCGATAATTCTTGTTCACTTGGCGGACGACAAGTCGTGAGTCACCCCGACAATGAGCTTCTTGATCCCAAGGTCTGCTGCGATCTCGAGACCGGCAAGCAAACCTTCATACTGCAGTATTGTTTGTTGCTTGCTCCTTGGGAAAGTGCATCTGGACTATGTACTTGAGGTGCTCTCCGGTGGGTGCAACAAGTAGCACACCAAGCACCGGGCGCTTTGCAGCGAGAAGGCACCATCAAAGTACATCAGCCACTCTTTGCTTGCTTCCTTGACGGGATGCTCGTTTATGGAATTTCTTCATCTTGTGTTGGCGTCCATTCTGCTATGAACTCTGCCAATGATCTGCTTTGGATAGTTGAAGTGCTCTCAAACTTGAGGCCAAAGCTTGACAGTTCCAGCGCCCACTCGACAATCCTGCCTGCTTCTTCGGATTTTGCAAGATCCTCTTCAGCCGAAAATGAGTGACGATCGTGATCTCATGTGCTTGGAAGTAATGGTGCAGCTTTCTCGAGGCCATGAGAAGGCCAAAAAGCAATTTCTGCACACCAGAGTACCTTGACCTAGCCCCCTGCAGAAGGGAGCTGACAAAGTAAACTGGGCGCTGCACCATTCTTTTCTGCATCTTCTCACGCTACCAAGCAGATCCATCTTTGTCGGGACCAGAGCTTGCCGGTGAAGTCCCTTGCTTGTCGCTGGATGCGCCCGCCGTGGTTGCTGGCTCATCATCCGCCTCCTCTCCGCTACTAACGCAACACTAACCACTTGATTGGTTGCCGCTATATATAGCAGCAACTTCTCTTGTGGCTTAGGTGCGACAAGTGTTGGAGTGGAGGACAGTATCTCTTTAAGTCCTGCAGCGCAGCCTCCGCTCGAGTCCATTTCATTGACCTGCCTTTTCAATATTTTGAAAATGGCGTAGGCGCCAGCAGAGACCTAGAGATAAACCTGCCGAGAGCAGCTACGCAACCGCAAGTCTTCGTACATCCTTGACACGCTTTGGTGCTTCAATCTGCTCAATGGCCTTGATCTTGTCGGGATTGGCTTCAATTCCCGCTGAGACACGAAGAACCCGAGAAGCTTGCCGAGGGGACTCCAAACACACACTTCTCGGGTTGAGCTTGAGGTTGATCTTGCGCAGATTTGCAAAGGTTTCGTCTAAATCTTGAATCGAGTCGCTTTGTCCTTGCTCTTGACCACTATGTCATCCATGTAGGCTTCCATATTTCTGTGTATTTGCGGCTCAAAAGCGTCATGGACCACCCTTGCAAATGTTGAACCAGCATTCTTTAAACCGAAAGGCTTTCGTACGAAACAGTATGTGCCACATGGGGTGATGAATGCGGTCTTCTCCTCATCCTCTTCGCCATGAAGATCTGATGGTATCTCGAGTATGCATCAAGAAATGAAAGCAAGTCACATCCGCCGTGGAGTCAACAATCTGATCGATGCGCCGTAAGGAAATGGGTCTTTGGGACAAGCTTTATTGACATCGGTAAAGTCGATACAAAGCCTCCATTTCCGCTTGCCTTGCGCGACGACTACAGGGTTGGCCAACCACGTGGATGGAGCACTCCTCGACAAGGCCTGCTGCTTCCAATTTCTTGATTTATTCTGCGATGAATTCTTGGCGCCGCACCGCCGCTTCTTCGACTTTACGCTTGACGGGCGCGCGATGAGGACAGACGACAAGATGGTGCTCGATTACTTTCCAGGAACACCGGGATGTCGACGGTTGCCATGCAAATACGCCGACGTTAAGCTCGCAGGAAAGCAATGAGCGCGCTTCCTATTTAGGGTCGAGAGTGGCACTGATGGTGAAGGTACCACCAGTGCCGTCCTCCTTGGCGGACACCTTCTTGGTCTCTGGTGGAGCTACCATTATCTTCTTACACTTGCCGGTGGAGCTCGATGGTGCGTCCTCGACGGTAGCGCAGCACTCCGAAGAGGTGCGCTTGCCGGAGTGGGCATCAGAACTCTTGCCGGACTTGGTCTTCTTCTTCGCCCCGGGAGCTTCAGCGGCAAGTGACTTGCGATCTGTTGCGGCTGCTGCTTCCCGGTAAATCTTGTTGGCGCAGATAAGAGCATCCTTCTTGTCGCCAGGGACGGAGATGACACTTATTGGGCCTGGCATCTTCAGCATGTTGTATGCATAGTGAGAGGCTGCCATGAATTTGGCGAGTGCTGGACGGCCAAGTATCCCATTGTAAGGCAATGGAAAGTCAGCAACGTCAAAAGTGACCCTCTCAGTCCTGAAGTTCAACTCGCTGCGAAATGTCACTGGCAACGTGATCTTTCCCTTTGGCTTGCTCCTTCCCGGATTGATTCCTTGGAATGTGTCGGTCTCTTCGAGCTTGCCATCAGGGATCTGGAGTTTCTGGAGTACCGCGGAGGAAATCAGGTTCAAGCCGGCCCCGCCGTCAACTAGCATCTTAGTGACCTTGAGGTTGCGGATAGTTGGTGAAACAAACATCGGCAAGCACCCGACCGCAGTTATGCGATCTGGGTGGTCCTCAATATCAAAGATGATAGGCGTGATGGACCATTTCGAGGCTTGCGTGACTCGACGGGTGGTTCTCGCCAGATTGACTTCCCACACCCACCGCTTGAGCTGGCGGTGTGAAGTATGCGAGAAGCACCGCCGTCAACGCACAAGTCCTCTGTGGCTTTCTGAACTCCCGCTCATCGGTCTCGTCATCATCCATATCTTCATCGCCGCCGCCATCTTCATCCTTGTCGCGCCGCTGGGAGGTCTATCTCCTTGCCGCTGCTTGGCCTTGCCGCGGCGTCCTCCTCGGCCGGGCTTTTCTTGCTGGCTCCTCCAAACCTTCCCTGGCCTTCTCCTTGTCTCGTGCTCGATTCAGCCTTTTGTTGCTCGACGAGCTGCTCGACCTTCTTGCAGCTCTGAGGTCATGGCCCTTGGTGCGGTGGATCTTGCAAGATCGCTTGTTGGTGCCGTCCTGCTTGTCGGCGACCGCCACACCGGTAGTTGGTGCTCATGGCAATCTCCTTACCGGAGCTACCAGCTTTGGCTTTCTTGGCGCCACCTCCGTTGCCGGACTGCTCAACGACTAGCACATCTTTGCCTTTCTTCTTCCTGTTGTTCCGCCGCCGGTTTTTCTTTGTCGGGGCAGCCTCCTCACTATCAGATCCTCCTGCTTCTGTATTCTCTCCGGGGAGTTTCCTCCCTTCCTCATCACGTGCACACTTGTCGGCCAGGGCATACAGCTCATTGACGTCTCTGATCTTGCACATCGCCATCTCCTCCCGCATCCTGCGGTTTCGCACGTTCTGATGGAATGCGCTGATTACCGCGGCAGGGTGGACATCTAGGATGTTGTGCTGTACGCGGCTGAATCTCTGAATGTACTTGCGCAGGGGCTCTCCTTCCTTCTAGGCAAGCAGATGAAGGTCACTCTCTTGGCCATGAGGCTTGTGGCCGCCTGTAAAGGCGCCGACAAACTGATGGCATAGGTCTGCCCAGGAGGATATGGAGTTGTCCGCAAGTGCATGAGCCAGATCTCGACATTGGGCTTGAGTACCGCGGAAGTAGTTGGCCAGATCTTGTCGCCCCGCCCGGCAGCTTGAACCGCGATGGTGTAGATGCCGAGGAACTCCGATGGATGCGACTTGCCGCCATACTTCTCTGCACGCCCGCTTGAAAGTCTTCGTGTTGGGCCATCGGACTTGCCGCAACTCACGAGTGAACGCAGGGCAACCTACCGCGTCGCAAGTCGCTGGTTCCCCGGTGCATGCATGTCGACAGGGGCCTAGCGCCTGGTCTGGTTGACGCCGCTTCTTCTCTTGGCGCTTCGATCGAAGTTCGAGCGCCTTCTTGTTGTCGTTCGTGAAGAACTTGGCGCTGATCGCGACGAGCTCGTGGATCTGATGATGCGGTGGAGTCGCTATCGAGGTGGATCCGCGAGTCGGCGATCTTGGCCTTCGGGTGGAGAGTGCATGGTGGTTGTACTTCACCGGTTTCGCCGCCATCCGCTGTGCCTTGCAGTCCTGCCGTGGCAGCGATGCACTCGCTGCCATGAGAGTGTCGCCGTTGGCAAAGCCGATGAGACTCAATGGTGGCCTCCATTCATCGATCTTGTCTGCCGTTGGAGGGTAATCCAGAGCAGCTTGAGCTCTCGCCAAAGCTTCGCTGGAGTGGTGGGCGGCGATGGCGAACGGCGCGAGGAGCGGATATGCTCGGACTTCTAACTATGTTAGAAGGAGCAGATCCCGCCCAGCGACCGCGCCCTCGCTTCGTGCTCGCATGTTGGCGTGCATGCTGGTCTTGAGCACCCTGAAATCCACCAGCTCGATCTTGGTCCAACGAAGTATGGTATCTGTGAATACCATGACGCTGTCGGTCCCGCCTCCCCGAGATGGGCGCGGTGCATGTACGGACGCCGAGGTCTCGAGCAGCCTTGTCCTTGGACTTGGCAGCACCGTGGCCTCGTCAACGCCTCGCTTCTTCCGCTGAGTCTACTCCACCACTCGCTTGCTCCGTGGTGGTGGGATCGACGTGGACGGATCAGCTGCCGCCGAAGCCTTCTTCTTCGGTGGCATGTCGATGAAGAAGATGAAGATCTAGCTCGTGTGAACGCCGGATCAGGTTCACACAATCTCGACAGCCCCCTACCTGGCGCGCCAAAGATGTCGGGAAAACTGATCCACGTACACCTATGGGACCGGCGGACCGAGCCCCTTTCTGTTCGGCGGGAGGCGGAGATCGCACGAAGAGCAGATCGAGGCGAAGCACACGAGCAGTTTACCCAGCTTCGGAGCTCTCCGGAGAGATAACACTCCAACTGCTGCATGTCTGAGTGTATTGAGTTCTTGCTTGGGAGCGCTGAATGCTACAGTACACACCAGCTGCTAACGAGACCTAGCGCGAGTGTTTTCTGCCTTTGAACCCCCCTCTACGTTGCGCATGGTCCTCCTTTTATATGCTCAAGGGGTCTCCGACAGGTGGCAACGTAGACAAGGTTAAAAATGGAAAAGGGATTGCGGTTGGTACATCTACCTGTACAGTGTATCATACCTAACCCTGACGGCAGGGGACAAAGGCGTTAAATGCCCGTCTACGTCGCCCAAACAGTGCAAACAGGGACCGTCAGGGACGCCACCACTTGCCACGATGGCAATCTTGTCGCCGCTGCCACCGCACAGACCGCTGGCCAAGACAGCCTCTTGCCACGCTGCTTGGAAAGGTCCTGTATGCGACACGCTGGTGGATGTGCTAGAGCGAGGTACAGAGTGGTAGTCTGCCACGGCAAGCGCCTTTGCCGCGGTTGTTGCCTTTGTCGCGTCCGGAAGCTTGTCGCTCGCTGGGCCTTGCCGGACGCTGCGTGGCGCGTCGCGGCAAGTTCCTTGAGATGCCTTGGTTATCTTCCCGGCAAGCTCCTCTTGCCGGGGCCTTATCTCCTTGGCTTAAATAATTTGTTCTTGAATGGCTCCAAAGGAACCACGGAGGACCTTGGCGGTCACCCGGCAAGCCTTGCCGCGGGGTGCTGCAACTGCCCGTGCACAAGTTCGGGATACTAGGGTACCCCTACTCTAGTACACCGACACATCTTCTCTCCAGGGTTTTGTGATGAGAAGTATTTGAATTCACTAAGACCATAAATGCAAAAATGGAAGTTTGGGAAAGTCCTTTTATTCCCTCTCATTTAACTTTCAAAAAGTTTGAATTTCACTCACTTTCAGTCAATCAATCACACAACAATCAAACAAACAATCGATCTATCTATTTATTATAACATTCCAAAATTTTGAATTTTGGGATATTACAAACCTACCACCCTTAAAATGAATCTCGTTCTCGAGATTCGGAGAGGCTAGAAAGAAATAGGTTAGGTTTGGGGGTCTTCTCAAAATCCATCGATCATCACATGGGGTCTGGGGTGCTACCACCCTTAGAAACATTGTTACGGTCCCATCAATATTCATATACTCCATCCTTATTCTTGACAGGGCTGGTCTTCTCAGATCTTCAGTATAATTCTTTCTCTAGCTCTTCCGGTAGCGGCATAACCTTTTCCTAAATTCTTCTGTCCTTTCCTCTTGGTAAGGTTATTCCGAGACTGGGTCTTCTTAGCTGAAGGGTCTGGCGCCAATACTAAACAACTATTGATATCTCCTGGCGGTCGTCCAATTATGGTTCTCCTGCAGGAAATAGGTCTGGGTTGAACCTCACCGTATAACCTATGGTTGGCAGCAACTGCCGTGTACAAGGGAAAATTATCATACCATTCTAAGGTTTAAACAAGGTTTGATCATCGTCTCTCTACTATAGGCAAGTCACTCAGATTTACCATCCCACATAGCAATAAGAGTAAGTCGGTATGGTGATCAATCCATCCCGCACCCAAATCATTACCTTGTATATGGTTTAGTGAATCTCGCATTCTAACACTCGGTCATCCTCACGAGCATTGCAGAATTTCTCTTGTCGATGAACTGGGTTCGGATAAATCCATTGATTCTGCAAGCCAAACAATCATCTATCGTCCCTTCACCACTCTCAGGTTTTGCGTTACTCCTATAAAATCGTCGGTGGGTAAGGTTGTAATCTTTTCCAGGGTTTTTCCTTCAGCAAGAGTGTGCTTGCTTCTTGGCAGGTCCTGGGGCCTATGGGTTATGGCCCATCTCATCACTTGTAACCTTGAACTCATCCTCAGGGCAACTGATCGTTATTCCAACATCCAACTTCCAGCTTCCTAGCATACTTAAAATCCATCCAATTGTATTGTCTCCCTTCCTTCTGTTGGTACCAAACTAAAACGTGATTACTCAGACTCATCACGAAGTTACAATTGCTTCATATTACTAACATTCTACCTCCTTTATATCCAATAATATTTCATCCCTTCATATTCTTGGGGTATCCAACATATTGAGATAAAAACTTATACTTATGAAGTCCATACTCCACTTCGTGGAACATTATTATCCTTTCCAGGGTCAAGCGTCCTTACAGGGGAATATTGGCCATCTCTGCATGGCACTTCTTCAACTAGGAAACGTGAAACACATCATGAACTCCTGACAGTCCTTCGGGTGACTCCAACTTGTTGGCCACTTTTCCCATACGCTCCAAAACTCGGTATGGTCCTACAAATCTCGGGGCTAACTTTCCTTAACTCCAAATCGTTTACCTCCTCGCAGAGGGGTCACATGAAGACTCTATCTCCAATTTCATAGACTACCTCCTTGCGTTTTTGAGTCTTCATAACTCTTCTGCCTGGACTGGGCTACCTTCTCGAATCAACTTAACCTTCTCTTCTGACTCTTTGATCAAATTTGGTCCAAACAACTGACGGTCTCCAACTTCATCCCACATCAATTGTGTTCTACACCTTTGTCCATACAGGGCTATAAACGGTGCCATCTTCAAACTGGCCTGGTAACTATTGTTGTATGAGAACACCGCGTAAGGCAGATTGTCATCCCCACTAGATCCATAATCTAGATCACAAGCTCTCAACATGTCCTCCAGAATCTGATTTACTCTCTCGGTCTATCCATCTTTCTGCGGATGAAAGGCTATACTGAACTCTAGCCTAGTACCCAAAGTCTGGTGCAGCTGATTCCAAAACTTTGAGGTAAAATGTGTTCCTCTGTTTGATACGATGGTCCTTGGAACTCCATGTAGACATACGATCCTGGTCAAAAATATCTTGGCCAACTTCGCACTTGTATAGGTGGTTTTCACTGGGATAAAGTGAGCCACTTTGGTCAAGCGAATCAACTACTACCCCAATAAAATCATATCCCATTCGGGTTCTGGGAAATCTGGTAATGAAATCCATGCCAAGCTTATCCCACTTCCATTCGGGTATCGGCATAAGCTGTAGTAATCCTGCTGGCTTCTGATGCTCTTCTTTTACTCTCTCTGGCATACATCACCTACGACTACATACTCCGCAATATCCTTCTTCATACCAGTCCACCAGAAACGCTCCTTCAAATCCAAATACATCTTGGTGTTTCTGTATTAATCGAGTATGGTGAGTCATGAGCCTCCTGAAGTATTAACTTCCTGATCTTTGCATTATTGGGCACATATACACGGTCCTCGAACCATAAGGTGTCGTGCTTATCCTTATGAAAACCTTTGGCCTTTCCTTTGCTCATCCTCTCTTTTACCTCAGCAATCACTTTGTCATCCTTCTGAGCTTCACGGATCTTTCCCAACAATGTAGACTGAACTTCCAATTCTGCAACAAAACATATGGGAACAATCTCCAACCGAAGTTCCCTGGGATCCTCGGCTAACTCCTTTGGTAATCCTCCGCTTATGAGGGTATTCGTCCTTGTTTTCTTTATGGTTGTGTCCTATTTCTCCACAAGGCTTGTATGCACAAGGTTTCTTCATATCCTTTCCATAAGGCCTCAACTTCCAGGACACAAGACGATATCTTTGCAGAGTCAACTTAAATTCTTCCCAAGTGGTTACTCTTTGCCATCCATTGATGGTTTGGTACATCCTCCACCAAGTAGCAGCAACTCTTACAAAGCACTGAAGAGCATGCTGGGCCATATCCTTTTCGGCTACAGAGTTATTCTCCATTTGATCCTCCATGTTATGAATCCATCGGTCCGTCTCCAATTGAGTCACTGGTCCAGAAAATATAAGCTCATCTCCATTCATCCTCTATTGGGTCCAAGGGTTTTGGGGTGGGATAAGAGAGATAGAGAAGGATGCACACAATACAAACAATAGTTTTGAAAAGGTAGATTTTATTTATGGTTGTCGGAAAAAAAACATCAAACAAATGACAGCTCACAAACATCGCATCTAACGTAAGTATATAACAGGGGTTTGGTCTTCTAAAGGTTAATAAATATTCAATGTCGTAAAACTCTTCAGGTCTTGTTCATGTCTCTGATGGCTTCTTCCGATCATGCTTGACCTTCTCAAGTTCTTTTGCCATATCATCTCTGTTGTCGCAAAGTCTATCGTGAAGTCATTTAATATTTCTGGAGTTGCATTCCGAACTTCTGGGTTACATCATCCTTGGCATGAACCATGTTCCTACTATCCTTCAGTTGCTGACGAATCTTTGATGTCTCAAGGTTTGGCTCCTCTAGCTTGACTACTTTCAGCTTCTGGGTCATGAGTTCTTCACGAAACGCTTCCTTATCAAATACAGCTTCTTGTAGGTCCATCTTAACTTCTTGATGTAACACCCAGATCCTGGTGATACACCGGCTAAGGTTAAAACTTCATCTTGCTGATAGGTGCTCCATCAGCCTTCTACCATCCAATCCTTCCATGCACATGCATGCTTAACTCAGCACGGTGACAATAGCATAAGCGGGCGATAACATCATGGATAGCCGTGTTTCTGCTCTTGTCATTTCCATGAGCTATCTCTCCATAGTTGATATCTCCTGCCTTAGGGTTTTCCTTGACAGAACTTTGAGTTTTTAACTCTCCATGCTCTGGTCTTTCTATGATACACCTTGATCTCGGGTATTGACAACTTCTATAGTTTGCCAAGTTCCATAAGGGTAGCCTTCCTAGGTCATAAAAATCTGAGAATTCTTCAGGGTCTTCAAATTATCCAAGTCTTCAACCGTTGTAGTTTCCATTATCATAATGAACGATAAAATCCTCTTCATTCCGAAGTGGTCTTAGTTGTCCGATATCTTATACTTCTTGAAGTGGTCTCATCAGTCGAATCTTCGAGTGGTCAAAAGGGGAAAGGGATATGGTCTCACTTAAAAGGGAACTTTTGAATAAGCTCAGAAGAGAAGAGAGGTAAAAGATATTTTGAAAAGAAGTTGTAGAGAAAATCTTTCCTATGGGCTTGCCAATTTCTAGGGTCACGTCCTACAGTCAACATGTGCTCTGATACCATCTTGTAGCGACCCTGACCTCAGACGGTCAAGTCTCTATGCTTAAGTGTCATCCCTGGATGGTATGCTGACACACACAGTACTCGAGGATTTATAACAGAGGAAAATCACATGTATAAAGTAACGTAAATACTATTACCTCAATCCAAATAGTGGAAGTAACAAGGTTGTGGATTCCCATCAACACGAACAGCAAAGTTGAGTGTAGAAATCTTAACCCTAACGTATCACTTACTCGTCGTAAGATCCTGCAACGTGAGACGTTGCAGCCACAAAGGGTCAGTACATTGAATGTACTGGCAAATTCACACCATAGAGAATGATGAACAATGACTATCACTACATGCATATATGGCTGGTTGAAAAGCTATATGGTTATAAGGTTTTTGCGAAAAGCCAATTTTTCCCTACTGCAAAGGAATATATTTTATTTAACTTTTAAGTTGGTTGAAAATATTGAGAAGGTAAACCCCCTCTCAGTCCCAATTAAAGGTAAACATTAACAACTCAACAAATTATTTAAGTAACGTGATGAGTCAACATGATAATCCAAGAACCAGATACTCAAGATGTCCATAACCGGGGACACGGCTAATCATGATTAGTTTGTACACTCTGCAGAGGTTTGCGCACTTTTTCCCACAAGACTCGATCTCCTCCGTTGGATTTCTCGCACTACATGGTGTTTGAGAAACAGATGACCAAGACACAGTCTTCCAGAAGCGTTAGCACCTTACGATGGGTAGACCGTACCACCTACATCCCCTACATCTGCTAGTCTACCACTGTAAGAGTTCACACGACTTAATCAACTATTCTAGAGGCCATAATAGCTTGTGGCTGCACACGGAAGTTTCTAGTATGAATAATCTCATGATCCGTTTGAGCCTGGGTGGCGGTCCAGAGGAGAATCACATGGTACCCCGGGATTTCCAAAAATACGGGCAATCACTGGAATTCCCCAGGTGCCTCAATCCACCCAGATGTGTATTTAAGTTGCCACCTTAAGTTGAGCCATTAATTAACAATCTCACATCTGTCATGGATACACTCAAACCCAATCCACGTCTACAAGCATAGCATGGCAATATAAGCATAAAGTAATGCTAACTCCCCATGTTTGAATGCAGGGCAATAGGTTCCTACCTCATCAACTACTTCCCAATACCCAAGTTATCAATCCTACTCATGAAATGTTTGAGGGTGAAACTAATGCATAAAAACTGGGTATGAAAGGGAATATGATCAAAGTGTGAACTCACCTGCAATGTTGATGAAGATGATTCACACTAAAAAATCTTGATAGTTCTACTCGTCACACTCTGGTCAATCTATCGTAAGCAAGCAATAGTAACCACACATAAGCAATCACTCAAAAGATCAGAAAGATCGAAGAAGACGATTCAAAAAACATTAAAATCAAGCAAATAACTCTTGCAACATAAAACAATTTCTAATAGTACCAAAATTATGTGAATTTGGCCTTATCAGAAAGTTTAGGTCAAGTGCTTTAATTTGCAAAAAGAATCAACTCAAACGGAGCTACGAAACTCAAATTACGATCAGCCGAAGTTCAAATTCAAATCTGTTTGAAATCAAATTTTAAACTTTCAAAAACATGTTTAAGTTGATTAACTAGATAGAGGGGATCATAAATAAGAAGTGGGCGTTGGTTTTGTTGGATTTGGTAAACGAGTAAAAAGTAGTGATTGTTTGAAAAACAGGAGCCAATCTGTAAATAAAATATTCACAAACGAGTCCCTGGCAGAAAACTAAAAAAATAAAAAGAAAGAGACTAAACTGCGAAAGTTCGCTACAGAGAACTAAGGAACGATCTCGTTCACTACCGAACCCTAACTAATGAACGTCCATAAAATAAATCTAACTAAAGGGAAGAACCGATATAACTAACCGAAAAGAACCGAAATAAAAACCTAATTAGGGTTTTACCAGCCGGGACGGTTTTTTACCGGTTAAACGGGGTCCGGCCGGCGACGGTCAATGGTGAGGCGGGCGGCGGCTCCGGCGAGAGGCGGCGCGGGCGGCAGGCAGTGTGGCACGAGGCAGCGGTAGGCGGCGCGGCGAAGGCGCGGGCGGCGCGAGCTCGTCGGCGGCAGCAGCGTTGCGGCGAGATGCAGCGGACTCCCGCGGCTCGGCGAGATGCGGGAGAGGCGGCGCGGCATGGCAGAGAGAGAGAGGCGGGGCCCGGGGCTGCTATTTAAGGAGGGGAGGAGGCGCGAGGCGTGAGCGAGTGGGCAATGGAGAGGCGGCGGAGGGAGTCCGGGTGGCGTACGGCGGCGGCGACGCCGTGCGGGTGCGGGAGTTCGTCCCGAGCTCGGGGACGGACGGGGCGCGGCGGTGGGCTGGGCCGGCTGGCTGGGGTTCGGCCCAGTTGGCCCGCGGGGAAAGAAGTTTTTTTAATAATTTTTTTCCAGATGAACAAAAACAAATAAAACAAAATAAATAAAAATATTATATAGGCATGTAATATATCAAAATTTTCAGAAAAATATTTCCTACAGCATGAACGTTTTACTAACGTCAAATAAAATCCTCAAAAATTCAAATAAAGCAAAGAGTGCTTCTGGTGCAATAAAACCCACTAAAAATCATTTTAAAAATACCAAAATGATTTCAAATTAATTTGTCTCCAATTTTCTGTTGTAGGGAATCATGTTACCCTATTTTCCATATATTTTATTTTGGGGAAAAATAATTTGAGTAAAACCCAAATAACTCCAAATTGAAAATAATTTCAAAAGGACCGTGAATGTGATCCTTTTAAACTTCCAACTCATATTTCATATGTTTTGAAGAAGTCATTTTATCTTCTCTCATGAAAATCATTGAGTTGCTTAAAGTTTCTGAATTTGAAATATTTTCAAATGAAATTCAAATATTTTCAACACCCCTTTTCATTTAAATAAATAGAAGAAGTCATGTCATCTTCTCTCCAGGGTTTTGTGATGAAAAGTATTTGAATTCACTGAGATCATAAATGCAAAAAATGGAAGTTTGGGAAAGTCCTTTTATTCCCTCTCATTTAACTTTCATAAAGTTCGAATTTCACTCACTTTCAGTCAATCAATCACACAATAATCAAACAAACAACCAATCTATCTATTTATTATAACATTCCAAAATTTAGAATTTTGGGATGTTACACACAGCTGGCCTCGAGGCCGCACCACCAGAAAGTGGTGCAAGTATCGTGGTTAGTGTGGCTATCCTCATCTGGACCAAGGCCTCAAGAGAGGCATCATGCTCCTCCTTTTGCTTAGCAAGAGCTCGTTCCAGATCCTCTGAAGTGAAGGACTTGGCTTCCGTGGAAGCCGCCCCTGTACTCTTCGGATCTGCAACAAGGGGAGTCCCATCGGGGTTCATCTCGCTCTAGGGCGGTTAATCCACAAGAATAGAGCACAAGGCTCTGATACCAATTGAAAGAATCGAGATGGACCTAGAGGGGGGGTGAATAGGTACAATTACAAATTTTAATTATTACTTAGCAATTTTAGGCAATAATGCAGAATATGATAGTGAGCCTAACAATTGCAAGTATGATGCTAAGAGCTAAGCAAGGTAAACAAGTAATACAAATATGTGAGTAAGCAAGCACAATATGATATAAGTAAGTGCTAAGAGACAAGTAACCACAAGTAGAGAGTTAGGGTTAGGAATAACCGCAACTCCGAGAGACGAGGATGTATGCCGATGTTCATTTCCTTCGAGGGAAGCTACGTTACCGTTTAGAGAGGTGGATGTTACCACGAAGGCACACCAATGCCACGAAGGCTCACCCTATTCTCTCTTTGAGACAACACCATGAAGGCATTTCTCAACCACTAGTGGTAGACCTTGGGGTGGTCTCCAAACCCTCACAAACTTTTCGAGGGTAATCACAATGATTGATTCCTCACCGAAAGACTCCTACCGCCTAGGAATCTCCAACCTCCAAGAGTAATAAGATCTGAGGGGAAAAAGCTCAAGACTTGCTCAAATCACGATTTTCTTCGGTCACAAGAAGGAGAGGGAGAAGATATTTCTTTTGATTGGAACAACTCTTTCAAACTCTCAAGAATCAAGCCAGGATCTAGGATTTTGTGGATGAGCAAGAGAGTGGGAGCACAGGTGTTCTTGGGGGCGTGTTAGAGTGGAGTGTTCAGCCGTATCTTGAAGAGGTAAAGTGCTATATATACCACAAACAAATTAGAGCCGTTTTGGCAGAGGTTGACCTGCCCGGATGATCCGGAAAACCATCCGGATGATCTGGACAGCGTCCGGATGATCTGGCTGAAGGCCTGGATGCAGGTGGTAGCAGTAGAGCTGTGATACATCTCCAACGTATCTATAATTTTTTATTGTTCCATGCTATTTTATTATCAATCTTGGATGTTTTATGATCATTTTATAGCCATTTTATATCATTTTTTGGTACTAACCTATTGACATAGTGCCAAGTGCCAGTTGTTGTTTTTTCCATGTTTTTTTACATTGCAGGAAATCAATATCACACGAAGTCCAAATGCCACGAAACTCCATGATGATTTTTTATGGGCCAGAAGGAAGGCAATGGGCCCTGGTTGCACCTGGGGGGTGCCCCGACGGGGGCACAACCCACTAGGGCGCGCCAGGAGGCCTAGGCGTGCCCTGGTGGGTTGTGCCCACCTCGGGTGCCCCCTGAACCGCCTCTTTGCTCTATAAATACCCCAAAAATACCAAAACCCTAAAACGATCAACGAAATATTCATCCAGCCGCCGCAGAGTCCAGAACCACCAGATCCAATCTAGACACCAACTCGGATGGGGTTCACCACCTCCATTGGTACCTCTCCGATGATGCGTGATTAGTTCCTTGTAGACCTTCGGGTCCGTAGTTAGTAGCTAGATGGCTTTCTCTCTCTCGATGAATTATCAATACAATGGTCTCTAGGAGATCCATATGATGTAACTCTTTTGCGGTGTGTTTGTTGGGATCTGATGAACTTTGAGTTTATGATCAGTCATATCTTTTTATATCCATGAAAGTTATTTGAGTTTCTTTGATCTCTTATATGCATGATCTCTTATAGCCTCGTATTTCTTCTCCAATATTTGGGTTTTGTTTGGCCAACTTGATCTATTTATCTTGCAATGGGAAGAGGTGCCCGGTAGTGGGTTCGATCTTACGATGCTCGATCCCAGTGACAGAAAGGGAACAAACACGTATGTATCGTTGCTACTAAGGATAAAAAGACGAGATCTATATCTACAGCCATATAGATAAACGGATCTTGTCTACATCATGTCATCGTTCTTATTGCATTACTCGGTTTTCCCATGAACTTAATGCACTAGATGCATGCTGGATAGCGGTCGATGTGTGGAGTAGTAGTAGTAGATGTAGGCAGGAGTCGGTCTACTAATCTTGGACGTGATGCATATGTAATGATCATTTCCTGGATATCTTCATAATTATTTGAGGTTCTGTCAATTTCCCAACAATAATTTGTTTACCCACCGTTTGCTATTTTTCTCGAGAGAAGCCACTAGTGAAACCTACGGCCCCCGGCTCTTCTTTCTCATATATTTTCTTGCGATCTATTTTTCCTTTGCATTTTTATTCAGATCTATTAAACCAAAAATACTTTGCTGCACTTTATTTTATTTGTGATCTATTATTTTAATCTATTACAACTTTCTCCCGTCAACACGCAATTTCTGGCGCCGTACCCTGAAAGGGATTGACAACCCTTTAACACGCCGGGTTGTGAGGTGTTGTTATTTGTGTGTAGGGGCTGTTTACGTTGTGTTGCTTGGTTCTCCTACTGGTTCGTTAACCTTGGTTTCATATCTGAGGGAAATACCTACCGCCGTTGTGCTACATCATCCCTTCCTCTTTGGGGAAATACCGACATAGCTTCAAGTGACATCAAAAGGAATTTCTGGCGCCGTTGCCGAGGAGGATCTTCAACACATACCAGGTTCCTAATCACAAATCTCATCTCCATGCAATTTACATTATTCGTCATTTGCCTCTCGTTTTCCTCTTCCCCACTTCATAGAAATTTGCCGTTTTATTCGCCTCTCTTTTTCCGTTCGCCGTTTTCTTGCCAGATCTGTTTTTGAGTGCAATCTTGTTGTGTGGTCATCATGACTCAAGAGAACACTAAGTTATGTGATTTCTCAAATACCAACAACAATGATTTTATTGGCACTTCGCTTGCTCCTCCCGCCACTAGTGCGGAGACTTGTGATATTAATACTGCTTTGCTGAATCTTGTTATGATAGACCAATTTTCTGGTACTCAAAATGAGGATGATGCATCCCATCTTAATACCTTCATGGAATTATGCGATATGCAAAATAAAAAAGATGTGGACAATGATGTGGTCAAGATGAAATTATTTCTGTTCTCTTTGCGTGATTCTGCAAAAATTTGGTTCTCTGCATTGCCTCGTAATAGTATTGATTCTTGGAATAAGTGCCAATATGATTTTATCACTAAGTATTTTCCTCCCGCAAAAATTATTTCCCTTAGAACCCAGATCATGAATTT
Source organism: Aegilops longissima (assembly GCA_021605205.1). Lineage (NCBI taxonomy): Eukaryota > Viridiplantae > Streptophyta > Magnoliopsida > Poales > Poaceae > Aegilops > Aegilops longissima. The sequence goes on along the minus strand of CM038681.1, from coordinate 172,250,575 downwards.
CAAGCAACTTGAACATGAGCATGTTGCACAATCTTGGGAAACGATGAAAATGATGCTAAGGAATTGCCCAACTCATGGGTTAAATCTTTGGATGATCATACACAATTTTTATGCGGGGTTGAATTTTGTTTCTCGTAACATTTTAGATTCCGCCGCGGGTGGTACTTTTATGGAAATTAATTTGGGTGAAGCCACCAAATTGCTTCATAATATCATGGCAAATTATTCACAATGGCATACCGAAAGAGCTCCTACTAGTAAAAAAGTTAATTCGGTTGAAGAAATTTCTTCTTTGAGTGATAAAGTTGACGCTCTTATGAAATTGGTTGCTAGTAAAAGTGGTCCTATTGATTTTAATGACATGCCTTTGTCTACTTTGATTGAGCAAAATAGTTATGCCATTGATGTGAATTTTATCTCTAGAAAAAATTTCAAAAACAATGCTTATAGAGGTAATTTTAATCCTAGGCCTTTTCCTAGTGATTCCTCTAATAATTATGGTAATTCCTATGGAAATCAATCTTACAATAATAATAGTAACACCTTTGATCTTGAGAATAATATTAAAAATTATCAACACACAAAAAGTTCTCAACACTTTCATAGAAGAAAAGTTGGATAACATTGATGATTTGTCTAGAAGTGTTGATAGAATTGCTCATGATGTGGAAAATCTCAATATGAAATTGTTTGTGCCTAAAGTAGATGAATCAATTAAAGCTCTTTATGTTTCTATCGATGAAAGTAAGAAAAGAACTGCTATGCTTAGAGCTAAAAGAGAAGTTTTAGAGAAAGCTTTTTCTAGTGATTATTCTTGCAAAGATAATGAAGATCTTAAAATGATTGGTGTTTCTTCTATTTATTCCCTGTTCAGTTAAGATAAGAATGATGAAAAATGGACTGGAGAAGAGTCAACTTTAGGTAGAAGGCGTCCCAATATTTCGGAGGTTGAAAATCTTGTTGAGAAAGTTTATAAAAGTTGGTTTGGAGAGGTCAAACCTTTAACTAGTGATGTAACCACTCTTTTGGATTACAAAGACTTTAATTATGATAGTTGCTCTTTGATTGATTGTATTTCTTTGTTGCAATCCATGATAAATTCACCCCATGCTTATGAGCAAAATAAACCTTTTACTAAACATATTGTTGATGCTATGATGAAAGCTCTTGAAGAAAAATTTGAATTGGAAGTTTCAATTCCTAGAAAATTGCATGATGAATGGTAACCTACTATCAATGTGAAGATTAAAAATTATGAGTGTTTTTCTTTGTGTGACTTGGGTTCTAGTGTTTCTACAATTCTGAAATCTTAATGTGATGTGCTTGGTCTTACCAATCTTGAAGAATGTTCCTTGAATTTGCACTTGGCGGATTCTACTATTAAAAATCCTATGGGAAGAATTAATGATGTTCTTATTCTTACAAATAGGAATTATGTGCCCATATATTTTATTGTTCTTGATATTGATTGCAATCCGTCTTGTCCAATTATTCTTGGTAGACCGTTTCTACGCACTATCCGTGCCGTGATTGATATGAAAGAAGGCAATATTAAGTTCCAATTTCCTTTAGGAAAGGTATGGAACACTTTCCTAGAACTAGAATTAAGACACCTTATGAATCAATCATAAGGGTATCTTATGGATTTTGAACCAAAGATGACAAAACTTAGATCCTTGCTTTATGCCTAGCTAAGGGCGTAAAACTATAGCACTTGTTGGGAGGCAACCCAATGAATAAAATTTATTTTTTATTTTGATTTCTGTTTTTGAGTGTTTACACTATTATGCTACTGCTATTATTGTGTTTTTTATGTTTTAATTAGTGTTTGTGCCAAGTAGAACCAATAGGATCTTCTTGGGTGATAGTTGTTTGATCTTGCTGAAAAAGACAGAAACTTTGTGCTCACAAAAATAATTGTTAAAATTCACCAGAACGTGATAAAATTCTAAATATTTTTTAAGAAGATCAATATACAAATTATCCAGATTTTCCTAGTTTTTTAGAATTTTTGGAGTTCCATATGTATTCGAACAAATCAGATTGCTACAGACTGTTCTGTTTTGACAGATTCTGTTTTCTTTGTGTTGTGTGCTTATTTTGATGGCTCTATGGTTTTCTCTGATGAGTTTTTGCCATAGAAAAGTTGGAATACAGTAGATATAATACAAAAACAAAATAATAATTGGTTTGATACAGCACTTATAGTAGTGGTTTATTTTTCTTACACTAACGGATCTCATGAAGGTTTTGTTGAGTTTTGTGTGATTGAAGTTTTCAAGTTTTGGGTTATCTTATGATGGATGAAGGAAGGATGTAAGAGCCTAGGCTTGGGGATGCCCCGGCATCCCAAGCTATTATCCAATAATTAGCAACCAACTAAGCTTGGGGATGTCCCCGAGTGGCATCCCCGCTTTCTTCCAACAACTATCGGTATTTTACACGAGGCTATATTTTTATTCGTCACATGATATGCGTTTTGCTTGGAGCGTCTTGTATGATATGTGTCTTTGCTTGTTTTATTTAGTGTTTTAAGTCATCAATCCTTGCTGGACACACCTATTTGAGAGAGCTAAAATTATATCATGACTTGTTAGAATTGCTCTCTATACTTCACTTAAATCTTTTATGAGCTAGGACTTGCTCTAGTGCTTCACTTATATCTTTTTGAGCACGGTGTGCTTAGTATTTTTGAAGAAATGCTCTCTTGCTTCACTTAGATTTATTTGAGAGTTAGTAAATTTTTTAAGAAATTCTCTCTTGCTTCACTTAAATTATTTTGAGAGAAAGAAAATTTGTTATGCTCATGATCTTCACTTATATTTGTTTGAGCTTGTGAAAAGCAACACATGAAAATTAGTCCCAAAGTGATAGATATCCAAGAAGGATAAAGTAAAAAAAGGAAATGTCATGAAGATCATTGGACAAAATAAACTTGATTCCTAGTAATAGTTTTGAGATATGATGATGTGATATGTGAGTTATGTTGATGAGTAATTGTGCTTTAGTAAGAATATTGGTGTTAAGGTTTGTGATTCCCTATGCATGCACGAAAGTCAATAATCATGCAATGAAAATTATATCCTACTTGTGGTGCATTATTCGGTGTTAATTATGCTTAATGCTTGCTTATGAGATTATTCGTTTTCTTGGTTGGTCGCTTCCCAATCTTTTGCTAGCCTTCATTTTGCACTAAGTATCATCTCTACTTGTGCATCCAAAATCCTTTAAACCAGTTTTTCCACATGAGTCCACTATATCTACCTATATGTGGTATTCTTTTGCCGTTCTAAGCAAATTTACATGTGCCATTGCTACCTCTTGAGCATGCGTTGGTTTTCCCCTAAAGAGGAAAGGGTGATGCAGCAAAGTAGCGTAAGTATTTCCCTCGGTTTTTGAGAACCAAGGTATCAATCCAGTAGGAGACTACACGCAAGTCGCCTAGTACCTGCACAAACAATCAAGAACCTTGCAACCAACGCGATAAAGGGATTGTCAATCCCTTCATGGCCACTTGCAAAAGTGAGATCTGATAAATATAATAAGATAAATATTTTTGGTATTTTGGTTGTATAGATTGGAAAATAAAGATTGCAAAATAAATAGTAAACTAGAATTATATATCGGAAACTTATATGATGTAAAGTAGACCCGGGGGCCATAGGTTTCACTAGTGGCTTCTCTCAAGATAGCATATATTACGGTGGGTGAACAAATTACTGCCGAGCAATTGATAGAAAAGCGCATAGTTATGAGAATATCTAGGCATGATCATGAACATAGGCATCACGTCCGTGTCAAGTGGACCGAAACGATTCTGCATCTACTACTAGTACTCCACACATCGACCGCTATCCAGCATGCATCCAGAGTATTAAGTTCATAAGAACAGAGTAATGCATTAGGCAAGATGACATGATGTAGAGGGATAAACTCAAGCAATATGATATAAACCCCATCTTTTTATCCTCGATGGCAACAATACAATACGTGTCGGTTCCCTTTCTTTCACTGGGATCGAGCACCGCAAGATTGAACCCAATGCTAAGCACTTATCCCATTGCAAGAAAGATCAATTTAGTAGCCCAAACTAAACCGATAATTCGAAGAGACTTGCAAAGATATCAAATCATGCATATAAGAATTCATAGAAGAACCAAATATTGTTCATAGATAATCTTGATCATAAACCCACAATTCATCGGATCTCGACAAACACACCGCAAAAGTATTACATCGAATAGGTCTCCAAGAACATCGAGGAGAACTTTGTATTGAGAACTAAAGAGAGAGAAGAAGCCATCTAGCTAAGAACTATGGACCCGAAGGTCTGTGGTAAACTACTCACACATCATCGAAGAGGCTATGGTGTTGATGTAGAAGCCCTCTGATCGAACCCCCCTCCGGCAGATCGTCGGAAAAGGCCCCAAGATGGGATCTCACGGGTACAGAAGGTTGCGACGGTGGAAAAGTGGTTTCGTGTCTCTCCTGGATGTTTTCAGGGTATAAGAGTATATATAGGCGAAAGAAGTAGGTCGGTGGAGCTACGAGGGGCCCACGAGGGTGTGGGGCGCGCCCTCCTGCCTCGTGTCCACCTCGTTGAGTCTCTGACTTCCACTCCAAGTCTCCTAGATTGCGTTTGTTTCAAGAAAGATCCTCGCGAAGGATTCGTTCCATTTGGATTGCGTTTGATATTCCTTTTCTGCGAAACACTGAAATAGGCAAAAAAAAATAGCAATTTGCACTGGCCCTTCGGTTAATAGGTTAGTCCCAAAAATAATATAAAAGAGTATATTAAAGCCCATTAAACGTCCAAAACAGATAATATAATAGCATGGAACAATAAAAAATTATAGATACGTTGGAGACGTATCAAGCATCCCCAAGCTTAATTCCTGCTCGTCCTCGAGTAGGTAAATGATAAAAACAGAATTTTTGATGTGGAATGCTACCTAGCATAATTTTCAATGTAATTCGCTTTATTGTGGCATGAAAGTTTAGATCCAAAAGATTCTAGACAAAAGTTTAATATTGACATAAAAATAATAATATTTCAAGCATGGTAACCAAGCAATTATGTCTTATCAAAATAACATAGCCAAAGAAAGCTTATCCCTACAAAATCATATAGTTTGGCCATGCTTCATTTTCGTCACACAAAATGCTCCCATCATGCACAACCCCGATGACAAGCCAAGAAATTGTTTCATACTTAGCCTTTTCAAACTATTTCAACTTTCACGCAATATATGAGCGCGAGCCATGGACATAGCACTATGGGTGGAATAGAATATGATGATGGAGGTTGTGTGAGAAGACAAAAAGGAGAAAGTCTCACATTGACGCGGCTAATCAACAGGCTATGGAGATGCCCATCAATTGATGTCAATGCAAGGAGTAGGGATTGCCATGCAATGGATGCACTAGAGCTAGAAATATATGAAATCTCAATGAAAGAAACTAAGTGGGTGTGCATCCAACTTGCTTGCTCACGAAGACCTAGGGCATTTTGAGGAGGCCCATCACCGGAATATACAAGCCAAGTTCTATAATGAAAATTCTCACTAGTATATGAAAGTGACAAAATAAGTGACTCTCTATCATGAAGATCATGGTGCTACTTTGAAGCACAAGTGTGGAAAAAAGATAGTAACATTGCCCCTTCTCTCTTTTTCTCTCTTTTTTTATTTGGGCCTTCTCTTTTTTATGGCCTCTTTTTTTTATTTGGGCTTCTTTGGCATCTCTTTTTTCGTCCGGAGTCTCATCCCGACTTGTGAGGGAATCATAGTCTCCATCATCCTTTCCTCACATGGGACAATGCTCTCATAATGAAAATCATCACACTTTTATTTACTTACAACTCAAGAATTACAACTCGATACTTAGAACAAAATATGACTCTATGTGAATGCCTCCGGTGGTGTACCGGGATATGCAATGAATCAAGAGTGACATGTATGAAAGAATGTGAAGGTGGCTTTGCCACAAATACGATGTCAACTACATGATCAAGCAAAGCAATATGACAATGATGGAGCGTGTCATAATAAATGGAACGGTGGAAAGTTGCATGGCAATATATCTCGGAATGGCTATGGAAATGCCATAATAGGTAGGTATGGTAGCTGTTTTGAGGAAGATATAAGGAGGCTTATGTGTGATAGAGCGTATCATATCATAGGGTTTGGATGCACCGGTGAAGTTTGCACCATCTCTCGAGGTGAGAAAGGGCAATGCACGGTACCGAAGAGGCTAGCAACGATGGAAGGGTGAGAGTGTGTATAATCCATGGACTCAACATTAGTTATAAAGAACTCACATACTTATTGCAAAAATCTACAAGTCATCAAAACCAAGCACTACGCGCATGCTCCTAGGGGGATAGATTGTAGGAAAAGACCATCGCTCATCCCCGACCGCCACTCATAAGGAAAGCAATCAAAGAACACCTCATGCTTCAATTTTGTCACACAACGTTTACCGTATGTGCATGCTACGGGACTTGCAAACCTCAACACAAGTATTTCTCAATTCCACAATTACTCAACTAGCACGACTCTAATATTACCATCTTTATATCTCAAAACAACTATCAAGTATCAAACTTCTCATAGTATTTAATGCACTCTATATGAATTTTTTTATTATACCCATCTTGGATGCCTATCATATTAGGACCAATTTTATAGCCATAGCAAATTACCATGCTGTTCTAAAAGACTCTCAAAATAATATAAGTGAAGCATGAGATATCAATAATTTCTATAAAATAAAACCACCACCGTGCTCTAAAAAGGTATAAGTGAAGCACTAGAGCAAAATTATCTAGCTCAAAAGATATAAGTGAAGCACATTGAGTATTCTAATAAATTCCGATTCATGCGTGTCTCTCAAAAAGGTGTGTACAGAAAGTATGATTGTGGTAAACTAAAAAGCAAAGACTCAAATCGTACAAGACGATCCAAGCAAAACACATATCATGTGGTGAATAAAAATATAGCCTCAAGTAAAGTTACCGATAGACGAAGATGAAAGAGGGGATGCCTTCTGGGGCATCCCCAAGCTTAGGCTTTTGGTTGTGCTTGAATTTTACCTTGGGGTGCCTTGGGCATACCCAAGCTTAGGCTCTTGCCACTCCTTATTCCAAAATCCATCAAATCTTTACCCAAAAACTTGAAAACTTCACAACACAAAACTTAAACAGAAAATCACATGAGCTCCGTTAGTGTAAGAAAACAAACCACCACTTTAAGGTACTGTAAGGAACTCATTATTTATTTATATTTGTGTTAAACCTACTGTATTCCAACTTCTCTATGGTTCATACCCCCCGATACTAGCCATAGATTCATTAAAATAAGCAAACAACACACACAAAACAGAATCTGTCAAAAACAGAACAATCTGTAGCAATCTGATTGTTTGAATACTTATGGAACTCCAAAAATTCTGAAAAACTAGGAAAACCTGGATATTTTGTGTATTGATCTACTGCAAAAATAATTGGTATTTTATCTCGTTCTGGTGAATTTAACAATTATTTTCATGAGCACAAAGTTTCTGTCTTTTCAGCAAGATCAAACAACTATCATCCAAGAAGATCCTATTGGTTCTACTTGGCACAAACACTAATTAAAACATAAAACCACATCTAAACAGAGGCTAGATGAATTATTTATTACTAAACAGGAACAAAAATCAACGAGTGCTATCGTTTAACGCCCCTAGCTAGGCGTTAATAATTTCGATGATGCTCACATGAAAGACAAGTATTGAAGCACAAAGAGAGCATCATATATCATATGAAAAACACATCTAAGTCTAACATACTTCCTAGGCATAGGAATCTTATAGGCAAATAAATTATCAAAGCAAGCAAAAACTAGCATATGCAAGTAAGTGGAAAGAAACACTAGCAATCTCAACATAACGAGAGGTAATTTTGTAACATGAAAATTTCTACAACCGTATTTTCCTCTCTCATAATAATTACATGTGGGATCATTAGAAAATTCAACAAAATAGCTATCATGTAAAATATTTTCAACACGATCCACATGCATGGAAAGTTGACACTCTTCCAAAATAGTGGGAATATCATTAACTAAAGTCATGACCTCTCCAAACCCACTTTTATCAAAAACTTCATAACATTGAACATTCTCCAAATATGTGGGATCTAAAGTTGACACTCTTCAAAAGCCACTTTCAATATTATTGCAAACATTTTTATCAATCTCATATTCATCATGGGGCTTAAATAAATTTTCAAGATCATAAGAAGCACTATCACCCCAATCATGATCATTGCAACAAGTAGAGGACATAGCAAAACTAGCATCCCCAAGCTTAGGGTTTTGCATATTATTAGCACAATTTACATCTATAGAATTTATAATAAAATCATTGCAATCATGCTTTTTATTCAAAGATCTATCGTGAATCGCTTCATAAAGTACTTCATGACAATTTTTAGATTCACGAATTTCAAGCAAAACCCCATAAAGATAATCTAGTGCACTCAACTCACTAGCAATAGGTTCATCATAATTGGATCTCTTAAAGATATTAGCGGGTGGATGAGGATCCATAAACTTTTAGAAAGCAAAGATGCAACAAGAAGGTACATGGTAACACAAGATCGAACGGAAGGAGGGCGAATAAAATGGCAAAGGTGAAGTGGGGGAGTGGAAAACGAGAGGCAAATGGTGTAATGCGAGGGAGAAGAGTTTATGATGGGTACTTGCTATGTCTTGACTTGAACGTAGATCTCCCCGGCAACGGCGCCATAAATCCTTCTTGCTACCTCTTGAGCATGTGTTGGTTTTCCCTTGAAGAGGAAAGGGTGATGCAGCAAAGTAGCATAAGTATTTCCCTCAGTTTTTGAGAACCAAGGTATCAATCCAGTAGGAGACTACATGCAAGTCGCCTAGTACTTGCACAAACAATCAAGAACCTTGCAACCAACGCGATAAAGGGGTTGTCAATCCCTTCACGGCCACTTGCAAAAGTGAGATCTGATAAAGATAATAAGATAAATATTTTTGGTATTTTTGTTGTATAGATTGGAAAATAAAGATTTCAAAATAAATAGTAAACTATAATTATAGATCGGAAACTTATATGATGTAAAGTAGACCCGAGGGCCATAGGTTTCACTAGTGGCTTCTCTCAAGATAGCGTATATTACGGTGGGTGAACAAATTACTGCCGAGCAATTGATAGAAAAGTGCATGGTTATGAGAATATCTAGGCATGGTCATGAACATAGGCATCACGTCCGTGTCAAGTAGACCGAAGCGATTCTGCATCTACTACTATTACTCCACACATCGACCGCTATCAGCATGCATCTAGAGTATTAAGTTCATAAGAACAGAGTAACACATTAGGCAAGATGACATGATGTAGAGGGATAAACTCAAGCAATATGATATAAACCCCATCTTTTTATCCTCGATGGCAACAATACAATACGTGTCGGTTCCTTTACATCATCGATCGAGCTCCGCAAGATTGAACCCAAAGCTAAGCACTTCTCCCATTGCAAGAAAGATCAATCTAGTAGGCCAAACTAAACCGATAATTCGAAGAGATTGCAAAGATATTAAATCATGCATATAAGAATTCAGAGAAGAATCAAATATTGTTCATAGACACCTTGGAGACGTATCAGCCATCTCTAATTTTCAAAATAAACTTCTCTTTTGTGTGTTTGTTTCGCTCGCGGAACGGTAACGGGTGGCTAATTTTTTCATGTTGGATGTGTTATTCTCAAGATGAGTGTTTATTCACTTGTCACTGCACGAGAGTAAAGCAAAGGTCTTAGGGATGCCCAGTCCCGAAATGCAAAAATGAATTTACTTTATGTTGTCAAATAATAAATTCCTTGGGAAGTGTTGGTATGGAGGGCACCCGTGGATATGGTTAGCCATGGAAAAACACAGAAAGGAGTCCTTCCGGAACACTCCAGAATCGTGAAAATAAGGAGGTACGTGATACAGTAAGTAAACGGACTCTGAAAAATCTGCAAAATTTTTTTTATCAGTTTTGGAATATTTAAGAATTTTTGGAATAAAGAAACTTCCAGGAAGTGTACCCTGGTGGGCTTGCCTGGCGCGCCCAGGTGGGTTGTGCCCACCTGGGACACCTTCTGTACTCCGTTTTTATTCTGTATGCTTGTCTTCCAAGATAAATAAAATCTATATATACTTCCCGAACCTGTTGATCACTGTATCGCGGAGAAATCCTCTGTTCCCTTTTATTGATGTTTCCGGTCAGATTTATCAAGCCAGACATCATGTCTTCTTGCTCCTCCAACAACATGGAAGAAGATGCTTGGCTGATGAAGATCGAGACGAAGCGGGAGGAGCCTACGGACGCCATCAAGGGAGAAAAGGGAAAGAAAGCTACCTTAGATCCATCCCCGGTGGCAGCACGAGAGCTACTGGCCGAGGAAGAGGAAGAGGATATCCTTAAGCCCTACCTTACTCATCTTACACCCATTGAGATTGAAGCTTTTCGTATCATTGAAATACTTCGCATACAAAATAAGTATCTCACTCGCAAAAATATTCTGCATCAAGAGCATAACATCCATCTCCGAAGCGTCATCCGTCGGTTGGAGAACCTCTTGATCCTTAAGGATAGGATGGCTTCATCACCACCACCATCTTCTTCTCCACCAAAAGAGAACTGAGTATCGGGTATGGGCACTCCCCTTGGCTTCCGCCAAGCTTTGGGGAGATGCCCCCGGTATCGTATCATCCCACTATCTTATTACTTTTACTTATTTTAGTTCGATCTTTTGCATTAGATGAATAAAAGTTTATTTCGATCCTTTCTTCTTTGAGAGTTTGCTTAGTGATCTTTCCTTGCAATCATGTGCAAGTTATATAATAAAGTTTAGTGTGAGTTTTTAATTTCTTTACTTTCATGTTGCAAATAGCAAAAGAAATAAAGAAAGAAAAAGAGAAAGGAAATAAATCAATAAGATTATATACTAATCCTATGGTAGGTGATGGCACCACATAAGGAAAAGTATAAGTAGAATATTTTATTAGAGGTTGACAAACATAGCATTAGTCAATGATGCAACTCATGAAAGAATTAATAAAGGAAGAGAAGATTCACATATAAATATACTATCCTAGAAATCTTTTGTGATTGTGAGCCCTCAACAAAATATTATATGCCAAAATTTTTGACGTTGGACAAGGAAGACAACTTAATGGTTTATGTTTGTTTATATTCACATAGAAGTCATATTGTCATAGATACTTTAATATGTGATGCTTGCCCCCTATCTTTGCAAGCCAAAAATTCCGCACTAAGTAGAGATACTACTTGTGCATCCAAAAACCCGTAATCCAAATGTTATTTTCAAGTGTCCACCATACCTACCTAGGGATTGAGCTAGATCCCTCAAGTAAGTTGTCGTCGGTGCAAAAAGGCAATAAAAATTGCTTCTAAAAGTGTGAGATCATTTAGCATAAGAGAAAATTGAGCGTTGTACGAACTTGGATGACAAGGAATAAAAGCGAAAGACTGCATAATAAAGGTTGTCATCTTAAGGGGCAATACAACGTGAAGTTCTCTTGCACTAAAGGATTGAGCATACAAACAAATAAGCGCATGGCAACCTCTGCTTCCCTTTGTGAACGGCCTATCTTTTCACTTTTATGTATTTACTTTTATGCAAAGAGTCAAAGTTTTCCTTCTATTCCTTTTATTTTCTCCTTTGGCCAGCATCATGTGGTGAGGAAATATCTAGGCACATATGTCCATTTGAATATAGATAGCCTGAGTTATTATTGTTGACATCACCCTTGAGGTGAGTATGTTGGGAGGCAAAACTATAAGCCCCTATCTTCCTATGTGTCCGGTTGAAACGTTTTGCTCATGGGTACGAGATGAGTGTTAGCAATCATAGAATACTATATGATGGTTGAGTATGTGGACTTGCCTAAAGGCTCCGATACGTGGCCCTTCCTGAAAAGATGATGAATTGTAGTTGCAAAGTTGACTGAGAACATAGTTTGATGGTTTCTAATAGAGTTTTTGCTTTATACATCAATTGTGTGATGAACTATTACTTATTCATGAGAAGTATATGATAAAAGTCCTATATTTAAATGTGTTGCTGTTACAATAATCAACATGATGCTTCTATGTCTGTATTTTTTTTATCGGCAGCTCTCTCTCAAACCATGTGGACATGTTTTTCGATTTCGGTTTTCGCTTGAGGACAAGTGAGGTCTAAGCTAGGGGGAGTTGATACGTCCATTTTGCATCATGTTTTCTTACTCTTATTTATAATTTTTCACCCATAATAATGCTTTTGGAGTAATTATAATGCCTTGTCTCTCATAACTACCAGATGGAGAATTCCGGCAGTTGGAAATCTGGACCTGAAAAAGCTACGTCAGGCTACCTATTCTGCAAAACTCCAAACAAGCTGAAACTTCACGTGGATTTTTTATGAATAAATAAGAATTACTGGAGCAAATAACTACCAGAGGGGGGCCACAAGGTGGGCACAACCCACCTAGGCGCGCCAGGGCCCCCTGGCGCGCCCTGGGGGGTTGTGGGCTCCTCGGCCCACCTCTGGTACCCATCTTCTAGTATATAAGTCATTTTGACCTAGAAAAAAGAAGAGGAGGACTTTCGGGACGAAGCGCCGCCGCCTCGAGGCGGAACTTGGGCAGGAGCACTTTTGCCCTCCGATGGACCGATTTCGCCTGGGGAACTTCCATCCCGGACGGGGGAAATCATCGTCCTCATCATCACCAACAACTCTCCCATCTTGGGGAGGGAAATCTCCATCGACATCTTCAACAACACCATCTCATCTCAAACCCTAGTTCATCTCTTGTGTTCAATCTTGTTACTGGAACTATAGATTGGTGCTTGTGGGTGACTAGTAGTGTTGATTACATCTTGTAGTTGATTACTATATGGTTTATTTGGTGGAAGATTATATGTTCAGTTCCACTATGCTATTTAATACTCCTCTGATCAAGAGCATGTTTATCAATTGTGAGTAGTTACTTTTGTTCTTGAGGTCACGGGAGAAATCATGTTGCAAGTAATCATGTGAACTTGATATGTGTTTGATATTTTGATAGTATGTATGTATATTGTGATTCCCTTAGTGGTGTCAGGTGAACGTCGACTACATGAAACTTCACCATATGGGCCTAAGGGAATGCATTGTGGAGTAGCAATTAGATGGTGGGTTGCGAGAGTGATAGAAACTTAAACCCCAGTTTATGCGCTATTCCGTAAGCGACCGATTGGATCCCAAAGTTTAGTGCTATGGTTAGAATTTATTCATTAATACTTTTCTCGTAGTTGCGGATGCTTGCGGGAGGGTTAAGCATAAGTAGGAGGTTCGTTCAAGTAAGAACAACACCTAAGCACCGGTCCACCCACATATCAAATTATCAAAGTAGCGAACACAAATCGAACTAACATGATGAAAGTGACTAGATGAAATTCCCGTGTACCCTCAAGAATGCTTTGCTTATCGTAAGAGACCGTTTTGGCCTGTCATTTTCCTCGAAAGGATTGGGCTACCTTGCTGCACTTTTATTACTACTATTGTTAGTTGCTCGGTACAAATTATCTTGCTATCAAACTACTCCGCTACTTACAATTTCAGCACTTGCAGACGTTACCTTACTAAAAACTACTTGTCATTTCCTTCTGCTCCTCGTTGGGTTCGACACTCTTACTTATCGAAAAGAGCTACAATTGATCCCCTATACTTGTGGGTCACCAATCCTCTTGAACTTCAGTCACTTGGGGCTTGTTCTTCTTAGCGGCAGATATGTTTCTGGTGGATCTCTTGGGTGCAGAAGGTTTTGGAGCTTGAGCTTGAGTTGGAGGCTTGGGGGCTGACTTGGGCTTAGATGGAGCAGCCCTAGTCCTTATGGCATCCCCCATGAGCTTTTGAGTCTTTGCAGGTGGTGCAGATGGCTCTTGCTCCTCCTCTTCTTCTTCATCATATGAATGCTTTTCAAACTCAACCATTGGATCTACAAGTTTGCACCATCTTCCTCTTTTTCTTTCCTTCTTCTTATCTCTAGCACCACTTGGTGCAGCAGCAGCAGCTTGAGTTGAGGCTCTGGCTTTTGACATAGGCTTCCTCTTAGCAGGAGCTTTCTTTGGCATACCAGGCTTGGTGGCAGCAGCAGCAGCATACTCCTTCTTGAGCACCTTTTTCTTTGAGGTCACCTCCTCATCAATAACAAAGTCTTCATCCCCAGATTCTGAAGTTCTCTTCTTTCTTTGCCTAGTAGCAGCCTTAGGCAAGTTGCTTGGAGTGCTTATGCTACCATCTTCATAACTGCTGTTGGAGGGACTTGTGCCCTCACTGAGATTCACTTGCTCTTCAGACATGGTCTGGCTGTGACTGCCCTCTGACATATCTGAAACTGGACCTGTGAATAGATGGATATAGATAGAGTGGATGAGCATCACAAAGTACAACTATTTTACAAAAATATTGAGACAAAAACTTAACTTTAGTTTTCTGCAGAAAGCATTTCGGAGCTACCGATTTGACAAACTCGGCGACACGAAGCATAAACAAAGTCTAAACATATAATTTCGTTCAGACCGAAATGCAGTTCGGTGACTCCGAGATGCTAGGGTTTCATAGAGTAAGTGATTTTGGTCACATCGATTAGTACACTTCTGTCAGACCGAGTTGTACTTGTGCAATGGTTTGAGCCAAATTGGTGAGACTGAGATCCTCAGATCGGTCGGTCCGAGATGCGTTCGGTGGAAACCTAACCCTAAGTTCTTGCATCAAATTTGTTCTAATGGAATTTTTTGGTGGATAGATTTGTCTCATTCGTGGTAAGAACAATGGCAATGATCTTTGTGCAAGAATCGGAATAATGTGGAAATGAGAAAGTGGCTCAGGGTTTTTGGAGCAATATCACTAAGCACTTTGAGCAAGTATACCATTAAGCAACACCTCATCCCCTTTTAATAGTATTGGCTTTCCTATGGACTCAATGTGATCTTGGATGACTAAAATGAAAATGAAGAGTCTTGAGGTTTTGCCAATCTTTGTACTTAGCCTTTTGAGGGGTCCACATCTCTAGTCCATGCCATGCCAATCATTGAACTTTCTGAAATATTTAACTTGAATGGATATTAGTTCAATGAGCTATTTGTTATTATGAATTACCAAAACCACCAGGGGATTAGTTGCACTTTCACCTGCATCGCATACGCAACAAAAATCTGAACCGTGTTTGATGCCTCCGCCATCGCAAACGTTTTGCATCTTTTTTACGGGTTCTTTACATCATCGTTTGTGATTAATGCATCGCACACAGTTTCGTCAAAGGGTCTCAGATCGTAGTGTCGCGTTAGTAGCATCCTGCAGTAGTGCTTGTAAAGCCCAGGGCCTTGTCCTATGTATATAAAGGCGAGTCCCTGCGGTGGGTAAACCCAAGTTACAATCAATTGAAAGGATCGAGAAGAGGTGTCTAGAAGGGGGGTGGTTAGACCCTCAACAAAGAAAAGTAGCAGTTTTTAAATTCCTCAAGTTAAGGTGGAGTTTTAGCACAAGTTTAAACATTCACAATACATTTCAAGCAAGCATGTCAAGAGTATATGAGCAGCGGAAAATAAGGCATGCAAGTTGCAAGAAAGTAAAGGGATGGGATTGGAGTGTGCAAACACAATTGGGGACACGGAGATTTTTGGCGTGGTTCCGATAGGTGGTGCTATCGTACATCCACGTTGGTGGAGACTTCAACCCACGAAGGGTAACGGTTGCGCGAGTCCACGGAGGGCTCCACCCATGAAGGGTCCACGAAAAAGCAACCTTGTCTATCCCACCATGGCCATCACCCACGAAGGACTTGCCTCACTAGGGTAGATCTTCACGAAGTAGGCGATCTCCTTGCCCGTACAAACTCCTTGGTTCAACTCCACAATCTTGAGGGAGGCACCCAAGTAACACCTAACCGATCTAGGAGATACCACTCTCCAAAAGGTAATAGATGGTGTGTTGATGATGAACTCCTTGCTCTTGTGCTTCAAATGATAGTCTCCCCAACACTCAACTCTCTCTTACAGATTTTGGCATGGTGGAAAGATGATTTGAGTGGAAAGCAACTTGGGGAAGGCTATAGATCAAGATTCTTGTGGTTCGATTGGAATATCTTGGTCTCAACACATGTGTAGGTGGTTCTCTCTCAGAAAATGAATGTTGGATGTATAGGCACGTTCTGATGGCTCTCTCCACGAATAGAGGATGGGTGGAGGGGTATAATAGCTGATACGTCAGTTTTGCATCATGTTTCCTTACTGTTATTTATAATGTTTTTATCCATAATAATGCTTTTTGGAGTAATTCTAATGCCTTTTCTCTCATAATTTACAAGGAACACACCAAGAGGGAGAATTCTGGCAGCTGGAAATCTGGACCTAGAAAAGCTACGTCAGGCCACCTATTCTGCACAACTCCAAATTAGCGGAAACTTTACGGAGATTTTTTATGAATTATTTGAGGAATATTGGAGCCAATAAAAACTAGAGGGGGGCCACCAGGTGGGCACAACCCACCTGGGCGCGCCAGGCCCCCCAGGCGCGCCTTGGTGGGTTGTGGCCTCCTCGGCCCACCATCGGTGCCCATCTTCTGGTATATAAGTCATTTTGACCTAGAAAAAATAAGGAGGAGACTTTCAGGATGGAGCGCCACCATCTCGAGGCGGAACTTGGGCAGGAGCACTTTTTGCCCTCCGATGGAACGATTCCGCTGGGGGAACTTCCCTCCCGGAGGGGAAATAATCTTCACCATCATCACCAACAACTCTCCCATCTTAGGGAGGGCAATCTCCATCAACATCTTCAAGAGCACCATCTCCTCTCCAACCCAAGTTCATCTCTTGTGTTCAATATTGTTACCAAAACTATATATTGGTCCTTGTGGGTTACTAATAGTGTTGATTACATCTTGTAGTTGATCACTATATGGTTTATTTGGTGGAATATTATATGTTCAGATCCATTATGCAATTTAATACCCCTCTGATCATGAGCATGTTTATCATTTGTGAGTAGTTACTTTTGTTCTTGAGGTCACGGGAGAAATCATGTTGCAAGTAATCATGTGAACTTGATATGTGTTCGATATTTTGATAGTATGTATGTTGTTATTCCCTTAGTGGTGTCATGTGAACGTCGACTACATGACACTTCACCATATTTGGGCCTAAGGGAATGCATTGTGGAGTAGCAAATAGATGGTGGGTTGCGAGAGTGACAGAAGCTTAAACTGACAGAAGCTTAAACCCCAGTTTATGCGCTATTTCGTAAGGGACCGATGGATCCAAAAGTTTAATGCTATGGTTAGAATTTATTCTTAATACTTTTCTCGTAGTTATGGATTATTGCGGGAGGGTTAATCATAAGTAGGAGGTTTGTTCAAGTAAGAACAACACCTAAGCACCAGTCCACCCACATATCAAATTATCAAAGTAGCAAACACAAATCAGACCAACATGATGAAAGTGATTAGATGAAATTCCCGTGTACCCTCAAGAATGCTTTGCTTATCATAAGAGATCGTTTTGGCCTGTCCTTTGTCTCAAAAGGATTGGGCTACCTTGCTACACTTTTTTTACTATTATCGTTACTTGCTCGTTCAAATTATCTGGCTATCAAACTACTCCGCTACTTACAATTTCAGCACTTGCAGACATTACCTTACTAAAAACTACTTGTCATTTCCTTCTGCTCCTTGTTGGGTTCGACACTCTTACTTATCGAAAAGAGCTACAATTGACCCCCTATACTTGTGGGTCATCAATAGCCTCCACACAAAATCTAGCCGTTACACACAATTTACCAAACTCGGTGGGACCGAATAGTGAAACTCGGTCAGACCGATATGGTTCAAAATGTGAATGTTAGAGTTTTCGGTGGGACCGACATGATCAACTCGGTGGGACTGATGTGCTAGGGTTAGGGTAAAACCTCAACTCGGTTTGACCGATTACATAAACTCGGTGAGACCGATTTTGGTAATGAGCAAAACATAGAGTTGTCAAGCAAACTCGGTTGGACCGACTGCATATCTCGGTGGGACCGAAATGATTGTGATACGTCTCCAACGTATCTACTTTTTCTCATGCTTTTCTTCTTGTTTTGGACTCTAATTTGCATGATTTGAATGAAACTAACCCCGCTCTGACGCTGTTTTCAGCAGAACTACCATGGTGTTGTTTTTGTGCAGAAATAAAAGTTCTCGGAATGGAACGAAACTTTGCGAGGATTTTTTATATCAATAATAAGAATTTCTGGAGCCAAGACCCACCGGAGAGGGGCCCCTGGGTGGGCACAACCCACCAGGGCGTGCCCCCTTCTCATGGCGCGCCCAGGTGGGTTGTACCAACCTGGTGGCCCCGCTGACGACCCCCCTGATACTATAAAATCACATATTTCCAGAAAAATTAGGGAGAAAGAATTATCACGATCCATGAGACGGAGCCACTGCCAAGCCTTGTTCTTCCTCGGGAGGGGAGATCGGGAGTCTGTTTGGGGTTCCGGAGAGGGGGATCTTCGTTCTTCGTCATCACCAACCAATCTCCATCACCAATTCCATGATGCTCCACACCAGGAGTGAGTAATTCCTTCGTAGGCTCACTGGTCGGTGAGGAGTTGGATGAGATTCATCATGTAATCGAGTTAGTTTTGTTAGGGCCCGATCCCAAGTATCCACTATGTTCTTAGATTGATGTTGCTATGACTTTGCTATGCTTAATGCTTGTCACTTTGGGCCCGGGTGCCATGAACTCGGATTTGAACTATTTATGAATTCATCATTATATCCATGTTTTAGATCCAATCTTGCAAGTTATAGTCACCTACTACGGTTATGATCCGACAACCCCAGAGTGACAACAACCGGGCCCACTCTCGGTGATGACCGTAGTTTGAGGAGTTCGTGTCTTCACTATGTGTTAATGCTTTGTTCTGGTTCTCTATTAAAAGGAGGTCTTAATATCCCTTAGTTTCGAATATGGACCCCGCTGCCACATGTCGGGTAAACGATACCTATGGGATCACAAAGAATCCCTTCTACGGTTGACAGGGCGCGGGGCTGTGGGAAGAGCGGGATTAGAAGATCAACGTGGGGGAGTTTATCCAGGTTCGGGCCGCAAGCGATGCGTAATACCCTACTCCTGCTGGTGTATGTTTATCTAGTCTTCCTTGGACTTGCTACAGAGCGTGCAGGGTCCAAAAAGTTTGAATCCTCTCTCAGTACGCCACGGGCATCCTTTTATAGTGAAAGGGGCTGCCACAGTGGAACACAGGAGGTGGAAAGTTGTACAGTGTACAAGCTTATCGCCTGACATCACAGGACAAAATGCATTAAATGTGCTACTTAGGTGTCCTCTTACTTTATCGGGGACGGCAATGAAGTCCATCCCGTCCGTCACCGCTTCGCCTTGCCCCGACACGCGTCCAGGCCAACGAGGCACCCAGCGCCATGTATGCTGGCAGGCTGCTGAGCTGGTGTGGTGGCAGGGTCTTCACAAAGATCTGCATGCCACCACGCAGGTGTTTGCTGAGTTGGCCTGGAAGCTGTGCGCTTCCACGCAGGTGCCTACCTAGTTGGTGGGCTGGCAGCTGTGTGGGAACGGCGGTGGAGCTTTGGTGTGGGCCTGGCTGCGGCCTCGTAGATGTCCTCGGCAAGAGCCTTGCCGGGGCACCGACAAGGATCTTGCCGGGGTCTTGCAGGCGTCCCCGGCGAGGGTCTTGCCCGGGGTCTTGTGGGCATCTCCGGCAAGGATCTTGCTGGAGGTCTTCGTCTTCTGGTTCTCATCTAGCCTTGTAGGCTTCTGATCTTCACAAAGATCTGCATGCCACCATGGAGGCGCCTCCCGAGCCTTGGTTCCAATGTGTCAATGCTGTCGGAACTCTCAGGCTCAAGGGTGGCGGCCTCGTTGGTGTTGGGCAAGTTGCCCCGGCAAGGTTCTTGCCGAGGCTGTGGAGGCCGCCCCCGCAAGGTCCTTGCCGGGGGAGTTCATCTCGCCCTTCTGCTTGTCATGCTTCTAGTCTTGAGCGCTGCTCTGGTAGTCTTGCGTCATTGCCTCCTCTGCCCCGCCAAGCGTGGTTGTAGGGGCGGCTACAACTGCTCGCGCACAACTAAAAGGGTACCAAAAGGACCCCTACTTTTGTACACTGATAGAAGCCCCCGGGCCTGGGCCACACATAAGCACAGAGCGTTGTTGGGCCAGGCCCAGAACTATGCGCGGGCACGCGAGGCAGAATTTTTACTGCAGTAACTTCCCTCACCAGTTGCGCTTCCCCACGACCCGTGTTGAATGCGTGCGTGGGGGTCATGGGTGGGGCGGTTGCTGCACGCGTGCATCACATCATGGTAAATGTTAAAGAGGTGGCCTGCGCCTTCCCCATAAAAAGGAAAAACCACAGGCGCGCTGCTCATTTACCCTCTGCGCCTTTTCCAATCTCGGAATCATCATTCCCCTCTTCTTCCTCAGGCGAAAGATTCAAAGCTCTCGCCTCTACTCGCCGTCGCCGTGCCCCCATTGCTCTCGATTCTTTGCCCTCTCCCAGCCAACATGGCACCCAAAACCAGCAAGGGCAAGGGAGCGGCCAAGGACGCCGGGGAGAAGGAGGCGCTGGAGAGCGAACTGGCGGCGCTTCGGATCACTACAAACAAATACACTTCCGTGATGATACGTGTTTGTCACAGTAGGTCGCGTTTTCTGTCATGCATGTACATCCATGACAAATTTATGACAGAATCAAGATAGTCATACCTGTGCGATCGTAGAAGTGTTCCATGACATTACCAAAATTATCATCACGGAAGTGTCCACTTCCATGACGATAAATCGCGTCACGTAAGTGCTTTTCGTCAAGGGTGACCGACACGTGGCATCCACCGTAACGGAACACCGTTAAGCTATCGGGTCGGGTTTTGGATCCGATAACCGTTAACAACCCGACCAATGGGGATTTTCCATGTGTAAAATCATCATTGGTGGAGGAGACACGCGTCGGTCGCGTTGGCACAGTGTCACTCATCCAATGGGCGAGACGCGCCTATGATATGTTGACACGTGGACCGGCCCATCAAGTTTAAATAGGCCAGCCCAACTGAAGGCCCACAAGATTTTGCGGACCATAATGGGCCAGCCCAGCTTAAAGCCCATGAGATTTTGCAGACCATAATGGGCTGGCACAGCTAAAGGCCCACAAGATTTTGCAGCCATAATGGGCCGCCTGTAAAAACCACAAGATTTTGTGTGCCATAATGGGCGGCCAAGGTAAAGGCCCACAAGATTCAAGGATCATAATGGGCGGCCCAGCTAAAACCCACGAGATTTCACCGACATTAATGGGCGGCCCATTGTGAGGCCCACAAGATTTTGAGGACCCTAGTAGGCCGGCCCATTAACTGGCTGCCATGTTTTGGGGCAAATGCCGGCCCATATTTGATCCGGTCCATTAATGGTCTGCCATGCTCCGAGCCTAACAGTAGCCCATATGAGATCCGGCCCGTTAAAAGCCTACCACGTTCTAAGCCAAATTACGGCCCAGATCAGGTCAGGCCCTTTAAGAGGCTTTGGGCTCAATTATGGCCCATATCAGATTCAACACGTCAACTGGACACTATGCTTTTGGGCCCACTTGCTAAAGGCCCAATTAGTAATTCGGCCTGATATTAGTTTTGGCCTGTTAAGGGCCCGTTTAACATTTCGGCCCTATATTAATTTCGGCCTGTTAAAAGCCCGTCATATAGTTGGGCCTAACTACGGCCCGGTTTGCATCCGCCCGCTTTCGCAGCCGATATCCGATTGGGCCAAACAAGGATCGGACAATTTTGGCTGTTAAAGCCCGTGATTTGATTCGCACAATCATGGGCGGGGTTCATTTCGGGCTGCTGCCGCCCGTGAGCTGTTCGACACGTTTCGTGCCCAACCTACATCGTGGTTGCATGACGGCCCGATTATGTACCGTAATTTTACGGTTTGGCGGTTTATCGCGAAGACAGGATATATATCTGATAAAATAACAGCAGCATCGTGAATAAAAAAAAACCTATACTATACAATAAAGAAATTATGGCATATTACATCCACTGGGCATCAAAGTTCGCCACTATGATATAAAGCACAAGAAGACAACAGATTACATACACTGGGCATCAAAGATCGCCACCAAAGCAAATAAACACGCCAACAAAATAATATACAAAACGACAAAGACTTCAATAGAGTTCAAGAAAGGTTAGCCTCTTTGGGAGCTGCAGCATAGCGGTGAAAGCAAGATGATGAGACTGCGCTTGTTCAACACTTATATCTTCCTCACTCTGAAAGATAAACAAGCAGACAGATGACAGGTTTTGCACATAAAAGTGTCAATGCTGACAATTCATCACATTTCTTACTGATGAATAAAGTGACACAGTTTAAAATTGCCTTAACAGAATATGGTATTGTTCAGGTCAAGACATAGCAGGAAATGACATTGTGAAGGAGTTGGCAGCTTCACGACACCACTGGATTACAGATCAAGAACTCATAAGTATCAATGGTTAGTGTGTTGTCAATTTATACCATTTCAGATTGGAAAATAAAGAGACGGTTTAAATAATAGTAGAATGATATGACATTGTTCATAGTTAAGACATTGCAGAATATGAAATTGTTCTATAGTGGGTAGGTTCACCACACCACTGGATTACGGATGAAGAACAAAAGCATACATGCAGTGCAAAAGAAGATCACTTGCTCTGTATAGTTTAATTTACATGGTATGAAGAAGGAACTTGGTTGTACAACTGAAAACTTAAATTGAGAAAGGACAAACTTTTGTTTATGACCTACATAATAAACTTTAAACAAGCAATTTGATGCAAACACCAAAAATAAATAGATGTTGCAGTCATGCCTAACCAAATATATAAAACAAAGTTTGAAGTCTTGAGATGGACAAACTTACATTATTGGTGAAGACGGGCTCTATAAAGGCCTTGTCCATGCTGATGGGGGGGGGGCAATTCAAGAAGTTTACCACAGAGTCTTCTTCAAAAGCATTGCCTTTATTCTACATTTTGTTAAGAGTAAATATAGATGTGATAATATACGAAAAAATGGAGAATATTTAAGATAATATGAAGAGTGATGCTACATAACCAAGTAGCTATAAATGTAAGTGCAGCGATACAGGCAAAAGGTACAGCCAAGAGCAATGCACATCTAAACTTCTTCAGTACCAACCTTATGGTAAGAGTAAATATAGATCTAATGTGTAGAAAATGGAGGGCAAAGGAAAATAAGCTGCAGAGTGATGGTACATGAACAACTACCTGTCATTATAAGTACACTGATAAAGGATAGCATGTACTTACAAGAACAATGCAGAGCTAAAAAAACATTGGCATTGGATATATTCTACACTAATGTAACCATTCATACAGATCGATAATTTGGGCGAACAATTGATAAGCAAGCTATCATGCATACTGCTGTCACATAATGAACCAGGTACGTATGCAAGTACAGTGATATAGGACAACAGGTACAAACAAGAGAAAAGCAGTAGGCAACATATTTGCGATATCCTGTCGTTCTTGTCAAACCGGAATTCTTCTTCGAGCAGATTTCCTGCAAAAAATATCCGTAAGGCACATGCGGAAAAGTAGAAGTTCAAATTGTCATGTGATTTCATAGACAGTACCTCATCCTGGGAACGAGACCAGTGCATAACAAGGTTTTTCCATTCAATGTCTTCTAAATTTAGCACATGAGACTTCACCGAAATTCGTTTATAGACTTGCCATCAAAGTGTGATTTCCTCGGTAACACCGATCTTGCTGCAATGCTTCCTTGAAAAGCACAAGCAAGCTTTGCTCGTCATGACTATCCAGATTGACCCTCGCCTAGTTACAACAATGTAATGTAAATCATTGATGTGTTCAATCAGCGAAAACAGGAAAATAATAACCATGAATAATAGCACTTATCGTAAGTTGGACGGAAGATGTGAAAATGGTGTTTGTCTTCACAATAATCTTCCCATGATGGGAATATATGCACGTAGTCCCTAACAACATTGAAAGCATTGTCTTTTAAACTGGGAATAAATGGAATGGGGTTCCAATCTGCAGGAATTGGCCGTCTCTGCAGTTTGGATAGGTCTTCGACGGTGGACTTGCTTGTACTTTTTTCTGCTGGAGGGGATTTTTCGTGGTACAGCTGGTGCTATGGCAAATGAATTCGGTATACCTTTTGCTGGAGTGCAGGTCCTGTGGTGGGGCTAGTGGTGTGGCCAAGTGAAGTATGGGTACAGTCTGCTAGAGTCGGTCCTACGTTTTGTGTCACTTGGTTGTACAGCCAATATAAGTGGGTGTTGTCTGATTTCTCCGCACCACCACGTTTTTCAAGGAATTTGCTGGTGCTCCTTGAGTTCGCAATCACCCTCTTCCTTTTGATGTCGATGCACAAGAACAACATTTGAGTGAAAAACATGGTATGATGACAGATGGAATATGTATTGATAATGGATGGGTATGGCATCTCGACATATATGATGAGTAAACTAAGCAGATGGCGGTGCAACAAAGTAGAAGAAATGCAAGACAACATATGCAAGATACCCGCAATCAATAAAACATTGCCAAATTAGAACAGGCACCTTGATGGGTGAACAGGACAGGCCATGTGCCTTTGACTCCTCGAGGTTAGAATAGTCATTAGGATCATATTCGAACAAGAATCAACAGTGGGGGCGTATGAGTTTCATTGCATCGAAATGGCACTCAATGCCTTGGTGCCAATTTTATAAGTCATTGCAGTGTTTAGCTTCAAGTGTGGACTGCTGCTAGTGCGACACAAAGCAGCTACACAGATCATAGTGTAGATATAACGGAAAACCTTAAGCATCGAGTAAAATCAGCAAAGTGGAACTTGCTGGAATATATGTGCTAGTATTGCCGATGCGGCTAGAAAGGCTTCGGATACCAGCTCTCTTCAAGTGAAGGTGCGGTACTGTTAATATCGATGTAACTCTCAAAGGCGACACAGCTCCCGCATTTCCTTGCTATTCTTATAGGATTCAAGTGGGCAGGCCACTACAAATCATATTCCTATGTTTACAAGATCCTCTGAATCAAAGAGGCTCAAAGTATCCATCACAACCGATCGTATAGACCTCTCTGATTGCAAATGTCCTGCTCATCTTGATTACAAGGAACATCTTGTACTACTATCATACTTCCTCCATTCCAAAATATAAGTCTTGGTAGAGATTTCCACTATGGATCACATACAGATGTATCCAGATACATTTTAGAGTGTAGATTCACTCATTTTGCTCCATATGTTGTCCATGGTGGAATCTACACAAAGACTTGTATTTAGGAATGGAGCGAGTACATATTAAAGAAGAACGGAAGAGGAACATGGTAAAGAAGAGCAAGCAGATTTTGGATAATAAAATGTTGGTTGCGCAGTGCCCACACATGATGAACCAGAGCGCATTAAGAATGTAACTCCCAGCTGTCTCTCGACCATTTCAGGCGGTTGGATGAAGATCCTACGTCTCCTAACCCTTCTTCTTCCTCATCTCTGATTCTTCCCATACAGAACACCGCATGGGCCGCCGGCGGACCACCGTCCCCACCGCCTGTGTTCCTCCGCCACTCCCACCCCACCCCGCCCCAACCCCCACTGCGTCGAGTTTTCTTCGTTCGTGAGGCCCCACAACCACCCGAGCCCTTCGATCGCACCGCGAACTCCGTGACTCTCAAAAATCGATGACCCAATTTTGAAATTTATTCTCTGTGATTTAACTAGTGTGGAATATAAAGGGAAAACCATAAGCATTGGGAGTATAGTGTTGAGCATGCCATGGCGGATCTGAAGGTGCAAACCGGACAAAGGCAACTTCACAACCAAGACAAGAAATCGAGTAAGCAAAGTGGTGATCTATTTTCTTGCTGTGATAAATTAGTTGAGCAGATCTGAAAAGTACCGCCTCAGTGCGGCGCTGTCTGCACGATCTCGCTGAGAATTTGACGGTGCTGCAGTAGCGATGGCTGTCAGCGGTGTGGAAGCAGATCTAGGAGGGTAGATGGTGGCGGCAGGGCGCGGTGGAAGAGACGGTCGTAGGAGCGGCGCCGGCAAGGTGGACGACGGCGGGGATGAAGCATGAGGACGGGATGCAAGGATCCCGGTCCGAAGCCGTGGATGAGAGAGGTCAATCTCTTGTAATGGACGTCGGCGTCGGGGTATCAGCTCCGGCATGGTGGAGGAGGACGGCGGTGGATGGGGTGGCGGACGACGATGGACGGAGGAGGGTGGGGTGGAGAGGGTGTTTTGTCGCCCACGGAGTACGAATGGGGAAAGGGGAGGTAGAGAGGAAGGGGGGAACCATGTATTCAGGGCGCGCTTGTCTCAAATGTGAGGAAATTTACAAACTTGGCCCCCTTTTCAAATTTCTACTACATCACAGCAACATTAGTCGGTTGGGGATAGGATGGTAATCTCGCATACACCTAATATTTTCCGATGAGAGTTTGTTTTTGGCACCCACCGTGTATGAATATGAATCGGGGAGGGAGTCGATTTCGGCCAAGGACACACTGTGTTTTGGCGCCCACCGTGTATGAATCCGGGTGAGAGGCGGTTACGTCACGTTTGGGGTGAAATTACAAACCTACCCCTATCGAAACCTATAGAAATCCAGCAGATAGGCTTTGCATGGCAGGGATAGGCAGTAGTGATTTCCATCTCGCACATTTTGGTTTCGGGCGGTTACTGCGACTTTCCCCGCTTCGTTCAAATTTTGCAGAGTGCACGTTTACCGTGCCAACTCAATTCGAATCCCGTTTGTATTCAATTTGTTTTTGGGCAGGATCCATTTTCAATTGGAATTACATTCTATATACATCATTTTTTATATGTACTTTCAAAAGCACAACACCATTTATACATAAATATGATTTACAAATGGCATGATCTCAGATTCATAAGGATGTATCCATCAATTTGGATTTTCAAATATTTGAAACCACTTTATGTTGAAATCCAATGTATGCATTCCTCGCTAACTGTGTCCAATTAATGTGTGTTTCATGCGGGTTTTTTTACTTCTCAAACATGTATAATGTGTTTCACACACGCAACATATAGTGTAATCCCGTTTAGACATTAATTGCATATAAACCATGCATTGTTTGTAATTGAAGAATCTATGGATCACCAATATTGATAAACTATATAACATTACACGTGTGCCCAAATTCAAATGAATATGCATGTTTGATACACCAATTTGCATTATGTTATTATCGATTTCGTGATCTCCAGTTTAAATATTTGAATCCCCTTTAATCCAGATATTTGTCTCATATAGCTATCACTCATGCTTATATAGGACTATCTCTCTGGACATATACACGTTCATCGTCTCTCAGGTATCTCTCGTGCTACCTGTATGTCGACAATGATCTTTTATCTTCGTAACACACTGACGGTACTCTCTCCCTCGACCTTCATCACTCTATCTCTCTCTAAGTATATCGCGCTCCCTACCATGTGTCTCTAACTATGATTCTCCATGTGGAATCTCTCTCTCTCACACAAACACAAAACTTTGTCTCCCGGGGTCTCATTTCTCTCTACTATTCCCATGTGTGCCACTCACACACCCCATATCTGAGATGTCTTTCGCTCCTTAGATATGAGAACCTCGACTCTTCCTCTTCAATATCTCTTTCTCGCACACAAACACAAACTCTGTCTCCTGTGGTCTCATATTTCTCCATTGTTCTCTTGTATGTCGCTCACACACACCCTCTCTCCCTAGAGATATCTTGCGTTCCTCAGTATGTCTCTCTAGCTATCACTCTCGTTGTGAAATATCTTTCTCTCTCATGAGACACAAACTCCGTCTCTCTGGATCTCATTTCTCTCTGGTATCTGTTTGTATGTGACTCACATGCACCCTCTCTCTATCTCTCTCACAGCCACACACATAACCCAGCCTTCTGATCCACTCTACTCCTATCTCTAACGCACACTAGCTAGCATCTTTATCTTTCTATTTATCTGTTTCTCCATCAACCTTGTTTCTCGCCCTTACTCTTGACTCCTATCACGCACACTACATATGTTTCTCTCTACATGCAGACAAGTGCCCTCTCACACACATATACAACTTCACCCTTTGAACCACCCGACGGTCATCTCCAACACCCAAACTAGAAGATGTCCCTCTAGCTAGCATCTCCATCTCTGTATCTATCTGTAGTTTCTCCGTCAACATTTCTTTCTCGCACGGAGTCTTGCTTCCTATCACCCACACTATATATGTCTCTCCATACATATGCATTTATAGGTTGGTCTCTTTTGCACAATCGTTGCGCCTCACTCCCTCTGCTCGCCATAGATGCATGCTCCAGCCCACGCCACTATCTCTTAAAGACAAAAACACATGCTCAATTGTCGGCCTTCTTCCTGCATTCTCAAATGCATGCATATTGTCATACCGATCTGTCTCTCCCATGTCGTTGATCTTATGACTTATGTCTTCTTTCTTTTATCTCGATCATGCATGCGCGCACACACACACATCCCACGTATACATGTATATTTCTCACACATGCACGTTCAAGGTCTCTATGTCTCCATACGTAGTTAATTACCCTCAATCCTAACGCCACATCGAATCGTTCTTCTCTTTTGTGCACATAACTTCCGCCTGGATGGGTAAAACACACACTCACACTTAACAATCTCCTTCTAGCTACCCCCCTCTCACTCTTCCCCTATATCCTTAAAACCAATAAGACCATCCCTTTGTTTAATTCCCGCCTACATGCACCATCGGTATATAGTAGTCTTCCTCGGTGTCTCTCGAACAAACACGTTCTCTCGATGGCGACTCCTCTCACGCACACACACCTTCTCTTCTCTCTCTATGGGCATTTTCTCTCTCGCACCCCATCGCTGGTGGCCTCTGCCATACACATCACCTCTCTATGATGAAGCCATGCACACTTAAATTACATCCGCCACAGAGGACCCCGCGACACACACACACACGCACACACACACACACGCACATACACACACGCACGCACGCACCCCCCCACACACACACTAAGACTCCATCTCTCTCTCTCACACACACACAAACACACACACACGCACGCACACACGCACACCCCCCCACACACACACTAAGACTCCATCTCTTTCTCTCTCACACACACACAAACTAAGACTCCATCTCTCTCTCCTCTCTCTCTCTCTCTCACACACACACCCCCCCACACACACACACTAAGACTCCATCTCACACACACATGCTCTAGTCCAACCTTACCCGTATGATAAACAATCACCTTTATTTACTCACATAACATGGACAAATTCCACTTTACTTTAGTAGTCAGCAAACTTATCATCTGTACCCTTATAAAAAAAACGAGTTGGCGGTGATGGTGTGCCTGCCATCTTGTAATACAGATCGTATGATCTATATCTGAGGATAGAAAGCAAACTATGATAATTTTACAAAAGATACCCGCACCTCTCTCCACATCATTATCTCCCGCTACCTCATTGCTCAGCAATTAAAAAAGGAATAAGTCTCTGGAACAATCTAGCATGCATGGTGGCCGCTGCCGCTTTTGGCGCCGGCCCATCCCCATGCCTCCGCCCATTCCGACCACCACCACCACCACGCCCACTCCTCCTCACCTTATCTCTCATCTTTCATTTTTGATGACATTCTCAAGATACCAGTTTTCCGATAAAATTCTCGAGATATCATTAGTTTTACACATGGGATTACTCCTGCATGGGTCAATCACAACAGGTGTTCTGTAAAAAATGCATATTGATGTTCCGTGCAATGCACGAGAATCTTGCTTGTAATTATATAACGCAAATCACGAGCAGGAAGTGACATTTTTTTGACACAAGCACGTTAACATGGCCACGTAAATCACTAGCTAAAGTAAATACCATTATACTTATATCCCGATGCAAAAAGTTGAGTACGTGTCCGAAGAGTAGAGTCGCACACACACACTCTGTCTCTCAGAATCTCTCTCTCACACACACACCAGTTAAGTGACGCCCACTTAAGCAGACAAGTATGTTACAATTTGTGCACCCGCGGGTACACGTGATGCTGCGCATTTATTTAAGACGGAAGGCGAACCCAAACAGTAGCTGCATTCATTCCCCTCCCGCCGCCTCTTCTCTGGTCGCCGTCGCTTTGGTAGCCATGGGCGGCGAAGGTAACAACATCGCCATACTCCCGCGAGCGGCGCTTTAATATGGAAATTTTAGTGGTCATGCATGCATCTTTTGTGCTAGCACTCCTATATAAGGGTTGACTGTCGCTTCCCTGGACGTCTTGTGGCGGTGGAAGAGGAAAGAGAAGGAAGCGGGCTGTGGAGTAATGTTTTTACCACAATTCGAGTGCAATAATTGAGTAGTTTTGCAAACTACCAAGATTACACACAAACGGTTCAAAACCTATACTCCCTTGCCAGCGCTTCCGCGTGAAATGGTCGGCGTCGCCTCGAGGCGTCGATGCGCATTAATGCCCGACCAGAGCGGAGGCGACCTCTCACAGCCCGGCTTTGAAGTGGCACGACGGCCGAGAGAGCGCCGCTTCGGCACGCGATCGCTCAGCGTCGAGATGGCCATAGGCCCTGTTTGGATCCATGGGTTAGAGTTAGTTTGAGCTAGTTGGGGCTCAAATAGCCCTAAAGTATCCAAGCATGAGGGTTTAAATTGGAGCAAGTTGCACCGAACCCACCAGAAAAAACTATCCCACCCAAGAGGTGCTAACTGGAGACAGTCCTCATTGGGACCACTGAAAAATCACTTTTCTCTCTCCATGAAGTGCATTTATTGTCAATCTAACCCTGTCACCCAAACACCTATTTGGCTACAGTTAGTTCAGGGTTAGTCACGAGTTAGTCTAACCTCTAGCTAAGTTAGAGGATCAAACAGGAGCAGTATAGGACATGCAAGTTGCTCAAAGCATACAGGCAAATTCGTTTGTGAAAGGATTTTTTTCTTTTGAAAACGGAACGTGAAAGGAATTTTTTATAGAATGCTCTTGGCATGTCGCTAACATGTGATAGTTAACCGACCTCAATAGACGGCAGAAACGCCAGCCCGCCGCACTTTGATAGAGACGAGGAGGGAGAAGCGATACAGGCTGCTGGATTACTAGAGATAGGTGTCGCACGGAAGCCAAGAAATATGGTGATAGCGTGGGTTAGCCATGTACTAGTATGATGTAACTACACAGGGCTGCCGTGTTTCGTACTCTTCCAGTCCACTGTGGAGATGATTGGTTAATTTTATATCGCTGAATAATATTAAATATTATGAGTACAGACGCTCCACCACGAGGTTCCTTGCTCCTTCTTGGTCGTCTGGAATCTATGTTCTTCCACTCTATTTTTTTACGTGAGCTTTGTTCATCCTTTTGCCAACACACGAGACATCTAGCATCAAGGTGCACGTGTTATGCAAGGATCGTTCCATCTATATGAAGAACACGTGGGACTGGAAATACGAGGCGGACATGTACCTGTGGAGTGGACGTATTTACCTGAGTAATGTAGCGCAGTAAGTGAAGTAGAAATGCACAAATGGTATGAACATGCGTGGCATATAGGGTGTGTTTGGTTGCGTTCTCGTCTCAAAGATAGTTGTTCCTCTTCATGCATGCTCAACTCAACACCCCTCTTCATACATGCTTCTAGTGTATTTGTGCTAAACTAGTGTGGACTCATGCACCCTCCATACACTCTACCAAACACCCAAAAGTAGGTCGAGAAGGGAACTCTTGGGCGGCATTTGTCTCTTACTACGTACTACCACTAAATGTTGTACGTGCAATGCACGGTGATGGAGTACGTGCCTAAGTACTCTACTACTACTATATTAGTTGGAGGCACATATTAACTTTTATATTTGTTTACGTGTATGCCCCGAGACCTTCCAACTAGACGTGTCTTTCTCTCTAGGTCGCACTTTGTATCCTTCATACCACTAAGTACTACTACGTGTGGTCTCCGACCCAGAAGTGGAACAAGTGGAGACGCTCTACCACACTGTTTTTTTTATGCTGGGCTCTACCACGTTGTTCATGTCCCACTCCTTTCGCTAACGTGTGGGACATCGAGCACGTGCCGTGTTTGGCACCCTTCGTCGTAAGAGTTGAAACGCTAGCATTCATCAGAAATAAAAAATAATTATAAATCGGCAGTGATACTATTTTTTGCGAACCAATGAGTAGTGATACTATACCACGCGGTTTCCTTGCTCCTCGATATCGGAAAGAATACTTCCATTCGCCAACATGTGGGACGTCGACCATCCTGGTCCACTTGCCATGCACGCAGAACTCCAAGGGAGAGTCACCCAGGTCATCGCGCCACAGTAACAATGACTAATGAGCCGTCAAATCACAGGCCCACTTCCCACTTTGAAGTTGCTTGGACGAAGGAACCATCATGACTTCGTTGAATTCCGCTTCTTGAAGAAAACTACTGTATCAAAGCAGATCGCTAGCTACGATGAGTTACTCCAACAGAGGCCTCCTTTCGTTCATAGGATAGGAATATGAAAATCATAGGAAGTGAGATGACAAGCATCTCAATTCCTATAGAGAAAGAGATGCCATTTGATGCTTAGGATAGGAATTTTTCCATTTAGTCTAGGCTAATGACTGGTAATTTGCTCTAAAAACTACAGTAGTAACTAGTAGTATTGGTACATGCTCGTACTCAGACACGGACACACACACTAACTACTAGTACTACTACTTCTCACATGCTAGCCAGACGTCGTCGTTCTCCTTCCCGGATTTGTCGGCGACACCCCACCGTGCTTGGATCTTCGCCGACTTCTCCGCAGCGGCGCGTGCGTCCTTTTCTTCCTTGCGGCGGTGGGCCTCTCTTTTCTTGAGTGCTTTCTTACTTTTCCGCTCCCTCTGTGCGGCTTTGGCCGCCTCTTGCTCTACCGCCCATTCGGCCTTGGCATCTTCAAATTCCTCCCACATAGTTGTGAGGTCGCGGGCGGCGATGAAATCAGCACGGCGGGATGCCATCGCTTCCCTACCATTTTGTGTGCGGTCATGGGCGGCGAGGAACTCGGCGCGGCGGGATGCCATCGCTTCTTTACCGGTTAGTGTGCGACGCGGTGGCATGAATGACGCTTGGTGAGAGCTCTGGGGTGGAGTGGCCGGACAACCGTATAGTGCATTGGTTTGTCAAGAGCTCAAGGATAGAAGACGAAGCAAATTTGGATTCCCCTTCAATCCTGGTCATTTATTACCGAGTAAAATTTATTGGCGGTCATCGAACTTGTCTTGATAGCTCACTTTGATCATTGTATACGAGATATGGTGATTATACGGTCACTGGCTCAGCGTATAGCTTCGTATTTGTCTGGTTGACCAGTCAAACAGTCCGCATGCGCCTCATCAGCTCATGTTCTTTATCTATCTACGCAGGCATACCTGTCAATGGAGAAAGAAATACTGTAAAAACCAAAATTATGCGTATGTGGGGAATCAAACCACGGACTCGTCGCTGCAACGCACCCTCGTCAGCCAAATGAAAATGAAATACTTCGCGTCAGACACTCACGCTCACGCTGTCAAAGCATGCTAATGCATGCACGTCGCCCTCTAAATCAAAGTCCTGCTCATGGCGCAACGCAAATGGCGAGCCCATCACCTGCGCGCCCCGGCGGTGCCTGACGTTACTGTTTAGACGTTTGATGGAGGCCTACGCGAACGCCGAGCATGCATTCACCTGGCTCAACACCAACGGTCATACTCGGACCGCCTTGCTCATGTATATCATCCATCACAACGACAATCTATAAAACAGCCTAAGCTAGAGAGGGTACTATGGTAGTATGGTACGGAGTATGTACTATCTTGAGCGACCGATCTTAGTGCCACTACACAATGAAACCCCTTCCATCTCTAGCGCACGCTTCCCACCTGAAACGGTCACTGTCTCTCCAGAATGTCAATGCCGCATTCACCGGACTTAACTGCAGGTGCAACTGGTGAGTCACTGACATGCGGGCCAGATGCCCGTTGGGTCCACATGTCAGTAACCCAAACGCATCTGTAGTTAAGTCACTGAAGCAGCGTCCGCATTCACGCCCAACGAACCTACTCCGGTGCCAGTTGTCCATCCGTCTGCCGCGGCTCATTGCCATTCGCCTGCTATATTAACTTGAGCCCCAGCTCCCAGCCATAGCCAAAGACCCACACTTATTCTCCTCCGGTCCCTTCCTTCTGTCGGTACCACTTCAACCATGGCCTCCTGGTGCTCCGAAGCTCTCTTGGACGTACTGTCACAGGAGCAGACGAGGGACATCGGCGGCTCCACTCTGGGCATGCTCGAAAGCTCTCTTGACGTATTGTCACAGGAGCAAACGAAGGAGATCGCCGCCCCGCCGCCCTCCGCCGCCACGACCACGAAGTCGGCGCCCGTGCGCGGGCGCAGCCGGCAGCGAGGAAGAGTAGTACACGGTAGGTCGTCGCCGCTCTGGTCCCGGGAAGGCCACCGCTACTCCACTCAGTCGATGCCAAGCTTGGTGGGTAAACATCGGCGACGATTAGCCGCTGACGGCGACGTGAGGCGGAAATCTTCAGAACCTTGTGCTCCGGAGGAGGAGGTTATCGAGGCGGATGAGGTGGAGGCAAAGGCAATGGCCGGCTTTCTCGGGTTCATGGCTGGACATGGTGGTCGGGCGCCGGCGACCGTTTAGATTAGGTTTACAGTAGGTTTTAGTATGGTTTGTGCGAAATATGTAATGAATTTCGTCTAGTTTGTAGGAAAAGTTTTCGAAATGTAATGAATTTCATCCGGTTAATTTGAAATTTTCTTCGTTTGCATGAATTTTGTCCGGTTATTTCATATAATTGTCGAAAGGTATGCGGGCAGCATCAGATGGCATCCATCAGTGTCCTCGGATAGATGCCGGTGTAAATTTGTGGGCCAGCGCTGGAGATGCCCTAACTATCATGCTATAATCACTAAAAATCCTCCATTATTTGGCAGGAACAGTTATCCCTCGATCAAAATCAGATCCGCGGTGTTTCACACTCCTCTCGCGTAAGAGTGTAAACTCTTGCTTACATAAAAATGGAGCAAGTGGACGGCACTGTAGCACATCATATCACTCGAACTAGCCCGCCTAACAAGCGGGAAAGCACCGCCCTCGTCATTAGGTTCTGGATTTCTATCGATCGATCGCGCGAAAATGTTACGCTTCGCAAGTTCTAAAGGAAAAGGCGGCACACTTACGACTCGTACGCGTCGCAACCCCGACAGTCCGGCTCGCACGCCGCTCACCAGAGGGGACACGAGTTGTCTTGCAATTTCACTGACATGTGGGACCGTAATTGAATAAACCATCGATAGCCGAAATCTAATCGCTCGGCGGGCGTCGGCTGAGAAGAGAGAAATGGGGGAGGGAGAAGAGATCGCCACTCCGCCACGCACGGACTCCAAGAAATATATGGTGGTATTGTGAGGTGGGCCATGCCGAGTCCGGACCGCTTCGAGCCCGCTCTCACCGCCTGCCCCTCAAGACGCCAAAGATCCCGCCGCATGCATGCATAGCAAGTAGTACTCCTTATGTGGAGGAGAGAGAGGCATTGACAAAGTCAAGGAGTGGGCTCTGCAAGAGCCCGCCTCTACGACGTGCTCCTAGGTATAAAAAATAATTCTAAAAAGGCATAAAAACAATAGTGTCTTAAAAAAGAAAGGTAAAAACATTTGAGACGAAATAGATAGAGAGAAAGTGAGAAAAAGCTGTAACCTGGGCATTACATGAGGAAGGAGGGAGTGGTGCACATGCCAAGTTCACCGGGCTGCCGTGTTTCACACTCCTCCGTCGTAACAGTGGAGACAATAGCTTTTTTTGCGGGTGAGTGGAGACAATAGCTTTCATCAAAAATAAACAATGAATACTCGTTGCTCATCCTCTATATCAGAAAGAATACTTTCATTCACCGACATGTGGGACATCGACCATCCTGGTCCACTTTCCATGCACAAAATTATCCTGGTCTACCCCGGTCGTATTGCAGGCCCAACCTTTCCCACTGTAAGTTGTTCGGACGAAGGAACCATCATGACTTCGTTGAATTCCGCTTCTTCAAGAAAACTTACTGTACCCGCAATACTGCTACCACACGCGAAGACTGGACGGCACTGTACCATGTCATATCACTGAAACACACTAGGCCAAACTATCCCACCTAGGTCATCTATTTTGGAACAGAGGGAGTACGTCTCTGCACTGCTATGATTTTGTGTTGCACGTTCTCTGTACTTTTGCTACGGTTTTCCTACCCTATGAACCAAATGAGGCCTGAATGTATGTCGACTATTGTCTGATCGATCGCTAAGCCTACAATTTTAGGATCTAGGGCTATTGGTCGATCGACGAGGAATAATTATAAGCGTACCACGAGCTCACCAGCCCCAACGTTCCTCTTCGGTGAGTGTTTTGCAAGTACTATAGCTCGCATAGTAGCTAGCCTACTAACACCAAGAATCATCAAACAAGCCCTGCTGATATGATAAACAGTTCAAACTTACATCTAAGCATGCCATATATTACATAAAAAGCTGGTGAGGATACATCTGTTTCCATAACTCGGAGAGGGTTCACATGATTCATCGCATGATTCACTATCAAACAAAAGTAGCAAGATCCACCCACACAAGACAGTGCACTAGCCCTAAGATGGTTTCATAACACGCATCATTCTGGTAATTAAACACAGGGCAATGCAAACTACCCTGAAGGATTAGCGCGACCAACTATTTCTTGTCATCGATCTCTCAGGCAATGACCACAGCGCGGACAGCGGCATGGGAATCGATTTCTGGGGCGATGTCCACAGGACTGACCGCGGCATCAGAATCGATCTCTGTGGAGATGTCCACAGGATGGACAGCGGCATCGGAATCGATCTCCGGGGCGATGCCAACAGGACGGGCCACGACATCGGAATCATCAAGGACGTCCACCGGCACCTGCACAACCCTAACATATTAGCAAGCACATTGCAAATAATCAAAAACCATAACTATGGTAATAAGCCATTATTTTTTACCTTGTGCAGCTCACCGGGGGATCTCATCCCTCCGGGGGCCATCTCCTCGTCCTCGATGGGGGCCATCTCCTCGTCCTCGATGGGGGCCATCACCTTGCCAGGGGAATACTGCTTCTCAGTGGCGACTATCTCTTCAAACTCGGTCTTGAGCCTCACATAGGTGGCAATCAGAGATCCTGGGGTAGGCACGGTGGGGCCCTTGCTGTTCTTCCAACTTTCTTTGAGGAGTTCGTCCATCAACGTCCTCAACTCTTTGGCCAGTGCTTGTTTCTTGGAGTTCTTCGTCTCCATGGGTTGGCCCGCCAACATGGTCAACTCGTTGGTCAGTGCTCGCTTCCTGGAGATCGCTGTCTCCAGTGGGTTGTCCGATGGCAACTCTTTGCCTAGTGCTCCAGGATCCATCAATGAACTGACAAACAAAAAGCAATCGAAAGGTAACCATAATCGCAATGAAAACAGGAAAAGAATAGGATGTGAGAATTGGTCGGTGCTTCACAAAAGAAGATTCTTGGAATGTAAATATAGCAGCATAACTGATTCGCCCACCTTTCCTTCGTCGGTACAGAAGAAAAATGGCAGAAGTGAGTAGCCTAGAGTGAGGTTTTCTTCAAGAAAGGGAGGAAAGGGCTTGAACGAGCGTTCCAGTGAAATGATGGTTGCTTCGTCCAGTCCAACTTGGAGGCCACCTTACCACTGCTGGTAAAGGAGTGGGTTTTGTGATATGACGGGTCATGACGGCTACACCGGGGTGACAGTGAGTCTCGACTGTAGCACCTCGCTGTGATTTGGTGGATGGCACGCGGGCCCAGATGCTTTGAAATGTCCCGCATGTAGATAGAGCGGCTAGTCATATAGGAGTGCTCAATATTGTGCACCGCGACCAAGGCGGAGAGGAAAACGAGAGACCTATGTAATTAATGCATGAGTTTAATTAGGGTAGTTTTGTAAAGTACGAGATACGTTCCTCCAATCACAAAATGCCTTGGTTCATGAGATTTGAGATTTGAGCCCTATAAACCGGAAGGGAGGGAGTACCGCACACGGTGTAGTCTAGTCACTTGTTAAAATTTCTAGAAAGGCAAATACTCCTTTCCGGTTTACAGGGCTATACTACTCCCTCCGTCTAGGTGTGTAAGTCATCTTACGGAAACCAAATAGTCCCAAAATACTTAGGCGCGGTGTATTAACTTCTACCTTGTTTCTTGTTTCTTGACATATCAACCAATAAGAGATGAGAGGTGTGCATGCTTTTAATGACTTGCAATGGCTAGTTCATTGCATGCAATGCTATTAATTAGCAAATAAACATTGGTGACCCCAGGAGGAAATGGTGATAAGCGCGTGGACCTATGCAGAATGAGTATCAACCAATGGATAATGGAGTTTAATTGGTAAACAATAGCAATTTTGTCTCATGCAAGAGCATGGCTAGTACTCCAAGGAACCGCACCACGCGAGTGTTCGCAACTGCCACGTTCGGGTTGCACTTGGCTCTTCGCCTCTTCGAGAAGACGAACAATGATGTTACTCCTACTTCTACAGTACTGAATACACTGCAGCATGTCCGTCCACCTCGTGTGGGAGGGATAGCGTGTAGCGAAAGCTTCTACTTACTGCTCCTGCCTTTGCGTCTATGACAGGTGGGACCAATAGGTGGTTGGCCCTCCTGTCATGCAGCCAAACGCAGGTGCAGTTAAGGCACCGGAGCTCAGTCCGCGAGGGAGAGGGTGTTGTAGTAATCAAATTTCTCGGTCTTGTACGAGTTGACGCGACACATCAAAGCACTGCACTCGATATAAGTCTTTTTACCCCTTTCAAATGGGCTACTTCGTATGTAGGAGTAGACATATTCTGCTTCGTATGTAGTCACTTGTTGCAATCTCTAAAAAGACTTATATTTGGAAACGGAGGGAGTACAACGCATGCATGCATGCCGTGACTTTCCTTTTGATACTTGCATGTGTTGATTTGATGCACCTTGCCAAATTTTGACTATAAATTTAACTAACCAAATTTTCATGCATGTCACAAAAAATTACGGGGCTGTTTGGATTGTGACTATGTTTGTCTTATGTTGCCACATTATTTTCCCACACTTGCCACACTTGCCTAACCTGAGTTGCTCAAATTGTTAGACACACTTTGGCTTGTCTAAGGGAATCTTTCTACAATTTTTGTGTCTATGACATGTGGGGTTCACTACTAATAAAAAAATTCTTGTCTTAGGTGCGGCTAATAAAAAGAATTATATTTAGGAACGGAGGGAGTAGAAAATATAAATAATAATGCATGTTGGGGCAACCCACGTTTCCACTAATTTTAGCCGTGGGCTTGTCCACAATTTTTACGAGGAGGTGGTTGTTCATTTAATGGAGGGACTTGTAGTACCAGACTTGAACGATATAAAGTGCGACCTGGCACACCGTAACACCACTTGGAACAAGCGGGTAGCTATCTCAAAAAACAATCAACAATAAAAAACCGCGACCTGGCATGTAGTCGTACACAATTTTAAACGATTGTTTTGATGGAGTGAAAAAGGAAAACTACCCCACTACGTATATATAGGCCGGAGCCTCTGCGCTTGCTTGCTAGGGTTGCTCTATTCACACACTCTCATCCTCTCCAGATCTAAACAACATAGGGGTAGTACCACTGTCTTTCTCCCTTCAAAAAACACTGGCTTTCTATCCTCACCGCTGGTTACAGATCCGGACGTATCCCCCTCCGCTGGTGAAGGGGAGGAGGGGCAGCGTTTAGGCCGTCGTCGACAGCGAGGGAGGAGACCCACTGCAGGCCACACCGTTATCTCTGGCCGAGTGCCGGCGCGGGAGGTCCTCCAATCCCTTCGTCGTTTCCTGTGGGTGGATTCGGCCTCCCGCGGCCCACCTATCCACATCCCGATGACCTTCAGGTATATCTTCGTTCAAAACCGCCTTAGCTCTATTTCCCCAGCTCGCTACATCGCTGCATGTGATCATTTTCTACCTCTCAGTCCCTCTCGATCGGATGGTCCAACGTCACATATTTTTTTTTTCTATTGTTAGAGGTAAAGCTACTTCATGGAGTCGAATCTTGTACTCCCTCCGTCCGAAAATACTTGTCATTGAAATGGATGTATCTAGCTGTTTTAGTTCTAGACACATCCATTTTGATGACAAGTAATTCCGGACGGAGGGAGTACTTGGTTCAAACAAGAAATAAAGTGGGGGTGGGGGAATTTAGTATGTACATCAGACTTGGTACAAACAGGAAGGAAAGGGGGTGAAAGTAGTATAGACTGGTCATCCAACCAGTCTCTTGGTCGAAAAGGGAAATATAGGGGTAACGCCGTACACAGTGGTATGACCAGGACTAGATTTGCTATCCACACATAGGAGTAGGTGGCTAGAGTGAACAAAAATGGGACCAACCCAAATATGTTTCTTGGATGTTTGTTTCTCGGGGCAACTAACTCTGAATCACCACTTTATGCCCCTGTTTAGGTACATGGTGCTGGACTGCCGGTGCACCCACTGTCCCATGCCCTTATACCAAATATTTAGCTGTTCTTAATCTAATGCCCCTGGTAAAATGAAGCCATGCCACTGTTATAAGCCATGACAAGTTTAGCCAAATGGTTTTGCCTGTAATTGTTTGAGACTCATTTGTTTCCTCTGTGCCTTTTTGTGCAAACAGGATATCCAATTCACCAGTTGTTGTTGTGACCTTTTGGTAACTGCACAAAATTCTTCTTAAAAGAAGTGACTTTTGTCTTGTTTAAGCTGAATGTCGAAATGGAACAGTTGGTTCATTTTGGTGGAACTGCACAAAGGGAGATCTGTGTTCCAATCCTCATCATCCATATTGGCGCCATAACCTTCCTTTAGGTAAGAATGATATTTAATGCATGTGTTCATCTCTATTTTCCGACTGCCATGAGCAAATAATGCTGTTTTTTACTAGTACACTTGTACTCCCTCATTGACAAAACCAATTCTGAATTAGAAGGCCAATCATGTACTTGGTTTCACCAACTGGTGAGGAGAAAGAGAAACAGAGCATGAAGAGGAAGAAGAAGAATAAACAGTGCGAAGGCGATCTTGCTGAAGCCAGAGGCCTCAGTCGAGGCCATTCAAGGGTTCGGGCAATGACTACCTTACATGTGAGACGATTCTCCAGGGAGCCCTTCCACTTCTGCTGTCTCACTGAATTAATTAGGAGTACTTAAGTACCACTAATTTATTACTGCCTAATTTTCCTGTTGGAGTTAAACAAATCTTTAGTAGGACCCTATGATAAATCATGTACGTGTGTATGTTTGTCTATGGAGGTGAATCATGTGGTGGAGCAGGGAGGGAATATTATTAGTGTCATGACATAATAGTGCTATTGTTTTGCATGTCAATTTATTGCCATTGGTCAATGAGGCAATGTTTTGCGTATTGTCCATCATGAATTTGATGCTACTGTTTGAGTAATATGCTAATGTCTTCCTATCCTTTCTCACTAAGCTAACGAAGGTTTCACCTTGTTCCTACTTGTGCAAACAGGGATCATGTTGTGCCAATCATACATTTTTGTGGAACTACACAAGACAATACAATGAACTGTATCCCAGCCAGTGCTTTAACTCTGCTGGAAGTTCTTGATAATCTTTCGATATAATCTTAGCACTGGTAAACAAGAGTGATTTCAACCATACATTTGAAGTGCACAAAAATATATACTATTGAGTGATTCTAGTGAGTGCTTTATTATCTCTTATGGGACTACATGAATAAGCATTTTTCCTTAGGTTGGTACCAGCCTAAGGCCTTCATCCATATTAGTTTGTTGTCATCTGTATTTGTATCGTGCTACTGTCATGAGAAACTTCGTTATCTTTGCACGTCAAAGTTTTGCAACCTATGATACATGGCAATGCTTCGAGTGTTGAGCTAATTGGCACTGATTAAATAAACTAATACCTCTCTTTAAGCAAGACTACTATGTTTCTAACTTTACCCATTAAGATAATGAGGGTGCTTCTATTTGTTAGTGTATGTTTCAT
Organism: Aegilops longissima; assembly: GCA_021605205.1. Taxonomy (NCBI): domain Eukaryota; kingdom Viridiplantae; phylum Streptophyta; class Magnoliopsida; order Poales; family Poaceae; genus Aegilops; species Aegilops longissima. Next base: position 172,208,346 of record CM038681.1, on the reverse strand, counting down.
CAACTAGTCCCACTATTACAGTAATCTCACTCTCTCAATATATGTGCGAACAGGGATGCTCGATTTTGGACGAACTGCACAAAAACTTTGGGTGCTTCATAGTATTAGAAGAAGTGCCTATATTCATTCGAGTATCAACCGGCGTCAACCAGTTGTCAAACTCCAAGTATTAGGAGAGTGAACGCCAAAAATATTGCTTGGCGCATAGCCCAGAAAAACATAGTCCAGTCTTTGGTCCCAACTTGTGCCTTTTGGTTATCGGCACATATGGTAGCGAACTGTATGGCATGGAGTCTAAAGATTCCAGACAAGTTGGTTGACGCGTATATTCATCTGGCACTTAATCAGTCTGCACGCCAGGGAGGCTCCATTTCAGTTGAACTGCACAAAAAATTTTGGTGGTTCATTTCCTCAACCGCCTCCTTTCTTGTCTGCAATGTAGAATTTTGGCAAGCTACAGGACCAAGATGAGCCAGTAAGCTAGTTGGATGAAAGTAGTGGCCAATTTTCTCAAACTTCCCTCAGCACTAGGCCACTATTTGAGGATAAACCTACAAGCAAAGTTCAGATTGTCTGTGCTGCCTCTTATGTACTCGAAAATTTACTCGTACAAGCATTAATTTTAGCAAGAAGTACCTTCGACTGAACACCATTTACCAGTATGTACCCTAGGTAATATATTTCGTCCATGGATGATATTGGCTGTGATCTCAATCATTTGGATGCATAAACATACTGAACATGTGTATATCTGAATCTTTTTGTGAATTATCTATGAATATTGTCGTGTGATCTATCAATCATTTGGATGCATAGACATGCTGAACTTGTGTATATATGAATATTTTGAGTTGTTGATTGTGAATGTTGGCTATGAATATGAATGTGTCCTGTGAACCTAAGTTTGATACGAATGTTTACGTTTTCTGTTGTACTTATGTGTGAACTTGTTAGTATGCCTACTATGGGATTTGTGATGTGTGGGTGTCAACGGCACACCTTCTTCCCAAGAAGAATCGCACCTGCTTTGTTAAGGTAGCAACGGCGCATCAGCTCTTTTTAATCTTTTTGCTCTGTCTTCCCCCTCCCCCACTCAACCCCTGCCGTAATGTTTTCGGTCTCAAAACAAACATAGTTCTGCGTTGTTTTTGGGGCTTGATGAAAAATCGAGTGCTGGTTTCTGTAGGTTGGCCCGCCCAGCAAATGAGCTGCTGCTCCACCACGGACTGGGAGGCTAAAAATACAAGTTGTATGGTGTAGAGGCAAGTAAAAAAATGCCATCGAGAGCCATCCACTGAAGAAAAAAAATCGCTCCTGATGTGCTTCTTCAGTCGCGCCGCCGGCCACCTCTTTAATCAAGTTCGCTCGGGGATCTACCTGGCATCATTTTTTTCCAGAGGGCAAACAAGTATCAGCTAGGCCTAGGTTTTGTTTTTTAACATGTGTAGCCCACGACATATGGAGACAGTGGTTTCAACTTACTTTTTGAGGTCCATACCGGCCTATGGTTTTTTTCTTAAAGATCGGCAGCCCAATGTATTTTTTTAATAAAACGCAGATCTCTGTTCTATTTATCTATATATAAGAATAATAATGCTTTGTCCAATTAATGTTTTCCCTTCTAACCACATTAGATATATTTATATTATTACTATTATCGTATATTTTATAGAGACTTATATATACATTATAAAAACATCCCACGTGTTATTAACTTATAAAAGTAAATGTTTAACAGAAGCTGGCAAAGAAAATCCTGGTTGTTTTTGACTCACAGGCAAGGAAAATCCTGGTGATTGCGTAGAAAAACTTGCGAAGATTTTAAGGACCAATGTAATAATAACGCGCTCATTTTTATTTTGAGCAATAACTCGCTAATTTGTTAATTTTATATATAAAAAATGTGCCGCTCCGGTTTATTTTTTGATATTAATTGCTCCTTCTAACCTAACATTATATATAGAACGAGCCCAACTAATTCATGTATTTCAAGGAAGTGCAAATGGGCTGGGATTTCTTAGAAAATAAAAATGGGCCTGATTGATGCGAAATTATTTGTTCATCCAGCCCAGCAAATGGACTGTACATTCTAGAAAACATGGGTTAAATATATGCCACATTTTGCGGTGACATGTGGGCCAATAGGTGAAACCTCGCGAGGCGTTGTCAACTTGGTCAACAAATGATTGTGTCATCCACAGCCATTGGATTTATATCCAATGGCGGCATCACCTTCAATCTCTCGTCTTCTTCCTCCGACTTGAAGGACTGCTGGTCCGGCCTCCGTGACGGACAAGCTCTCTGCTTAGCACGCATCAACTGCGGCGCTACCCCACCGCCAGCCAGGCTATCCCTCCACCCTCGACACCTCCTGTTATTCTCCACGGACTACAGCCCCATGCCGCAATGAACCAGTTATAACCCTTCTTCTCCTCTCAATCTGCGACTCCTTTGCGCGTTTTCCCATCTCCGAGTCGTTTCCGTCCGGGGCCTCGCCGTCCACCGCCTCGCTGCGTTCGGTGCGGCGTGGTCAACAAACGAGTCATCGGAAGAGGATCAGCGTGGAGAGCTCGACGGCTGGGACCCACGAGGTCCATGGTCGCATGCAAGAAAGTTCCTCCTTATTAAGCTAAAAAATGTTTCCTCCACGACAGCTGGGACCCACCGGCTGTATCTTCTACGGAAGGAAGTGCCTCTGGTTTTGCAAAAAATTATTCATCCGTTGTGGTTGGGACCCATCAGACGGTGGTGACTTGTGGGCCTATTAAGAGGGCGTGTGCGCACGGCTTTGTCAACAATCAACAAATGATTCTAGCAGCTGGACCATTGGATGTTAATCCAACAGTCGTGCTCCTTCTTTAACCTATGTTCTTGCTCCTGTCTCCCATGGGCGGCACCACGGCCTTTGCCGCCAAGACCAACCGATGAAGTTTCCCTCCTCTCCATCTGCGACTCCACCGCCCGTCTTCCCCATCTCCGGGTCATTCCAGTTTAGAGTGCGCTTCGACGCAGTGTGGTCAACATGGTCAACAACCGAGAGTCATCGGAAGATGACTGTACGTGAGAGGCTGACAGTGGGGACGCACCACGCCCATGGACGCATGCATGCAACGAAACGGGCGAGGTCAACATGGTCAAGGAATGACTTCCATCGGAAGTATACTGTATGTGGAGTGTCTTAGCTGGGTCCACGGCCGCACCAAGTAAGTGCCTCCTTATTACGCGGAAAATAATGATTCCTCCAACTGACAGCAGGGACCCACTTGACGGGCCACCGTATTTTGCGAAAAAAACGTTTGCCCACGGTCGTTGGGATCCACTGACAGACCACCGTATTTCACGAAAAAAGTCCCCCAGCTGTCGGCTCGGACCCACGGAAGTGCCTCCTTATTACACAAAAAAATAAATACTCCTGTCGGTGTCAAAACCGGCGGATCTCAGGTAGGGGGGTCCCAAACTGTGCGTCTAGGCGGATGGTAACAGGAGAAAGGGACACAATGTTTTTACCCAGGTTTGAGCCCTCTCGATGGAGGTAAAACCCTACTCCTGCTTGATTAATATTGATGATATGGGTAGTACAAGAGTAGATCTACCACGAGATCAGAGAGGCTAAACCCTAGAAGCTAGCCTATGGTATTGTGGGGACCCCGACTCATAAGTCCTGATCACCGAATGCACGTGTACAGTGATCCCAGAGATCAATGCTCACTTGAACACCTGAAGCTGAATAACAAGAGTCTTACATCCATACATCTTGCTTTACACAAGTAGGACCATTATGGTCAAGTCTTGAGTATATCATCGCGCGAAATCTTAAATCGATAACTTGGACCCATGCCATCCGCCTTAATCCTACAGGCATTACTCGACCGGAAGCGTCCTAGCTTCATACGATCGTCACCAAGGAACTCTTTGATATATCTTGTTATTTCATGCAGCCAATAAAATAACCAGTGGCAAGCCAATGAGTACTTTGAATGTACTACTTAAGCAACCCATGATTTGGTTCAAAGTGACAATGCGGTTGTACAACAAGTAAGCAACCTAGCTTCAAGCTAGTTAAGATGTCCTATCAACTTGTGAGATATGCATCAATAAAACATGGGTAACCTCGAGAACAGGTTACGGATATCAACATAAATAGAGTTGAATAAATGTCATGTCATTCAACATGTCAAGTCTCCACCTTGACACAAATAGTTCCTTCCACACACACATGCATCATGATTTGTAAAATTTCTGGACATAGTTTAAGTAGCACTTCCCAACTGTCCATGACCGTGGACTCGGCTATTCGAATAGTTTGACACTCTGCAGAGGTTGCGCACTTTACCCACAAGATCCGGGAAGCTTTAGTGTCATCCACGATCCCTTGATACCTCAAGTACTCGGGGAAGCACCGATCACTATCTTTCCCTAGACGACACTAACAAGGAGTCCACTTTCGTTGATGCGGCCCCGTGTATAAGCAAAAGATCGTGGGACTCTGCCCTTTTCACATTATTACTCATACGAAGGGACCAAAGGTGTGTCCGGTGCCACTGTGAAAACAGTCATAGCCGCCCTACAGCACGACCTCGTCCCCGAGAGAGCACCAACTCTCCCCGTCACTAGTGTCACGGGCTCCAAGCTAGTATCGGCCTAGGTAATTAATAATTCCCCATCCCATAAAGGGGTAGAGTGGTTGCACATGTTTGGTTGGGACGGTAATCACACATAAATCTAATCCATCATTTTACACACACACACACCAAAATATCTCTCTGGTACACCACTTCTTCCTCAAGTGGTGACCTTAGATCAACATCTCCCAAGGGCATTAGGGGCACCCGATGGGGTTTTCGAAAGAATGTAACCATGAAGAGTTCATGGAACACATGCATCATTATGCATCAAATAGTCTCTTGAAAATGCAATCATGAACAAGGTAAGGTCATGAGTAGGGGTATGCATCATGTGGTGGTTCACAACAAGTTTACCACCGTCATACTTCATCATCATGCAATCGGAAAAAGGGTACCGATGAACAAGAGGGGTATCATGGTCAAAGGGCTGCTTGCCTTGATTGGCTTGACCTTGAGGTCTTCAAATCCTTCTCCTCCTTCTCCTTTAGCAACCGTCAAATCTGGATCTAAGCGTCGCAAGAAAATAGCGGGAAAATAAGACAATAATAAAAGCAGAAAAGTCAAAGTGCTCGGAAAAATGTCAACTTATTTTTGTAAAATACTAGGGTGAAAACTAAGAAGGGAAAAAATTCTTAGTTTTGGTTTTTGTCGTGGAATTGTCACGGCAGATGTCCTCATGAAAGGACTTAGTCGTGGGGCCATCGAACGGGTTAACTTAGAGGGGTTAAAGCGGACGCAAAGACACAAGGGTTATACTAGTTCGCCCCTTGATGAAGGTAAAAGCCTCGTCTAGTTTGTAATGGGATTGATGTGATCTCGGCGACCAGGAGCAATAACCGCGCTAAGCCTCGAGTTGTGTCGTCTCTCCTAAACCGCTGCCGGGTCGTCCCCTTATATACAGGGTTGACGTCCGGCCGGTCTCTGATCCCGAGGCGGCTCATACAAGTGTCAAACTCGGTCTCTCCTTTCTCTTATCTTACAACACAAGTTACATGGTTATGGCGGTTTTACCATTATGGGCCCTAATTAGCCCGGACTCCGACCTATAAGCTGTAAGGCGAATCGCCACCTTCCGAGTCTTCGTGGGCTCCAATTATGGCTGATGGTGAACCGGCCCCTCGAGGCGGTTTATATTCGATAGTTACATCCCCAACATTAGGCCCAGTTGACTTGAACCTGTTCATGTTAATCTTCCATATCTTAGAAAACTCTGAATATCTTCCTTCATATTTAGTAAACCACCATCTGTTTAAACCGCCGTGTAGCGTCATCCTCCGACCCCAGCAATAGAGCATCTTGACGTCATCCTCATTAAAAAGCCCAAACAATAAGATTCCCTTCATTTAATACTATCCCAGAAATCGAGGCGACCATTGCGCCATCCACCGCTTTCAACTCCTCGATTCTCGCTTTGTCAATTACTCTGTCTCATTATAAATAGACCGGAAGGCCCTTTCTCTTCTTCCTCCTTCCGCGCTTCTTCTTCCTCGCGACGCCCCAGCGCTGAAGCTCCGCCGTCGCTTCCGACCTCCAAAAGCCGCACCAACCCAAGGCCGCTGCATCAACCTGGTTGTACCAGAGACTCTCGGCGCTCCTCCGCTATCCTGTGCATCGGGTAAGGCTCCTCCTCATACCCTAGATCTACATCTTAAGGCCCCTGTTCATATCGTCGTTCATAGGTGTTCATCCCTAGTCTCTTCATACCTGCTCTGCCATGGCTTTTTAATCCAACTGTAGCATATATCCTGTGTAGTAGCTGCTCCGCCTTCAGTTTGGCACTTTGCAAATCTTCCTTTTTATTCAGACCCTCTTGATAGAATGCCCGAACTTCCTTGCCCTTTATAAAGCTTGTATGGATCACATAAATTTTTCCTTACTGAACCTTCGGTAGATCCAAATTAATTCCATTCATGTGTGAAACCTGTTTCTGTCAACACTTAGCAGATTTTCCAGTTCTGTCCCTTCCTCCTAAGGGCGGTTTAATTTTTTGATAGCTAATCCGCCATCCTCCATTAGTCCTCAGTTAAACCGGAAATTGGAACTGATGCCAAACTGCCGTTTTAGCGTTGTATAATATGCCTGAACCATTAGCGGTGAACCTGTCTTTACTTTTCCTTTCGCAGTTTTTCCCTCCGGAATGGCCAAACAATTCTCAGCTTGCAATTGGGTCGGTCCAAGATCACCGAGGCGCAACTCAATGGATATGTCACCACGGCGCTTTAGCCTCCAAAAATGTCCTTCATTGGCGAGTTCGGATGCGAATGCCCTCTGAACCTCAAGAAGGAGAAGTAATTGTATTTATGCAACACTTAGACCGGGATTCAGCCCGCCGGATCAAAATTCTTCGAGGATGTCCTCGCAAGTTTCCAACTCCATCCACAAGATATTGGTCCGAACTCGTGTCCAATATATGCAATTTTCAAGTTTTCTGCGAAGTCTACCTTCAAGAAGAACCATCTGTGGAGTTATTCCGGATTTCTTTCATTTGAACCGTCGTCTTGAGTTTTGGATGGTCCTAACACGGAGCTTGGTGGCGTTTCAATCGAGAAAAGGAAGGAAGTAGATTTTCCTCACATAAAACACCACAGCCATCCGAAGGCTGGAACCAAACCTGGTTCTATTGCGAATACCGCTCTAACGGCGAAAACCCTTACCGGGTTACCGCCCTCACCCGCTTAGCAACCATCACCCATTGCCGTTCACGCTTGACCGCCCAGAGCGGAAGAATTTTGCGCCCCAAATTATCAAGCTCCGGGCTCTAATGGCCAATGGTTTAGCGGTATTAACCTTGTTCGATGCTGGGTTTCTTGGGGCATCTTGGCATTAAGCCGCCGCCCGGATTGATGCATGAATACACGGTAGCGTCAAAGACCATAGCGGCGTCACGAGCTACCAATAAGCGAGCTTGAAATTCTTGAGGCGGTGAAGCGGATGCTCGATGAACCGATCTCCGTCTGCAGCCAAACCGGGTTGGCCCCGTTCTGTGTTTCCAACAAACCGCCTGCGGTAAGGCTCCGCTCATCGCTCTACTGATTTTAATGCCTTATTGATATATATTAATCCTTGTTACTTTTCAGGCTAACAGCTCCTTCTGGAAACGAACCAAACCGGCCCGGGTCCCTCGTGTGAAGTCCAAGACCACCAAGAAGGCTGGTAAGAGGAAAACCGCCGAGTCTTCGAACGCCGGAAGATGAAGATTCGAGATCACGGAGGTAAAGCTTGATTTACTTTGTCCTTTTATCATTCATCCTATTGATAGCCATACAATCCCGAGGATGATGCGAGGCCAGCCATGTCGATCCTGTTGAGGTAATCCGTCTTTCTTCGATTCGATCTTGTACGGTTAAATGAATTCGCCGCGCAGTCCGGAAAGTGAAAAAATCTCAGTCCAATGCTCATTTGATTCCAAATCTTTCTTTGAAGACACAGCAAGCTGAAGAACGCCGTACTACCCGGCACGGCGACCAACAAATTACGTCGTCCGGTTTACGACACCCCAACCCGAGCGTCGTCGGAGGTGATGTGTTCTCTGGCGTTATCCTTTGAAAGGTTTCTTCGATATCCTCTCAATCCGTCGACCCGAATTATCGGGCCTCTTCCAACTCATCGGTGGTTCATCAACCACTCAACTGCCTCCTCTTAAAGTTCTTTCTTGGGTAAGTATATTACCCTTTCTTCTTTGCATTTGTCGGTTTATCATACTCTAACCCTGAATGTTGCAGCACCAAGGCTCGCTTAAGTAAGAAGGCAAAGACCCTTGACCCTCTCAGGGCGTTGATCCGGAGAAGACTCGAGCATCATGGCAAAAACCTGAAATCGCCAAAAACAGCTCTGCGGATTTAACCAAAGCAGCGGTGCTAATCCGCGAAGATTGAACCGGGCCCAAGTGGAAACATCACATCCTGCTCCACGAGTCCTGCGGCGAGAACAGGTTTGATTGCTAATCCACGAGCCGGGTATGAAAGCACCAAGCCGAGGAAAGAATGCCAATCGGGCCAGCCCGGCCAAAGATGATGGCGTCGTAGTAGCGGGCACCGCCTATACCGCCCACGCAATCCGGTTGCTCTATCAAAACACAGCGCCAAGGAAGAGTTTACTGCCATGAGTAAGGAGAAGGGAAAAACTGATCTGTCGACATGACAATTTCTCGCCCAAGAACTTCACTCCGGCTTCTGAACCGGCTCTACACAAGCCGTGATTTTGAAGCCGGTCTGGTGAATCTTATGAAGGAGCGCTATGAGGTAAGGAGTTATGCGTCTCTTGTACCTTTGTGATGTCGTAGCCCCCAAGGGCCGGTTCAACTTAGCAGAGTTAAACCGGGACTATAAATTGTATCACCGTAGCAAAACATATTTGAGCAATTATCCATTAGCCCCCAAGTGCCAAGTTGAATACCTGTATTGAGCTTGGGACTTCATGAGGAAACAACTAACTTGATCCCCTTTTTGTATCAGAGTGAGATATGCCAACAAACCGGACAGCTTAATGACCTTCGTGCCAATCTGAAGACCCAACAAGCAGAAGCCTCCAAAGCCAAGGATGAGTTGAAAATCGCCTTGACCACTGTGGAATAGCTCAAGGAGTGGTTTAAATCTGAGCAGGCCAACTAGGAGACAGAGAAGGCCGGGTTGCTAAAACGGGCGGAAGATGCTGAAGCAGCTCTTAAACCGGTGACAGAAGAGCTCACCGGACTGAGGCACCAAATTAATGCCATGACCTCCGCGATCTTTGGTAAGAGATGTTTCACCAAGGTTTGTGATTACTATTCCGTTTTGACATTTCCGCCGGTTTAACCTGAACTTCATTAAACCGGTATAGGGAAGCGCATTACTCATCTGGGCTCGGACATGCGGAAGAAGCTCAAGGCGGCGTATCGCTGATTGAGCAGCGTATACCGGCACCCAATGAGTCATATGTGCGGCGTCATATGATAACACAGCACCGTCTTTGATCAAAGACACCTTTGGACCGACTATCCATGATCCGGCACAACGAAGAGTTGAAGCGATCCACGACTGGCTGGCACTTTATTGGCTAACTTTCGCGCCAAAGCATGGATAGCGGACCTTGATCCGGAGGATATAGCCAAGGGCTTCCCAGGCGCTCAAGAAAGCGGTGAAGCTTTTGATAATGATGCCCTCAAGCGGATAACAAAGGAATCGTCCTCTGGCGAGTCAACTAGCGAGAAGCCAACTGGCGGTTCTTGTTCTTTCTATGATGCAAACAACGGCGGGTGGAAGTTGTCATTTGAAGTCAGAACCTTGTTCCCCAATCCATAAGCACACTTACGCCCACGGCGTTGATCCGGCTGAGCTTATAAGTGAAGAGGCTGTCTTTCGAGCTTTAACCGGATTGATTGGTCCACCAATGACTTCCGGCCATCGGGTGATGAGGAGGAAGAAGCTAATCCGATGCGGACGACCCATCTTCTTCCGTCAACCCGGCGATGAAGCTTAATCCGTCAAGCGGTTGATGCATCATAAGCTGCTAGTCATGGCGCCATTGAAATGTTGGGCCTCACGAATGCCTTGTAATAGAATAGCCATCCTTTTGTTTTGAATATGCCTTTGTGCCTTCAATCGCAACCTTTGCACATAGGTCTTGCGTCTTGTTGGTTGAATAACGAAACCTTCAATCTATATCACCTGCAGTCACAAATTCTTAAACTGCCACGGCGGCTTGTGTTGCCAGCCGGTTTGTGACATTCATATTTATATATAATGAAATATTGAGGCATATGATCAAAATTTTGTGATACAAAAATACCTGCCAGCGTCGGGCATGAAGTTGGTTTAGCCAACCTTGAAGCGGCGGTTGTGTAAACCGTTACCGTCAAAGGAGAAAACAGCTCCTGTTTTTAGAATGCCGATTTACCATGTAAACCATGTCGGGTCATGTGAAGCCCCCTGTTACTCCTCAATGGGATGTCAACAGAAAATATAAAACCGGAAAAGTTATCTCCGGGTTAAAAATAGACCGAATTCCGTCAATGGACTGGTTGAACCGGTTTTAATAATAGTTATGAAAAAATACCGAAGCAAAGGTAACTAAAAAAACCGTTTGCAAAAAAGAGGCTTTACTGAGCCGATCAGATGGTGTTACCATGGTCGGACACGACCAAGCTCCCAACAAGGTGTAGCCATGGTTCAAGTCAGCCAGGTCCCCAACTGAAACCGTGGCATTATGCCGATCAAATGGCGTGGCAATGGTTCGGGTTCGACCAAGCCCCCAAGTGACTCTATGACCTTAGGCCGATCAAGAGGCGTGACTGGTTCAAACTTGACCGTGTCCCCAAGTGATCTGGTGGCTTTCGCCCATCAAGAGGTGTTGCATTGGTTCGGATATGACCAAGCCCCCAAGTGACGTCTAAAAACTTCTGAAAAACATTCTCGAGGGGTAAACCGGAGGCCTTTTTAAGACAACAACTCCATGTAACCAAACCGGATGTTTCTGAATGGATACCCGCTTTAGCGAGAGCTCCGGTTTATTGCTTTCATTCATAATATATACATTGTCATAATATGTACATAAGGAGAGCCGATGGCTCGGGTATAATAAGGCGAAGATGAGCTATGTTCCACGTCTGTTGGTCTCCTCTTCGGCGTCGTGAGTCTTTATGCTCTCGAACATCGATCGGATAATGCGACCCGTTATGCAGATTCTTCTTGACCACAAAGGCCCTTCCCAATGCGGGGATAGCTTGTGCATATTTATGCGGTCTTGAATGAGCGAAGCACCAAGTCTCCTTCTTGAAAGGTTACGGTTCTAACCCGTCGGTTGTGATACCGGCGAAGATCCTGGCAGTAAATCGCCGGCGAGTAGCCGCCATATCTCGTTCTTCATCGGTCGATCCAAAGCGTCTGCCGTCTTTGTCTCGTTATCTGCCTCAACATAGGCTGCCACACGAGGTGAGTCATGGCGGATATCGCTGGGGAGGACCGCCTCCGCTCCATAGACCATAAAGAGCGGTGTGTATCCGATGGACCTGTTAGGGGTAGTATTTATACTCCATAGCACGGATGGTAGCTCTTCTACCCAACATCCGGCGTCCTCGTAAAGGGACCATAAGCGGGGCTTGATACCTCTCGGGATCTCTGATTAGCTCGTTACCTTGACCATTGGACTGTGGGTGAGCTCTTGAAGAAAGCGTCAAGTCGGATGTGCTCACGTTCACAAAATTCCTTCATGGCACCTTTGGACAAATTGGTACCATTATCGTGATGATCTTGTGTGGAAAACCAAAGCGGAAGATCACCCTTTTGATGAACTGAACACGCCGTGGCGCATCACACTTGCTAACGGGCTCTGCCTCGACCCACTTTGTAAATTTGTCAACTGCCACCAACAAGTGTGTCTTCTTGTCCTTGGACCTTTTAAAGGTCCAACCATATCCAACCCCAAATGCATAAGCGGCCAAGTAATTGGAATCATCCTCAATTCTTGGGCGGTATATGAACACGTCTAGAAAACTTCGGCAACCATCACATCGCTGACGGATCTTCCGCATCGGCATCGGCGATCAACCAATAAAAACCATGGCGGGCATATTAGCCACCAAGGATTTTGAACCAGCATGGTGACCACGGTCTCGCCGTGGATCTCACGCAATATTTCACAGCCTTCCTCGGGGACACACAGCGTTGAAAGCATACGACACCTTTGCAATGATGCAACTTCGCCATTAACAATGGTCATAGACTTGGACCGCCCGAACTATCTGTCAGACCCAGCGTCTCATCTTCTGTAACTTCGCCTCGGCTCTTATCGCCAAATAAGGGGCGTCAATCCGGAATGACATGCGGGGCTGCCACCAAGCTGAGCCTCCGGATCGAGAATAGCCAAATCTGCTTCTTGGGGAGCTTGGTGACGGGTTGTGCGGTACATAAAGGAAGACATTAGGTGGGACGGTTTGCGTTGAGAGCCCAACCGGCTTAAGCGTCCGCCGCTTCATTCTTCCATCGATCCACATGGTCCACCTGATAGCCTTTGAAATGACCTGCAACAACATCCACCTCCCGACGATATGCAGCCATGAGTGGGTCTTTGGAATCCCAAGTGCCAGACACTTGTTGGGCCACCAAGTCCGAGTCACCGAAGCACTTAACCCGGCTTAGATTCACCTCCTTAGCCATCCGAAGACCATGGAGCAAGGCTTCATACTCTGCTGCATTATTAGTACAAGGGAACATTAAACGGAGGACGTAACAAAACCTGTCACCTCGTGGGGAAGTTAACACGACTCCAGCCCCCGAGCCTTCCAACTGCCTGGACCCGTCATAGTGGATGGTCCAATAGGTATGATCCGGCTTTTCTTCAGGTGCTTGTAACTCCGTCCAATCATTAATGAAATACACAAGTGCCTGGGATTTTACTGCCGTCCGAGGCACATACTTTAAATCGTGCGGCCCAAGCTCTATAGCCCACTTAGCAATCCGGCCAGTCGCCTCCCGGTTCTGTATGATATCACCCAAGGGAGCTGAACTGACCACTTTGTGATGGGATGCCCTTGGAAATCTGCTTCGACTTCCGACGCCATAAAAACTCCATACACCAGCTTACGCCAATGCGGGTATCTCTGCTTGGACTAAATAAGCACCTCGCTGATATAATAAACCGAGCGTTGAACGGATGCTCCTTCCTGCCTCCTTCGTTCTACCACAATGGCCCGCTAACTGCCACGGCATTAGCAGACAACATATCTGCAAGCGGCTCTTTGTCAATGGGAAGCGGCGAGTGCAGTAGGTTGGCCAATTGCGCTTCAAGTCCTCAACGCTTCATCGGCAGCGGACTCGAGACGAACTAATCATCTTCTTGACATACGGTACAAAGGAATGGCCTTCTCTCGGGCGGTGATAAACCGGCTCAACCACGGCAATCCGACCCGTAATCGCTGGACATCATTGCTACACTTTGGCTTAGACAGGGAGGTGATAGCTGTAATCTTCTCCGGATTAGCTTCAATCACCCTGTTGGACGCAAGGAAACCTAACAACTTGCCTGCCGGAACACCGTAAACACATTTGGCGGGTTAAGCATCATCTTGTACACCCGCAAGTTGTCAAAGGTTTCTCTCAAATCCTCGATCGATGTCTCCTTCTTCCTTGACTTAACCACAATATCATCCACATAGGCATGCATGTTCGGCCGATCTGTTCATGCAAGCAATTACATGCATATAGCGATAAGTTGCTTAGGCGCTCTTGAGCCCAAAGGCATAGACACATAGCGAAGGCTCCAAAGGGAGTGATAAGCGTTGTCTTCTCTTGGTCCTTAACCGCCATTTTGATCGATGATATCCGAATATGCATCCAAAAGCTCAAGCGCTCACAACCGCCGTAGCATCAATAATCTGGTCAATGCGGGGGAGGGCAAAAGGATCTGCTGCACAAGCCTTGTTAAGATCTGTGTAATCCACACACATGCGCCAAGTGCCGTTTTTCTTAAGGACCAGCACCGGATTAGCAAGCCACTCTGGATGGAAAACTTCCATGATGAAACCTGCTGCTAAGAGCCTGGCAACCTCCTCTCCAATGGCCTTCGCCTTTCCTCGTTAAACCGCGAAGAAACTGCTTTACGGTTTGTATTTGGGATCAACATTAAGAGTGTGCTCAAGCGAGTTCCTCGGTACACACGGCATGTCGGAAGGCTTCCATGCAAAATGTCCGATTCTCACGGATGAACTTCGATGGCGCGCCTTCCTATTTAGGATCCAAGTTGGCGCGATGATGAACTGCTTGGACGAATCACCGGGTACAAAGTCAACAAGTTTAGTCTCAGCCGCCGATTTAAACTTCAAGGCCAGATCGTGCTCTGTAGTTGGCTTCTTCAACGGGGTCATATCCGCCGGATCAACATTATCTTTATAGTACTTTAGCTCTTCGGTGGCACAAACCGAATCAGCGTAAGCCGCATCACCTTCCTCACACTCTAAAGCGATCTTGCAGCTCCCATGAACCGTTATCGTCCCTTTGTGACCCGGCATTTTCAGCTGCAAATAGACATAACAAGGTCGTGCCATGAACTTGGCATAAAGCCGGCCGCCCAAGCAGCGTGGTAAGGACTTTGAATTTTCACCACTTGAGCGTCAATGTTTCGATCTGAGTCATGTTCATCCCCAAAGGCCACCTCGAGCTATTTTACCAACCGGATGTCTTGACTTGCGGTACCACACCATGAAACACTGTATTGGGCCGGTTTGAGATGTTTATCTGCTAACCCCATCGACGGAAGGTCTCATAATCTGAGGATGTTGATGCTACTCCCCGTCCATAAGTACCTTGGTGAACTTGTATCCTCCCACGAGGCGCCACCACTAGGGCTAGCTGACCGGATTGTCAACCGGGAGGATGATCCTCTCTACTCCACACAATAGGCTGCTCGACCAGCGTGGGTAGTGAAACACGGCGGTTCAACAACGTTGACTGCCCGCTTCTGAAGTTTCGGTCTCGCTTGTCCAAGCTAGTGGTGAAAGGCGTGATCTGTCCACCATTCAACTGCCGGATTGCTCGATAACCCGACTCTGTTGCTGCTGATTATAACCACCTTGGTTGTTACGATTCTTGATTATTCGACTATTCGCCGCCCGGATTACCATTAAACCTGGACGAATTTCCTCCACCGTAACCGGGCGGACCCTAAACCGCCGCCGGGGCCTTGAGTCATACCGGAAAGCATTAGAACTTTTGAACTCCTGCATAATGTAACAATCCTTCGGAGGTGGTTTCTTGGCGCCTCCTTAGTCCCATGCTTGGACGGGGTTGGTTCAGCAGATAATTCAACGGTCCGGATTGTGATTAGGTGCACCACCTCGGTTGGCTGTTTACCCTTGCGCCGTTGGCCCTTGTCCTGCGCATTGGTGTTAGCTCTGAAGCCCATGTTACCATTGCCTTCGCTTGTTTCCTCCATTACCCGCCGGTGATGCTGCTGGCCTCTGGAGTTCTGTTCTGTTTTCCTTCCTGTTTCATCCTCCTCTTGGACTCGGGATCCTTGGTACTATCGAGAATCAGCATACTTCACTAAAACACCCATGAGTGCCCATGTCATTGCAAAAGCGCTTCATGCGACCCAGCTTCAATTTTAAAGGTTTGAACGGCGGTTGCCCTCTAGGGTTAAGATTGCGAGAATCAGCGTTGATCCGGTCTGAAGAATGCGAGAACTTCAAAGCAGGCGTACCCAATGGGTTGTGGATTCCCCTCCGCTTGGACACAAGCCGCCAAGTCCACCACAGACATGGGCTGCTTGCGGTATCTTTGAAATTCTGAATGAAATGGGTCCGTGGCTGGGTCCATGAACTGATGTAATTGGGCGGCAAGTTTTTCAACCAAGTACGGGCCGTGCCTTCAAGCATCATGGTGAAATACTTCACACGCAGCTTCATCCACATCCGGCATCTCCATGGCCATCTCATAACTTTCTATCCATGCTACGGGCGGATCGGTAGGTATAGTTGGGCACCTTCGCGGCCCTTGAAATCTTTGGGCAAGCGTACATTGCGTCAAGCGAGGGGCGAGGCAAAGCACCCCAAAGAGCTAGATGTAACCGAGGCTCGAAAATAGTCGGTCGAACCGGCGCAAGCTGATAATCTGATCTTTGTCTTGCTAACTTGGCCTCCCTCGTGCCTGGCCGGTCCACCACCTCTTGGCGTTTTGAAACCACCGCGGGTTGTTGCCGCGGGGTTCACCGTGCTGCGCATTACTTGACACGGCGGTTCACTGCGTGCTGCTATAGCTCCGGCTCGGGCGGGGTGGAGTGGATCCGATCATGGCTGTATGAATCGCTTCTGTTGGACGAGCCGTCCTAAGGAGCTCTTTGACCAGCGTGTTTCTACCACTGTGGTGAATCGCCGATTGGAATTGCCTCCAACGCGCGCAGCCGCAACAAGGTTATCCATCGGGTTGGAGTAGTGACACAGAGGTGTTTGCACAGCCCGGCGTCTGGCATGATGGCGAGTAGATCTATCACGCAGGGCTGAACGGCGCGCCCGTCCAGTGCTTCGCCCGGTTCTGCTGGCGGCGGATTCTGGTCCCTGCTCCCGGGTGTTGAAGAGTCTCTTCCCTCGAAAACCGAGGGCAAGCAGGATCTGTATTTTCTTTTCATGACTTCATCGACACATTCTACTCGGCATGAGCCTATAAGCTGCGCATCCATGCGGCCGTTACGCCACCATCCTAACGTCTGCGGTGCGGATCCGCTTTAGCTGAGTGATTTGTTCCTTCACCTTTGCAATCTCTGTGTTATGCAGGTCTTGATCTGCGGGTTAGCCTGCCACGAGCACAGCCAAGGCATCAAATATTTACGATAAAACTTGAGCGGCGGGCGCCGGGGGCCTCTGCCCGGCTGCCATCGCCGCTGTCGAACCGGCGACCATTGTCGCGGCGGTTGAAGAGTGAAGCGTCGCTTGTGTACCGGCCATGAATATTCCAACCCGGTTGGGCAGATCAAAGGGGTCCGGAATACTATCACCGTCGGAACAGCCCCCAATCTGGCCATCTTGCGGTAATGCGAGATTCGGTTTCTCCGGTCGGCGACTCGTCATCCGAGTAAACCACGGTTTAGCCACCGGATGCGATCCATCCTTGTAGTTTCCTCGTGGATGACTCCCACGAAAGCAGCTTGACCCGGTTTAGCTAGGGCAGGTTTCGCCCGTGAGCCGTCTCGGCGAGTCGGTGCGGATGTCCGCTCGGGCCACTGGCTCACCGATCATGCCGATGAACAACGTGTATGCTACCAAAGGGACCCGGTACCCGTACTCAATAGAGCGGCCTCGGGGCCCCGACACGCATCGTCGATGTAGAGCTTGCATGACGACTCTTGGTCATCCGGCCCACAGCATAGCCTTGAGTCGCTTGAACTTGCCCTCTAAGATCATCAAACCATCGTGCGATAGCCCACGGTGGCGCCAAGCTGTCGATGGAATTGTCACGGCGGATGTCCTCATGAAAGGACTTAGTCGTGGGACCATCGAGCGGGTTAACTTAGAGGGGTTAAAGTGGATGCAAAGACACAAGGGTTATACTAGTTGGCCCCTTGATGAAGGTAAAAGCCTACGTCTAGTTTGTAATGGGATTGATGTGATCTCGGCGACCGAGGAGCAATAGCCGCCTAAGCCTCGAGTTATGTCGTCTCTCCTAAACCGCGCGCGGTCGTCCCCTTATATACAGGGTTGACGTCCGGCCGGTCTCTGAGTCGAGGCCGGCTCATACAAGTGTCCGGCTCGGTCTCTCCTTTCTCTTATCTTACAACACAAGTTACATGGTTATGGCGGTTTTACCATTATGGGCCCTAATTCGCCCTCGGGCTCCGGGCCTATAAGCTGTAAGGCGAATCGCCACCTTCTGAGTCTTCGTGGGCTCCAATTATGGCTGAGGGTGAACCGGCCCCTCCAGGGCGGTTTATATTCAGTAGTTACATCCCCAACAGTTTTGGAGTAGCAGAATAGGAGGGATGGGTTTTCAAAGGTATATTTAAATGCTTAAAGTCACATTTAAATATTCTGATGAAAGAAAAAGGTTGTGGGATTTGAATGAAAGTTGCACCATTAAATAGGTGACATTTTTACAAGAATTTAGGAACTGGAATTATTTCATTTGGATAAATATTTAAATCTGTTGAATTTTTGGAAACTTCACGAGAAAAAAAGAAAAAGCGACACTATGCAAGCTGGGCGGAAGGGCCACGGTCGCAGCAGGCGAAGGGGATTCAGCCAGCGAGGCTGCCACGTCAAAAGCGTAAAGGCAAAATCGCCTTGACCGGCCCTTAGCGAACGGTATGCAGTGTGCCTTCTAAACTGACAGTGGGGCCCACCGTCGGTATGTGAGCTGTTGGCGGGCCCCACGGCCGTCGTCTTCAACCCCGGGCCAGAGAGGGAGGGCGAGCTCACCGGCGACGTTTCCGGGCATGGCGGGGTGGTGATGGCACCGCTGGACTCCTCGTCGTGTCGCCGTTCGGGTGGTGCGGAGTTAGTCGCCGGGGTGGCTGGTTCGCCCGATGTGAGGAGCCTGGCGGAGGCTTCGAGTCGACCGTTCGGCCGTTCCGGCTGCAAAAGAAGCGGGGAGAAGGGAAATGATCGGGGGTGCTCTGGGGCTCAGATCGAGGCGGAGGAGGCGCGGGGGAGGCCTATACCTCGCGAACTCCGGCGAGCCGAAGTGGCGGAGCTCGAGCTCGATCTCGAGCTCGGGCGCCTCTGGAGAGGAACTTGGGGTGCAGGGGGAGGGTTTGGTGGTGCAGAGAGCGAGTGGTGAGGAGAGGAGGGCTCGGGGAGGCCTTTAAATAAGCGACAGCGAGGTCCGTGAACCCGTCTTGCCGGTGGGCTCCTGCTCATCGCTGCAGGGCTCGGGGTAGAGGAGTGGTGTGCAGGGGTGTTCTGGGCGTCGACTCGTCGGGAGAGATAGAGAGGGGAGTGGGGAGAGGTCGGGCGGCGTGTGAGCCGCACCATTAGGCCTTCAGGCGGCCTCTGTTGCTAAGCTGGAGGCTTGAGGAAGGAGGAGAGAGGAGGGGCCGACCGCGTGGCGTGTTCTGCAGACCTTGGCGCATCGGCGGCCTTGAGGAGGCCAGGTGGCGGAGGCAGTTGGAAGGGCGGCTACTGATGCGGGGCGCCTTGTAGCACACTCGAGGCGTGTCTTTGGCTGCCATGGCATTGTTTAAGGGCGGCGTGCCCACTCATGTCTGGTAGTGCTAGGGGAAGTAAACAAGTGGGTAGGGGCATTGGATGCCTGGAGATCCTTGGAGTGAGGAGGCAGGTGAGAAAGAGAGGAAAGGGGCTGTCGGAGGGTAAATGAGGTGGTTTCACCCCTCAATCATTGAGTGAGGTGCAGCCATTATTCTTTGGAGGTAGAGGGGACTTGGAGGGCTGTGGTAAAGGGAGGCCATGGAGAAAGAGTGTAAGAGGTCAAAGTAGTTGTTTTAGTAAAATGGCAGAAGGTGTTTGTTACTGGTTTGGGAAAGAAGATGAACTCCTCTTGTCATAAGGTTTGACAGGGTCAAATGGCATGAGAAATTAAGGGGTTTCAGCAATATTGAGTTCATTTGGGCAAAGTTGCCAATGCAACTTTTGTAAACCCTAGAAATCAACAGAAATGGACTTGTGTAGATCTAGTTGAGCAAATCACTTCTCCTTGATGCACTACTTGGTTTAGTGGCCTCATTTGGTCATGTGAACATGCTCACAAAAGTTGGGGTCAAGGAGAGAAAGTTGGTAGTACAAACTTGTTCAAATTTTATTCTGGTCAGAGAGGGTTTTGGGGCATTTTGGTGAACCAAAATGACCTTGATTGATATGAGGCTTTGCAAGGTGATCACAATATTCATTTGTGACTTGATGGATTTTCCTTGGATTTTTATGAAAATATTTCCTGTAAAAATATTTCAAATCTTTGAAATGGGCAGAAATGGTTTTGAGGGGGTTTCATGGGGTTATACTATTCTCCATGACATGAGGCTTGGCAAGATCTTCAAACATGTCATATGTGACATGATAGAATTTTTTTAGAATTTTTGGGGAATATTTCCTTTGTAAATATTTCAAAAGCTTGAAATATCGAGAAAGGGTTCTTGAGGATTTGACCAATATTTTGAACATGACCATGTGTTGAAACTCTTATATATGGGAAATATATGCTTGAGTTTCCTGATTTTTGACAAATATTTTTGAAACAATAAAAATAATTTTTCCCTATTAAAGACCATTTCTGGCCTTAAGAAAAAGGTTTTAAATAAAATAGGAAAATAACTTTTAAAATTATATTTTTGTGGTTTCTGGGTATCCTATATCTAATAGGTTTCAAATATACCTTTTGAAAGATTTTTCACACCTCAAATCAAGTACTTGCAGTGCAAATCTCAATTCAAGGGGTTTTGGAAAACTAATTTTAGAAAATACTTTTTGGCCAAATTATTTTTGTAAGAAAATACTATATTGCACTATACAAATGGCATGATCATTGGGCAGAAGTTTGGGGCAAGGAGATGAAGTGTAGAAGGTGAAACTATGTTGACTTTTAAGAGCACTTGAAAAACACAGAGAGAAAAACCAACTCAATAAAAAGTCAAATAGTGCAAAAGTTTTTGTCAAACCATACTTTATCATGCTTTATCATCTTAAGTGTTGTGCCATGAAAATCAGGGTGTGACGGGTATGATTGTTGTTCGTTCTACGGACTAACCTCCGGTTTATATACACACCGGAGAGGGTTAGGGTTACACAGAGTCGGTTACAATGGGAGGAGATCTACATATCCGTATCGCCAAGCTTGCCTTCCACGCCAAAGAAAGTCCCATCCGGACACGGGACGAAGTCTTCAATCTTGTATCTTCATAGTCCAGGAGTCCGGCCAAAGGCTATAGTCCGGCTATCCGGACACCCCCTAATCCAGGACTCCCTCAGTAGCCCCCGAACTAGGCTTCAATGACGATGAGTTCGGCGCGTAGATTGTCTTCGGCATTGCAAGGCGGGTTCTTCTCCAAATTTTGTGTACTGTTGAATAGTGTCCGGCTTCTCGTGAATATTGTGCTCCTTGGCTTCCACCCAATAATGGCCTTCTTCCACGTGTCAAGCGAATGTGAAAAGCCGGGTGTTTTACATTTACCCCCTAGCTGCGTAAATGAGCTGCCTATAAAAGAGGCGAAGATTGAGATCCGAATCCCACCATCTTCCCTTGGGCGTTCATGGAGCACATCAAGCAATCCATTCCATCATGGCGGTCGACACAGCTCCTCTTCTCGCCCTCCCAGCCCTCGGCTGGAGATTGGGAGAGATGTTCCGTCCCCTGCAATGAGCTAGTGATGCTCCAAACCAAAGGATTTCTTCCCCAGCCTTCATGGTCCCGGTTCGAGCGGACTGCGCCACCTATCTTGGCGGAAAGCGGTGAGAGCGTCCCAATCCATCAAAGGAGGCGGGCATGCCTTGTCCCTTATCGATAAGAGGGCTCGATTTCCAATTCATCCATTTCTCCGGGGCTCACAGGTTCTCGACCTCGGTTGCACAACCTTATGCTGCCTCTATTTTGCATATTGCGGGCTTCGTAGCCCTTTGCGAGCTGTTTTTGGGCATCGAGGCTCATTTAGCGTTGTGGAAGAAGTTGTTACGCCTTGTGCCTGTTCTTAGGAGAGTCGATATATCAAGTGGGCGGGCGAACTATGGCGCATCGCGGGACGGATATCTATCCGGAACCCCAAGGAAGGCGTCCGAAGGCCTTGAATGGTTTTATATAGAAGATGTCCCCTGCGGACCTGTTCAGATCGGCCTCCCGAGTTCAATCTGCTCCCTTGAAGAAAGCGCCTGGCGGGCGTCCACGGAGCCCTCGGAGGAAAATGACAAGGGCGTCCTTTACGATGAGCGGATAAGGTTGTTAGCTCATTCGGCCTGACCATGATCGGGTCATGGTCACATGCGATATCTTGAGGTGCAACCACTTGATATAGAGCCACCCCATGTGGGATTTCAGCGGGAGGATGATGCCACCCGCTGCGGCCGTAAGGCGCGGGATTAGTTGCTGCTACTGACGAAGGCCTTGTCCTCATTGTACAAGGGAGAAGAGGAGGAGTTCCTCGCGTCAATCCACAGGGCAGATTTTCTATGTACAATCCTCCAAGCTGGGTAGCGGACACTTCTTTTTCCCATCCGTTCCATATTCCCATAGTTAAGTACCTTATCTTGTGATTTCGGCGCGGGGAACTGCGCCAGTATAAAGGATATAAACAGCCCCCTCCACAACCGAGGATCCGAGCGGTTCCTCGATCCGACCTCCCAGAGGATCCGGACATATCCGTGGAGCTGATCGATGGGGTATTTTACCAAGCGAGCATCGACAATGCCTTGAGTAAGCCATTACGGACGATTACCGAATACTTCCAGCCTCACAATGGCGAGGCGAAGTCCCAATATTTTGAAAATGACCCATCGTGCTTATTTTTATCACCATATATCAATGGTGTTTTGCGAGAGCCCTTGGCGGAAGCCGAGCCTGCGGTGGCTAGCCTACAAAGGCGAGCAAGGCCAGCGGTGAAAAAGAAGTGCGGTCCGGATTGAGGCAGGCATAGCGGTATGGCGTGCCATTTATTCCCAGGTTTTATTCGAGAAGGCATACTAGCAACGTGCTCTCTTCAGGAAAAAAGCACTTTCGCGGACTATATCAGGAGGGCTGCCAATCGAGCCTCCACCAGCCAGGGCTCCAAAGCCGAGTCGAAGCGGAGGCGAACAAGCGTTCGTCGGGCGCTCCTCCGAACGAGAGGATGCCGGCCAGGTATGCGCCACCAATTCCGAGGTAGAGAGTGCCATGAATCACAGGCGTCGTTGGACAGTTCTTCATGGCATGTTTCTCCAAAGAGGCATTGGATGCCTTCAATTAGGAATCGCACCTCCGTGCCACTCAAAATGGTCTAGCCCGAGCCATGGGCGGTATGTGAAAGACATCTGGTGAAAATTTTGATGGTTATATATGCGGTGGCCCCGAGACTTGAAACAGTTATAATAACTGATTTAAGGATCATTTGTTATCAGGATCTTACAAAAAGAATACCCAACTGTCCGGGAGGCTGGAAGTGTGCATAGCCCAACTTGAGGCCGCACTAGCCCGCTGCGGGGGAGGCCAAGAGACCCTCTCACGGTAATATCGCTTGAAGATAAGTATGTTGTGAAGTCGCGGTGTGTGTGTAAATCGACAATATCATTGCAGATGGTGCGGAGTGGATCCGGACAAGCAACAACTCTTGCCCGGTTAATGGCCAGCGAGGCGTTCTTACGAGGTGAGGCAGGAGAAGAATAATCTCAAGATGCCAACACCCAGCTGGGCGAGGAACTAAAGGATGTTCGTGCCCGCTAGCCGGACTCCGTGAAGGAGAATCGGCAACCCGACCACGGCATTTTAGTAAGTGCTTGAGCGAACTTTGAAAAAGAGTTGGCGAGGAAGTTGACTAACGAGTTATATGCGTAGGTATGCTCACAATGCGTCCTGCGGAGAAATGCCGGTTCTATGGGTGACCTTCTTCGAGCTCTTACAAGCTGCACGAGCGAGTTCGGCGGGTGATGAAAAGCGTCGCCCAGGCCTTGTGGCCATCTGTCTCCCTGCCGAAGGCCTTGGAAACTTGCGAGAGAGGCTTAGGGAACGCGGTAGGCGCTTCCGATTATGGAAGATATCGGCCTGCCATCAAAGGCGCCCGAGGAGGCTGGGCCATGGTGAAGACCACGGTACCACGGTGACCCAAACCACATGGCGAGGTCGGACCTGTGGGGCTCGATGGGAAGGAGATCCTGTGAGCTTATTATGCGGCCAAGTAGAATTGGCGCAAATATTCCCAACGGGACTGTAAACTAGACAGCCTATTAGATGGTATTGAGGAGGAATATGCCCGATCAAATTGACTATGTAATTTAAGATGACATGTGAAAATGCCTTCTAGCCGGATTGTAGATCGTTTGTCATGGCGGACCTTTTCGCTTCAACGTCGGGACCCTATAGTCCGGAGTGTGTCCAATACCCTCACGGTTAAGTAAGAACCGGGGCATGCGTCGAGACCAGGCGTAGGGGTCATTAGTGCTTGAACAGACAAGTGCCCAACTAGTTATGTTATATTACATGGTTAGTAAGAAACATCTTCCAAGGAGAATAGTTCGTTAAGGGTTCCTTTCCACAGGAGGCATGCCTTAAAGTGCATGTCGGACTGCGAAAAAGAGAAAAGCATGCAGGGCAGATAAATAAATAAGTGAGAAATCATCTTTAGTTCACCGACCGAATATTCCCTTAAGGCGCTAGCTTCGGCTTCACCAGTCTGAGGTAGACATCCGGTGACCCGACAATAACAATCGTAGAGGTGCTCCCTTTACCGCCTAGCCGAACAATCGGGAGCGTGAGGGTAAGCAGAGGCGAACAACCCAGCAGGCCAAAACTTAAGTCATATCGATGCATACAATGGTGAATAAAAGGTACATGCGGAAGTGTGACACATGTGTTGGGCATGAAGCCCGTATAAATAAGCTTACATTAAAAAGCCCCAGAATATAATGGTAGCGGATAAGCGCGTCAAGTGTCACGAACAATGCGGACGAGCCTTTAAAGGCTGTAAGAGAAAAGGAGGAGAAGGAGAAAATATAAGACAGCTAATGTGTGAAAGAAAAAAAGACAAAGGAAGGAGACGAACTCAGAATCTGGCGCTAGGTGTAGAATCTTCGGAGATGGGCTGCGTTCCATGGGTTCGGCTCGAGTCGGTTATCCGATGCATCTCGCGATGGTATGCTCCACGGTCGGGACTTGATGCGATAATAAAGGACCTTCCATTTGGGCTTGACTTTGTCCTTTTCTTGTCCGGCGAGCGTAGAACTAACTTCATAGCGTTGTAAGTTTTGGCCCGTGCTTCTCTGCTTTGATATCGCCGAGCTTGCTTTGTTGATAGAATGCGGAGCGGGCTTTGCCACGTCACGCTCCTTCTCAAAGCGTCAAACTGTCCTACCGATCGAGCTCGGCTTCTCTTTCTTCGTTACATGCGCCTTGAGTGAGTCATGAATTATTTACATGAGGCAGAACTGCCTCATGCGTATACCATAAAGAATGGTGTGAATCCGGCGTGGTCCGCGGCCCCAAGAGTACAGAGTCGAGCTCCTCTACCTAGTGCGTGTTAGATTCCTTGAGGGACCGCACTAATCTGGGTTTGATGCCGCTCATAATTAGACCATTTGCTCGCTCGACTTGACCATTAGTTTGAGGGTGATAGACTGAAGCATAGTCGAGCTTGATGCCCATGCTTTTGCACCAGAGTTTGACCTCGTCGGCTGTGAAGTTAGTGCCGTTATCAGTGATGATGTTGTGGGGGCGCCCGTAGCGATTATCGACCCTGATATGAAGTCTATCACGGTCGGATTCGGCCATCTTAACAGCTTGGCCTCTATCCATTTGGTCCACCATGACCATAGGTATTTTGCTTGTGGGTTCCTCCTTTAAGGGGTCCAACCATGTCAAGCCCCGGACATGAAGGGCGGTGATGGGTATAGTTTGGAGGCGGTGGGTGGCATGTGGCTTTGATTAGCAAAGAGCTGGCAACCGCGCATCGTTGGACTAAGTCTGAGCATCTGCCGGGCCGTCGGCCAATAAAATCCTGTACGGAAGGCCTTGCTTACAAGGGCTCGGGCTGCGGCGTGGTGCCCGCTGAGTCCGGCATGAATTTCAGCCAGAAGATTCCGCCCTTCCTCTTCGAAGATACACTTTTGAAGGACTCCGGTGGTGCTTTTCTTATAAAGCTCTCCCTCATGGACTTTATAGGCTTTAGATTGCCGCACTATGCAGCGTGCCTCATTTTGGTCCTCGGGAAGTTCCTGCCTGGTTAGGTAGGATAGGAATGGTTCCGTCCAAGGGGCAATGACTGCCATTATTACGTGGGCTGAAGATGTTACTTCGTTGGCAGAGCCTCCAATTGTGTCAGAATTTTCGGTGTAGGGCAGTGTGTCTGGGTCCGGGCTGTTATTTCCGGACTCCCCTTCCCATAATACGGATGGCTTGAACAGCCTCTCTAAGAAGATATTGGGGGGGACGGCATCGCGCTTTGCGCCAATGCGTGCCAAGACGTCTGCTGCCTAATTGTTTTCCCGAGCTATATGGTGATATTGAGCCCTTGAACCGGTGACATTTTAGGGCGGCGTTGCGATAAGCTACCATTTTGGATCCTTGGCATCAAAGTCTCCATTTATTTGGGATATCGCGAGGTTGAATCGCGCACCTCTAGGCGTTGAATGCCCATGGATCTGCCATCCGGAGACCATGTAGAAGGGCCTCGTATTCGGCTGCGTTGTTGGAGTCGTATACATTATTTGGAGTCGTATTGAGCTGTATCTCTGTTGGGGACGTCGAGCAGCGCCAGCCCCAGACCAGCCAACATTTTGGAGCCGTCGAAGTGCATGATCTAGTTGGAATATGTGGCGTACTCTTTAGGGAGTTGACTTGATCCATTCAGCGATGAAGTCGGCCAAAACTTGCGACTTAATAGCTCGCCGTGGCTTATAGGTTATGTCGAACGGGAGGAGCTCAATGGCCCATTTGGCAATCCGGCCCATCACGTCGCGGTTGTTTATAATGTCGTTAAGAGGTACTTGAGGCTCTGTTATCGAACACTCTTGAAAGTAGTGTCGCAGCTTCGGGATGCCATAAACACGCGTCGCTATCTTTTGATAATCACGGATATCGTGACTTGCATGGAGTGAGGATAGTGGACCGCGATAAACTGATTTTTGAAGGGGGAACTTGTGTCCGTCCGTTTCTCGTTCGACAACGAGCACCGCGCTTACAACTTGATGAGTTGTCGTGATGTATAATAGCATTGGTTCACCCATGTTGGTAGCGGCCAGGACGGGTTTGTTGCCAATATGGCTTTTATTTCTTGAGTCCGGCCGTGGCGGCATCAAATCCACTCGAAGTGTTTGGTGCGCGGAGGGCGATAAAGGGGTATCGTTTTCTCCCAAGCGGAGATAAAGCGGCTTAAACCGCCACACATCGATCAATTTTGTATTTGTTTGAGGTCCTTTGGGATATCAATTGTGAGCTTCGGATCTTGGCTGGGTTTGCTTCAATTCCTCTCTGGATATAATGAAGCCAAGAGCTTCCGGCTGAATGCGGCAACGCATTTCTCGGGTTAAGCTTGATGTCATATGTTGGAGATTGTCGAATGTGAGCCTCAAGTCGTCTACTAGAGTTTCGACATGCTTGGTTTTGGCGACCACATCATCTCGTATGCCTCCACTATTTTGCCGATCTGGTTTGCGGACATATACGAATCATGCGCTGATATGTTGCGCGGCATTTTGAGCCGAAGGGCATTTTGTTGAAGCGAAGGGGCGTATGGGGTGATAAATGCCGTTCGGCTTGGTCGAACTCTGCCATCTTAATTTGGTGGTAGCGGAGTATCGTCGAGAAACACAATGAATCGTATCCTGCGGTAGCGTCGATAATTTGATCGATCGGGGGAAGGGAAGGATCCTTTAGGCAAGCCTTGTTGAGGTCCTTAAAATCGATGCATAGGCGCCGACATTTGTCCTTCTTTGAATACGATCACCGGTTTGCTAGCCAGATCCCGATGTTTTATATCTCTGATGAATCCGGCCTCGAAGTTTGGCTAGCTCCTCTCCATGGCTTGTCTCTTAGGTTCGGGCGCGAAGAGCCTGTTTGGTGGCTTGAATCCTTTAGGATGTTTAGGCTGTGCTTTCGGCCCGCGGCGTGGGATTCTGGCATGTCGAAGGGTGCGGGCAAAAATGTCCCAATTTTAGCGTAGGAATTCTCGTAGTCTGGCGTCTACATCGGGGTTTTATTGTGCCCGATGGAGGCCCGTTGTAGATCTGTTGGGTGGACTTGGAATTTGACTATATATGATCGCTGGTTTAAAGGAGGTGGACTTGGATCTTTTATCGAGTATCACATCGTCCCATTCACCGTGGAGTCTGTGTGATCGGTTCCTCGGCCGCTAGGGCTTCGGATAGTGCCTCAAGGGCTAGTCTTGCTGTCTTATTTTTGGTAGCGAAGTGTTATGTCAGGTCACTAGCAAGAATGATGATTCCGTTGGGTCAAGAATTTTGAGCTCCATGTACCCGTAATGGGGTATAGCTTGAAAAATTGTGAATGCCTCTCGCCCTAATAGAGTGTGGTATTACGCTGCTGAGCAGGGCCACTTGGGCGTGACCTCCTCGGATCTGTAATTATCGGCATGCGAACACCACATCCGGTGTGATTTTTCTGTGCAGCATGCTTCCCGGTAGGTATTATTCCTCTAAAGGTTGTGCTGCTTCGCTCAATGCGGCTCGATCTATTTCCATTTTAAGGGTTTCCTCATAAATGAGGTTCAATCCGCTGCCACCGTCCATGAGTACCTTGGTAAAGGCGGCAAATCCACTATTGGGCCGAGGACCAATCTTGCTTGGTGCTCGGGCTGTTGAATTTAGGTTCATCAACGGCATTAAAGGTAATAGCCGTGTCCTCCATGGATTTATTGTTGCTACTTGGTAGACTTCGGCAAGGCTGCGGAGTGTGCGTTTTCGCATAATATTTGATGTGAAAGTCTCGAAGACTGTTAATACCGTACTGGTATCCCTGGGCTGGTGCTTTACGGATCTTTGGGGTTAGAAGCTCTTCGTAATTTTGGCCACCTTCGGAGTATCAATATGCTCTAAGGCTATGAGTTGGTGTGGGCGCCCTCGTACTATGAATTTCTGGGGTCCATTGAGCCATCCCTCGATCAGTTCCATGCCCCATAGGGGTTTTTGTTTTGGTGCTTAACCGGGTGATTGGCGATAATGCACCCTTTTATTTGAATTGGGTTTGTATTCGAGGTGGATTGTCCCAAAATCTTAATTCGGTTTTCAGGCGCTTTCCGTCATACGAGTACTTCGTACTATGGGCGCCAAGTCAACAAAGCGTGTAATTTCACGGCGACCTATGGCGTTGAGGATTCCTTTGTCCATGCAATTATTGCGAAGAATGAAATTGCGTCTTCCTCATGGCGAGTCCTTTATCATGTTCATAACGGGAGAATCGGCCCGATAAAGATGTATTGTTTCCTCGGGCTCTTGCCTAATTTTGGATAGATGCGCCTATGTTGGTGGGTGGGTGGAATTAGATCTGAAACCTCACCCAATCTGAGGCTCAAGGGCCAAGGAGTTTCGAACTTCGGAGCTTGGATTCTTGGATGTTGTCAATGAATCTAGCCGTTACCCGACTCTAAGTTCAGGTCTTGAGTGATGTCCTCCCCTCCGCGGGTATCCGGCTTGGAGGGATCGGGAATCCGGACGTAACTAGAACTTAAGATAGATGAAAGTTTGCCGCATTGTTCCTCCACCACTGCAACGTGATGGGTGACCTGGGGAGAGTTAATCTCCCTCGGATCGGGTTTAGGCCCAATCTGATCGTAGTCTATAGCGACTCCCAGGGCGGCGATGCGATCCAAGAGCTCGTTTAAAGAAGAGCTCCATCGGATCTATTGCTTTCGGCGAGTTCGAGTTAGCGTGAAGTTGCTTTTGATGACCCGACAAGTCATCGTCGGCATGGCGGCGAACAGGCGGTCGAGGAAGAAAACCGCCTAGCCCGAGAGTTTGGCCGATAGCCAAAGCTCCTTTAACAACGATGCCGTCTTTAAAGGCGGGATGAGGCATCCTTCGATGGCGGCGACACGGAAGGAACTCTCAATGAAAGCACCAATGTCGATTGTCAAAACCGGCCGGATCTCGGGTAGGGGTCCCGAGCTGTGCGTCTAGGCGGATGGTAACAGGGAGACAAGGGACACGATGTTTTTACCCAGGCTCGGGCCCTCTTGATATGGGTAGTACAAGAGTAGATCTACCACGAGATCAGAGAGGCTAAACCCTAAAAGCTAGCCTATGGTATGATTGTTGTTAGTTCTCACGGACTAAAACCCTCGGTTCATATAGACACGGAGAGGTTAGGTTACAGTCGGTTACAATGGGAGGAGATCTACATATCCGTATCGCCAAGCTTGCCTTCCACGCCGAGGAATGTCCCATCCGGACATGGGAAGAAGTCTTCAATCTTGTATCTTCATAGTCCAGGAGTCCGGCTATCCGGACACCCCCTAATCCAGGACTCCCTCAACTCCCCCGGCTAGCTGGAATCCACCTTGGTGGGATGCTGACTTGTGGGCCTACTAAGTTGACGGGGACGAAGGGCTTTGTCAACTTAGTCAATATGAACGATTCTAGCTCCAGTGATCGTACGATGTCCATCCAACGGCCGTAGTGCTTCTTCAACCTCTGGTCTTCTTTCTCCGGCCGCCCAAAGCGGTGCGGTGTGCCGCATGCTCCTGCCTCCGTGGCGGTGTGCTGCCTGGAGGCCTCACCATCCCCTACTATTCTCACCGGGCCTGCGGCGACAGCAGCCTCACACACGGCCGAACAGGTGAACCCTCGTACTCCTCTTGGCGCGGCTTCCGCTGCCAGCGTCTTCCGGCTCGCGTCGTCCCCTTCCTAGGCCTCGCCGTCATCCACCGCCGTGGTGCTCTACGTCTTGGCGTGGTCAACGTGGTCGAGGAACAACTTCCATCATAAGAGTATTATGCGTGGAAGGCGGCAGGCTAGGTCCTGGCTACAGCCGATTTTTGTGATTTGCCAAGTAAAGTCGGCTTTGTCGGGCGGTTGGGCTGCAAATCTTTCAAAACGAGAGAGCTTTCATTTGGCTGGCGAAAAATGGCCCATCAGTAATGAGAAATGGGTTGTACATGTTTAAAACACATCAAACCGGCAATTAGTTTCAAATATCTTTTTATTCATTTCGAGATTTTAAATTACATTAATTTTTATGCATGGAGAATTTGTTGGATTTTGTATTGATATACATTTATTTTTAAAATCAGTTTGAATGTGAGTCGGAATTTAGGGATTAAAAACAGTTAGGACCGCACCGAAATATGCAAAATTTTGTATAATTTTTTAACCGTGGCCACAATATGGGTTGTAATGCTAACAAAAAGAATATGGGCTCCAAAAAAACCTTAATAATTAGCGAATGGGCTGTAAATTATTAGAAATAATGGCGGAGATGGGATGTATGCTGTTTTCCATAGATTTGAGGCTTTCCTAAAAAGGTTGGCGCTTTAGGCGAGTGATTGTTGGATGGCCATCCAGCGGCCGTCGTGCTTCTTCAATCAACTGCTCTTCTGCTCCGGCCGCTCAAACAAGCGCCCGGGGGACTGCCTGCTCCCTCCTCCCATGCCGGCTGTCTTTGCAGCCGAGCATCCACCGCAACATACTCCCATCGCTGGCCTAGCCATCCCTATACTCACCCACACTGCTGTTATTCTCCGGCGACGGCGGGGCGAACTAGTAAACCCTCGTACAGCCGTACTCCCCTCTGCGTGGGAAACAACTTCCGAGTCTTCTCTGCCTCCGTGTCGTCCCCTTCCTGAACCTGCGCCGTCGTTCACGCCGTGGTGCTCTTGGCGCAGCGTGGTCAATGTGGTCAGCGACCGACTTCCATCGGAAGAAATCTTGTCGCGTGGAGCGTTGGCCGGCTGGGTCCACTGACGCACAAAAGTGCCTCCTTATTACTGCGTAAAATAATGATTCCTCCACGGCGGTGGGGACCCACCGGACAGAGCCACCGTATTTCTTGAAAAAATCATTTCCCCCCTTACTGCTGGGACCCACCAGCTACACCTTATGCGCAGGAAGTGCGTGCGGCAAAAAATACAAAATGATTACGCCCACACACTGCTGGGACCCACCAGCTACATCTTCGCCGCAAGGAAGTGCGGCGGTCGGGACCCACCTGGTGGCGTGCGTAGCGTTGTCATTCTGGTCGTGACGTTATGCGTACATATATCTTTAGTGGATGTAGGCGGCGCACATGTCGTAGTAAGGCGCGCGCGTAGCATGTACGCGTCGTCTGAGCGGCGAGGTGCAAGAAAGAAAATCTGACCGCGTATGTGTACATCTGGCGGGGTCTCGAATACCTACTCGGCGCGCTCGTCGGCGGGGCTCGTTAACATGGCTGGGTGAGAACAAAGAAATAAGCGTCGTCGTGTTCATGGGGAGACAACGGAATGCATCGTGTTCATCGGGGAGGCAGCAGGCGCGCGTAGAGCCAACCCGGCTGGGTCGGAGCGGAATGTGTGGTCGTGTTCGCCGAGAGGGCTTGGGCGGAACGGCGATGAAGCGAGGCTGGCGTGCCGTAGAGCGGAGAAGCGGCCTTTTGTTTGGTAGCCACGTTGAAGCAGGATCCTGTTCGCCGAGAGGGTCCGGCGTACATAAGCGGATGAAGCGGACCTCCCTCACGGTCAAGCAGGGGTCTGTTGATCGGGAGGGGTGTGGCGTACCGCCAAAAGCAGACCAACGGACCTCCTATGGTGAAATAGGTCTGTTGATCGGGAGGGTGTGGCGTCCAAAAAAGCGGATAAGCGGACCTCCCTACGGTTGAAGCAGGGTCCTATTCGCCGGGAGGTGTGGCGTCCGCCAAAGCAGGACTCCACGAGATATTGTTCATCTCCACCGTCGACCTCCTCCAGCCTCCACGGGCTACCGTCGACCTCCTCCAGCCTCCACGGGCTCCTCTTCATCCAGCCTCCACCACGCGCTACTCCACCGGCTACTGTTCAACCACCCCTCCACGGGCACCCCTCCACCGTCTACTATTCATCCAGCCCTCCACACCACGGGGTCCTGTTCAACGACCCCTCCACGGGCACCCCTCCACCGTCTACTGTTCATCCAGCCCTCCCCACCACGGGGTCCTGTTCAACCACCCCTCCACCGTCTACTGTTCATCCAGCCCTCCACCACACCACGGGGTCATGTTCATCCGAAGCAACGCCACCGCTCACTTTATTCATCAGCGCCCCATAGCGCTCACTTTATTCATCGAGCGGCATCGATTGGCTTCAATTAGCGCGATAGCGAAGAATCGCTCGACCGGGTTGATTAACAGCGATCGATCGATCGCTTCGGAGTTAAATAACGCGTAGCTCGCGGTCTGTCGCTTCGGAGTTCGATTAGAGCCCAACGCCTTGCTTTCGGAGTTCGATTAGAGCCAATACCTCACACACGCCGCATACATGTACGAAGAAAGCAGCGCGTCGCTCGGCCCCGACCGCCCTCCGTGGCAGGAACTCCCGAAATTTTCCTCCCCTCGCTTCTACCACGGTTTTTTTCGTCATGGGCGGCCCAAAGAATGTCATGCAGCTGCGTCTCCGGCCGCCCAGGTCGAAAAGCCCATTTCATCATGATTTTTGTCATAAAGTAGGAGCCCACCACATCTATGATGACACGGGTTTTGTCACATTATCGTCATAGAAGTGTCATATGTATGTGAGAAAAAAATTTCGTTGACCCCAAAATGTCACGGATGTGTCTTTTTTGTAGTGGATGTTGAGGTGTGGCCCGGAAGCCTCGTGTCCCACATAATGGACCAAGTGCGCACGGAGGGCGACCTCGGCCCATTCACTGGAGAAGATTGGGGAGAGAGCTAGCTAGGGAAGCCTTCCAAGAACCAAGGAGAACCACAGCGATCGGCTTGGCAGCCCGCAAGCTTCTACAGTTACCGCTAGTCTCTCGGGAACAGGCTTATGCTAACCATGGACTACAGGATGAATCGGGTTGCAGCGTCGATCGGCAGCCTTGAGCATGGCTTGCACCCGTCCCAACAAGGGAGACCTGTTGGGGGCCACCCGAGTGGGAGCAGGGAGCAAGGCCCCTCCCAGCAGCGCCTGACGCTGACGACACTGGAGGTAGGCCCTCTGTCGGGAGGCCTCGACAACCCCTTCCCCGGAGGACACTGTGGTCGCCCGAGGGAACAGTTGGCATCCTATTTCCCTCCTACAGTAGTAAATCACGGTGACCGGTCGGCTCAAAGGAGGTCAAGAGTGGCGCAAGGTGGGGCCCTCGTCTGGCAATATGAAGCAAGGCCGGTACCTGTGAAGAAGGCCCAGTGCCTGTGAAGCTCGCCGCCCGTGACACTCTCACATAATAATGAGTTGGGGCTGTACACGCCTCGAAGCCTCAGTGGTGCCGGCCTCAGGCCCTGGGGCTCCCTCCCACGCCTAGTGGCAGCACTTAGCTCCGCACTGGTGAGAAGACTTGAAGACGAGAAGACTAGACTAGGTGCCGGACGCGGCCTTTTGCTTTGGATCTTTCTTTACGTAGCTTTGCTTTACGGATCTGGATTTGAGTTGAAGCTGAGTTTTTTTATGGATGCAGCGGCAGAGCCTTTTCTCGTTTGAGAAATTTCTTGCCTTACGGATCTCGTTTTGTTTGGGACTCATGTCAAATCGCTTTCCCATGAGCCCCTCGCGGCCGGGACTTCTTGGCTGCTGCAGCGCCATAGCGGCCAGCTAATGCTACAAGCTGGTGCTCACCTGCATGGGGCCCCCTTAGGCAGGCGGCGAGCTCCGCATAAGGTTCTCGAGGAACTCGACACATGCAGCCAGGCTAAAAATGGCGACTAAAATAAACAAGGCAGAAAACTTGCATCGAGATTCCACGAGGTTCACGAGGACACAAACTCACATCTCAAGGAAAAGTAAAAACTGCAATTTGCTTACATGAGGGCTCCCCTCTCAAAATGCTCTTACAAGTTTCAAAGGGCCACGCCCGAGTTTGTCTTGTGAGGAAGAAATGAAAAGGAGAACAAGGGATCAGCTAGAAATGTCGCTCCTTTGCGTCACCCTTGAGCCGCGTCACTTTCAGCGTCGTCGTCGACTTCATCGGCATCATCGCCGCCATCGGCGATGCCCCCATCATCATCGTCGACCACGTCGCCTTCGTCTGCGACGACCACCACTGCATCATCCTCCAAAGCGAAGGCCCTGACCAATGCGTCCACATTGTCCTCAACCCAGCGCGCTAGGTTGCGCCCGGAACAAGCGTGAGTGCAGGGGTGATAAGCGGCGTCAAAAGTCAAAGTTGGGGTCGGCATTGAGGTAGGCTAAGACATGGGAGAAAGTGCGCTCGAGCAGGCCACACCCCCTTTCCTCCACAAGCTGGGGAGCTCTGGCAGATCGAGCCTCCAGGCGCGTCACCACCTCGGTGAAGAAAGTCATGTGGCTGGCATAATCAATTGAGTGAGGGGTCGGCACCTCCACGTCGCAAATGTGGCCCAAGGCGATATTGGCCTGTTAGGAGATCACGAAGCATAAAGGGCATGCTCGCTCCGGCGTTCGATGTTGGAGCACCTCCTCCGTGTTTTGCCTCGCGACAGCCTCTGGTCATCAACCTGCCTCGGAGAAACGCCTTCAGCGTGGGTGGAGGCCAAGTCCTGCTTGCCCGTGACCGGCGGCGTCGTGGCTTCAGCGCCCTCTCGGCCTCGTCCAACACAGGCACGAGGGCAGCGGCCTTGCCCTCATCCTCCACACCCGAGCTTCAGCTTGGTCGTGCACCCCCTCCAGGTCGCTTGCGAACCTCGGCCACCCGGCGGTTCACCTCTTCCTCAACTCCAGCCTCGCGAGCCCGAAGGCGTCTTACAGCTTGGGCAACTAGGCGTTCCCTCGTCTCCAGTTGCTCGAGCTCGCGGCTACGCTCCATGGCCTCCAGGGCCAGTGCCTCATCACGCTTCCGGACCTCCTCTTCTTCCGTGGGCGTCCCCTCGGCTGACGCCTTAAGAGCGGCCAGCGCCTCCACCTGCTGCTCAAGGGATCGCCCCAAGCACAGGAGCTCCCGCATGCTTCTTCGGCCAGCCTCGCGGCGGCGTCAGCCTCATGGGCCTCTTCCAAGGCTGGTGGCCGGGCTTCATGGGAAACCTTGAGAGGCGCCTCGGCCTTGGCGTTCTCAAGTTCATCTTGATAGCGGCCGAGGTTGATGGCCACCTTGAGCTGCGCCCGCTCCTCACTTGACGGATACCTTGACCTCAAGGCGAATCGACACTCATGAGCTCTTCACCAAATCGGCTCATCGCGTTCATTGCCTCTGGAAGAGCTCATGGTGAGCGCGACGCTCCGCCCACCCTCAAGCTCGAGCGCTTGAGCCTTCTCATCCTCCACCTCGGGGCTGCAGGCGGGGTGCCAAGCGCCACCCCTCGGCGGGGCTGGCGCCACCCGGCACCAGCCCGTCCTCGCGAGAAGCCCAAGCCTGCCGGGGCTCACTACTTGAAGAGGAGCCGAGGATCGACGCCAAAAAATTGCCGTCAAAGACCAGCGGAGGAGTCTTGGGCACACCTGCCAGGCTCCACACCAGACCAAGGGAGAGGGGCGACAAAGCTGCAGGTTCAGCGCGCCAGGAAGGCAGGAGCGCCCCTTCGACCAGCCTTGCTCCAGGAGCAACCAGCAGACCCGGAGTGCTCGTGGCCGGCAGAAGAGTTAAGGAAGAAGGAGGCCGCTTCTCAGGAGGCGCGGCTGCCTCGATGGAAGGAGCCCTGAAGAACTGACGTTAGGAGACAAAAAAAACAGTACACAAGGAGCCACAGCGGGACGATACTTACACGTCGACGGCGATGTACTTCCTCCGCTTCAGCAGTCCAAAGATGCTACTGCTGCTAGGGGATCCCTTCCTCTTGCGGAGCTCTTCAAAGTCCACACAAAGGCGACCGAAGCGCTGGACGTGGCGGCCGGTGCGCAGCGGGGCCGAAGAAGAGCTCGGAAGAATATCTTCAGGGGTGCCCGGTTGTGGCGAACAGTCGGGCACCATTTCACCACGACCTCCCGAGGCTCCTGGAGCCTTAGCCTCGGGAGTCGCATACAGCGTCTCCTCAGCAACCGACGCCTCAGGAGGGGAGTGGCAGGCTCCTGAGGACGATGCCCCAGGATCACTACTCGGCCGCGTGCTCCTCGGCACTCGAGCCGCCGACCTCCGTCTGAGCTCGCCCACACCGCGTCGCTTGGGGGCGAGCTCAGCACTCGAGCAGAAAGGAACCCGACGCGGGGTTCTCATAAGAGGCCCTATGAGGCCGATCGACGCGGCCCCCATTCATCGAAGAGGCATGTCCTTTTCAAATTCATCCTTATTCTTGCTGCGATGCAGCAAGCAGTTCTTCGAGGCAGTTCGGCGGCGAAGAAAGACACCGTCGGGACCTTGAAACCTTTTACGCGCGCCCAGGAGGAGCCGGACTCCTGAAACCTCATGTGGTCTGGCTGCTGAGCAAGGTCCACATTAGGCGAGAATGGCGCTGAAGCGGGCGACCCGGCGTTGGGCGAATTCCTTCACCACAATCGGTGCGATTCGCGCGATCTTTCGGCAACCTCCTTTGAGCGAGGGCGTGGGCAAGGCCGGGGATCGCGAGCAGCGATGGCTCCGGCCGGAGTTAGAGCAGTGGGCCCGAGCGGAGCTGAAGCGAGGACTGAGCACTGGCATCCGCGAACACCCATCGTGTCGGGTTCGGCTCGTGGATGGAAGCTAAAATCAATCCCCTCGCCCGCCATCACAGCCACGACCTGGAAGCTCATGCACCCCGAGCATTGCCGAGGGTCGGCCAGATGCAATGAGAAGAAGTGACGGTGGAGGGCCACCGAGGGAGCAACGCCCATCATGGCTTTGCACACGAAGGCGAAGACAGCAAGCAGAGTCACAGACTGAGGGTCGGGATGCAGCATGTGGATCTGGTAATGCTCAATCACCGCAATGAAGAAGGCGGAGAAGGGAGCAATCAGGCCCGCCCAGAGGGCATCTATGAAGATTGGGACCTCAGTGGCCATCTGAGCCATGAGAGTATGAGACGCAGGCCAAGCCACCGTCTCCCCCCACTCATCGAAGCTAGAAGCAAACATCGGGCGCACCTTGCCCATGGCCTCGTCGTTGAGCACCCAAGACCGGCCGAGCGCCGACGCAAAGGACGGAGGCGCAGCTAGAAGAGACAGAGGACTCTTCCCCTTCTCAGCTTGTTTTGGTGCCATGGCGATGGGGTGGGCGGAGCGCAAGTCAGATTCGAGAAGAGAAGCAGAGCCACAAGGAAGCAGGGGAATTGGGGAAGCAAGGTGCAGGAGGCGGGGGAATAACTGTGTAGGCCGCAGGGGCCGCATAGCCAGGCGGTTTAAAGTCAGCGTGGGGATGTAGAGATGCCCACGTCCAGTCAACCGCCACGCGTCAATTGAGGCCGCAGGCTTTTGGGGCCCGCGGTGCTCCGAACTTGACCCTTAGCCGCCCATGAAGCCAAGCCAGCGCACCTTGGGCCGGGGGTTCTTGTTGGCATTCTAGGAGCAGGGCTCCCGGACTTGCACTGCGGCCCACAGTGGCTAAGCGATGAGCCGTACAACCATCTTCGTCAACAAGGCACCCAAGACCCTCGCGAGTCCAAGCCTTCTTGGCGGACAACATAAGACCTCCTCTGAGGTGGCCTAGCCAAGCAGGCTCACGAGGAGCGGAGATATCAAGGCGAGAAAACCTCCACGAGGCTCTCGTGGCGTGAGCCATGACCCGAGCAGTACAGGCGGGTGACAGTGAGGCGCCGGTCTTGCATGACATCCCTATTTCCTCTTTGGTGATCTGGAGGCCAGCGCAGGAGAAGAGTACCGAGGCATCAGGCAAAGGTTGCCATATTGGTGCAACGAGACCAAGACCAGGAGGACGGCAAGGCGGAGGTCATCGTGGAGCCCAAGACAGCGTCACCCCAGAGCTTTTCATAGGCGAAGACCGCTTTTGTCAGGATAGCTTGTAGTAGCTGTCCCCCTTCAAATTTGTCTGCCGTTGTTGGCTTCCTTCCCGCTCGATATTTGGGAAGAGGACCAAGGCCTATATAAGTAGAGCTAGCCACCACAGTAGAGGCATTGAATCCTCATGCCACAAGTTCATACGCACAAGAACTCCTCAACCTCAGGAGGCTGTTCTTCCCTTGTACTGTTCATCATCAGCCCAAGAGGCAATCCACCACCACCACCTTTGGGTAGGGTATTACACCTAGCAGTGGCTTGAACCGATATAAACCTCGTGTCTTTCTATGTTGTGAGTTCATCGAGTTCGTCGCGAGATCTTAGTGAGCTAGAGCATAGATCATGGGAGGGAAAGACTTGTAGCGCACAGGTGTTCAGACCTTAAGGGTTTGCGGAACCCCACATCCGGCAGAGAGAGGACCGGCAAGGCCGTCAAGGGGCCTATGTTTTGGTTGCCGGCAGGAGTGGTCCCGCTGAGCAAAAAATCTCACCAGTCCGCTATCATCACCATGATGCCGGACTTCACTACCTGCTGACCTCGACCCGGCTTGGGGTGAGCCGCGCGGCGAACAAGGTCTTGAGGAGTTTTTGACAACAGCCGAGAGAACTATGTCATGACAGCAGCTTCTCATCTGCGACACCACCAAAGAGGAGCTGGACTACATCACCGCCAGGCGGCGGAGGCGGCGCTTGCCCGGGAGGCCGACACGGACGCAGAGGAGATGGAGCTCGCCCAATGGGCGGAGTCTGCCGGGGAGGCCAGCGGCGATGGCGCCGGGGCCCCCTCATTGAAGACCTGGGCGACGAGTCGTCCGAAGAGGAGGTCGAAGTGGACGACCCTCCAGCCGCGTGGAAGACGCGCGTCCTGCAGTGGGCCAGCTCCGGTGAGCCGGTCGGGCCTGGTAGGACCGTGCAACGGCAACCGGCTTAGGAGCAGCTCTGCGCCAGACGAGGGCGATTAAGGCCGCGGCAGCGTAGAAGATGGTGAGGGCCGCGGTGGCAAAGAAGACGGCGACTGCCTCCTCCTCGTCCAAGCGGCGCCAGACCCCATCCCCTTCTCCTCCTCCTTCGGACATCATCTTGGAAGCTGAGTCCGACCTCGGATCCTTCAGCCCAAAGACGAAGAGGAGGCAAGAGGCGGGGGACGAGTAAGCACCTTGCCTTTCATCATTTTTGACCCTCAGCTGGTGTCATCCTCTTTAATGTGATCTTGTGCTCACAGGGACATGGAGCTGGCTCATAGGGTGGCGAAGAGGGCCAAGATGTCGACGGGCGGCAAGCCCCCGGCGAGCACTTCCCGCACGCCAGAGTTAGTGGTGATCATCCCGGACAACAGCCCCTGGCGCAGCCCCCGCTCCAGCCCCCAGCGTGAGTTCACTACTCATCTCCTTGTCGACGGGCACTGGGGTGTAAATTGTTGATGCTGACCTTGCCGGGATTGTAGGAGGAGAGCGGCAGCAGGAGGAGCCACTGAGGGCCACACCCAACACGCCTCCCCCATCGACCACGTCGCCTAGAGAGGCGTCACCGGCGAGGACGCCCACCACCGGGCCCACACACATGGAGGAAGAGGAGGGCGGCATGGGCGCTAGTGGCTCCATCCCGGCAACGAACGTTGGCAGGGAGGGAAACACTTCCCAGCTTGGAATGGGTGAGTTATCTGCTTCCCATTTCTTGTCGCTCGGTGTGTTTTTTTTTTGCTTTTGTTCTGAACCTTGGCCTTGTCCTTGCTTTATCTTATCTTCTGGCTTCCAGACCTTCCCTCGACGAACCAGGAGGATGTCGACACCGTCATCGAGGAGGTCGCCAAGGATGCCGAGGCCGAGGCCGACAAGATTGCTATCGAGGAGGCCGCCAAGACCGCCTCTAAGGAGGCCGCCAAAGGGCCTGCCGGGGAGGCCGGCAAGGATACCGCTGAAGGGGCCGGCGAGGCCGCTGCTGGTGAGGCCGATATGGCTGCCAGCGAGGACGAGGTGGCCAACGACCAACCTTCCTCCCCTCCGGCCCCCGCCCCGGGCAGGTACTTGAAGGTGGGCGACGGCCTGTTCGTCCACCTCCCACGGACGGCGGGCACCAAGGCGCCAGCCAAGGGGGAGGTGTTCGACGACGAGGCGCTCGCCACCGCCGGGCTCAAGGTTGTCGACGAACCAAGCCCCGGCGACGGCGGTTCCCAAGAGGAGCAACTTCTCCGGGCCATGGGCGCCAACTCAGAAACTCCAGCCGCTTCACCGTGCTTGCCTGGACAAGGTGAAATCCAGGATGGCGGCGGTGGACAAGCCGGAGGCAGATCTAGAGGAGCACGTCACTTAGACGCAAGCCTGGTTCCGCGACGTTCGGGAAGGAGTGAAGGCTGCCCAGGACGAGCTGGCCGAGTGCAAACGGGAGCTCATCCTGAAGCAGACTGAGGTCGAGAAGGCCCAGGAGGTGGCGAAAGAACAATCCGCCAAGGACGAGGCTGCCCGGTGGTAGCAGGAGGCTTTGTTGAACTCCCAGGAGGAGGACCTGGCCGCCCGCGAGGAAGCTCTCACCGCCACGCTCCGCGGCAAGGACGAGGAGGTTGAGAAGCTCGTCGCACAGTGGACCCAGGATGCCGGCAAGGTGAAGGATCTGGAGGTGGAGCGGGATGGGCTGAAGAAAGAGGTCTTGGAGCTGACGGAGGAGAAGGACATAGCCAACGGCGCTTTGGCGGATGCGCAGGCCATAGTCCTCGGCAAGGCCGAACTACTCTCCAAGGCCAACGACCTGAAGCTGAAGCTGGATGGCCTGGAGAGGATGCTTTCGGAGGCTAGGGCTCGTGAGGAGACCCTGAACCAGGTCCTGGTGGAAGAGAGGCAGCAGAGGAAGAACGGCGCCCCAACCACGAGGACTATGTGGCCAGCGTGGAGCTCTGGATCAGCCGCCTCATCGACGTCGCGGGAAGCTCACCGCCCAGCTTGCCGTCATGGGCATGCCAGACGTCAGGCTCTCCGAGGACAGGAACATAAGCCCCAACGCCAGGCTGACCTTGTTCTTCGAGCGCATCCTCGAGGCCCTGGATCAGCTCCGCTCCAACCAGGCAACTTATCTGGCCAACGAGGCCCCGAGGCTCTGCCAGGGTGCCCTGACCAAGGTGCTCACCAAGGTGGCGTTCTAGAACCCCACCGTCAACTTCGTCGACGCGTTGGAGAGCTTGCCGGAGGAGGAGGACCTCGCGGCGCTCAAGGAGCGTATCAAGCCCATCGACAGAGTCCAGAGGGTGGAGGGCCAGCGCCGGGACTAGGCACCCCGTTTCTCGTTGCCGCTGCAAGTTCAAGACCAAGACAATTTTATCTTAAGTTAGAACCGCAGCGATTTATTGATGTAATATAACTCTGCAGTACTTTGAAATGATGCATGTTATTTACCTGTTTGATCTTTCTTGGTATGTACGCCCTACGCTTGGTTGGATAGGCTTGTCGGCGCGTAAACCCAAGCCATGGAGCTTTGAGGACAGATCCTTGGTGGCCTACTGGGTGTGCTTGCTGCCGGGCAAACCACCTTACCGCTCTCAGCGTGGCTGCTTGAACTGTTGAGCGGACTCGAAAAAGAACAAGGGTGTTGCCAATAGCGGATAGGCCACCCTGCCGTTCTCAACGCAGCTGATCGAACTATTGAGCGGACACGGAACAGAACAAGGGCGTTGCCAATAGCGGGAGGGTCCCTTCGCGTGCAGGTTTTCCATACAAAGAGCAAGATCTTTCGAGGAAAATAACTTTATAAAAAGGGAGTAACTCAAAGCTTTGTGCGACTTACCTTTTCGTGCCCACACGGATGGCACCAGAGGGCGGCTGATCGACGTTGCCTTCTCCTCTTGAGCCCTCCCCATGGAAAAG
The DNA here is from genome assembly GCA_021605205.1 of Aegilops longissima. Taxonomy (NCBI): domain Eukaryota; kingdom Viridiplantae; phylum Streptophyta; class Magnoliopsida; order Poales; family Poaceae; genus Aegilops; species Aegilops longissima. The sequence continues at coordinate 172,165,826 of CM038681.1, read as the reverse complement.
TCGATGCGTCGGCTTCAAAACCGGATTTTCGCAGCTGCGCCCCCCTACATGGTGCGCCAAAGATGTCAGAGAAATGACACCTATGGGATCACAAAGAATCCCTTCTATGGTTGACAGGACACGAGGCTGTGGGAAGAGCGGGATTAGAATATCAACACGAGGGAGTTTATTTAGGTTCGGGCCACAAGCAATGCGTAATACCCTACTCCTGCTGGTGTATGTTTATCTGGTCTTCCTTGGACTTGCTATAGAGCGTGCAGGGTCCAAAAATTTCGAATCCTCTCTCAGTATGCCGCAGGCCTCCTTTTATAGTCAAAGGGGGCTGCCACAGTGGCACACAGGAGGTGGAAAGTTGTACAGTGTACAAGCTTATCGCCTGATATCACTGGACAAAACACATTAAATGCACTACTTAGGTGTCCTCTTACTTTATCGGGGACGGCAACGGCCTGCCCGTCGTCAGCCGCTTCGCCTTGCTCCGACAGGCGTCCAGGTCAACGAGGCATGCAGCGCCATGTAGGCTGGCAGGCTGCTGAGCTGGTGTGGTGGCAGGGTCTTCACGAAGATCTGCATGCCACCACGCAGGTGTTTGCTGAGTTGGCCTGGAAGCTGCGCGCCGCCACGCAGGTGCCTGCCTAGTTGATGGGCTGGCAACTGTGTGGGAATGGCGGTGGAGCCTTGGTGTGGGCTTGGTTGCGGCCTCGTAGATGTCCTCGGCAAGTGCCTTGCCGGGGCCCCGAAAAGGATCTTGCTGGGGTCTTGCAGGAGTCCCCGGCAAGGGTCTTGCCAGGGGTCTTGTGGGTGTCTCTAGCATGGATCTTTCCGGAGGTCTTCATCTTCTGGTTCTCATCTAGCCCTGTAGGCTTCTGATCTTCACAAAGATCTGCATGCCACCATGGAGGCGCCTCCCGAGCCTTGGTTCCAATGTGTCGATGGTGTCGGAACTCTCAGGCTCAAGGGTGGCGGCCACGTTGGTGTTGGGAAAGTTGCCCCAGCAAGGTTCTTGTCGGGGCTGTGGAGGCCGTCCCAGCAAGGGCCTTGCCAGGGGAGTTCACCTCGCCCTTCTGCTCTTCATGCTTCTGGTCTTGAGCGCTGCTCTGGTAGTCTTGCGTCCTTGCCTCCTCTGCCCGGCCAAGCGTGGTCGTAGGGGCGGCTGCAACTGCTCGCGCACAACTAAAGGGGTACCTAAAGGACCCCTACTTTTGTACACCGACACCACGGGAGGGTAGGACAAAAGATGTCATGCAAGTTCTTTTAATAAAGCACGTATGACTATTTACGGAATACATGCCTACATTATATCGATGAACTAGAGCTAGTGCCGTATCTCCCTAGGTTATAACTGTCTCATGATGAATATCATCCAACAAGTCACCGATCCAATGCCTACAAATTTATCCTTATTGATCTTGCTGCGTTACTATTGCTATTATCACTGTTACACTTGCTACAAATTACTGCTATCATCATATCGTTATCATTGGTGTCAAGTACTATTATCAAAACTATCAAACTACTTTGCTACTGATCACTTTGCTGCAGATAATTAACCTCTAGGTGTGGTAGAATTGACAACTCAGCTGCTAATACCTTCAAATATTCTTTGGCTCCCCTTGTGTCGAATCTATAAATTTGGGTTGAATACTCTACCCTTGAAAACTGTTGTGATCCCCTATACTTGTGGGTTATCAGATTGCAATAGGCAATAGAGAGTTTGCAAGCCCATCTCGGTGAGACCGAGATCCCATCGGTGAGACCACACTGATAGGGTTTCTGGCAGTGGCTATGTCAAGTGAACTCGGTGGCGCCGGATAGATCAAATCGGCGGCGCCGAGTTTGACTTTAGGTTTAGGACATATGTGGAAATAAGAAAGTGGTTGAGGGCTTTGGAGCATATCACTAAGCACTTTGAGCAAGCAAGCCATTAAGCAACACCTCATCCCCTTTTAATAGTATTGGCTTTCCTATGGACTCAATGTGATCTTGGATCAGTAAAATGAAAATGTAGAGTCTTGAGCTCTTGCCAATATTTGTCCTTAGCATCTTGAAGGGGGTTCCACATCCTCTTGTCCATGCCACACCTTTGTTAAACTTACTGAAATATACTAGATGAAAATATTAGTCCAACAAGAGATATGTTGACATTAATTACCAAAATAACTCAGGGAGCACTTGTGCTTTCAATCTCCCCATTTTTGGTAATTGATGACAGCATACATCAAAGCTTTAGATAAAGATATGAAGAATAGCAAGTAAAGCTTTGGGAGGACATATAACATGCATAGGCTCCCCTACATGCATGTATGCAATCATGTGAATATGGAATATAAGAGCATGTGAATGCATAATCATGACAGAGCAAGCAATGAGTTACATGTATCTTGGCTATATGCATCAGAGCAAAATGATGTGAATATAGGAAGTGTACCTCCATATCCATGATTCCTTCTTGCAAACAATATGTACAGTAGAAATAGATCATCATGCACATGAGTGTGATGCATATAGTTACCTTGTGGTCTTGAGGTGGCTTTGGAATAAGTGAACCTGAGTAAACAAGGTTAGATAACACAAGAACACCTACTGAACAATGCAAGAACAAGAAACCACAAGAGTACCAAGATTGGGATGACATGTAGAGAGTGAGTGCTAGGTACTCTATTTGGATATAGACATGTCCCAAAAAAGATATGCAATGAATTCGAAGATTTCCTTTCCTTCCCTTAAATGTCTTTCTCCCCCTGAATCTTATATTGGATAATGGAAGAAGATAGGGAAAAGAAAATCAGAGCAAAAAACAATCATAATCAAACATAACACATACTAACATGTCTTTCCCCTCTTGAAGACATGTGACTTCTCTCCTCTATGGATAACAAGCATCTAGAGAAGCTTAAGATGTGCATACTATCTTATGTGATAAGCTTTGATGTGCTCTCTCTCCCCCTTCGACATCAATTTCCAAGAAGGGGTCTTCTGGAGCATGAGTCAAGTAGGTTTGGTCCTTGAGTCATAGTACTAAGCAAATGCTGGTACAGGACAAGAATCATCGAGTGGAGCTGGAACAAATATGCAGGATGCAAATGGCAAAGTGTTTTATCAGTGTTGAATTTGGTTACTCCGAGTTGTTTGCTTCGGTGGCACCGAGTTATTTCAGTTTAGCCGAAAGAAACAAGCTGGTGAGACCGAATTCAACTTAGAGAGAAAACAATTGTCATCTCAGCTCACTTAGGCAGATAAGATCTGTCGAATGTGGGATTCTGGCAAACCCTTGAGGTTCGAACACTCGGGTGCGCGCGAATTCTTTCCCTTCTGCTGATCTACGCCCTAGCCCGCAAAGATCTCGCGGACGAACTCGACGAACTCGCAACACAGAGAGACACGAGGTTTATACTGGTTCGGGCCACCATTGTGGTGTAATACCCTACTCCAGTGTGGCGGTAGTGGATTGCCTCTTGCACTGATGATGAACAGTACAAGGGAAGAATAGCCTCCTGAGGTTGAGGTGTTCTTGTGACTAGGCTCTCGATCGGGTTGGATCAAGCTAAGATGAGATGCCTCTGCTATGGTGGCTAGCTCTACTTATATAGGCGTTGGTCCTCTTCCCAAATATCGAGCGGGAAGGGACCCAACAATAGCAGGCAAATTTGAAGGGGGACAGCTAGTACAAGCTATCCTGACAAAAGCGGTCTTCGCCTGCGAAAAGCTCTGGTGGTGACGCTGTCTTGGGTTCCATGAGGACCTCCGTCTTGCCGTCCTCCTGGTCTTGGTCTCATTGCACCAATATAGCAACCTTTGCCTGATGCCTCGGTACTCTTCGCCTGCGCTGGCCTCCTTAGCACCAAAGAGGAAATAAGGACGCTACGCGCCGGGCGCCACTGGTGCCGCTTCGTTATGGCTCACGCCACGAGCCTCGTGAGGTTTTGCCCGCCTTGATATCTCCGCTCTCGTGAGCCTGCTCGTTAGGCTACACCGAGGAGGTATTATGTCGTCTACCATGAGGCTTGGACCCTCGCGAGGGTCTTGGATGCCTTGTTGATGAAGATGGGCCGTCACGGCCGCCGGCTTAGCCATGTCAGGCCGCAGTGCAAGTCTGGGGCCCCTGCTCCCGTAACACCGACAGAGCCCCGGGCCCAAGGTGCACTCGGGCTTGGCTTCGCGGCGAGGCCAAGGGTCAAGTTCGGAGCACCGTGGGCCCCAAAAGCCTGCGGCCTTGGTTGACGCGTGGCGGTTGATTGGACGTGGGCGTCTTCGCTTCCCTACGCTGCCTCGGCAACTGCCTGACCTGACAAAAGGTTGGCGCAGGCAGCACTTGCCTTCATTGCTTCTTCCTTGCATCGCTCCAGATCCCCTTTCTTGCTCCTTGCCACCGCTACCTCCAGATCCGCCCCAATCTCATCCTGCACCCGCAATCCATGGCGCCGCGCAAAGTCAAGACTTCCTCAGCGCCGGGTTGCAAGCTGGCCTTGGAGGCGCCCACTGTCACGGAGAAAAGCCTCTCCTCCGTGCGCCTGCTGACGGCGGGCGAGAGCAATGAGTGGGGGGCAACCGAGCTCCGGCTTGCCTCCGACGTGCCCGAGCCCGAGGGAAGCACCTACTTCCCCTTCTTCTCGAGCAGCATCGCCGTTGGGTTAGTTCCTCCCTTCTCTGATTTCTTTTACGAGGTCCTTGACCACTATGGTCTGCAGGCGCTACATCTCCATCCCAACTCTGTCCTCCTCTTGTCCATCTTCGCCTACTACTGCAAGGCGTACCTGGGCGTGATGTCGTCCGTGGCGTTGCTTCCCCATTTCTTCTTCCTTCGTGTCAGTGAGGGTCACATCTCCGGATGCGCTAACATTATTGCGTGTGGCAAGGCCAACTCGATCTCGAGCACCGGGAAGAGGGCCGACAACATCCGATCCAAAATGGGTCATGATGGATGCCCAGCATGTCGATCCGCGCCTGGCGTTGCCGACGGAGGCGCCTCGGCAGGGCAAGGGGTTGCTGTCGACATTCTAGGAACGGGGGTCCCCAGACTTGCCTGCCTGCGGCCTGCGGCGTGGCTTCAGTGGTGGCCTAGTACGGCCCATCTTCATCAACACAAGACTCAATACCCTCGCGAGGGGCCAAGCCTCGCGGGGCGGACGATGCAAGGCTTCCTCAAGGACGACCTCGCTAGGCAGGCTCGCGAGGAGGTGGAGAGATCAAGGCAGGGTACCTCGCAAGCTGCTCGTGACGCAAGCCATGATGATCGAGGCCAAAGGGTGCCAGGTGGGCGCCACTGCAGGCAAAGGTCCTTGTTTCCTCTTTGGTGCAAAGGGGGGAAGCACAGACGCGGAGTACCGAGGCATCAGGCAAAGGTTGCCATTTCGATGCAACGAGACCGAGACCAGCGGAGCGGCAGGATGGAGGTCACCGTCGATCCCAAGACGGCATCATCGCCAGTGCTTTTGGCAACCGAAGACCAACTTTAGTCAGGATAACTTGTACTAGATGTTCCCCTTCGAAATGGCCGTTGTTGGCGCCCTTCCCGCTCAATATTTGGGGAGAGGCCCAGGGCCTCTATAAATAGAGCTAGCCACCACAGAGTAGAGGCATCAAGAATCAAGACTTGGGAAGCCTAGCCAGAGAGAGAGAGGCGATCGAACTCACCCAAGCAGTTCATCGCACCACCCCAAGAACACTCTCGCGAGGCTGTTCTCCCTTGTACTGTTCATCATCAGCCGAGGCAATCCACCACACCACACACCGGAGTAGGGTATTACACCACAACGGTGGTCCAACCAAGATAAATCTCGTGTCCCTTGTGTTGTTCATCGCTTCCAATTTAGATCTCACGAGGCGATCGACGAGATTGGTAGGGGAGAGATCTTCGCGCACCCCAAAGTTCGAACCTTAAGGGTCCGCCGAACCCAACGTCCGACATTTGGCGCTACGGGTAGGTGCGCCGTAATCTTTCTCCCGTTGTTCGCTCGATCTTCCGTCGTGTCCATGGTCGACGCTGCTGGCTCGCGCCGCCCGCCGCCGCCTGTGACGACGCCTCGATGGCGGGCGCCTGCTGTTCCCCATCGCCACCACGTTTCGCCCTCATGGCGCTAACGCCCACCCACTCCGCCGACGCCGGGCGCTGAAGCCGGGGGCTCGAGCCTCGCCCCGCTTTGCGACGGTGCAAGGGCTGCAAGTTCAAGCCGACATGCCACCGCTTACACGACGGCGCTGCCGACCCGCAGGCCTTCCTGCAGGCATATGAAGAAGCCGTCCTCAAGGCCGGAGGCGAGGACAAGGTCATGGCGAACTGGCTGCCCATGGCCCTCACCGGCATCACGCGCATGTGGCTGCTCCACCTGCCAGCAGCTTCTGTGGCCTCCTGGGAGGAGCTGCGCAACCTCTTCCTTGCCCACCATGCTGCGCCGACACCCCCGGTTGTCGCGGCCATCCTGGGCGGATCACAGGGGCCACCTTCGAGCCGCCACGTCAAGCCATTCGTCCGCCAGATCGGCGCTGCCCTCAAGCGCCGAGAAAATCCCCGAGCTGGGTGGCACCTGAGGCCGATTTGACCTTCAGCTCGGACGATCACCCCTCCAACACCGCCAGACGGCGCTGGCCTCGGCGTCAGTGCACCCCCACCATCTCGCCAAGTAGCCGCTACCAGACACTCATCGACGGTGGTGCCTGCCTCAACGCAGCCTTTGTGGAGGCCTTCACCTCTTCACGTGCCGCTAGAGCTGCTTCAACCCAAGAGGCCTTTTTGGGCGCTTGAGGCGGTTCCACCGCCCTCGGGCAGATCCGCTTTCCGGTGACCTTCGGCACCCACGACAACTTACACACATAGCTGATCAACTTTGACATCGCCCCCATCGTCCTCCCATACAATGCCATCCTCGGCTACCCAGCCTTGGCCCAGTTCATGGCAGCGACTCACCCGGCGTACAACCTCATGAAGATGCCCGGAGCAGCGGGCCCCATCGGTCGAGACACAAGGATGCGCTGCAGCGCCAAGCTTGCTCTTCAAGGCGGCATGTGGCACAACCCGCCAGCACGGATGTCCTCGAGCCCAAGGGGGCTGCGCCGGCTAAGAAGAAGCAACTATTCAGCCAAGACAAGGCGGAGACCAAGCAAGTACGGTCAACGAGGATGGATCCACTGGCGCCACCTTCACAATAGGCGCCAACCTTGAGCCTGAGCAAGAGGAGGCCCTAGTCAGGTTCCTGTGTGCAAACAAGAAGGTGTTTGCATGGGAGCCTAATCAGCTGGCGGGGGTCCCAAGAGATGTAATTGAACATCATCTGAACGTGTGCCCCAACGTGCGCCCCGTGATGCAGAAGGCAAGGCAGCAGTTCACGGAAAAGCAGGCCTTCATCGTCCAAGAAACCCGCAAGTTGGATGCAGCAGGAGTCATTCACAAGGTCTGCTACCCTGATTGGCTGGCCAACCCTGTTGTTGTGCCAAAAAAGGGAGGAAAGGAACGCAAGTGTGTCGACTTCAACAACCTCAACAAGTCCTGCCCACAGGATCCATTCCCGCTCCCCCGCATCGACCAGATCATCGACTCTATCGCTGAGTGTGACCTATTGTGCTTCCTGGATGCCTTCTCGGGCTATCACTAGATCAAGATGGCGGTAGAAGATGTGAAGAAAATGGCCTTGCTGACCCTGTGTGGAGTATACTGCTATACCTGCATGCCATTTGGGTTGCGCAACGCAGGCGCGACCTTTCAAAGGGTCGATGCACACGCCTTGGGCCGCAGCTGAGAGGAACATCAGCTTATGTCGATGACATTGTGGTGAAGTCTCTGGAGGCAAAACCCTGACACAGACCTGAAGAAACCTTCGCAAGCCTCAATGAAGTGGACCTGCGGCTCAACCCGAGAAGTGCGTGTTCGAGTCCCTCTGCAAGCTCCTCGGGCTTCCTCGTCCCACAGGCATCGAGGCTAACCCAGAAGGTCGAGGCGGTCAAGGCATGAGCCCGCCAAGACCCTCAGAGAAATGCGTAGCTCACCGGCGAGTAACCGCAAGTAGGGCGTTTCATCTCCAAGTTGGGAGAGCAAGCACGCCTTCTTCAAGCTGATGAAAAAGAAAGGCCCCTTTGAATGGACTGAAGAGGCCGACAAGGCATTCCAAGATCTCAAGAAGTACCTTACCAGCCCTCCGGTGATGGTGGCTCCGCGCCCTCGGGAGCCCTTGGTGCTCTACCTTGCGACCACCCCCTATTCTGCCAGTGCAGCCCTGGTGGCGGTTAGAGAGGAGCGCCGGACCAAGGCCGCAGCTGCCATCCCAACCAGGGCAGAGCAGAGCCCGGAAGGCCTCCCGAAGACCACAACCGCAGCAGAGCCCGGAGCGCACCCAGAGCGGAGGAGGCCTCTCCAGGCGACCAAGCGCTGGGGGCTCGGTCGCCTCAGGAGGCGCCTCAACCTCCGGAGGACGCAGGCTGCGCTAGTACCCTCAACCTCGTCGAGCACCCTGTCTACTTCGTCAGCACGGTGCTATGGGACCCGAGGGCGCGGTACCCCATGCCCCAAAAACTCCTCCTCGCACTGTTGGTGGCCTCGCACAAGCTGCAACACTACTTTCAATGCCATCCCATCAAGGTCGTCTCATCATACCCCTTGGAAAGGGTACTCAGGAGCCCCAACTTAGCTGGGAGAGTCGCTGAATGAAAATCGAGCTGCAAGCGTTTTAGCTGGAATTCAGCACGACCAGGGTCATCAAGGGCGTCGCACTTGCAGATTTCGTGGCGGAATGGGCAAAGGCACCGGGGCTCAAAGAGGGCGAGGACCGGGCGCTTTCCCCAGGAAGTGAAGCCCCGGACGGCTGGGTCATGTACTTCGACGGAGCGTTCTCGCGACAGTATGCTGGGTCAAGCGAAGGCTCATATCCCCACTCAGACAAGCCCTACTATGTCAGGCAACTCTGCTTTCAAAGATGGAGAGAAGGTCTCTAACAACATAGCAGAGTACGAGGGCTCGAGAAGGGCTTGAAAGCTGCAACGCTTTGGGGGTAAAGCGCCTCATCATCAAGGGCACCACAACTCTCGCTAACTTTCCAACAAGGTATACGAGCCAAGGACAAGCACATGGAAGCATATCTCGGAAGTCCGTGAGGATGGAGAAATAGTTTTGGGGCTGAGTTGTAACATAGCCTCAAGGCACCAATCAAGAAGCCGACGACATCGCAAAGAGGGCATCCAGCGGCTGCCTCAGAGCCCGGCGCTTCGAGGAGCGACTCTCAAACCTCAAAGAGCGCCATAACTATCAAGCACACCACAGCTTAGGGAGGAGCTCTCAACCGCCGCCTCGAGCCCCGCCTGCGCCCAACCTCGGCACGCTTGCTCTCGGCGCCGGAGCCTCGTGAGAGGTGTTGGACTGCGGAGTTCAAGTATTACTTGATGCAAGTGACCCTGCCGGAGAAGGAGGAGGACGCGGAGCACATGGCGCGACAGGTCACGGCCTACTGCTTCCAAGACGGAGAGCTCTACCGAAAGCGGCCGAATGACGTTACCCTACGTTGCATCTCCAGGGAGCAGGGAAAAGAGCTGCTGACAGACATTCACGGTGGAGACTGCGGGCACCACTCGGCTTTGCGCACACTCGTCGGCAAGGCATTTCACAGTGGTTTCTATTTGCCAACAGCACTCAACGACGCAATCGAGTTGGTGAAGGCTTGTGAAGCCTATCAATACCACGCCAAGCAGATTCACCAGCTAGCTCAGGGCCTTCAAACCATTCCCCTCTCGTGGTCGTCACGTCCGGGACCGGACATCCTTGGCCCATTTCTCGGTGCCGGGGCTATCAAGCATTTTACGTCGCCATTGACAAATTCACTAAGTGGGCTGAAGTGGAAGCTGTCCGCACCATCCCGGCCTGCTCAACAGTCAAGTTCATCAGGGGCCTCGTGAGCCGGTTTGGGGTACCCAATCGCATCATCACCGACAACGGTTTGCAGTTCACCAGCAATCTCTTCAAAACATATTGTGCTAACCTTGGAACGCAGATATGCTATGCCTCAGTGGCGCACCCACGGAGCAACGGCCAAGATGAGCGCGCCAACGCAGAGGTCCTGAAGGGCCTCAAAACCCGAACCTTCAAGAAGAAGCTGGAGGCCTGCGGCAGGGGCTGGCACGACGAGCCCAAATTGTGCTATGGTCCATCTGTACTACCATCGCCAAGTCGACCGCGAAACCCCGCTCATCCTCGCTTCACGGCCGAGGCGGTCCTTCCTCACGAGGTCGCATCGCCCGCTGGTCCTGGCTTTCAACGAAGCGCAGCAGGACGCCATGCGGGGGATGGACCTCGTTCTTGGGGAGGAACATCATCGGGAGGCTGCGCTTCAGGCTGCGAGATACTAACAAGCACTGCGGCGTTACACTTGCCGCAGCATCCGCCCCAGGACCCTCGAGGTAGGTGACCTCGTGCTCAGACGGGTGCTCTCCAGGGAGGGGCTACACAAGCTCTCACCCATGTTGGTGGGACCGTTCAAGGTTGTTCATGTCTCTAGGCCCGGCGCTGCATGCTTGGAGACTCAGGAGGGGGTGCCCATCCCGAACGCGTGGAACATCCAAAGATCTCCGAAGTTCTACCTTGAAGAAAGGCACGAGCTTGTGAAGAAGGCCAACGCCTGTGAAGCCTATTTCCGAGAAAGGCTCGAGCTCTGAAGAAGGCCAACGCTCAGAAGCTCATTTCTCGAGAAAGGCCCGAGCTCTGAAGAAGGCCAACGCCTGTGGAAGCCTATTTCCCGAGAAAGGCCCGAGCTCGTGAAGAAGGCCAACCCAGAAGCCTATTTCCCGAGAAAGGCCCGAGCTCGTGAAGAAGGCCAATGCCTGTGAAGCTCGGCCACCGTGACACTCTCACGTAATAATGAGTTTGGGCTGTACACGCCTGAGTCTCCGGAGATCCGCCTCGGCCTCGGGGCTCCGGCCCACGCCCAAGGCAGCACTTAGCTCTACACTGTGAGAAGACGTCAAGACTAGATTAGGTGCCGGACGCGCTTTTTCATTTGCTTTCTAGCTTGGCTTGTTCGCTCCTACTTGAAGTTTTATTGAAGTTGTTGCCGCCCTAGCTTGTGACTCTTTGTCTTTTTTTTCGCCACTTGCCTCGCTTTTTCTCGCAAAGAAGTCTCGCGAGGGAGCTACGCTGGCACCCTCACGAGTGTTTTCTGCCCTGCCGCTTGAAGCTTTCCTATCCAAGTCCACTACGGAGCACCCTCCCATTGCGGCCCCACGGGCATCACGACGCGAACACAGACCTGGTCGGTCGCTTCCACAACCGAGACCGCAGCTACCCTCCGGATAATCCTTGCAGACATGAAGCGCCAAGCAGGCCTCACTGGGAAGCGAAGACCGCGACAAGTCCCACCGAGCTAAGTAATTCCTGCACGCGGGCATGCGGCACAAAAACGCAGCACAGAAATAGCGGAAACATCATGATAATTAACAACAACAGTTCAGCACGCCCCCACGGGGCCCTACACTACTTTCTCTTTGCGCAGGGAAGGGAGAAAAGCAAAATAGGCACGACTTGCTCGGCACCAACTCGCGATGAGGGCTCGTACTGCCTCCGGAGCTCAGCCAGACTCCTCCTCGCGCTTCACCGAGGCGCGACGGCGGACTGACCCGCTACCTCCCTCCAGGCGGGCGCGACAGTGCGGAGGCTGGTCACGACCACCGCTGAAGGAGATGCTGTTCAAAGGAGAGCCGCCAAAGCTCGACGAGCCCCGAGCGCCACCGACCACGCGCCTGCCGTCATCTTCATCTGATCATCGCCGGGGCTGGGTACATGGTCGCGGTCATCGTCTTCGGGGCAGCACCCAGCTCGGCGACCGTCTTCTCTGAACACCCTCACGTAGAGGGTGGTGTCGTCGTCGAACTTGAAGTGCAGGGTACACCGCCGGCTTAGGCCACACGCGCGGGCAAATGTTTGCTACCAGGGTCGTGAAACGATTCCGCCGACGGAGACCTCCAGCCGGCCAGGAGAGGCCTCACTGCAACAACCGTCCGACCGAAGCCACAGGCCGCCGGGAGCGCCGGCCGGAAGTTCACCTACAAAGAAGCGGGGAAGCTGGAGCCAGGTGCTGGTCGGGTCCGCCAACCACACGAAGAACTCCGGCAGCACCTCCGTCGAGTGGAAGCACGGCCTAGGGGGCCGGGCAGTCACGGCGCGCCCCCCATCGACAACCTGGCGCCCATCGCCGCGCACGGGATCACCTCCCCGACCGCGGGAAGCCACTACGGGAGCCATAGGATGCTTGCGAGGACGGCCTCGGCCGCGCTTGGCCGGGGGAGAGTCAGGCCCTTCCCGACGAGCCTTTCCCTTCTCTGCGGCCGAAAATTTCTTCGGCGGCGCCATAGGGGATGACGAGTAGCTGGGATGGAGAGAAAGAAGGAAGCAAGGAGGGAGATGCGCAGCGGAGGCCTGCGCACTCCTGCATTTATAGCCGGAAGGAAGCCAACCGTCGGCCTCCACGCTCGCTGGTAATCCTGACCCGTTTCTGCATGCAGGGACTTCTCAAGTCGAGCGGTTGCCGAGGCAGCATGGGGAAGCGGAGACGCCCATGTCCAATCAACCGCCAGGCGACGCCCAAGGCTGCAGGCTAATGGGGCCCGCGGTGCTCCGCACTTGCCCCTTCGCTTCTCCGCTAGGCCAAGTCCGGGCGCGCCTTGGGCCCGAGGGCTACTATCGGCATTCGAGGTACGGGGGTCCCCAGACTTGCCTGTCTGCGGCCTGCGGCATGGCTTAAGTGGCGGCCCAGTACGGCCCATCTTCATCAACACAAGACTCAAGACCCTCGCGAGGGAGCCAGATTGCGGGCGGACGACAAAGGCTTCTCAGGACGGCCTCGCCAGCAGGCTCGCGAGGAGGCGAGAGATCAAGGCAGGGTATCTCGCGAGGTGCTCGTGGATGCAAGCCATGACGATCGAGGCCAGGCCGGCGCCAGCGGGCGCCGCCCGCGGCAGTCCTTGTTTCCTCTTTTCGTGCAAAGGGGCAAGCACATATGCGAGTACCGAGGCATCGTGCAAAGGTTGCCATTTCGATGCAACGAGACCGAGACCAGCTGAGCGGCAGGATGGAGGTCACCATGGAGCCCAAGACTAGCATCATTGCAAGTGCTTTTGGCAGCCAAGACCAACTTTAGTCAGATAACTTGTACTAGATGTTCCCTTCGAATGGCCGCTGTCGGGCGCCTCTTCCCGCTCAATAATTGGGGAGGCCTGTGGCCTCTATAAATAGAGCTAGCCACCATAGAGTAGAGGCATCTGGAATCGAGACTTGGAAAGCCTAGCTGAGAGAGAGGCGATCAACTCACCCAAGCGCTTTATCGCACCAGCCCAAGAACACCTCTCATGAGGCTGTTCTCCCTTGTACTGCTTCATCATCACCCCGAGGCAATCCACCACACCACACACTGGAGTAGGGTATTACACCACGATGGTGGCCCGAAACAGTATAAATCTCGTGTCCCTTGTGTTGTTCATCGTTTCCAACTTAGATCTCATGAGGCGATCGGACGTAGATCGGTAGGGGATAGATCTTCATGGGCATCCCAATGTTCGAACCTTAAGGGTCTGCCGGAACCCAACATCCGACAGTGGCCCAAGGCGGAGCTTGTCGACGAACGGGCATCATCAATGTTGGGGCAGATGATGATCGACCTGAAGCCGGGCAACGCGAGGGCGGCCAAGATAACGGGGGCGATGCTCCTGAGGGAGTTCTTGATGTTGCGGGTTCCCCCACTCCAAGAGCGCACGCGCCCCCTTTGGGAGCTTGAAGAAGAGGAGAACAAGACCCGCCTGAGGCCAGAGGACCTGCCTGGCGATGAATTGGACGCCGTCCTGGGCCTCATAGTCGGGGACAACCAGGAGTACCCGCCTAGCGCCTTCATTCCCCTGTTGCAATGCAGGGATCGGGAGGAATTCGTCGCCTCCAAGCCGACTTTTGATGCTCGCGGGCTGGTGCCGCCGGTGCTTCCAGGAGCTCCTACGTTGCAGAAACCGGTGGAGGTGTCTTCTGGCGAGTCCCGCGGAGACGGGGAAGAGGAGGTGGACTTTGAGAAGACCCTGGAAGAGGTGGGGGAGACTTCCCCTCCGAGCAAGGACGAGATTCTCCGTGCCCTTCCTGATGATGCCGAGGCCAACGCCTTCCAAGGGAGAGGGAGCAACCCCTCATCCCGATGAAGGGTAGGTCGTCGCTGGTGGCCCGTGGTGCCGACTCCGCCCCGGCACCTCCTGGGGCTGGCTCCGGCTCTGCCTCTGCTCCGCCTGGCGCCGCCGGAGCCCGAACGCCTGCCCCTCAGGTCCCGAAGCTGTCAGGCTTCAAGCTTCTCAAGCGGTTAGTGGAATACATCGCAGTGGATCGGTAAGTGTCTTAAGCTTTGCCTTGTCTATGCTTGTACTCGTCGTTTCCTGATACTCGCCCTTGGTTGATCAGGCCGACATGTTCGGCGAAGATTAGGAAGGAAGACGCAGCGGCCGTGCCTCCCGCAGAGAAAGGAGGCAACAACGCTCGCATCTCCCCAGCCCGATCGACCTCGCGAGGCCAAGAGGAGCATCACCGCGTGGAATCAGCCCCCATGGCCCCGCTGGCTCCGGATGTGCCGGTACTTGGCGCGGCTAACGAGGTCCCAGCTGTTCCGGGGTCCGCAGTCTCCCAAGCCCTGGTGACGATGTCGCTTCCTCCCACTGCTACACCTCCACTCCCTGCTTCTTCTGCTCCTGCTGCCGTCTTGGAGCGTGCCCTTTCGGAGATACCCAGCTGCAGGCGGATCTCCTAAGCACGGACCCGTTCGCGCGGCTCTGGGCCAGGCTGTTGTGGCTTCCGAGAGGAGAAGCAAGGAGCCGCCAGCGCTGCAGCCGATCGTGAGGCGGCGCTGAAAGACGCCAAGGCCGCCCGTGACCGCTGCCAAGTGCTGGAGGGCGAGTTGCAAAGCCTACGCGACAAGCACACCGAAGAGGTATGCTGCCGCCAAGCGAAGGAGGTGGAGATGAAGGCCCGGGTGGAAGCCGTCAAGAACCGTGATGCTGAGCTGGCGGAGCTGGGGAAGAAGCGGTCCACCGAGCGCAACCGGTTGGAAGAGTTGAGCAGAAGATGGGGACGAGGGAGGCCGATCTTGATGCCAAGGCGCGAGTCCTGGCTGAAGACCGCGTGGCTTTCGCCGATCTCGAGAAGACATCTCGCAAGGCACTGAAGACGCTCTACGAGCACAACCTGGAGAAGCCTCTGGACTCCGAGGAGGACGGCCCCGCCCAGCTGCTTCCTCTCGTGGTGAAGGCGCTTGAGGAGGTCGTTGATGGTCTCGGTCCCATGGCGGAGGCAGAAGCTCGCGTCCTGTTTTCAGCCACGCTGACTCGCGTCATTAGCCACCTGCACCTTCGCGACCCCAACGCTTGCCTTGACGAGCTGCTGGGGCCTGTAGCTGAAGATCAATGCGAGGCGGCTGCCGTGGCCATGCAAGATCAGGTGGGGGCCTTGCTAAGGAAGTTCCGCGGCTTTGTCTCCGCTCCTCTGTCCGGCGTCGTCGACCTTGTAGCTGGTGGCGAAGGTGAAGACAAAACTGCTCACGGGGGAGCACCTTCCGCAGGCGACGACGGCGTCTAGAGGTGACCGCGACCATTCTTCCCGTTCCGTTCCTGCGACATGTATCAAGCCTCGTGGAGGCGTTTAGACTTTTCATTTGGTATTGTGAGGACAATATGCTTGCAATATTTTCTTCAAGATTTTGCGGTTTCCTTCCTATTTGCTTTATGCGTCGGTGAGAGCCCGCCCGCAAGATACCTCAACCGCCATTGGGCCGACCGGAGACCAGGACGGACCAAGGAGTGAGGGGCTACGTGACCAGTTAGGCTCCTGAGTCGCGATGCTCAGGAGTCCCCCTTGACGCGCAAACAACATACAGGGAAAGTTCATGGGGATAGATTAATGTTCTACGTCGACAGAGCCCGGCCCCGCGCATACCTCAACCGCCATTGGGCCGACCGGAGACCATGATGGACCAAGGAGTGAGGGGCTACGTGACCAGCAAACAATTTGCATACCTGCCCTCGCCGAGGCCTCGGGAGGGGCGCGCGATGCCCAGGTCGGGGGGACCTGGTTGGGTGGCGTGCGCTTGGGCGTGACCCGAGCACAGCCCCCGTGCCCAGCCCCCTCGTGTGGCTGTCCCGAGGGGAGGCGTTGTGGTGAGGCTGGGCTCTGAGCTCTGGGCTCCCTGAGGTTGGTACGGCCATGGGGTCGCCCTCAATTGTTTATCACCAGCGCGGAGCATAGTGCTTCCACTTGTGCACGGGCATAGCCGCTCCTCGGCAGTGTCGACAGCCAGCGCGGAGCATGGTGCTTCCACTTAGGCGTGGGATGGGGGCCCCCCTCCGGGAGGAGCCCCCGGGGCGTGTATAGCCCCGCCCTGACACGTGGCTTGCACGGCAGGGCTGCGAGGTGTATCTGGGCACTCGTGAGCCAGTATGGGACTCACGAGGCCCTCCCTCATGGCGGGTTGCGCCTGGTCTTGAGTCTTGGTGACTGTATGTCCCTGCAAGGCGGTTAGATGCAAGCACTCTACGTCCTCAGGTCCTGACCCTCGAGCGAGCTCAGCCGCTGCTGGTATGCCAGGTCGTGATGCCGTGGTCAAGGCCAGGGGGTGAGGGCTGGAGAGCCAGTAAGAGCTCCTGAGTCGTGATGCTCAGGAGCTCCCCTGTTAACGTGCAAGCGAATTGCATAGGACGAACAGACCTGTGGCGGGCGGCAATCGAGCGGGCGATAGCCGTAGGCAGGTTAAGCATGGAGAGTAGATCAACTTGGATAAATGCAGGAAGATACATGCCACCGGGTCCGGCCCGAGCAGCTTGGGGATGATGCAGCCTGAGGGGCGCCCCCAACAAAGTAAGCTAAAGACATAAGCAAAAGGGATACATGCCACAGGGATAGACCCACGTGGCCTGGGAATAATGCAGCCCGAGGGGCGCTCCCAGCTTAAACGAGCTTGGAAGATGTCACCTGGTTCTGTAGACGAAGTAGAGTTGGTGCAGCCGAAGGCGCGCGTCGAAGAAATGACTCGTCATGAGCCACCGGGACCCTGAGCCTCGGGAGGCCCTGGGGGCTCGGGAGGTTCTCTGAAGACCATCTCTATCTCCTCCAAGACGGCGCGGTACCTGGCCTCCTGAGCCACCAGGACACGCGCATGTTGCGTTGGTAGGCTGACGCCACGCTCGGCAAGCGGAAGGGCATGCGAACGCAGCTGTGGGGTGGGCCCTCGCAGTGGCCCACACGCGATGACCAGAAGCGCTCCTGAGATGCGGCACTGTTGAGACCTGGGACGTCGATGCAGACACGCAGCCCAGCATCCTCGCTAGGGTGCGGAGCTGCGCCTCGTGAGCGGCTGTCGCCGCGCATGGCCCTTGCATCTTGCAGTTCCTGAGTGGTCTTGGTGATGAACTCCTGAGTGGTGGGCACTCCTTGCCCTGTGCTCTCCTGAGGGTCACGTGCCGCAAAGCACGCTTCCAAGTGGTGCCCAAGCGCCTCCCTCATGAGGTTAGCAAAGTCAGAGGCCCTCCAGAAGAGAGCCCCCGAGCCCTGCCTAAGGAGGGCGCTGGGCGCGCTTTCCTATGCGATGGAGGAAGGCGCCCCTGGGACGGGCGCAGATCCTGATGAGGTCCCTGCCGCGACGCCATCCTCCTAAGGTCTTGCGCGGCGTAGCTGCTTCTTCTTGGGGATGGCCTCCGGAGGGCCCTCGCTTCTGCTGGCGGGGTCGTCGATTGCTGCAGCTTGAAAGGCGCGCTCGAGGGAGCACACCGCATCCCTCTCCTCACACGGGACCGTGATGATTCCGCTGCTTCCTGGCATCTTGAGAACATTGTAGCTGTGATGAGTGACCGCCATGAACTTGGCCAGGGATGGATACCCGAGGATGGCATTGTACGGCAGGCGAATGTGCGCGACGTCGAAGTCGATGAGCTCGGTGCGGTAGTTCTTGCGCTTCCCGAAGGTGACAGGCAGGCGGACCTGCCCTATCGGTGTGGTGGAACCGTCGGTCACTCCTGAGAAAGGCTTGGTGGGCTCGAGCTGTTCATATGGCACTTGGAGGTTGTCGAACGTGTCGACGGATAGGACGTTGAGCCCTGCGCCGCCGTCGATGAGGGCCTTGGTGACCTGCACATTGCTGATGACTGGGGAACACAACATAGGGAGGGCGCCAGCGGTGGCTGCGCACTTGAGATGATCTGCCGAGTTGAAAGTGATGGCGCATTGGGACCACCTGAGCGGGCGCGTGGCTTCGAGCATGGTGAGCACCGCATTCACCTCGCGAGCGAACTGTTTCAAGATGCGCTGAGAGGCTGGGACCTGGGCACCGCCCAAGATGCAGGCGATCGCACGCGGCTCCTGGAAGCCCCCAGCCCCCTCGTCCTGGTGGTGGTTGATACGTCCATTTTGCATCATGCTTTTATATCAATATTTATTGCATTATGGGCTGTTATTACACATTATATCTCAATACATATGGCTATTCTCCCTTATTTTACAAGGTTTATACCATGAAGAGAGGGATGCGGCAGGAATGGAATTCGGCCGAAAAGGAGCAAACGTTGGAAACCTATTCTGCACATCTCCAAAAGTCCTGAAACTCCACGAAACAACTTTTTGGAATTTATAAGAGATTATGAGCAAAAGAAATAGGCTAGGGGGCCCACACCCTGTCCAGGAGACAGGGGCGCCCCCCTGCTGTAGCGCCCTATCTCCTGGGCCCCCTGGTGGGCCTCCGGTGACCATCTTCTGCTATATCATCACTTTTACCCTGGAAAAAATCGTGGTCAAGCTTACGAGACGAAACTCCGCCGCCACGAGGCGGAACCTTGGCAGAATCAATCTAGGGCTCTGGCGGAGCTGTTCTGCCAGGGACACTTCCCTCCGGGAGGGGGAAATCATCGTCATCATCATCACCAACGCTCCTCTCATCGAGAGAGGGAAATCTCCATCAACATCTTCACCAGCACCATCTCATCTCCAAACCCTAGTTCATCTCTTGTATCCAATTCTTGTCTCCAAGTCCGTGATTGGTGCTATTAGGTTGCTAGTAGTGTTGATTACTCCTTGTAGTTGATGCTAGTTGGTTTATTTGGTGGAAGATTATATGTTCAGATCCTTTACGCATATTATTACCCCTCTGATTATGAACATGAATATGCTTTGTGAGTAGTTACGTTTGTTCCTGAGGACAAGGGAGAAGTCTTGCTATTAGTAGTCACATGAATTTGGTATTCGTTTGATATTTTGATGAGATGTATGTTGTCCAGCCTCTAGTGGTGTTATGTGAACGTCGACTACATAACACTTCACCATTTTTGGGCCTAGACGAAGGCATTGGGAAGTAATAAGTAGATGATGGATTGCTACAGTGACAGAAGCTTAAACCCTAGTTTATGCGTTGCTTCGTAAGGGGCTGATTTTGATCCATATGTTTCATTCTATGGTTAGGTTTACCTTAATACTTTTGTTGTAGTTGCGGATGCTTGCAATAGAGTTTAATCATAAGTGGGATGTTTGTTCAAGTAATAACAGCACCCAAGCACCGGTCCACCCACATATCAAATTATCAAAGTACCGAACGCGAATCATATGAACGTGATGAAAACTAGCTTAATGATATTCCCATGTGTCCTCGGGGCGTTTTCCTATTATAAGAATTTGTCCAGGCTTGTCCTTTGCTACAAAAGGATTGGGCCACCTTGCTGCATGCTATTTACTTTATTTACTTTTTGCTCGTTACTATTTATCTTATCACGAAACTATCTGTCACCTACTATTTCAATGCTTGCAGAGAAAACCTTACTGAAAACCGCTTATCATTTCCTTCTGCTCCTCGTTGGGTTCGACACTCTTACTTATCAACAGGACTACGATAGATCCCCTCTACTTGTGGGTCATCAAGACTCTTTTCTGGCGCCGTTGCCGGGGAGTGTAGCGCTTTTGGTAAGTGGAACTTGGTAAGGAAACATTTATATAGTGTGCTGAAATTTTCTGTCACTTGTCACTATGTAAACTAATCCTTTGAAGGGCTTGTTTGGGGTATCTTCACCCCAACCAGAAGAGCAAAGAGATGCTCCTCAACCTACTGAACTTTATGAAAATATTCACTTTGAGATTCCTTCGGGTATGATAGAAAAACTGCTAGCTAATCCTTTTGCAGGA
Source organism: Aegilops longissima (assembly GCA_021605205.1). Classification (NCBI taxonomy): domain Eukaryota; kingdom Viridiplantae; phylum Streptophyta; class Magnoliopsida; order Poales; family Poaceae; genus Aegilops; species Aegilops longissima. The sequence continues at coordinate 172,145,680 of CM038681.1, read as the reverse complement.
CACGAAACATTGCATCCCGATTTACACCTTATCTTTGTGGATGAAGTTTGTGGATTATTTAAGCTTGCAGGTATTCCCGATGAAGTTGTTAAAAGGAAGGTATTCCCTTTATCTTTGAAGGGAGATGCATTGACATGGTATAGGCTATGTGATGATACGGGATCTTGGAATTATAAGCGATTGAAGTTGGAATTTCACCAGAAGTTCTATCCTATGCATCTTGTTCATCGTGATCGTAATTACATATATAATTTCTGGCCTCGCGAAGGAGAAAGCATCGCTCAAGCTTGGGGGAGGATTAAGTCAATGTTATATTCATGCCCCAATCATGAGCTCTCTCGAGAAATGATTATTCAGAATTTTTATGCTCGGCTTTCTCTTAATAATCGCAACCTGCTCGATACTTCTGTCTTTGGTTCCTATATCTTTGAAGAATATTGATTTCAAATGGGACTTATTGGAAAGAATTAAATGCAACTCTGAAGATTGGGGTTCAGACGATGGTAAGGAGTCAGTTATGATACCTAAGTTCGATTGTGTTAAATCTTTTATGGATAGCGATGCTTTTTGTGGATTTAGCACTAAGTATGGACTTGACTCTGAGATAGTAGCTACTTTTTGTGAATCTTTTGCTACTCACGTTGATCTCCCTAAAGAGAAGTGGTTTAAATATAATCCTCCTGTTGAAGTGAAAGTAGTTGCACCTATTACAGTCGAAGATAAGACTATTACTTATAGTGATCCTATTTTTCCTACTGCTTATGTTGAAAAACCTCCTTTTCCTGTTAGGATAAAAGATCATGTTAAAGCTTCGACTGTTGTTCGTAAGAGTAATACTAGGACTTATGCACCTCCTGAGCAAATTAATGTTGAACCTGGTATTGCTATGATTAAAGATCTCTTGGATGAGGACTTAGATGGGCATGTTATCTCTTTTGTGGGTGAAACTGCTAATATTGCTAGACCCAATACTAAGACACGTAGACCTGTCGTAGGCATGCCTATTATTTCTGTTAAAATAGGAGAGCATTGTTATCATGGCTTATGCGATATGGGTGCTAGTGCTAGTGCGATACCCTATGATCTATATAAAGAAGTTATGCACGACATTGCACCTGTTGAATTGGAAGACATTGATGTTACTATTAAGCTTGCTAATAGGGACACCATTAAACCTATTGGGATTGTTAGAGATGTTGAAGTCTTGTGTGGGAAGATTAAATACCCTGCTGATTTTCTTGTTCTTGCTTCCCCACAAGATGATTTTTGTCCCATTATTTTTGGTAGACCTTTCTTGAATACTGCTAGTGCTAAGATTAATTGTAAAAGGAAGGTAGTCACTGTTGGCATAGATGGTATGTATCATGAGTTCAACTTTGCCAAGTTTAATAGACAACCTCGTGAAAGGGAACCACCTAGTAAGGATGAAATTATTGGTCTTGCTTCTATTGCTGTTCCTCCAACTGATCCGTTAGAACATTATTTGTTAGACCATCAAAACGATAAGTTTATGAAGGAAAGGGAAGAAATAGATGAAGTGTTCCTTAAACAAGAACCTATACTGAAACATAACCTTCCCGTTGAAATTGTTGGGGATCCCCCTCCACCCAAGGGTGATCCCGTGTTCGAACTCAAACCTTTACCTGATAATCTTAAGTATGCTTATCTTGATGAAAAAGAAATATATCCTGTTATTATTAGTGCTAACCTTTCAGAGAAAGAAGAAGAAAGGTTATTGAAAACTCTGAAGAAGCACCGAGCTGCTATTGGATATACTCTGTATGATCTTAAGGGCGTTAGTCCCACATTATGTCAACACAAAATTTCAGTGGAGAAAGATGCCAAACCAGTTAGAGATCCTCAAAGACGATTAAATCCCAAAATGAAGGAAGTGGTAAGAAAGGACATTCTAAAACTCCTTGAGGCAGGTATTATTTATCCCGTTGCTAATAGTGAATGGGTAAGCCCTGTCCATTGTGTCCCCAAAAAGGGAGGTATTACCGTTGTTCCTAATGATAAAGATGAATTGATCCCGCAAAGAATTATTACAGGTTATAGGATGGTAATTGATTTTCGTAAGTTAAATAAAGCTACTAAGAAAGATCATTACCCCTTACCTTTTATTGATCAAATGCTAGAAAGGCTATCCAAACACACACATTTTTGCTTTCTAGATGGTTATTCTAGCTTCTCTCAAATACCTGTGTCAGCAAAGGATCAGTCTAAAACTACTTTTACTTGCCCTTTTGGTACTTTTTATTATAGACGTATGCCTTTTGGTTTATGTAATGCACCTGCTACCTTTCAAAGATGCATGATGGCTATATTCTCTGATTTTTGTGAAAAGATTTGTGAGTTATTCATGGATGATTTCTCCGTCTATGGATCCTCTTTTGATGATTGTTTGAGCAACCTTGACCGAGTTTTGCAGAGATGTGAAGACACTAGTCTCGTCCTGAATTGGGAAAAGTGTCACTTTATGGTTAATGAAGGCATTGTCTTGGGGCACAAGATCTTCGAGAGGGGTATTGAAGTTGATAAAGCCAAAGTTGATGCTATAGAAAAGATGCCATGTCCCAAGGACATAAAAGGTATAAGAAGTTTCCTTGGTCATGCCGGTTTTTATAGGAGGTTCATTAAGGATTTATCTAAAATCTCTAGGCCTCTGACTAATTTATTGCAAAAAGATATTCCCTTTGTCTTTGATGATGATTGTGTAGAAGCATTTGAAACACTTAAGAAAGCTTTGATCACTGCACCTAGTTCAGCCACCTGATTGGAATTTACCTTTTGAAATTATGTGCGATGCTAGTGATTATGCTGTATGTTCTGTTTTAGGGCAAAGAGTCGATAAGAAATTGAATGTTATCCAGTATGCTAGAAAGACTCATGATGCTGCCTAGAGAAATTATGCTACTACTGAAAAAGAATTCTTAGCAGTTGTGTTTGCATGTGATAAGTTTAGACCTTATATTGTTGATTCCAAAGTCACTATTCACACTGATCATGCTGCTATTAAATATCTTATGGAAAGAAAGATGCTAAGCCTAGACTCATTAGATGGGTTCTCTTGCTCCAAGAATTTGATTTGCATATTATTGATAGAAAAGGAGCTGAGAACCCCATTGCAGACAACTTGTCTAGGTTAGAGAATGTTCTTGATGACCCACTGCCTATTAATGATAGTTTCCCTGATGAACAATTAGCGGTTGTCAATGCTTCTCGTACTGCTCCTAGGCATGCTGATTTTGCTAATTACATTGTTGCTAAATACATACCGCCTAGTTTCACTTACCAGCAAAAGAAAAAGTTCTTTTATGATTTAAGACATTACTTCTGGGATGATCCACACCTTTATAAAGAAGGAGTAGATGGTATTATTAGACGTTGTGTGCCTGAGCATGAACAGGGACAAATCCTACGCAAGTGTCACTCTGAATCCTATGGAGGACACCACGCTGGAGATAGAACTGCACACAAGGTACTTCAATCTGGTTTTTATTGGCCTACCCTTTTCAAAGATGCTCGTAAGTTTGTCTTATCTTGTGATGAATGTCAAAGAATAGGTAACATTAGTAGACGTCAAGAAATGCCTATGAATTATTCCCTTGTTATTGAACTGTTTGATGTTTGGGGCTTTGATTATATGGGATCTTTTCCTGCCTCCAATGGTTATACACATATTTTAGTTGCTGTTGATTACGTTACTAAGTGGGTAGAAGCTATTCCAACTAGTAGTGCTGATCATAACACTTCTATAAAAATGCTTAAGGAAGTTATTTTTCCGAGGTTTGGAGTCCCTAGATATCTTATGACTGATGGTGGTTCACACTTTATTCATGGTGCTTTCCGTAAGATGCTTGCTAAGTATGATGTCAATCATAGAATCGCATCTCCTTATCACCCGCAGTCTAGTGGTCAAGTAGAGTTGAGCAATAGAGAGCTCAAATTAATTTTGCAAAAGACTGTCAATAGGTCTAGAATGAATTGGTCCAAGAAACTTGATGATGCATTATGGGCCTATAGAACTGCATACAAAAATCCTATGGGTATGTCTCCATATAAAATGGTTTATGGAAAAGCATGTCATTTACCTCTCGAACTTGAACATAAGGCATACTTGGATATTAAAGAGCTCAACTATGATTTCAAACTTGCCGGTGAGAAGAGGTTGTTTAATATTAGCTCTCTTGATGAATGGAGAACCCAGGCATATGAGAATGCCAAGCTTTTCAAAGAAAAATTCAAACGCTCGCATGATAAGAGGATACAAAAGCGTGAGTTTAACGTAGGAGATTATGTGTTATTATTCAACTCTCGTTTAAGATTTTTTGCAGGAAAACTTCTCTCAAAATGGGAAGGTCCGTACGTTATCGAAGAGGTCTATCGTTCTGGCGCTATAAAAATCAATAACTTCGAAGGCACAAATCCGAGGGTGGTAAACGGTCAAAGAATTAAACATTATATTTCAGGTAATCCTATTAATGTGGAAACTAATATTATTGAGACCATAACCCCTGAAGAATACATAAGAGACACTTTCCAGACTCCGAAAAGGCATAGGTACGTGGTACGGTAAGTAAACCGACTCCAAAACAACTCTAATGGCAATTTTTATCAGTTTTGGATTATTTAAGAATTTTAGGAAGAAAGAAGTAGTTCGAAAGGGACACGAGGCTCCCACGAGAGAGGAGGGCGCCCCCCTATAGGGCGCGCCCCCCTGTCTCGTGGGCACCTCGTGTGCCTCCCGGACTCCGTTTTCTTGTATGTTACGTATTTTGGTCGGTAAAAATTCATTATATATACTCCCGAAGGTTTTGAACACCGTATCACACAAATATCCCCTGTTTTCGTTTCGAGTTGTTTCTGTTGCAGATTTGGAACAAGATGTCGTCCCAAGATTCGGAAGGAGAGAGCTACATGGCTGATTATATTGCAAACCCAAAAGTATATGGGGATGTGGAACATTATGGCTGGACCACAGAGGAAGAGGAAGACTATGATCCAAAGAGGAAGGAGGAGACAAGCTCCGATGAAGAGGACGATCCACTACCTCAACCTGGTGATATGCATGTGGAGTTCAAGATGTCAAGCTTCCCTAAGGTCCAATCTATCCCACCATGTTTTTTGCAGGACAGCAAGGCAGCACTATGCAAAAAGATAATGAAACTTGAGCTCGAGAATGAGGATCTGAGGGAGGAAAATTTTAGCCTCAGACGCAAGCTAGAGAAGAAAAATGCAACAACTCCTACTCCATCACCTCCGAAGAAATAATCACATGGGTATGGGCACTCCCCTAGGCAACTGCCAAGCTTGGGGGAGGTGCCCCGGTATCGTATCAGCATCACACTCCTATCTTTACCGCTTTATTTAGTTCGATCCTTTTAGTAGTATCTTGATCTAGTAGATCGAAGTTTTGATATCAAGTAGTTTTGAGCTTTGCTTTGCGATCTCTTTATGTTAGCGAGCCCGTGTGCTGTCTATAATAAAGATTAGTGTTGAGTCAAGGGCTTTGCTATGGTTTTGAGGAAGTAGAAAGAATAAAAGAGTTCATATTGATCTTATGGATAGTGATAACTTCACATATAGAAAGTATGAGGCATAAAAATTGTTGAGAGTTGATGAACGTAGCCTTGGTCGTCGTTGCAATTAATAGGAAGTGATAAGGAAAGAGGGGTTCACATATAAATATATTATCTTGGACACCTTTTATGATTGTGAAGCACTCATTAAGTATGACATGCTAAAAGAGTCGATGTTGGTTTATGTTTCCCGACATCTCAGTTAAAATATATTGTCATTGATCTTCCAAATATGTTGAGCATGCATTTCCCCCTCATGCTAGCCAAATTCCTTGCACTAAGTAGAGATACTACTTGTGCTTCCAAATATCACTAAACCCAGTTTTGCCATGAGAGTCCACCATACCTACCTACGGATTGAATAAGATCCTTCAAGTAAGTTGTCATCGGTGCAAGCAATAAAAATTGCTCTCTAAATATGTATGACTTATTAGTGCAGAGAAAATAGGCTTTGTACGAACTTGTTGTGGAAGGAATAAAAGCGACGGACTGCATAATAAAGGTCCACATACAAGGGGCAATATAAAGTGACGTACTTTTGCACTAAGATTTTATGCATCAACCCTAAACGTGCATGACAACCTCTGCTTCCCTCTGCGAAGGGCCTATCTTTTACTTTATGTTTTACTTTATGCTTGAGTCAAGGTGATGCTCACCTTTCCCTTTTTATTTTTATCCTTTGGCAAGCTCCTCATGTTTGAAAGATCATGATACATATATCCAATTGGATGTAAGTTGGCATAGGCTATTATTGTTGACATCACCTAAAGGTGAATACGTTGGGAGGCAGCACAATAAGCCCCTATCTTTCTCAGTGTCCGGCTGAAACCCTATAACCACAAGTATTGCATGAGTGTTAATAATCATAGGGGACTACGAGATAGTTGAGTATGTGAGCTTGCTGAAAAGCTCTATTATTGACTCTTTCCGATGTTACGATAAATTGCAATTGCTTCAATGACTAAGATTATAGTTTGTTAGTTCCTAATGAAGTTTTTGAACCATACTTGATATTGTGAATTTCTTATTACTTGAGCATAGGAAATCATAAGACAAAATCCATATATGTTGATGTTATTAGAATGATCATGATGCCCTCATGTCCGTATTTTATTTTTATCGACACCTCTATCTCTAAACATGTGGACATATTTTTCGATTTCGGCTTCCGCTTGAGGACAAGCGAGGTCTAAGCTTGGGGGAGTTGATACGTCCATTTTGCATCATGCTTTTATATCAATATTTATTGCATTATGGGCTGTTATTACACATTATATCTCAATACTTATGGCTATTCTCCCTTATTTTACAAGGTTTACCATGAAGAGAGGGGATGCCGGCAGCTGGAATTCTGGTTGGAAAAGGAGCAATTGGAAACCTATTCTGCACATCTCCAAAAGTCCTGAAACTCCACGATTTTTTTTGGAATTTATAAGAAATTATGAGCAAAAGAAATAGGCCAGGGGGCCCACACCCTGTCCAGGAGACAGGCCCCCCCTACAGGGCGCGCCCCCTTTCTCCTGGGCCCCCCGGTGGGCCTCCGGCGACCATCTTCTGCTATATCATCACTTTTACCCTGGAAAAAATCGTGGGCAAGCTTACGGGACGAAAATCCGCCGCCACGAGGCGGAACCTTGGCGGAATCAATCTAGGGCTCTAGCGGAGCTGTTCTGCCGGGGACACTTCCCTCCGGGAGGGGAAATCATCGGCATCATCATCACCAACGCTCCTCTCATCAGGAGAGGGCAATCTCCATCAACATCTTCACCAGCACCATCTCATATCCAAATCCTAGTTCATCTCTTGTATCCAATTCTTGTCTCCAAGTCCGGGATTGGTGCTAGTAGGTTGCTAGTAGTGTTGATTACTCCTTGTAGTTGATGCTAGTTGGTTTATTTGGTGGAAGATTATATGTTCAGATCCTTTACGCATATTATTACCCCTCTGATTATGAACATGAATATGCTTTGTGAGTATTTACGTTTGTTCCTGAGGACAAGGGAGAAGTCTTGCTATTAGTAGTCATGTGAATTTGGTATTCGTTCGATATTTTGATGAGATGTATGTTGTCTAGCCTCTAGTGGTGTTATGTGAACGTCGACTACATAACACTTCACCATTATTTGGGCCTAGAGGACGGCATTGGGAAGTAATAAGTAGATGATGGGTTGCTAGAGTGACAGAAGCTTAAACCCTGGTTTATGCCTTGCTTCTTAAGGGGCTGATTTGGATCCATATGTTTCATGCTATGGTTAGGTTTACCTTAATACTTTTGTTGTAGTTGCAGATGCTTGCAATAGAGGTTAATCATAAGTGGGATGTTTGTTCAAGTAAGAACAGCACCCAAGCACCGGTCCACCCACATATCAAATTATCAAAGTACCGAACGCGAATCATATGAACGTGATGAAAACTAGGTTGATGATATTCCCATGTGTCCTCGGGAGCGTTTTTCCTATTATAAGAATTTGTCCAGGCTTGTCCTTTGCTACAAAAAGGATTGGGCCACCTTGCTGCATGCTATTTACTTTATTTACTTTTTGCTCGTTACTATTTATCTTATCACGAAACTATCTGTCACCTACTATTTCAGTGCTTGCAGAGAAAACCTTACTGAAAACCGCTTATCATTTCCTTCTGCTCCTCGTTGGGTTCGACACTCTTACTTATCGAAAGGACTACGATAGATCCCCTATACTTGTAGGTCATCAGTGGTCGTCGTTCCTTCTTGGTGGCGGCAGCGGAGGAAGACCGGTGGTGCCCTGGGGGCGATCCTCACGAGGCGGGTCCCTCCAGGCGCCCTCGCAAGGTTGGTCCTGCCAGCGGTCCTTACGAGGCCGGTCGCTCCACTCCTGGCACGGGCCACGGTCGTCCCAATGTCCGCCTCCACGTCCTCCTCCGCGGCCGTAGCCCCGGTCATTGCGCTCGGGGCGTCGACCGTAGCGTCCTTCCCGTATAGCTCTGAGCTCTTGGCAGTCGCTGGTGTTGTGAGTGTTCAGGTTGTGGAAGGCGCAGAATGGTCGGCCGTTCTTGGATGACTCGGGCTGATCTCTGCCCTGCTTGGTGTCGGGCTCCGCTGCGAGCACGACCACCTCCTTGCGCTTCACGTCCTTGGCCTTGGCCTTCTTCTCCTCTGCTCCTATGGCTGGCAGCTCAAGGAGAGAAAGGCGCCCCTCCTCATCTCTTGCGCACTTGGTCGCCAGGTTGAACAGCTCCTGAGAGGTGCAGAGCTCCTCGCGGATGGCGAGCTCTTCCTTCATCTTGACGTCACGGACGCCGTCAGAAAATGCGGAGATGATGGCCTCGTCCGTGACCTTGGGGATCTTGAGCCGGGTGTTGTTGAAGCGCTAGATGTACTTCTGGAGGGTCTCTCCTGGTTGTTGCTTGATGTGGCGTAGATCACCCGCGGCCGGTGGGCGGTCGCGAGTGCCCTGGAAGTTGGCGACGAAGCGGTCGCGCATCTCGTCCCTGGAGGAGATCGAGCCATGCTGCAGGTTCAGGAGCCAGGAGCGGGCTCCATCCTTGAGAGCCATGGAAAACCAGTTCGCCATGACATTTTCATCGCCGTTGGCCGCTTCGATGCTCAGCTCATAGAGCTGCAGGAACTCCGCGGGGTCGGCGGTGATGTCGTAGCGAGGAGGCAGATCCGGCTTGAACTTGCCTGGCCATGCAACGCTACGCAGCTCGGGGCTGAAGGCGCGGCAGCCAGCCGTGGTTGCCGGGGCCCGCTTTGGAGGTGGAGCTTGGTCTTGGCGGGGTCCGCGCTGCGCTGCTGCGGGCGGCGCGCGGTCTTGACAAGGTGGCGCGGGGAGCGCAGGTGCAGCTTCTCGCGGCCGCGGGATTTCTTGGCAGCTTCTCTCTTCGCGCACGGGCGCCGGGCGCGGCGGATCACGCCGCGGAGCCGCGCGCTTGGTGCCAAGGCGCCGTCTTGGGGCTGAGGTGGTGGAGGCACGCCGTGAGCCCCGTCGCCTGTGGCTGGTTGAGGGGAAGGCAGAGAGTGGGACGGCGCTGAAGAGCCCCGTGCGGCGTGGACAAGCTCGGCGACACGGTCGAGCCACTCCTCGTAGAGGTCGTCAACGGGGAGGTAACGCAAGAGCTCGTTCGCCGCGAGGAGTGCGGCTCGTGCCTCCATGGGAGCGCGGTGCGCGTGAGACGAAGAACCGGCAGGGGTCAGTGATGGAGTAGCGGTGCGGCCGTCCTGCCGCACCAAAGGATGCAGCGAGGACGCCTTCTGCTCGTTCCCCACCGAGCCGGTGGCAGCCGTGATGGCGGGAGACGGAGAACGACGAGGTGGCCCGCCAACGGGAGCCGTCTTAGTGACACGGGCGGTGAGGGCAGCCCGACGCTCAGCTCGAGCAGGGCGAGCATCCGCCATGGAGACGACGGAGCAATGGAGCGACGAACTGATGGAAGGGAGGCTACGACACACCCCTACCTGGCGTGCCAAATGTCGGATGTGGGGTTCCGGCAAACCCTTGAGGTTCGAATATTGGGGTGCGCGTGAAGTCTTTCCCTCCTACCGAACTACGCCCTAGCCCGCAAAGATCTGGTGGACGAACTCGACGAACTCGCAACACGGAGAGACACGAGGTTTATACTGGTTCGGGCCATCGTTGTGGATTAATACCCTACTCCAGTGTGGTGGTGGTGGTGGATTGCCTCTTGGGCTGATGATGAACAATACAAGGGAAGAACAGCCTCCTGAGGTTGAGGTGTTCTTGTGACTAGGCTCTCGATCGGGTTGGATCAAGCTAAGATGATATGCCTCTACTATGGTGGCTAGCTCTACTTATATAGGCCCTGGTCCTCTTCCCAAATATCGAGCGGGAAGGAAGCCAACAACGGCGGGAAAATTTGAAGGGGGACAACTAGTACAAGCTATCCTGACAAAAGCGGTCTTCGCCTGCGAAAAGCTCTGGTGGTGACGCCGTCTTGGGCTCCACGATGACCTTCGTCTTGCCGTCCTCCTGGTCTTAGTCTCGTTGCACCGATATAGCCACCTTTGCCTGATGCCTTGGTACTCTTCGCCTGCGCTGGCCTCCTTAGCACCAAAGAGGAAATAAGGACGATGCGCGTGCTGGAGCCCGCCTGGTGCCGTTCGTCATGGGCTCTCGTGACGTTTTCCCCCGCCTTGATATCTCCGCTACTCGCGAGCCTGCCTGGTTAGGCTACTCCATAGGAGGTCTTGCGTCGTCCGCCTCGCGAGGCTTGGACCCTCACGAGGGTCTTGGATGCCTTGTTGATGAAGATGGGCCGTACGGCCTGCTGGCTTAGCCACGCTGTGGGCCGCAGGCAGGCAAGTCTGGGGACCACCGTTCCTAGAACGCCAACAAGATCTCACAAGTATTTGCAAGGAATTAACTGAAGGGTTTGCAATTAATTGGGTGCAAGGAATGCAGAACATAACAGAGAAAAGAAATCTAGATGAAGTTTTTTTTGATAAAAGAAAGGGAACAAACATGCAAGAGACAAGTGCAAGAACACAAAGAAACACTAGATAACTTCATCTAGAATTGGTTGGTGACAAAGTTACCTATGTTAGAGTATATTGATTGAGTTTAAGCCTTGCCGCGAAGAAATATCAAGATTAGTCAAAGGCTCATGCTCATCGTTTAAGCTCAAAATGGGGTTGCCATTTTTCGTTTAAGCTTTTTGATGTATTCACATCTCGTTGTGCTGCTTTGACCCATGACTTGGGGTAAAGCTTCTCTAAGATGGGATAACATACCTTGGGTGGTGGTGTTGACCTTGATCATGTATTTGAACTTGTGTGGGATGCTCAAAGTTGATGTAGCTCATAAATGGTTGGGAGCACCACTTGTAGTTTGAGTTCATCTACCTACATGGGTTAGTCTTGCAAGGAAGGCACTTGTGTATCCAAAATGACAAGCATGAAATTTGATACCAAATGAAATTTGATATATAGAGATTGTCAAAGGATATGTTTGAAAGGATTCATGCATCCTTGTCTTCAACCACCGATTTGTAGAGACTTGGTGATGTAGAGATTGCTCAAGATGTGAGTGAGTTGCAATCTCATAGATTTAGATTCATCCATGTACCTACAAGGGTTAGATAGCCTGCAAGGGTGCAAGTATATCCAAGACATATGATCATCACCATAAGAGAAATATCAAGATTAGTCAAAGGCTCATGCCTTGCATGTATCCAAATGGAGTTTCTACTCCAAGTTTGAAGCATCAATGATGTTCAATTCACTTCTCAAATGGCAAAATACTTTCTCATCAAGCAGTTTGGTGAATATATCTGCCAATTGCTTATGAGTACGAACATGCTTAAGATCAATGTCTGCTTTAGCAACATGATCTTGAATGAAATGATGACGAACTTCAATATGCTTAGTTCAAGAATGTTGCACGGGATTATGAGCAATCTTAATAGCACTTTCATTGTCACAAAGCAATGGAACATGTTTCACATAGATCCCATAATCTTTAAGAGTTTGGGTCATCCAAAGTAATTGAGCACAAATGAACCGGCAGCAATGTATTCCGCTTCGGCAGTGGATAAGGATACCGAGTTTTGTTTCTTGGAGGACCAAGACACAAGAGATCTACCAAGAAATTGACAAGTACCCGAAGTCTTTCTATCAACCTTGTCACCGGCATAGTCCGAATTGGAGTAGCTAACAAGATCAAAAGAAGACCTCTTAGGATACCAAATGCCAAAATTTGGTGTATGAATTAAGTATCTCACTATCCTTTTCACAGCCTTAAGATGACATTCTTTGGGGGCCACTTGATATCGTGCACACATGCACACACTTAGCATAATATCGGAACGGGAGGCACATAGATATAACAATGAACCAATCATAAAGCGGTAAACCTTTTGGTCAACCGATTTTCCATCCTTGGTCAAGTCAAGATGTCCACTAGTAGGCATGGGTGTTTTCATACCTTTGCTTTCTTGCATGTTGAAGTTCTTGAATAAGTCCTTGGTATACTTTGTTTTAGAAACAAAGGTTCCCTCCTTAGTTTGCTTGATTTGCAAGCCAAGAAAGAACTTGAGTTCACACATCATAGACATCTCAAACTTCTTCGACATTAGCTTTCCAAACTTTTCACTAAAATGAGGGTTAGTCGAACTAAATATGATATCATCAACATAAATTTGGCACACAAATAATTCTCCATTAACCCTTTTAGTAAAAAGAGTATAATCTATCTTTCCAATCTCAAAGCCTTTTTCAATAAGGAACTTGGTCAAGCATTTATACCATGCTCTAGGAGCTTGTTGAAGACCATAAAGAGCTTTGTGAAGTTTGTAAACATGGTCGGGTTTGTTAGGATTAACAAAGCTGGGAGGTTGTTTAACATAAAATTCCTCCTCAATTTCACCATTTAGAAAAACACTTTTAATGTCCATTTGGTATAATGTGATATCATGATGATTGGCATAAGCAAGTAAGATGCGTATGGACTCAAGTCTAGCAACGGGGGCATATGTTTCACCATAGTCCATACCTTCGACTTGAGTGTAGCCTTCGGCGACGAGACATGCTTTGTTGTGAACGACTTGTCCATCTTCGTCTTGCTTGTTGCGAAACACCCATTTGGTACCAATGATGTTGTGGTTGTTGTCGGGCTTCTCAACCAATGTCCACACTTGGTTCCTCTCAAAGTTGTGTAGCTCTTCGTGCATGGCATTTATCTAATCCGGATCTTCCAATGCTTCTTCAACCTTCATAGGTTCAATGCTAGATATGAATGAATAATGTTCACAGAAATTAGCCAAACGAGTTTTAGAGCGAGTGATTCTCCCGGTTTGGATTTGATTGAAGATTTGTTTGACGGGATGGTCTTAAACTCTTGCTCTAACTCGTGAGAGCTTTTGTTTGGGTCAGGGTGGAACATCTTCTTCATCATCTTGTTCTTCCTCTTGGCCTTCTTTGTTGTTGATGTTGTCGTTCTCTTGTCGAGGTGGAGAAGGAGGTTGATGCGTTTCATCTTGGTGTACTTCCTCGTTTTCTTCATCTTAGCGTGTCCCACTTGGGAATGCCTCCGTGTCAACTCTTGGTTCACCTTGTCGTGAGGTAGAAGCTCCCACTTGGACGGACGAGGTACCACTACAAAAAAATACACTTTCATGATGATACGTGTTTGTCATAGTAGGTCATGTTTTCTTTCATGCATGTACATCCATGACAAATTTATGACAAAATCAAGATAGTCATACCTGTGCTATCGTAGAAGTGTTCCATGAAATTACCAAAATTATCATCACGGAAGTGTCCACTTCCATGATGATGAATCACGCGTCACAGGAGTGCTTTCGTCAAGGGTGACAGACACGTGGCATCCACCGTAATGGAACACCGTTAAGCTATCGGGTCTGGTTTTTGATCCGGTAACCCGTTAACAGCCCCGACCAATGGGGATTCTCCACATGTAAAATCATCATTGGCTGGAGGAAACATGTGTGAGCTCCGTGTTGGCACAGGTGTCACTCATCCAATGGGCGAGATGCGCCTATGATATGTTAACACGTGGACCGGCCCAAAAGTGGCCCATAAAGTTTAAATGGGCCGGCCCAACTAAAGTCCCACAAGATTTTGCGGACCATAATGGGACGTCCCAGCTAAAGGCCCACAAGATTTTTGTGGGCCATAATGGGCCGGCCCAGGTAAAGGCCCAGAAGATTTTTGCGGGCCATAATGGGCCGGCCTAGGTGAAGGCCCACAAGATTTTTGTGGACCTTAATGGGCCGGCCCAGCTAAAGGCCCATGAGATTTCGCCGACATTAATGGGTCGGCCCAGCTGTAGGCCCACAAGATTTTGAGGACCCTAGTAGGCCGGCCCATTAACTGGCTGCCATGTTTTGGGCCAAATGCCGGCCCATATTTGATCCGGTCCTTTAATGGCCTGCCATGTTCCGGGCCTAATAATGGCCCATATGAGATCCGGTCCATTAAAAGCCTCCCACGTTCTGGGCCAAATTACAGCCCAGATCAGGTCCGACCCTTTAAGAGGCTTTGGGCTAAATTATGGCCCATATCAGATTCGGCCCGTCAATTGGACGCTATGCTTTTAGGCCCATTTGCTAAAGGCCCATTTAGTAATTCGGCCTGATATTTGTTTCGGCCTGTTAAGGGCCCGTTTAACATTTCGGCCCTATATTAATTTCGGCCTGTTAAAAGCCCGTCATATAGTTGGGCCTAATTTCGGCCCGGTTTGCATCCGGCCTGCTCGCAGCTGATAATCTGATTGGGCCTAACAAGGACCGAGACAATTTTGGCCTGTTATAAGCCCATGATTTGATTGGCACATTCAATGCCCGGGGTCTATTTCGGCCTGCTGCCGGCCCGTGAGCTGTTCGGCACGTTTCAGGCCCAACCAACTTTTCAGCCTCCTAAAGGCCCATTGAGTTTTCTTGGGAAAATAGGGCCGGCGGTTTACTCGGCCTATTAAATGCCCGAATCTACTAGTGGCCAGTTTACATTTAGGCTTGTTCACGGGCCAAGATGACAGGGCCCATGATGCGGATCATACATGGTGATTTGCATGACGGCCCGATTATGTACCGTAATTTTATGGTTTGGCCGGTTTACTGTGAAGACGGGATATATATACAGTAAAATAACTGCAGCATCGTGAATAAGAAAAAACCTAGACTATACAATAAAGAAATTACGGCATATTACATCCACTGGGCATCAAAGTTCGCCACTATGATAATAAAGCACAAGCAGACAAATAGATTACATACATTTGGGCATCAAAGATCGCCACCAATTGCAACTAAACGCTACCGACAAAATAATATACAAAACCGACAAAGACTTGATAGAGTTCAAGAAAGGTTAGCCTGCTCGGGAGCTGCAATAAAGCAACCGAGCAAGCTGGTGAGATCTGCACTTGTTTGACACTTATATCCTCCTCACTCTGAAAGATAAACAAGCGAGAGATGACATGTTTTGCACATATAAGTATCGAGTCTTTACAGTTCATCACATTTCTTACTGACGAATAAAGTGACACAATTTAAAATAGCATTAACACAATATGGTATTGTTCAGGTCAAGACATGGCAGGAAATGACATTGTGAAGGAGTTGGCAGCTTCACGACACCAATCGGATTACGTATCAAGAACTCATAAGTATCAATGGTTAGTGTGCTGTCAATTTATCCCATTTCAGTTTGGCAAAATAAGATCACTTGCTCTGTATAGTTTAATTTACATGGTATGAAGAAGG
Source organism: Aegilops longissima (assembly GCA_021605205.1). NCBI lineage: Eukaryota > Viridiplantae > Streptophyta > Magnoliopsida > Poales > Poaceae > Aegilops > Aegilops longissima. The sequence continues at coordinate 172,129,880 of CM038681.1, read as the reverse complement.
AACTTGGTTGTACAACTGAAAACTTAAATTGGGAAGGACAAACTTTTGTTTATGAACTGGAGTACATAATAAACTTTAAACATGCAATTTGATGCAAACACCAAAAATAAACAGCTGTTGCAGTCATGCCTAACCAAAATACACAACAAAGTTTGAAGGCTTGAGAAGGACAAACTTACATTATTGGTGAAGGCAGGTGTCGTGTCAAACCGCGGATCTCGGTAGGGGTCCCGAATCATGCGTCTAGGCGGATGGTAACAGGAGACAAGGGACACGATGTTTTTACCCAGGTTCGGGCCCTCTCGATGGAGGTAAAACCCTACTCCTGCTTGATTAATATTGATGATATGGGTAGTACAAGAGTTGATCTACCACGAGATCGTAGAGGCTAAACCCTAGAAGCTAGCCTATGGTATGATTGTTGTATATCTTTATCGACTAGCCTGGCCTCGGTTTATATAATGCACCAGAGGCCTAGGATAACAAGAGTCCTAGCCGAATACGCCGTCGGGGGAGGAGTCCTTGTCTTGATCGCCAAGTCTTGCGGAATCTTCCTTGTATGTGGTAGCTGTCCGAACTGGCCCATGAGTATACGGCCATGGGGGTTCTCGGCCCAATCTAATAGATCGGGAGATGACGTGGTGAGTACCCCCTAGTCCAGGACACCGTCAGTAGCCCCCTGAACCGGTCTTCAAGTTTAGGGACGCTCCTCGATTCTTCCAAACCGTTCTTCATATTCAGTCGTCGGTCTTGAAAACTGGTTCAACAAATCTTTTCATCTTCGATCTTGAGGATCGCCGAAATGCATTCGACGAGTTTACACGTCGGGTATCCGAGGAGCCCCTTTAAGTTTCCGGCCTGTATCAATGCCTTGTTATTTTTATGCCACTCCTTGGGTTTGAAGTTGTTCCCGGGCGGCAGCGTCCTCTTGCGTCCGAGCTCCAACGCCGGACTGCATTCGAGGTATCTTTTGCAGCCGAGCACTAATGCCGGACTGCTTCCCAGTTCTAATGCCGGACTATGTATCCGAGCTCCAACGCCGGACTGTATCCGAGCTCCAACGCCGGACTGTATCCGAGATGTCGTAAATCACCTTGGTTCAAAGAAGTTTGAAGGAGTTTAGCCGAGCTTAATGCCAGAAATGCCCTCTATGGAGCCAGCCACTAGCGCTCGAGCTTTTATGCCGGACTGCTTCCGAAGTGGTGCACCACCCCGAATGTGGGCCGATTTTTGTCAATATTTTTGATTGGTGCAATTTATTCTCTGCCGAGATACATAGCCAGTAGCCCTCAAGGTGGGTATAGGTCTAAAACCCTAGATGCACATGAAGGATGACATAAGACCGCTGATCCCCGTAGCTGCTGAGACTCTGGTTGATTTGCAAAGTCGGTCTGAGGATCAAGTCCTAGCTCGCGTAATACTTGGGACACAAAAGCGGCGTGTTCGGGCCTCAAGACTCAGGTTGGGTGCGGCCGACCAACCCGAGGATCAAAATCTCCTCGGATCTCAGATACACTTAAAATTTTCTGCATTGGACAGGCAATGCAGTAGCCCCGAGACACTGGTCGGGAGGCAACACCGCATCGGGGATCGATGTGCCCTTTAATATTTGTAAATAATAAGCCCGAAGCCCAGTAGACCCGAGCCTTAATGCGGCACGGGTGGTCAATTAAGGATTGATATCCATAGTAAAATCACAAATTATGTGTAATGACTCTATGTATCCAAGTACTTTACGCCATTAATGCTCGGATCCGCATTGTACAAAACTTTGTTGACCGACCATCGGCTTCCACCTCCTCGGCCAATAGCCGAGGAGTGTTTGTCCTACTTTATAAAGCCTTTATGAGGGCAAAGATTTACAACAAACAAGGCAATCTGGCCATACGGTTTTATAAACAAAGGTATGCAGAGAGATATGTTATATTACTGGTTAACAGAAGAAATGTCTTCCAAAGAAAATAGTCCCGCTATCGGTTCCTTTCTTTGGGTTGTCATGCTAAGCATGATCATGAAACCTCAGCTCCAATGTAAGAGCAAAGTATCGAGGATTTAGTTTGGGAGGCCGCTAATAGCCCCGGTAGTGTTCGCGACAATGGAGGTCAAGTCAGTAAACACTTCGCCATTGTTATGAATGGCCCGTCGTTTAACACCGTCATCGGATCGCTGACCAGTTTACGCTTATTGTGACAATCAGCCGCTTTCTCCACTAAGGTGCTTAACCATGTGAGCTGGAAGCACAATCGCAGTGGTTCTCCCTTTGCACACCTAGCCGAATAATGCGGAACATAGGAGGCAAGCGCAGGAGCCGGGCAAACCAACTATTGACCGAAGACACAATTTGAAACTGATGCATATATAGCAGTATCCGAGAATGTTTTTGCCGAATCTCTAAAGGTGTCCGGCGTTGCACTGCGAGACTTGTGCTGAAAATACACAAATAGTTTAAGAAGTGCCATAAGCTTGGAAAACCAAAAAACGTCAGTAAAAACTTCACATCTGAACAAGATCAAATGTTCGGTGCCAATCCGAAAATTGGCCTTAGCAAAAGAAGTGCTTCTGTCATGCTTTAACTTTGCAACCACTAAGAAGAAGAACACTTATCATAAAACGGCTCATATAAATTTAAGAGCCCCCAAGTGACTTGGGTAAAATAATGATTGCATGTACCGAAGTACTTATATCATATCTATGTTCAGCCGAACTTTAAACGCGTCTTAACCGACCGTCAGCTTCTCCCTCTTCGGTCAAGGACCGAAAAGTGTTATGTACTCCATCTGTCGAGAATATCGATGGTGTTTCCAATAACCGTGCAATCAGGCCATAAGGCAGTAATGCATAAAGCGCCAGGAACTTATGCTATATTATGCGAAGCGTAAGAAGCATCTTCGAAGAAAATAGTACCCCCACCGATACCTTTCTTCGGTGCTCATTGTTATTATGAGACTTGTGCAATAGATTTTTTGTACTCATGAGTTTCGTTGTGTGCCGACCATCATTGAAAACTATAAGAGCGCTAGCTTTCGGCTTCACCCAGTCTAAGGTCCGGATCGGATGACCCGTTCGTGACAATCGCAGAGGTGCTCCCTTTACTCCCTAGCCGAACAATCGGTAACGTAGGGGTAAACACAGGAGCGAGGCAACCCAGCTTGCAAATCGCTTAAGTCAATATGGTGCATATTGTATGTAATACACTAACAAGGAACGAAGCCGCATAAGTATAATCATATGCCGGGAAAAGCTTCATGAAGGAAGCCCCAAATGAATTGGGTATTTGAATTTATGCGTCACAAACAAAGTTTGACAAGAATTTTTTACAAGCAACATTTTTCCAAAAAGTATAATGCTTGGTCGAACCGAACACAAGTTAGAAATTAAAGCTTTGAGCATGAAAGCGACTTAGCTGGTTAATGTGTTCGGTATTGATGACGTGGTCCGAGCTTGAAATGGGACAAGGTTCCATCCCACAAGCCACTCCCGAGGTGGCGGAGCGGAGAGCTCGGCACGCCAAGTGGTGACATAGCACGGTCAATGCAGACCGGCAGAGGACGCCAAGTCCCGGATCATTTTCCTGTGCACAAAAATGGTGCAAACCGAGATAATAGTAATAATGATAATTAAAAAATCGTTACATAATAAATAATTTATGCAAAGTGAGTAATAAAAGAAATATGGCTGGCGCCGAAGTCAATGTCGATCACAGGCATCGGCGTGATGCGGTAAAGGCGTGGCAAAGCCTGAATTCACTAGTCGGTCCGAGCTCGGATGCGCCGTTCACGGACTATGTACGAAACCGACCGAACCACCATGCGATCGTCGTTAATCGCCACCATTTGATAGACCTATGTACATATGATGGACAAACCAGAGTAATAATTTCTTGGGAAAAATGAACCTAAACAAGCAAAAAATATTGGGATTAATAGCACGTGGGTTATTTGTTGTAGCAATCCGAAGGAAGGTGATTCCCAAAATTGGGACTCGATCCACGCGGCCATTGTCTGATGGGCGATAAAACGACAGCATGGCAATGCTGGCAAAGGTTGGCTCGCCGAGGCAAAGCCCTCGGTCCAGCTAACATGACAGAGCTGGTCGGCTAGCGACGCCGAAGTGTCCGGAGCAGGTTGATGAAGAGATGGCGAAGCCCCCGTTCCAGCCGAGATGTCGAAGTAGGTCGGCGTGATGGACACCAGCTTGAAGAAGCAATAGTGCGGCCCGCCGATGCGGTCGTGACGTGGTCGATGCCGCTTGATGAAGCGACCGTGCGGCGATGCCGGTATGCCCGCCCGTAATCCGTGGGGCGCGATGTTGGTGATGATTTATCCTTCGCGATGCCGGACTCTCGCTCGCTTGCCGAGATGATGATCCAAGAAGTTGAGCTCGGCTCAACAAAGTGACGACGTGTCTAGTGCAGGTCGGCACCGTGGAGCAATATTGCCGGACTGGTTTGACACCAAAGATGATATTGAAGATCATGTTCAAAATATTTTAAAGTTAGTGGGATGTGTTCGGGAACAAAACACAATATCCCATACAAAACTTCCTTCAAAAGGATGTCCAAATCCCGCTCGTAAAAGTACGAACTGGGTCGGATTTGTTTTCGCAGAAAAAATGATCCAAAAAGTGATGCACTAATCGGAAGGTTCCCGGAGTTTGGACGGTCGGATCGAGCTGAAATTTTGAGGGGTGGTACATATAGGAATTCCGTAGTCGATCAATGGTTGGATCTTCCAAAGGAGGTCCGAGCTAGAATCTGGACACCACGCCCTAAACTCGTCCAGATTCTCGTCCAGATTTGACAGGGCTCTAGTATATCATAGATTGTCGGAGATTCCTCCATTGGAACTCGACGAAATTTAGCGTGGCTGTTATAGACGTAATTCCGCACTATTCCACTGAAGCAATCTTCAAACCGACGCTTGAGGAGGCGGTGATGGCGGATACAAGTTCGTTGTCCAGAAAAACAGCACGGTTGTAGCGACCCGACCTCAAATGGTCAAGTCTCTGTGCTTCAGTGTCATTCCTAGATCTGTAATGCTGTCACACACAGTACTCGAAGGATTTATAACAGAGTAGAAATCACACACTTATTACATAGAATGTCTCTGAAGAGAACTTATTACAATAATATGGCTTAAGGCCATCTAATGCGATAACAGCGGAAGGCTTGGAAGATAAAGTGAGTCCATCAACTCCAACGGCATAGCTGAGTTGCACGGCAACGACCTAATGATCCTTACTCCTCGTCTGAAAAGTCTGCAACATAATACGTTGCAGCCCGAGAACGGGTCAGCACATGGAATATGCTGGCAATATAACACAGTAGAGCAAGAACAGGATAATGCTATCACTACATGCATATTTGGCTAGTGGAAAGCTCTATGGTTATAGTTTTGCGAAAAGCCAATTTTTCCCTACAACAAAGGAATAAATTTAATTTAACTATCATGGTGGTTGAAACATTGAGAAGGTATAACCCCAACTCAATCCCAATTAAAGTAGTTAACAACCCAACAATATTAATTAAGAGTGATGAGATACACGTGAATACTCAAGTACTAGATACTCAAAATTGTCCATAACCGGGGACACGGCTAACCATAATTAGATTGTACACTCTGCAGAGGTTTGCGCACTTTTCCCCACAAGACTCGATCGCCTCCGTTGATTTCTCGCACTACATGGTGTTTGAGAAACGGATAACCGAGACATAGTCCTTCTGAAACATTAACTCTCTAATCAGGGTAGAGCATACCAAACCTACAAAACCCACTATCTGCTGATCTACCTCTTCAAGAGCTTCACATAACTTACTCAACTATGCTAGAGCCCATAATAGCTTGTGGCTACACACGGAAGTTTCTAGCATAAATAATCTCAGGTCCCTTTGAGCCTGGGTGGCGGTCCATAGGAAGATCACACGGGTACCCCAGGATTTCCAAAATAAAATGCATAACACTGGTTCCCCAGTGCCTCAATCCACCCAGATGTGTATTAAAGTTGCCACCTTAAATTAAACCATTAATTAACAATGTCACATCTGTCATGGATACACTCAAACCCAAACCACGTCTACGAGCATAGCATAGCAATATAAGCAACACGCAGAAGTAACTCCCAAGGGTTTGATAGTAAGAGGGCAATAGGTTCTACCTCAACTAATACTTCCCAACTCACAAGTTAATGACATCCTAATCATGCAATGTTTGAGGATTGAGCTAATGTATAAAAACTGGGTATGAAAAGAGTATGATCAGTGTGTTACTTGCCTTGCTGACGATCCGCGAATCCTTGAGACTCGTAGTAACACGCTTCGCACTCCGGGAATTCTATCGCAAACAAACAATAACATACATAAGCAACAAGCAAAGATGCACAAGCAAAACTCAAATAAAAGAGGTTGACCAGAAATTTCAACTTAAGAACTCCGGTTCGCAAAAAGATTCAAACCAAACGAAGCAACAAAACTCAAACGGCGAAAGAAATAAGATCCGTTTACTAATCTGCACTAGGGAAAAATTTTGCAGAGGCGAAAACTTGTTTGAGTTGGTTATTCGGAAAGAGGGTTTCGAGACGAAACTCTAGGCGCGTGAATCGCGTGATTCTGATAAACGAGCGAAAAGTTATACTAGATCGAACATCGGATCAGAAATCGCGATCAGAAAAATCACGGAATAAATCCGATAAAAAGAAAAACGACGAACAGCTTAACGAACGAACGTTCGTTAACTGAACCTAAACAAAGAACGCGTTCGTTAAAACGAACGAACGAGCGAACGCTCGCTAAATAAATAAACCAGAGAAAAAAACGATCTATTTAAAAAAACGAAAACTATGGTTTCAGAAAAAAAAACGAACGGTTTTTTTTTAAAAAAGGCAGTCTCGGATCCGGCGGATACCTCCGGCGAGAGGTCCGGCGAGGCGGGGCTCCGGCGGGCGTGGGGTGGCACGGGTGGCGGGCTCGGCGACGGAGGCGGCGGCGGCGGCGACTCACGGGGCTCGGGCTCGGGCTCGGCGCGGCGGCGGTGGTGGTGGTGGCGGGGGGGTTTAAGAGGGGGGGCTCGGCTTGGAGGAGGGGGCAAGGCGGCGGCGGAGGCGGAGTCCTACCCGGACTCCGGTCCGAGTGGCGGCGGCGGCTCGGCTGGGCCCTAGGCCCGGTCGGGCGCGAGGAGTTTTTTTTTTAAAAAAGGTTCCACCGACAGAAAAAAAAACTCGTATAAAATAAAATAAAAGTCTAAAAATGCCAAAACAAATTTTCACCGTCTAAATGAAATATTTAGAACGAGATGAACATTTTCTTGGCCCTAAAATGCAATTTTAAAAACGTGCAATTTTCTAATGCAAATAAAATTCAAATAAAATCAAATAAAATCGAACAAATGATTTTTAACATTTTTCCTCCAATATTTCAATTGTTTTGGAGAAGTCATATTATCTTCCCTCATTTATTTTTAATATGAAATATTTTTCCGGAGAGAAAAATAAATAAAATCAAAAATCCTCGTTTTCGCTATTTGATAAAAAAAATCAAATATGAAAACCGGAAAATCCCCAACTCTCTTCGAGGGTCCTAGAGTTTCTTAGGATTTCGAGGATTGCGGAACGAAGATGCAATAAAATATGATATGCATGGATGACCTATGTATAACATTCCAAATTGAAAATTTGGGATGTTACAAACCTACCCTTTAAGATGAATCTCGTCCCTAGATTCGGGTTGGCTAGAAAATAGGTGCGGGTGGTCCTTGCGGATATCCTCTTCTCGCTCCTGTGTGGCTTCCTCCTCGGTATGGTGGCTCCAATCGAACTTTGCAAAACTTGATAACCTTGTCATGAGTGACTCGGCTGTCAAAGTCAAGAATCTTTACCGGCTTCTCCTCATAAGTCGACATCGTCCAACCGAATCGCCTCCGTGGCAATCAGATCTCTTAACGGTATATCGGCCATCTCAAAGATGACACTTCTTCACCGTGATACGTGGAACACATCGTGAACTCCTACGATCCTTCAGGTAACTCCAGCTTGTAGGCAACTTCTCCCATCCGTTCTAAAACACGGTACGGTCCTACAAATCTCGGAGCTAATTTTCCCTTAACTCCAAAACGTTTCACTCCTCGCAAGGGTGATACTCGTAGATATGCTCTGTCTCCAATTCATTAGGTTACCTCCTTGCGTTTTGAGTCTGCATAAGTCTTCTGCCTGGACTGGGCAATCTTCAGTCTATCACGGATCAGTTTAACCTTCTCCTCAGACTCCTTGATCAAGTCTGGTCCAAACAACTGACGGTCTCCTACCCCATCCCACATCAGTGGTGTTCTACATCTGCGTCCATACAGAGCTTCGAACGGTGCCATCTTCAAACTGGCCTGGTAGCTATTGTTGTATGAGAACTCTGTGGAAGGCAAATTTTCATCCCAACTAGATCCATAATCTAGCGCACAGGCTCTCAACATGTCCTCCAGAATCTGGTTGACTCTCTCTATCTGTCCATCTGTCTGCGGGTGAAATGATGTACTGAACTCCAATCTTGTTCCCAAAGTCTGGTGTAACTGATGCCAAAACTTTGAAGTAAACTGTGTTCCTCTATCTGATACGATGGTCCTCGGAACTCCATGCAAACATACGATCCTGGACATATATATCTTGGCTAACTTCACACTTGTATACGTGGTTTTCACTGGGATAAAGTGAGCCACTTTGGTCAAACGATCCACTACTACCCATATTGAATCATATCCTGCTTTGGTCCTGGGCAATCCGGTGATAAAGTCCATGCCAAGTTTATCCCACTTCCATTCGGGTATCGGCATAGGCTGTAGCAATCCTGCTGGTTTTTGATGCTCTGCCTTCACTCTCTGACATACTGTCAGGACCCCGATTCCAAGTCACATCGACCTAGCCGGTAACACCTCATATCACTTTGCGGCCTCACGCACGGTATTCCCACGGGTGTCGCCTTACCATGGCCCGGGACCGTTTGCGCCTTTTGGCTCACATATATGATAGTGTCGCTAGCATCCATATGACAAAGAACCCGGCCGACATGGCTGGTCGTGAACCCAAAGCGGCGCTTAACCCATGGGGACAGTATACATGAATCACATCGAGCATGTCGGTCATCAACGATGAATTCGGGCTGTAGCACTGGGCTAACAGGACTCGGTATCCCGGCTGTAGCAGCTAGGCAGACTCAATATCATCTGCGTGACATTTCAAGGGACAGATATAGGAACGGTGAAACACATGCCGCCAGTCAAGTGTCCAAGCAGTAGTGCTTGGGCTAGCAGGACTCGTGAACCGGGCAGTAGCGGACTACTACCGCCGTAAGCACGAGACTACATTTCCCCATATGAGAGGCTGCCAAGGATAAACAACTAGTTTGTCGGATCCCACTCATACCAAGCATTTCAATCATACACGCAATATGCCCGATATGAGTACATACAACATGGCATCACAACAAAACTCTACAACTCAAAGTACTTTATTTAAGAGGCTCGAGGAGCCATAAATAACATATCCATACAGTAGGGGTTACATGACCCAACACTCAAGTCATACAAACATACAAGCACATGCGGAAGCAAACTAGTCTCGAGTACGCACTCTAAAAAGAAAGAAAGCTTGTTGAAGCCCTTCTATCTACAAAGGCCCTTCACAAGCCTTGGATCACCACCGGGTGGCTAGTTCACTCGTCAATGTCAAGGTCTACATAAAACCCATCGAGGGGGCGGTGTTGTCGCCCTAAAACATTAATTACAAACATGAGTACGGAGGTACTCAGAAGTCTTACAATGTAATCCTATCATACATGCACATTCTCAAGAAGGTGGTGGTGTTATTTGCAGCAAGCCAGCTTTGACTCTTGGCTAAGCTATCCTACGTGACACCACTTGAAAAGCATTTGTCGCACACGAGTCCACTAAACACCATCACAATACTCCACCGTGGATCCTCTCTCGTCAACCCACGAGAGGGCCATCCGCGGCACTCACACTTATCTTGAGGCTTTTAGAAGTATCCATTTACTTGTCTATGAACGGTTATAGGCAACCCAGAAGTCCTTCTCCGCGGACACGGCTATTCGAATAGATCATATTAACCCTGCAGGGGTGTACTTCTTCACACACGCTCTCTCCACTTACCGCCGTTTACGCGACATGTACTCGACAACCTTCAAGCGGAAGCCCAACGTGGGTGTCGGCCACAGCCTACCTAAACACTCAAGTTCCTAGTCCAGGTTTATCGCCTATTCGGGTTCAATCCGCAGGGAGTCCGGCCGAGGTTTCCACTAACGGCCCCGAACGATGTGTGCAGGGTTCCCGAGATACCAAACGGGCATTCGGTACACTGGGCCACGGTGTATCTACCGCATCATAGCTGTAACGCCCCGGATTCGATGCGCCAGGTGTCTACCAGTTATTCCCCGTCGTTGCCATGTCATTTGCTTGCGTGTTGCATTTTGCCATGTCATCATCTGCATTTCATCTGCATGTTTTTCAAAACTTGCATCCGTTCGGGTTCCGCTAGTTCTCTCCGTTGTCCATTCGGAGTCCAGACACACTCGCACGCGCCCGCGGCACCTCTGAAATATTATTTTATAAGTGGCATAAAAATGTTCTCGGAATGGGTTGAAACTTGGCATGCGGTCTTATTATAGTGTAGACAGGGCGCCTGTCAAGTTTCGTCGCATTCGGAGCTCGTTTGCTAGCCCAACCGTTAAACTTATAGCGGCATCGTTGTCGGTCAAGCGTCGGACGTTTTCGGTCTCCGAAAACTGTTGCCGGGCTGCCTTCTCTTCTCTCTTCTCAGCCCAACCCCCCTCCGCACAGCCCACTAACCTCCCCCTCCGAGCGCAACCGTCCGATCACGATCGAAGGGCTCCGAAACCCCCTCAAACCCCCCTAAACCCTAGCCCCTTTTGTTATATATGGACACCCTAGTCCATTTTTGGGCATCCTAACCCTACCCCTAAACCTCCAGCCGCAGCCTCCCACCTTCCTCCTCGAATTCTGCATCAGCCCTCTCCCTGCCGCCACTTGTCGCCGCCCAAATGGCTCAAGGCCGCTTCCACCTCCTCCAACCACTCAGAGCGGCCAGTGGCCTTCCTGCAGCCTCCTGCCTCCCTCTCCCGCCGCCCGCCCTTCTGCCCAGATCGGGCCCGCCTGAGCCTCGACTGGCCCGAACCCCGAAGGCCGCTGCCCCAACAAGACGAGCCTGTCGCCCGAGTGCCTCGCGTCTCCGCCACAAGACTGAGAACCCGCCAGACGCAGCCAGCCCATCTGCTTCCCGCCACCACGACGCCACCGCCGCGGAGTAGACCCCACCAGGCTGTGCCTGCTGTTCTGCATCATCAGGCTGCTGCCCCACGCCGAGCTCGCCGACCCGACATCCCCGCAGACCGATCCGGTAACCTCCGCCTCGATCTGCCGGAGTTGGGACCCAGCGCGGGCGACCTGCCTCCCGGCCTCGTCGACCCACGGACCTCGCCTCCGCCCGGCTTCCCTCGCCGTCGGCCCCCTGCTCCGCCGGAGGCAGCGCGCCATTCGTCCGGGCGGGTCGGGAGAAGCTCGACACCGCCTGGCGTTGACCCACAGGTGGGCCCGCGAGGCCCAGCCCGTCAAGCCTCCACCCCGGCCTGCTTCCTCTTAAGTGGCCGAGCCCAGGGTGAGCAGCCCCACTAATCCCCGCTCTGGGCGCCTCGTAGCTATTCGACGCTCTCCCATTTTTTTTCTGTAAATATGCCTAAGTCCCTGAGAATTTTGACATTATATGCCATATTCATCATGCCATAACTCTCTGCATATTGCTCCGTTTCGTGCGTGTAATATGTAAAATTGTTCGACTCGATGAGTACATCATTTCATCTCATTGCATCATTTTCATTTGAGCTCATCTTGATGCCCGAAATGCTGTTAGAAGAGTGCTATGTGATGTTAGTTTCGATTCTTATCGTAACATGCACTTTTGTCATTTTGCCATGATTGATGTGTGCACCCTATGAACTTGAGTCCTACATGTGTTTTGTAATATGCCATGCCATCTTTACAGGGGTGTATGCCATGTATTTTTATGATCTCTGTGGTGACTAGCACAAGCATGCAAACTAGGCTTCAAGATGTTGCTGATTTCAGCCCTGTTCACGATATTTTTATGCCATGTTAACTTGATGCTACCGAGAGATCCATGCTTATTTTGAGATACTTCAGTAAGGATGTTTTGAACATATGGTTATTCTCTATCCATCCATGCCCTTTTTTGCAATTATGGGGTGCCATAGCTTGAGTCAATCGAGCTCTACTTTTGCTATAAAATGTTTCCTGGCAGATTGTTTACATGTTATTCAATTTTGCCAAGGTTGTTGTAGTTGATCCGTGTATGCTATGATGTTGTTCTTGCCATGTATAGCTTCTAGGCCATGTCTTCTTACTGTTAGTTGCCTTGCCATGCCATGTATTGCTCTGTGGTGAGTGGTTCAAGCTCACCAACATGCCTACTTATCGTTGTTCCTGCCATGTATGAATCTGTAATATAACTTGCCATGTTTACATGGGTGCCATTATATTTTCTAATCATTTTTGGCTCATGGTCAGTAAAGGACTTTTGTTCTATGCAATTAGTAGATTCATTCCATGCCTTTTTTTGCCATGATAAGTTCCTGTAGCATGTTGTTTGATAGCTCTAAACATTGCAACCTGATGTTATTTCTGCCAATGCCTGAAACTGTTATTATTTGCAATCTTGCCATGTGTGTTTGAGCATGTTCTAGTGATTTCTGGAGATAGCTCAGTGTTCATGTTTTGTAATGCTTTACCTGTACATCATGCCCATGCCTTTTTTTTTCTTGTTGAGGTCCTGTAGCTTGTTGTTTTTAAGCTTGCAATATGCCTACTTGCTGTTTTGGGCAGATTGTTGTCATGACTTGTATATGGTGTATGTGTTGAACCGTTGCCCCGTTTTGAGTGTGCTTTATATGAAACTTGCTTAGAATTGCATGTAGTTTCATATTATCATGTTGCATCCTTGTTTTGAGGTGTTTGCTTGATGTTTGGGTGCATTTTGCATCAATGCCATGTTCAACTTGTTTTGCTCATATCTTTTAGGCCGTAGCTCCGAATTAAATGAACTTTATATGTAACTTGACTAGAATTTCGTGTAGATCATCGTGGTGCATCTTAACTTTTTGTTTAACAACTTGAACATAAGGTTTATTCAGATCTGGACCAATTTCGAAATTTGCATATGAGGACTTACCGGAATTGTTATATGTTGCTTCCGGCCTCATTTAAACTTGCTTTGATGTGTTGGTCTTGTTTGCATCATCCCTTGCCATGAGTAGCTTCATGTAGCTTTGTCATGCATCATGCTTGTTGTGCATCATGCCTTGTTCATGTGTGGTGTGTTTACTATGTTGTGTGCTTCTTCTTGTTAGTTCCTGCGCTCGCTGCGATCGTGAGGATTCGCTCGCTCACGCTTGGTTCGGCTTCATCCCTTTGTCTTCTTCATGGACTCATTCTTCTTCCTTGCGGGATTTCAGGCAAGATGACCGCTACCCTGGATCTCACTACTATCATTGCTATGCTAGTTGCTTCGTTCTTTCGCTATGCTGCGCTACCTATCACTTGCTGCTCAAGCCATCCCAAATTGCCATGTCAGCCTCTAACCTTTGTCACCCTTCCTAGCAAACCGTTGTTTGGCTATGTTACCGCTTTGCTCAGCCCCTCTTATAGCGTTGCTAGTTGCAGGTGAAGATGAAGTTTGTTCCTTGTTGGAACATGGAGATGTTGTTCCTTGTTGGAACATGCTTACTTGTTGGGATATCACAATATATCTTATATTATTAATGCATCTATATACTTGGTAAAGGGTGGAAGGCTCGCCTTATGCCCGGTGTTTTGTTCCACTCTCCGCCTCTAGTTTCCGCATATCAGTATTATGTTCCCGGATTTTGCGTCCCTAACGCGGTCGGGTGATTTATGGGACCCTTGACAGTTCGCTTTGAATAAGACTCGTCCAGCAAGGCCCAACATTGGTTTTACCATTTGCCTCACCACCACCTACTTTTCCCTTGGGAGTCGCTTCTCGAGGGTCATCTTTATTTAGCCCCCGGCCGGCTTCTCTAAGTGCTGGTTCGAACCGAGCCGCTTGAGGGCCACCTTGGGGCAACTTGAGGATTGGTTTTACTCAGAGTCTGTCTCATCCGGTGTTGCCCTCGAGAACGAGATATGTGCAGCTCCTATCGGGATTGTCGGCAATCGGGCGGTCTTGCTGGTCTTGTTTTATTGCTGTCGAATGTCCGTAGCCGGATTCCGAGACTGATCGGGTCTTCCGGGAGAAGGAATATCTTCGTTGATCGCGAGAGCTTATCATGGGCTAAGTTGGGACACCCTGCAGGTTTGAACTTTCAAAGCCGTGCCATGTTATGTGGCGATGGGAATTTGTTAATATCCGTTGTAGTAAACTTGAAGCAAACTCTTCTAAAATACACCAACAGTGCGCGTAATAGTGAGTGTCTCTTTTCGGGTTGATCGAGAGGAGAACACGGTTCTTGGGTTATGTCTCGACGAAGTAGGAGTTCGTGATCACTTCCGATCATTACTAGTCGACGACTGCCTTTGTTTCTCTTCTCGCCTCATTTGCGTATGTTAGCCACCATACATGCTTAGTCGCTGCTGCAACCTCACCACCTTACCTCTTCCTTACCCATTAAGCTTTGCTAGTCTTGATACCCATGGTAATGGGATTGCTAAGTCCTCGTGGCTCACAGATTACTACACCACCAGTTGCAGGAACAGGTTTGCGATGGTCATGACGTGAGAGCGATGCTTGCTTGCGTTGAGTTCTTCTTCTGCTTCTTCTTCGATCTGGGGATAGGTTCCAGGTCGGCAGCCTGGGCTAGCAGGGTGGATGTCGTTTGAGTTTCTGTTTATGTTTCATCTGTAGGCGGATGTTGATCTCTTGTATATGATGTTGATGTATTCTTGTGGCATTTGTGCCTTATGTATGTATCCCCACTATTATGTAATGTTGATGTAATGATATCCACCTTGCACAAGCGTTTCAATATGCGGGTCTATCCTTGGTGGGACCGTCGAGTTCCTTTTGGATAGGGTCGCATATTGGGCGTGACAAGTTGGTATCAGAGCCTCGACCGACCCTAGGAGCCCCCTTGATTGATCGTGTAGTTTGGCCGATGTTGAGTCTAGAAGAAAAATTGTTTTCAGAGTCTAGTTATATCGGAGAGTAGGAATTCTTTTTATTCCTCAGCCCCTGCGTCGCTCTGGTCAGGAATCTTGACGTAGGTGTTTTGAATTACTTCTCTTCCACTTCAAACTTTCTTTAGGATCACGCAGTTGGTTTTCCGATCGTTGGGTCTCAGCATTTTTTATCCGGTGCATTTCTCGTCAAGTCGACTCGAGCCTCTTCATCTTTGATTCAATCCTCAGTTGTTTTCTTTTCCCACCCGCCCTCCATGTTCTTCTTCTCGGAACCGGAGCCCGTAATTGAGTATCGATTCTACTCGTGCGAAGTCTTTGCTTTCTATCCTCATTGTTTTCAACCGGTGTTGTCTCTTCAAGATATTCGCTGCTTCCTCCCGAGTTGCCTTTGTTTTTCCCGCCCACCCACCCTTTTTTTCCCGGGTCCGACTCTCTCTCGACCAGCTATCTCATTCGTATGAACCTCTTCAGTCTTTCAGAAATTATTTCAACCGTGAATTCTCGCCTCGCTCATCATTCTTCATCTCTTTCTTTTCCGTGCACTCAATTCAAGTCTTTCGGTTAATCATATTCTTTTCCTTCAAGTGTTCTCTTTGCTTGTTCGCCTCGCCAGCTTTATCATTCCGGAGTTCGAAGACCTATCGAGATTCGCTCTGTTCGAATTAATTCGAGGTTGACACCTCAGTCAAATATTTCAGTTCTTCCGGTGCATCATCTATCGGTTCAACATCCCTTTCCAACGATGTTTTCTTTTCAGTGGGCCCTAACCCACAGGTTTTTTCCCAGGATCTTACCTGACTCTTCTAATTTCCCCGGAGCTATTCTCAATTCTTTTCAAAGTGTGACGTAAGTATGAATTTCATCAGTCAGATGCCTTTTCCAAGATCGTTTTCAAATCATTTCATTATTGGCTCAACCTCTTCGTTTTTCATTCTTCTGGAGTATCTCATTAATTTTGTGATGTTTTTCGTCATCATTTGAAGACCGAAGTAGAGTTTCTCTTAAATCTTGCCCGTTCCCCCGGAGATTCATGGTGCTAGCTCGATATTATCCTATCTAGTTGTTTCCAGTCATGCAAATTCTTTTCATCCATCCGGAGTATTCCAGGAGTTGCTTTTATGTTCCGATCATCCGGAGGCCATCTTTTCGGAATATCTCTCCATCCTAAGTTTTTCAAATTCGTTCTCCAATTATTCTATATCCGTGCCCCTTCGTTCGTCTCAATATTCTTCCGGTGCTGCGTTCAAGCATTCGTTAATCAGTTCGCGATCTCTTCGATCTCTTTTCTCTAAATTCCCTCAAGTATCTCCGTGCTTCTCTAATTCTTCCCGGCGTTTATTTCCTTTTCATCAGTCATTTCGAATTCTTACGGTGGTTCATTCAGATTCTTTTTCCTTCCCTATCATATTAATCCATTCGTTCTTTTCAACCCTACCGGTGGTTCATGAAGACCTTCTCAAGTTTGCGTTATGTCACTTCTCAATCCTTTTTCAAGAAGAATAAGTAAGATGCGAAATCCATTGCTTGTCATCAATTTAATTTGATGAAGGATAAGCATACAATAAATCTTATTCTTATTTCATCCAAGTGATTAACCCCTTCCTTCGGAGTTTGTTCTTGATGAATAAATTCTACTTCCAAGTGTTTTCATCTTTTCTTTTCCGGAGTTCAGAAATTTCCCCGGTCATTTCGTCGGAATCCTCCATCTAATGCATCGCAGGCTCATCTTATTCTTTCTTCCTTCATTTTATCTCGTCATCCTTTTGTTACCGGAGTTCTTCATGGTGGTTCTTCATGATTTAATTCATTTTTCAAGAGTTCATCAAGATTCTTGTTGAAGGAGTTCAAGTATCTTTTCTTCTCGCATCTCGAAGCGCATATAATTCTCCGTGTTCTTTGAAGCGGAGTTTTGCTTTTCTTCGTTCTTCTCAGTTATCCAATCATTTTCGTTTGTGGCCGGTTATCACCTTATGATCTTGAGATGTTATCCATAAGTCCACAACAAGCTTATTCTTTCGTTGTTGATTTTCTCAACAACTCCATTCAATCATTCTAAATTCTTTTCATTCAACTCTTTTAATTCTTCCGGAGGCATTGTGTTGTTCCTCTCGTCAACTATCGTTCCATTTTGTCAAACTCAGTTCCAACTACTTCCATGTTCAATCGGTGTACTGCCTAAATCCTTTCAGTCTTATCCGTTTCTTTTCTCATTCTAACCACTCCGGTTAGAACGAGTTGTTTCATAGTCTATCTGATCCCGTGAGCTTTCAATTCTCGTCATTCTCGTCGTTCCTCTCTTCTTCTCAAGTGTTCTCGATTCTTTGCTTCTTCTCTCGAGTTCTTGTTTCACCTCATCCATTTTCCCTTCCGTCTCGGTCCTAAGATCTCGGGACGAGATCTCTTGTTAGTGGAGGAGTGTTGTAACGCCCCGGATTCGATGCGCCAGGTGTCTACCAGTTATTCCCCGTCGTTGCCATGTCATTTGCTTGCGTGTTGCATTTTGCCATGTCATCATCTGCATTTCATGTGCATGTTTTTCAAAACTTGCATCCGTTCGGGTTCCACCAGTTCTCTCCGTTGTCCATTCGGAGTCCAGACACACTCGCACGCGCCCGCGGCACCTCCGAAATATTATTTTATAAGTGGCATAAAAATGTTCTCGGAATGGGTTGAAACTTGGCATGCGGTCTTATTATAGTGTAGACAGGGCGCCTGTCAAGTTTCGTCGCATTCGGAGCTCGTTTGCTAGCCCAACCGTTAAACTTATAGCGGCATCGTTGTCGGTCAAACGTCGGACGTTTTCGGTCTCCGAAAACTGTTGCCGGGCTGCCTTCTCTTCTCTCTTCTCAACCCAACCCTCCGCAGACAGCCCACTAACCTCCCTCCGAAGCAACCGTCCGATCACGATCGAAGGGCTCCAAAACCCCCTCAAACCCCCCTAAACCCTAGCCCCTTTTTTTATATATGGACACCCTAGTCCATTTTTGGGCATCCTAACCCTACCCCTAAACCTCCAGCCGCAGCCTCCCACCTTCCTCCTCGAATTCTGCATCAGCCCTCTCCCCCGCCGCCACTTGTCGCCGCCCAAATGGCATGCGCGTCGCTTCCACCTCCTCCAACCACTCAGGAGCCGCCAGGTGGCCTTCCTGCGCGCTCCTGCCTCCCTCTCCCGCCGCCGGCCCTTCTAGCCTAGATCGGGGCCCGCCCGAGCCCGACCGGGCACGAACCCCGAGCGCCGCTGCCCCAGCAAGACGAGCCTGCCGCCGAGTGCTCGCGTCTCCGCCGGCCGAGAACCCGCTAGGACGCAGCTCGCGCCATCTGCTTCCCCCGCCACGACGCCACTGGCCACGGAGCAGACTCGCTGGCCACAGCCTGCTGTTCCGCTGTCCATCAGGCCGCTGCCCCACGCCGAGCTCGCCGACCCCGACATCCTCAAGGCTGATCCGTAACCTCCGCCTCGATCTGGCCGGAGTTGGGACCCCAGCGGCGCTGGCGACCTGCTCCGCCTCGCCGACCCGGGACCCGCCTCGCCCGGTTTCCCTCGCCGCCCCCCTGCTCCACCGGAGGTCACGCCGCTGGCCGTCCAGTATGGGTCGGGAGAAGCCCGACACCGCCTGGCCGCTGACCTCACAGGGCCCTGTGGAGGCCCAGCCCGTCAAGCCTCCACCCCGGCCTGCTTCCTCTTAATGGGCCGAGCCCAGGGTGAGCAGCCCCCCTAATCCCCGCTCTGGGCGCCTCATAGCTATTCGACGCTCTCCCTTTTTTTCTGTAAATATGCCTAAGTCCCTGAGAATTTTGACATTATATGCCATAACTCTCTGCATATTGCTCCGTTTCGTGCGTGTAATATGTCAAATTGTTCGCCTCGATGAGTACATCATTTCATCTCATTGCATCATTTTCATTTGAGCTCATCTTGATGCCCGAAATGCTGTTAGAAGAGTGCTATGTGATGTTAGTTTCAGATTCTTATCAGAACATGCACTTTTGTCATTTTTGCCATGATTGATGTGTGCACCCTATGAACTTGAGTCCTACATGTGTTTTGTAATATGCCATGCCATCTTTACAGGGTGTATGCTATGTATTTTGTGATCTCTCTAGTGACTAGCACAAGCATGCAAACTAGGCTTCATGATGTTGCTGATTTCAGCCCTGCTCACTGATATTTCTATGCCATGTTAACTTGATGCTACCGAGAGATCCATGCTTATTTTGAGATACTTCAGAAGGATGTTTTGAACATATGGTTATTCTCATCTATCCATGCCCTTGTTTGCAATTATGGAGTGCCATAGCTTGAGTCAATCGAGCTCTACTTTTGCTATAAAATGTTTCCTGGCAGATTGTTTACATGTTATTCAATTTTGCCAAGGTTGTTGTAGTTGATCCGTGTATGCTATGATGTTGTTCTTGCCATGTATATCTTCTATGCCATGTCTTCTTACTGTTAGTTGCCTTACCATGCCATGTATTGCTCTGTGGTGAGTGGTTCAAGCTCACCAACATGCCTACTTATCGTTGTTCCTGCCATGTATGAATCTGTAATATAACTTGCCATGTTTACATGGGTGCCATCATATTTTCTGATCCTTTTTGGCTAATGGTCAGTAAAGGACTTTTGTTCTATGCAATTAGTAGATTCATTACATGCCTTTGTTTGCCATGATAAGTTCCTGTAGCATGTTGTTTGATAGCTCTAAACATTGCAACCTGATGTTATTTCTGCCAATGCCTGAAACTGTTATTATTTGCAATCTTGCCATGTGTGTTTGAGCATGTTCTAGTGATTTCTGGAGATAGCTCAGTGTTCATGTTTTGTAATGCTTTACCTGTAAATCATGCCCATGCCTTTTGTTTTCTTGTTGAGGTCCTGTAGCTTGTTGTTTTCATGCTTGCATATGCCTAGTTGCTGTTTTGGGCAGATTGTTGTCATGACTTGTATATGGTGTATGTGTTGAACCGTTGCCCCGTTTTGAGTGTGCTTTATATGAAACTTGCTTAGAATTGCATGTAGTTTCATATTATCATGTTGCAGCCTTGTTTTGAGGTGTTTGCTTGATGTTTGGGTGCATTTTGCATCAATGCCATGTTCAACTTGTTTTGCTCATATCTTTTAGGCAGAGTCTCAATTAAATGAACTTTATATGAAACTTGACTAGAATTTCGTAGATCATCGTGGTGCATCTTAACTTGCTGTTTAACAACTTGAACATAAGGTTTATTCAGATCTGGACCAATTTCGAAATTTGCATATGAGGACTTACCGGAATTGTTATATGTTGCTTCCGCCTCATTTAAACTTGCTTTGATGTGTTGGTCTTGTTTGCATCATCTCTTGCCATGAGTAGCTTCATGTAGCTTTGTCATGCATCATGCTTGTTGTGCATCATGCCTTGTTCATGTGTGGTGTGTTTACTATGTTGTGTGCTTCTTCTTGTTAGTTCCTGCTTCGCTGCGATCGTGAGGATTCGCTCGCTCACGCTTGGTTCGGCTTCATCTGCTCGCCTTCTTCATGGAATCGCTCTTCTTCCTTGCGGATTTCAGGCAAGATGACCGCTACCCTGGATCTCACTACTATCATTGCTATGCTAGTTGCTTTGTTCTTTCGCTATGCTGCGCTACCTATCACTTGCTGCTCAAGCCATCCCAAATTGCCATGTCGCCTCTAACCTTTGTCACCCTTCCTAGCAAACCGTTGTTAGGCTATGTTACCGCTTGCTCAGCCCCTCTTATAGCGTTGCTAGTTGCAGGTGAAGATGAAGTTTGTTCCTTGTTGAACATGGAGATGTTGTTCCTTGTTGGAACATGCTTACTTGTTGGTATATCACAATATATCTTATATTATTAATGCATCTATATACTTGGTAAAGGGTGGAAGGCTCGCCTTATGCCGGTGTTTTGTTCCACTCTTGCCGCCTCTAGTTTCCGCTATATCGGTATTATGTTCCCGGATTTTGCGTCCCTAACGCGGTCGGGTGATTTATGGGACCCCTTGACAGTTCGCTTTGAATAAGACTCGTCCAAAGAAGGCCCAACATTGGTTTTACCATTTGCCTCACCACCACCTACTTTTCCCTTGGGAGTCGCTTCTCGAGGGTCATCTTTATTTAGCCCCCGGCCGCTGCTTCTCTAAGTCTGGTTCGAACCGAGCCACCTGTGGGGCCACCTTGGGGCAACTTGAGGATTGGTTTTACTCGTAGTCTGTCTCATCCGTGTTGCCTCGAGAACGAGATATGTGCAGCTCCTATCGGGATTGTCGGCGCATCGGGCGGTCTTGCTGGTCTTGTTTTATTGTCGTCGAAATGTCTTGTAGCCGGATACCGAGACTGGTCGGGTCTTCCGGGAGAAGGAATAACCTTCGTTGATCGCGAGAGGTTATCATGGGTTGTTGGGACACCCTGCAGGGTTTGAACTTTCAAAGCCGTGCCCGCGGTTATGTGGCGATGGGAATTTGTTAATATCCGGTTGTAGTAAACTTGAAGCAAACTCTTCTATAATACACCATCCGTAAAGCGAACTGCGGAGTGTCTCTTTTCGGGTTGATCGAGAGGAGAACACGGTTCTTGGGTTATGTCTCGACGTAAGTAGGAGTTCAGGATCACTTCTTGATCATTACTAGTCGACGACTGCCTTTGTTTCTCTTCTCGCCTCATTTATGTATGTTAGCCACCATACATGCTTAGTCGCTGCTGCAACCTCACCACCTTACCTCTTCCTTACCCATTAAGCTTTGCTAGTCTTGATACCCATGGTAATGGGATTGCCGAGTCCTCGTGGCTCACAGATTACTACACCACCAGTTGCAGGTACAGGTTTGCGATGGTCATGACGTGAGAGCGATGCTTGCTTGCGTTGAGTTCTTCTTTTGCTTCTTCTTCGATCAGGGGATAGGTTCCAGGTCGGCAGCTTGGGCTAGCAGGGTGGATGTCGTTTGAGTTTCTGTTTACGTTTCATCCGTAGGCGGATGTTGATCTCTTGTATATGATGTGGATGTATTCTTGTGGCATTTGTGCCTTATGTATGTATCCCCGCTATTATGTAATGTTGATGTAATGATATCCACCTTGCAAAAGCGTTTCAATATGCGGGTCTATCCTTGGTGGGACCGTCGAGTTCCCTTTGGATAGGGTCGCATATTGGGCGTGACAATAGCCCACCCCTAGGGTCAGCACTACGCACGGCCTCCAACACATATCCTACAAACACCAGAAACTAGTTGCAACTCCTGGACAGAGAACAAGGGTGGTTAAGAAGCCGAGAGGGTCCATTGGTTTTGGGCCCAATGCGTGGTAGTAACTGTTTCATGGATCACAAACACAGAACTCAGTTCTTAGGGACGGCTTCAATGAAACAACCCACCATGTACTCCTACATGGCCTCTCATTGATACCTTTACCAAAACGTGTTCAACACTTTCACTCTCGAACCCGACACAACCTTTCACTCCAGCTCATCATCCCGATGAGCCGACCTGACACAACTCTAAGCATAGCAAGCATAGCATGGTAGGAATCACAAACATGGCTCAATCAACTCCTACACATACTAGTGGGTTTCATCTAGTTATCGTGGCAATGACAGTCATGCAAAGGAAGTGGGTTCAACTACCGCAGCACACAACAGTTTGAATCGCGTTGTCTTAATGCAAGAAACAAGAGCGTAAGCGAGAACATGAGTTTGTATCGAATGATCAATGGGTTGCTTGCTCGATGTAGTGGTGGTAGGATACGCCTTCGCATTTGATATTCGAATTATCCTCGAGGCGTAACCTATCACGAAAGACACACCGGAAATAAACACACATGGCAATATGCAACAATATGATGCATGCTATGACATGGCAATATGAATGTGTGTTGGCCTAATGCAAGTTGGAACAAAAAGGGATGAACTCATTTGAATCAAAGATTCAAATGTTAGCTCATTTAACATAGCCATAAAGGTGTATTATCTTAATCTGCTTAAACAGCAAGGTTAACTTGTTCTATCATGCATGAAACCTTTACCAATGGATAGAATGGACTTTTCTAATCATTTTTCATATATAAATCTTTGCATTTGGAGTTACAGTTTAATTTCTATGAATTTTTGAAGTTTGAACTATATTCTAGAATTTCCTATAATGTAATAATTCCAAGAATTCATTTATCGCACAAGAATGCGTCGAGGTGACATCGTGGTCAACGGGACGCCCAGTGTCAGCCTGACCGGTGGGTCCTGTGTCGTTGTAATTAGTTTAACTAAATATTAATTAAAACTAATCTGATTAGTTAATGGCTGGCCCCACTGCCATTGACCTGTGGGTCAAACCGGCCCACCCGTGGTCAAACGAGGGTTAGCGGGTCAACTCATCGGCGCTTAGTCACCGGCGAGGCCGAACGTGGGCGGCGAGTGGGTTTGGCCGTTTGGCGACCAAATGAACCGCGAGGGTGTCTACGGTGGTCGGGAGCAAGCCGCAGCTCTTGGTGGCGTTATTGGGCTCGGGTGGCTGAACGGCGCCGGCGACGACCTTGGCGGCCGCCGGAGTTTGGGTGAGGACGAACTCGGGGCTACGGTGTGCGGTGAGGTGCGTGAAGTGGTGGTTAGACGCTACGTGGTGCGGTGAGTACGTTAGACACCGAGGGGTGACCGGTGGATGGCCGGGAGCACATCGGCGACGAGCTACGCGGCGGCACGTGCGGGTGAGCTCCGTGCAGTCGCTACGAGGCTCGGGAGCGAGTAAGGAAAGGAGGGGGAGGTAGCTAAGCTCACGGAGAACTCGAGGAAGCACTCGGTGCGGTCGGGGACGGGCTGGTGCGGCAGCGACGTCGATGGGGATCTCTGGCGATGGCGGAGTCGGGCGAGGTTGGTGCAGAGGCCTCGGGCCACGCAAGCGCTCGGGGCTCGGCTAGCTCTAAGAAGAGGAGGGCGGCGGAGCTCCTAGACACGATGGGAAGGCGCAAGAACGACGGGGAGCGCGACTACGACGACGGTGCGGCTGCGGTGGCGTCGGCCATGGCGTGGGAGCGCGAGGGGGAGGAGCTGGGGAGGAGGAGAGGTGTCTGAGGGTTTGGGGGGGAGAGAGAGAGAGCGCTTCGCATCGCAGCTCGGTGTGGGAAGCGGCGAGGCGGGCGGTTAGCTGCGTGGCACGCATGCGGTGCTCGCTGTCGAGCACTGCTGCCTCGCTCGGCTGCTAAGCAGCTACATTGGCCAAGCGGCTGGGCTGGGCCGGTAGGTGGGCCGGTTGGGTGGCGCCAGGTAAGTTTTTCCATTCTGTTTTCTTTTTCTATTTTCTGTAACTTTGTGGACTTTTAAAAAATACTTAAACAGCTCCAAAATTCACCAAACTGCTCCTGGTCCTTAGTTGGAATATTTCCAAAGATGGATCATTTTGTTTAGATAATTTGGGCATTTGAAATATTTTATATAATTTAAATGCCCAAACTCAAATACTTATGATTTAATTCAACAACCTTAGGATGACCTAGAAAATTGTGCACCACTTTTGGCAGAGGCTCAACCAAAGCAAAGGTGATGAGCATTTTAGAAGGGCATTTCAGGTTCATTGAAAATAATTTTAGTAAGCCCTAGTTGATTCAAAAGGGGTTCTGGGGTTCTGCCTTCCCATTTCAAATTTCTCGATGAAAGTTAAACATGATGCAACACACTAATGCATGGACTAGCTAGGATGTGACAACTCACCCCCACTCAAAAGAATCTCGCCCCGAGATTTAGGATCCGCTATAAAAGGTGGATACTCAAGTCGAAGACGATCCTCCTTTCCCAAGTTGCTTCTTGCTCGGAACGGTTTGACCATTGAACCTTTAGAAACTTGATATTCGACGCCGAGTGGTACGCTCGGTTTGATCAAGAATACGAACGGGATATTCTCGATAGGTGAGGTTATCTTGAGATCAAGCGTTTCATGGTCCACTCCACGGATAGGATCCGAGAAGCAACGCCTCGAGTTGGGAAACGTGGAAGACATCATGGATTCTCGAAAGATGCAGAGGTAGTTCCAATTGGTAGGCAACTCTCCTCGCTTGGCAAGAATGCGAAAGGGTCCAATGTAACGAGGAGCCAACTTGCCTTTGATACCGAATCGATGGGTTCCTTCAAAGGAGTAACCTCAAGGTAAGCCTTCGCCAATTTCATAAGCCATAGGCTTATGCTTGCGGTCATATCGGCTCTTTTGACGAGATTGGGCTGTTTTCAATTTCTCACTAATAACGCGAACCTACTCTTCTCGCTTCCTGAATCATATCCGCCAAAGAGTTGTCTCCCCGGTTTCTCACCAGCTAAGAGGCGCTCACATTTCCGCCCATAAAGAACTTCGAAGGAGCTTTGCCAAGCTAGCTTGATAACTATTGTTATAAGCTTAACTCGGTGAATGGAAGGCATTTCTCCCAAGTCATGCCGAAAGAGATGATGTAAGCTCAAGCATATCCTCTAGGATTTGATTGACTCGTTCTACTTGACCACTTGATTGAGGATGGAAGGCGGTGCTAAAGGAGAGACGAGTTCCCATAGAATTTTGGAAACTTTCCCAAAATCGAGAGGTGAAGAGACTTCCACGGTCTGAGTTAATCTCCAATGGAACACCATGAAGAGACACTATTCGAGAGATGTACAAATCAGCTAGCTGGCTAGCGGTTATACTCTCACGAACGGGTAGGAAGTGGGCTACTTTGGAAAGACGATCGACGACAACGAAGATAGCATTATTCTCTCTTGGTCCTGGAAACCCGTAATGAAATCCATACCGATTTTATCCCATTTCCATTCGGGAATAGCCAAAGGTTGAAGGGTACCAGAGGTCGTTGATGTTCTGCTTAACTCGATGACGACGCCGCAGCTTAGCAATGTATTGAGCGATTTCTCTCTTCATCCTAGTCCACCAAAACCTCCGGCGAGGTCTTGATACATTTTAGTACTACCGAGATGAATGGTGAGAGGAGATTCATGAGCTTCCTTAAGGATCAATCGCCTCAAAGTTGCGCACCTTGGGAACCACTAGACGGTCTCCAAAGAACACAACACCTTGTTCATCAATGGAGGAACAATCATGCACTCCTTTCTTGATGTTTCTCTTGATGCGGGAAATTCCGGATCTACCTTCTCGTGCCTTGATGATCTGATCCGTAAGGGTAGGTTTCGCCACTGTGGTGGAAAGGAACTCGAGGAATAAGGTGAAGGTTGCTTACGAAATTCCTCGTGGAGAAAAGTTTGACTTTGTTGTAACATCAGATTGTTACAATAAGATTTGCGACTTAGTGCGCCAGCCATGACATTGGCTTTGCTCGGGTGTAAGATATTCCTAAGTCGTAATCAGATCAACTCGCCCAACGCCTTTGCCTCGAGATTCAAATCTGGTTGGGTGAAGATATATTTCAGACTTTGGTGAATAGTGTAAATTTCGCAACGATTACCAAGAAGGTAATGTCGCTAGGTTTTGAGTGCATGGACCACTGCCGCAAGCTCTAGATCGTGTGGGATAGTTATCCTCATGTGGACGAATCGTCGAGAAGCGAGGCAATCACATGACCATCTTGCATGACTATGCAACCTAGTCCTTGTCGCGAGGCGCCGCAATAGATAATAAAGTCCTTAGAGAAATCTGGTGGAACAAGTACGGAGCAGATGTCAGCGCCTTTTCAGCCTCGAAAGCTGAACTCGCACCGTGGCGCCCATTCAACTTTTTATCTTTCTTGAGGAGTTCGGTTAGAGGCTTAGCAACTTTAGAGAAATTCTCGATTTGCGGCGGCGGCAATAGCTCGCTAAACCGAGGAAACTCCGAACTTGCTTGACCGATTCAGGTGGAGTCCAATCAAGGACGGCTTGAACTCGCCGGATTGACAAAGAATGCCCTTACCAGAGATTACATGGCCTAGATAGGTCACTTCAACCAGAATTCACACTTAGAGAATTTGGCATAAAGGCGGTGCTCTCAAGTTTCATCAATACTAGCCTTAGATGTTCGGCATGTTCTTCCTCATTCTTGAGTAGATGAGTATATCATCGAGGTATACCACGCACTTAATTTATCCAAATACTCCATGAAGATTGAGTTCATTAACCGAGAGAAGGTGGTCGGAGCATTGGTTAACCCAAGGACATGACGGTGTACTCAGATCGCCATAACGAGTAACAAAGGCCGCTTTAGGAATGTCCTCGTTTTAATTTTGATTTGATGGTAGCCCAACCTCAAATCCATCTTGAAAAGATCGAGGATCCAGCGAGCTAATCATACAGTGTCGTTGATCCCGGGAGCGGATACTTGTTCTTGATAGTGACCAAGTTGATGTGTCGGTAATCTACAACCATCCGATCCGCTCCATCCTTCTTCTTGACGAAGAGGACGGGCAAGCCCATGGAGATGAACTAGGACGGATGAAACCCTTTTGCAAGGACTCATCGAGTTGTTTCTAAGTTCGCTAGTTCTAGGGGTGCCATCTTATAAGGTCTTCTAGAAATTGGAACGGTTCCGGAACAAGATCTATCACAACTCGACATCCCTCGCTGTGGAACACCGGCAGTTCTTCCGAAAGACATCCGGAAAATCACGGACTCACCGGAATATCTTCGAGGTCCGGAAGGGGTTGGCATTTAAGGAGTAAAGTTGACGCTAGACACTCGGGTTAAAACATTAACTGCCTTGCCCAATGATGGGTGAGTTGTACAGTTCTAGTAGAGCAATCAATCTTAGCATAATGGGCTGACATCCACCCATACCCAAGATGATGTTTATGTCCGAGGACTTGAGAGCTATTAGAGATGCAAGAAAGACTAATCTGTCGACAAGGATTTCATTCCCATGACTTATTCTAGAGGTTTGCCATCTAGAACCGTGGAGTCTGAATTTCCATGGAGGTGTGCATGTCACGTAATGTGGTGTTGTGCAATCGAGCATAGATCTCGTAAATAAATGAATGAGATGCTCCAAGATCAAAAAGAACAGTTGCCGGATGACAATTAACAAGGAGCGCATCGAGAACGACGTTGGGGTCCTCATGGGTTTCTCACTGAAACATAGTTGACGTGGCCACGAGCAAAGGGCAGCTGGTTTGGCGAGAGCACCTTTCCGCCGGCTTACCACGGCCAATGACTTTCCGATCCGACCGGGTTGTTCTGGGACACTCACGGATGTAGTGGCCCGCCTCCACACTTGAAACAGGTTATCATATTGGGGCGTGAGCAGCATTAGCAGCGGGCCACCATAAGTCTTGGGCGGTACATATCGCTGGTTGGGGCGAGGCGCCTCAAAGGATGGCCTCGAGTGAACTCTGGGTGGCGAGCAGTGTTTGAATCCAGACCCGGCGCTTCGAGATCCAGAGCCGGATGAAGAACCAAAGTCACGGAGTGCTTATGTGAAGCTTCAAAGTCGACTGTCCAGCCAGCACCGATAGCCTTGTTGACTAACTTCGAAGGAAGTGCACTGCAGCAGACGAAGATCACGGCGAAGCTCGTGGCTAAGTCCTTGCGGAACCTTGCTCGCTTCTTGGCGCCGGTAGAAACCTCTTCAGAGCATAACGTGCTAGATTCCCAAACTCACGGCTGTAGGTATCCACAAATACCTACCCGGGTGAAGTTGCGTAACTCCTCCCTCTTACGATCCATGAGACCTTCCGGATGTGATGCTCACGAAAGCGGCACTCAATTCAGCCCAAGTGGTGATTTGTCCAACCAGGCGCATAGCCTCATAATTCTCCCACCAAAGGCTAGCAGGGCCTTCGAGGTGATAGGCGGCAAAGGAAACTTTATCGCCTTCAGCCACGCTGGCGTAACGTAGCTTGTGGGTGATGCTGCGGTTACCATCCGCGCGAGAGGCTCAACGGAATGTTTGAACTTCGTGGATACAGCTTGACAAAGTCATTGAGTGACACCAGATCATTCCTTGGCTGGCATGCGTGTTTTGCTCAATCCGCCCAAAGAAGCGATTGGTCTCACGCTTGTTGCGCTCGCCCCAACATAACCTCGCCAAAGATGGCGGTTGAGGCAGATTTACATTCCTAGCTGCGCTGGCTTCTCCTGCTCCGGAGCAGCAGGATTGTTATGGTGTTGACCATCCTAGGAAACAAAACAACGGTTTAAACCAGGATGGCAGAATTTAACAGGAAGTGCGGAATGTAATGGATAACACGGAATGCAGAGATGTTCATCCGTATGACATGGTAATATAAAAACTGCCATATATATACCAACGGTCATACACACCATTCATAGTTTAGTACAAGCCCGACGGAGTACAACTACAAAGGAAGGCGTTACATCTCATCGGAAGCATTCCAAGCTCCTATACATTATTTTTCTACACTTCCTAATGATACACACTAAGTCATATTCCATGTGTCGCGCAGACGGTGGAAATACAACTATTACAATACTAGGGATACTACTACTAACTCGCATAGCCCGTAGTAGTCCTCATAGAAGTCACCACCCAAGCCTCGAAGCGGAACATGATCATCCGGAATAGACGGTCCCGTGGAGCTTATGGACCATAGGGACTTCGGATGTGGCCGTGGTCCAACAAACGGCGGCAGACGAGGTCCACGAGGAGGGGTGATGCCTCCTACCTCACGCCACTCCATCAAGTCCGCAGACCAGCCCGCACAGGTACAAGTCCTCATGTCCATGTATCCGCTTGCACGGCAGTGCAAACCGAGTCGAGTGGCCCAAAGGATCGAACGGCATTAAAGAGTTTCCATACGCAAGGCCCGGTTTTCACGGTCCTTGTCTTCCAAAGATCTCTGTGGTGGTGCGGAGGAGAGAGTCCTCATGGGATGCGTCGCTGTACATACCTCAAGGTAACCATGCGCCCTGTGGAGGGATGCCGCATGTAGCGGAAATTGGTGTTGCACAAAGAAGGCGCTTCGCTCGAATGATAGTCATCATTGAGTAGGCTGCATCCCGCACGGACATCCCAATAGTGATCCCAAGTCCATAAGAACAAAGGAGCGGTTCAAGAGCTACGGATAAGATGGATATATCCCGACCGCATAGATATTGGCTTTGATTAAAATTCTAAACTGCTCCTCGACGGTATATTCGGATACCATCGATAACCGGTCTCGACCATCACTCAACTAACATTGCCGTGTGACCACACACATCAATGCAACGGGTCGATTTAACCACTTGGTTCTCGGGGACGGTGGCCATCCGAAAGCACAGCCACAATGCAAAGACATTAGAATTTCTAGGGAAAATCGGGCAGCATAACATCTGTAAATGCTCAAAAACAGATTTGAGACATTCATAATCAGATTGCAAAACCACTCAACAACATCATATCAAGGTTTTGGTTCAACTAATAGCATACTAAAAAGTAGTAGAGACTGAACTGAGGTTGTAACCAACAATCCTATAAGTTACTACGGATTAGTAACACGTGAACCTGATAGAGAGAAGAGAGCCTAGTCCTATACCCACGTAGAATGAGAAGAGGATGACTCAGATTAGAGGGCATAAGGTAAAGGTAAAAGAGCCTTACGCTCCTCCCACAATCAATTCCCCTACATATAACTAAAGCATTTCTAGACTCAACATCAACCAGTTTGGCTTAGCGAACCTACAGGCAACCCTGCTCTGATGCCAACGCTGTCAGGACCCCGATTCCAAGTCACATCGACCTAGCCGGTAACACCTCATATCACTTTGCGGCCTCACGCACGGTATTCTACTGGTGTCGCCTTACCATGGCCCGG
Organism: Aegilops longissima; assembly: GCA_021605205.1. NCBI lineage: Eukaryota > Viridiplantae > Streptophyta > Magnoliopsida > Poales > Poaceae > Aegilops > Aegilops longissima. The sequence goes on along the minus strand of CM038681.1, from coordinate 172,098,973 downwards.
GACCGCTTATGCCTTTTGGCTCACGATATGATAGTGTCGCTAGCATCCATATGACAAAGAACCCGGGCCGACATGGCTGGTCGTGAGCCCAAAGCGGCGCTTAACCCATGGGGACAGGCATACATGAATCACATCGAGCATGTCGGTCATCAACGATGAATTCGGCTGTAGCACTGGCTAACAGACTCCGTATCCCGGCTGTAGCAGGCTAGGCAGACTCAATATCACCGCGTGACATTTCAAGGGATGTATATATGAACGAAGTGAAACACATGCCGCTAGTCAAGTGTCCAAGCAGAGTGCTGGGCTAGCATGACTCGTGAACCGGGCAGTAGCGGACTACTATCGCCGTAAGCACGAGACTACATTTCCCATATAAGAGGCTGCCAAGGATAAACAACTAGTTTGTCGGATCCCACTCATACCAAGCATTTCAATCATACACGCAATATGCCCGATATGAGTACATACAACATGGCATCACAACAAAACTCTACAACTCAAAGTACTTATTTAAGAGGCCCGAGGAGCCATACATAACATATCCATACAGGTAGGGGTCACATGACCCAACACTCAAGTCATACAAACATACAAGCACATGCGAAGCAAACTAGTCTCGAGTACGCACTCTAAAAAGAAAGAAAGCTTGTTGAAGCCCTTCTATCTATAGTGGCCCTTCACAAGCCTTGGATCACCACCGGTGGCTAGTTCACTGCCGATGTCAAGGTCTACATAAAACCCATCGGAGGGGGCGTGTTGTCGTCAAAACATTAATTACAAACATGAGCACGGAGGTACTCAGAAGTCTTACAACAGTAATCCTATCATACATGCACATTCTCAAGAAGGTGGTGGAGTTATTTGCAGCAAGCCAGCTTTGACTCTTGGCTAAGCTATCCCACGTGACACCACTTGAAAAGCATTTGTCGCACACGAGTCCACTAAACACCATCACAATACTCCACCGTGGATCCTCTCTCACAACCCACGAGAGGGCCATCCGCTGCACTCACACTTATCTTGAGGCTTTAGTAGTATCCATTTACTTGTCTATGAACTGTTATAGGCAACCCAAAGTCCTTCTCCGCGACACGGCTATTCAATAGATCATATTAACCCCGCAGGGTGTACTTCTTCACACACGCTCACCACTTACCGCCGCATACACGACATGTACTCGCAACCTTCAAGCGGAAGCCCAACGTGGGTGTCGGCCACAGCCTACCTAAACACTCAAGTTCCTAGTCCAGGTTTATCGCCTATTCGGTTCCATCCGCAGGAGTCCGCCGAGGTTTCCACTAACGGCCCCGAACGATGTGTGCAGGGTTCCCGAGATACCAAACGGGCATTCGCACACCGGCCACGTGTATCTACCGCATCATAGCTCACCCCTAGGGTCAGCGCCACACACGGCCTCCAACACATATCCTACAAACACCGTAAACTAGTTGCAACTCCTAGACAGAGAACAAGGGTGGTTAAGAAGTTTAGAGGGTCCATTGGTTTCGGGCCCAATGCGTGGTAGTAACTGTTTCATGGATCACAAACACGTAACTCAGTTCTTAGGGACGGCTTCAATGAAACAACCCACCATGTACTCCTACATGGCCTCTCATCGATACCTTTACCAAAACGTGTTCAACACTTTCACTCTCGAACCCGACACAACCTTTCACTCCAGCTCATCATCCCGATGAGCCGCACTGACACAACTCTAAGCAAAGCATAGCATGGTAGGAATCACAAACATGGCTCAATCAACTCCTACACATACTAGTGGGTTTCATCTAGTTATCGTGGCAATGACAGTCATGCAAAGGAAGTGGGTTCAACTACCGCAACACACAACAGTTTGAATCACGTTGTCTTAATGCAGTAAACAAGAGCGTAAGAGAGAACATGGGTTTGTATCGGAATGATCAATGGGTTGCTTGCTCGATGTAGTGGTGGTAGGATACCGCCTTCGTATGATATTCGGATTATCCTGAGGCGTAACCTATCACTAAAGACACACCAAAATAAACACACATGGCAATATGCAACAATATGATGCATGCTATGACATGGCAATATGAATGTGTGTTGGCCTAATGCAAGTTGGAACAAAAAGGGATGAACTCATTTGAATCAAAGATTCAAATGTTAGCTCATTTAACATAGCCATAAAGGTGTATTATCTTAATCTTCTTAAACAGCAAGGTTAACTTGTTCTATCATGCATGAAACCTTTACCAATGGATAGAATGGATTTTTCTGATCATTTTCATATATAAATCTTTGCATTTGGAGTTACAGATTAATTTCTATGAATTTTGAAGTTTGAACTATATTCTGAATTTCCTATAATGTAATAATTCCAGAATTCATTTATCACACAAGAATCCGTCAGGGTGACGCTGTGGTCAACGGGACGCCCAGGTCAAACCTGACCGGTGGGTCCTGTGTCGCTGTAATTAGTTTAACTAAATATTAATTAAAACTAATCCTCGATTAGTTAATGTGGCTGGGCCCCACTGCCATTGACCCGAGGGTCAAACCGGCCCACCCGTGGTCAAACGAGGGGTTAGCAGGGTCAACTCGCTGGCGCTTAGTCAGCCGGGCGAGGTTTAACGCGCGCGGCGAGAGTGGGTTTGGCCGCTTGGGACCAAATGAACCGCGGAGGGTGTCTATGGTGGTCGGGAGCAAGCCGCAGCTCTTGGTGGCGCTATTGGGCTCGGGTGGCCGGAACGGCGCCATGCGACGACCTTTTGGCGGCCGCCGGAGTTCGGGTGAGGACGAACTCGGGGCTACGGTGCGGTGAGGTGCGTGAAGTGGTGGTTAGACGCCACGTGGTGCCGTGAGTACGTTAGACACCGAGGGGTGACTGTGGATGGCCGGGAGCACGTCGGGCGACGAGCTCACAAGGCGGCGCTGCAAGGGTGAGTCCGCAGCCGCTACGAGGCTCTGGAGCGAGTAAGGAAAGGAGGGGAGGTAGCTAAGCTCACGGAGAACTCGAGGAAGCACTCGTGCGGTCGGGACGGGCTGCGCGCGGCGGCGACGTCAAGGGGATCTCCGCGACGGGCGGAGTCGGGCGATGTTGGTGCAGAGGCTCGGCCACGTGAGCGCGGGGCTCAAGCTAGCTCAAGAAGAGGAGGGTGGCAGAGCTCCTAGAAACGATGGGAAGGCGCAAGAACGACGGGGAGCGCGACCACGGGCGACGCAAGCGCTGGTGTGGCGCCGGCCATGGCGTGGGAGTGCGAGGGGAGGAGCCGGGAGGAGGAGAGGTGTCCGAGGGTTCGGGGAGAGAGAGAGCGCTCACATCGCAGCTCGCTGTGGGAAGCGGTGAGGCGGCGGCCAGCTGCGTGGCACGATGCGGTGCTCGCTGTCGAGCATCTTCACTGCTCGCTGGCTGCAAGCAGTTAGCCACATACATGGTTGGCTGGGCCGGCAGGGGCCGTTGGGTGGCGCTGTAAGTTTTTCCATTCTGTTTTCTTTTTCTATTTTCAGAACTTTGTGGACTTTTTGAAAATACTTAAACAGCTCCAAAATTCACCAAACTGCTCCTGGTCCTTAGTTGGAATATTTCAAAGATGGATCATTTTGTTTAGATAATTTGGGCATTTGAAATATTTTATATAATTTAAATGCCCAAACTCAAATACTTATGATTTAATTCAACAACCTTAGGATGACCTAGAAAATTGTGCACCACTTTTGGCAGAGGCTCAACCAAAGCAAAGGTGATGAGCATTTTAGAAGGGCATTTCAGGTTCATTGAAAATAATTTTAGTAAGCCCTAGTTGGATTCGTAAGGGGTCTGGGGCTCTGTCTTCCCCATTTCAAATTTCTGATGAAATTTAAACATGATGCAACACACTAATGCATGGACTAGCTAGGATGTGACACATACATCACATACGGCTACATACTTGGCAATATCCTTCTTCATACCAGTCCACCAGAAACGTTCTTTCACATCCAAATACATCTTAGTGTTTCCGGTGTACTGTCATGCTTCCGGGAACGGGGTCCCTAAACTTGCTCGCCTGCAAGGCCTCAAGGCGTGGTTTCGGAGGAGGCCCAAAGAGGGCCTGCCTTCATCAACACAGCTCAAGACCTCGCGAGGGGCTGAGATTGCTGGGCGGACGACAAGGAGCTTCTCGTGCACGGCCTCACCAGTCTGGCTCATGAGGAGGCGGAGAGTTCAAGGCAGGGTACCTGGAGGTGCCCATGATGCAAGCCATGACGACCGAGGGCGCCACGGGCGCCAGCCAAGCAGCGCCCTCCTTTCCTCTTTGGTGCAAAGGGAGCAAGCGCAGCGAGAGCATCAAGCAAAGGCATCCATTTCGTGCAACAGATTCAAGACCAGCCCAACGGCCGGAAGGGAGTCATCGTGGAGCCCAAGCAAAGGCCATCACCAGAGTTTTGAAAGGCGAGGACCAACTTTAGTCGTGATAAGTGTACCCGTTGTTCCCTTCAAATGGTCAATTGTTGGCGCCTTCCCGCTAATATTTGGGAAGAGGCCCAGGCCTTCGCCTATAAATAGGAGTAGCCACCATGTGGTAAAGGGGGGAATCCAGAGAAAGACAGAGGCCTGATCTCAAGCTAGAGCTACCAACACCACCTAGCAGCTCATCGACTCCGCCAAGAATGCACTCGCGAGGCTGTTCTTCCTTGTATTGTTCCTCATCAGCCCCAGAGGCAATCCACCACACCACACACCGGAGTAGGGTATTACACCACAATGGTGGCCTGAACCAGTATAAATCTTGTGTCTCTTGTGCTGTTCCGTTAGTAGTTTAGGTCCCCGCGATTCGGCGAGGAGCGAGACGGTGGAGGGTTGGATCTCGCGCACACCCCAAGGTTCGAACCTCAAGGGTCTGCTGAACCCGAATTCAAATTTGGCGCGCTGTAGGTGCGCTGAATTTGCCTTTTCATCGCTTCGTTTTTCCTCGACCACCACAACCATGTTCGACGCCTGCCGGGCTCAAGGCTGAAGCGCCGAGCCACCATCGCCTCCTATGTCGCCAGACAGCTTCTGCCGGCGGGCGCTTCGCCGCTCCTCGTCGTCCGCTGTTAACGCCGCCATCGCCCGGCGGGAACGAGCAGCAAGCATCGCCCCAAAGACTCGCCCATGAGGCGGGACGGCCGCACCGCCACGCTTTCGCCACGCCCGCTGGTTTTTCGCCACGCTACCAAGGCGCCATGGAAGCTCGAAGGCACTTTATCGCGCAAACGAGCTCCTTACGCTACCGCTTGCCGACGACGTTTACGAATAATGGTTTTACCGAAGTCGCCGAAGCTCGTTCACTGTAGAGGCGGCGCAAGGCCGTCCGACTTCGCTGACACGCACTGCCGCCGCGCTGGCGATGAAGTTCCCGGGCGCCACCGCCTCCTCAAGAAGGCGCCGTTTCTAAGGCGACAGCCCTCGGGCGGAACCTGCTCCGCCAGCGCCAGCCGCTGCAAGAGCAGAGCTGTCAAGAAGTTCTCGCCCACAAGAAGCCGCCCGAGCGCATCCCGCCTGCACGCCAAGACCCTGCGCTGCCCCCACCAAGGGCGCAGGAGGCCCGCAAGACCAAGCTCTTCGTCGTCCGAGGCCCCTCGCGCCACGGGCGGGCTGCCGCGCTTTCACCTCCGAAGCCGCGCAGTCCGCGGGCCCGCCAAGTTCAAGCTGCACCTGCCTCGCCGCCACGACGGCACAGCTGACCCTACGGAGTTCCTCCAGCTTCACGAGCTGGGCATCGAGGCTGCCAACAGGATGAAAATGTCATGGCTAACTGGTTTCCCATGGCGCTCAAGGACGGAGCCCGCACTGCTCCCGAATATGGCCCTGACACGATCTCTTCCTCGGGCCGAGATGCGCACTCCGCCCATCGCCAACTTCTGTGGTACTCGCGACCGCCACCGCCGTGAGCGACATGCGCCCGAATCAAGCAAAGCAGCCAGGGGAAACCCTACAAAGTACATCCAGCGCTTCAACAACGCTACCAAGATCCCTGTGGTAACGGAGGAGGCCATCATCTTCGCTTTCTCCGACGGGCGGCGCGACGCCAAGATGAAGGAGGAGTCATGGCGCATGAAGATCTCAGGCACCTCCTTGAGCTGTTCAACTTGGCGACCAAGCGCGCCAGGCTGAGGAGGGCGCCTCCTCCTCGAGCTGCCCGCCGCGGATCCCAAAGAAAAGAAGTCCAAGGCCAAGGACGGAAGCGCAGGGGCTGCCGCATCAGCGGCCGAACCGCACACCAAGCGAGGCGTAGATCAGCCCGAGTCCTCCAAGGGCAGCCAAGATCAAGGTACCACGACCTCCACACCACAACACCAATGAATGTCAAGAGCTCCGGCCAGACGCGAAGGAAGGGTCGGCAGACGCCCCAGCGCAGCGACGGGCTACGGCCGAGGAGGAGGAAGGAATGCAGACGCTGAAGACCGCGCGTCCGCGCCAAGGGTGGCGCGACTAACCTCGCGAGGACTCACACAGACCTGGCCATGAGGGAGGCCGAGGGATCAGCCTCATGAGGATCGCCTGCAGGGAAACGCAGGCCTCCTCCGCCGCCGCCGCCAAGGAGAATTGAAGACCGCCATCGACAAGGGGCTGGGGCTTCTGTGAACCGCGGCGATCGCCAGATCCTGGGCGGAGCTCAAGCCCCAGCCTCTCACAGATCTTCAAGCAGTTCGCCTGTGAAGTGAATGCAATCCTCCCTAAGCTCGAGGCCACGCCCTCTCAGTGGTCGGCGGCGCCCATCACGCTCAGCCACGGATCAGCTCAAGTGCGCAGCCACAGCCGAGTTCTCCCCGATGCTTTGTTCCCAATCATCAAGAATGTGCTAGTCACCAAGACCCTCATCGATCATGGAGCAGGGCTCAACGCTCGTCCGTGGAGACATTCAACAATCTTCAAGTGCCTTACACCACCTTCAGCCAACCAAGCCTTTCTCCCGAGTCACCGACGGCTCCACGGTCCCGATTGGGCAGGTCCGCCTTCCGTCACCTTCGTGGCTCGCGACAACCACAAGACCGAGCTCATCGACTTCGACGTCACCACATTCGCTCAGCAGATAACGCCATCCTCTGCACCAAGGCCGGCCAAATTCATGGTCAGAACTCCACCATGGCTACAACATCCTCAAGATGCCGTGAAGTGGCAGGTCATCACGGTGCCTCGTGGAAGAGAGAGACGCCTGTGCTCCCCGGAGCGAGCCTTTCAGCCGCATCGCTAGAAGACCTGCACTACAAGAGAGGAGGCCCCACGAGGCCACACCCAAGAAAAAGAAGACATCGACCGCCCAGCCTCAAGAGGCAGGCCCTCGTGGCCCGCGCCGGGGCCAGGGGAGCCTCCTTCCATCGCATAAGAAAGCGCGCCTGGCGCCTCCTCGTGCAGGCTCGGGTGCTCTCCCCGGGGCCGCCACCACCAAGGTCTCGAGGGAGGCGCTGGGCACCACGTGGAGGCGTGCTTCAAGCACGCTTCCGCAACAGGAGCAAGGCAAGGAGGGCCAACCTCGTGAATTCGCCAAGAAGGCCATTCAGAGCTACAGGAGTCAAGGATCATGAGGGGCAGCCGCCGCCGCACTGTGGGCCCCCCATCCAGCGAGGATGGTGGGCTGCGGTCTGTGATCGACATACCAGGGCTCAACCGAGCCGCCTCTCAAGAGCGCCTCTAGCCCTCGCAAGTGGGATGTTGCGAGGGCCCGCCCCATGGCTACGTGCGCATGCCCCACGGGTTGCCAAACGCGGCAGCTGCGCACTCACTGCCTCATGAGGACCATCCTCGAGGCTCAAGAGGTCAGCACGCCGCAGCCCCGGGCGGAGATGGAGATGGCTCCCGAGGAGCCGCCAGCCTCGGATCCTCCCGAGGCCCCGGCCTGGGGCTCATGAGGATCGGCCCCGCAGCCCACCGAGTCTGCTACACCAACACCCCTTCGTCCCCCAACATCACCAGTGACATCTTTAAGTTTTATTTCCGATCGGGAGCGCCTTTCTGGCTGCATTATTCCTGTGCCGCTGGGTCCGCCCCTCATGCATGTATCCCTTTTATTTCATGTCATTAGCCTATCCTGTTGGGGGCGCCTGGCTGCATCATCCCTGCCGCCGGGCCAGTCCCACGCATGTATCCTTCCTACTTTTTCCTTAGGATTATGCTCTCGCCCACCATGCTTGTTATTCGGCCTTTTCCCGGGTGGCGGAATCTTGCACGCTAAAGGGAGGTGCCCGAGCATCGCGACCATGGCTCCTACCTGCTCTCCGCCCTCACCCTCCGGTCTTGTCCATGGCATCGCGACTGGCTTGCCACCGACGGCCGAGACCAGCCCGAGAGCCGGACCCGAGGACGAGTTTCACATCTAACCTAGCTTATGCTAAAGGGGGGTGCCCGAGCATCGCGACTGGTGGCTCCTACCGCCTCCGCCCTCACCCTCTGGTCTTGTCCATGGCATCGCGACTGGCTTGCCAATGACGGCCGAGACCAGCCCGAGCCGACCCGAGGACGAGAGTTGCAGATCCACTCCAGCTTTGCGCTAGCAAGGGGGGTGCCCGAGCATCGCGACTGTGGCTCCTACCGCTCTCCGCCCTCACCCTCCGGCCTTGTCCATGGCATCGCGACCGGCTTGCCAACATCGCTAAGACCAGCCCGAGAGCCGGACCCGAGGACGAGTTGCCAGATCCGACCTACTATGCTAAAGCTAAAGGGGGTGCCCGAGCATCGCGACCAGGGCTCCTACCGCCTCCGCCCTCACCCTCCGGGTCTTGTCCATGGCATCGCGACCTGGCTTGCTGCTGACGGCCGAGACCAGCCCGAGAGCCGGAACCGAGGACGAGTTGCGCTATCTAACCTCAGCTTATGACAAAGTGGGGTGCTCGAGCATCGCGACTGTGGCTCCTACCGCTCGACGGCCCTCACCCTCCGGTCTTGTCCATGGCATCGCGACCGGCTTGCTGCCGACGGCCGAGACCAGCCCGAGAGCCGGACCAAGACGAGCACCGCATCCGCCAAATTTGCAGAACACACTCAAGATAAGGCCCAGAGCCAGCGCAACCCGCTTGAGGTAGGGCCCCGTGAGTCCCACGCCGCTCACGGGTGCCCAGACACACTCGCCCAGCCCTACCGTACAGCCACGTGTCGTGGTGGGCTGTATACGCCACGGGGCTCCTCCCGGAGGGGAGCCCCTCCCACGCACTGCTGGAAGCACCATGCTCCGCTACTGGCCGACGACATCGCCGAGGAGCGGCTATGCCCAGACGCATGCGAAGCGCTTATGTCTGCTACCGGTGATAAACAATCGAGGGTGGCCTCCGGTCGCATCAACCGCAGGGAGCCCAGAGCCTGTCCGCCTCATCGCAACGCCTCGAGCGCCGCGCGAGGGGCTGGACACGGGCTGCGCTGGTCACGCCCAGACGACGCCACTCCAGCCAGCCCTCGGCCTGGTTCATCGTGACGCTACTCCCCGAGCGGAGCTAAGGTACTAATGCCGCTTGAGCGCTGAAGGGGACTCTCGAGCATCGCGACTCAGAGCCTAACTGGTCACGTAGCCCCTCACCCTTAGTTCCGAAAGGCTAACGGCGGTTGACGATGCCCGGGCCGGGCTCGCAGACGAGAACGGTAGATCCGTCTGTCTCACCTCCCTACTTGCTGTTCGTAGGCGCTAAGGGGGACTCTGCATCGCGATCAGAGCCTAACTTGTTACGTAGCCCCCTCACTCCTTGGTCCCGGCCCTGGTTTCCGGTCGGGCTAACGGCGGCCGAGAGAGCGCGAGGCCGGCTCACCGGCGAGAACATAAGCAAGTATGAAGCGCAAATTTCAAGGAATTCAAAAGCAAATATTACAGTCCACACTATTATCGCAATACCAAATGCAAGTTTAAACGCCTCCCCGAGGCATGATACATGTGCAGGAGTTAAAAGCAGGACAGAGCCACAACAGAGTCACTTGTCGACGGTGGAGCAGCTGGAGTGGGTTCGCCTGGAGCAGCAGGGCCGGGCAGCGCCACGCTCGCTTGGTGTCAAGGCCCGAACTTCCCTAACAGAGCCTCCACATGACCGTCACACAGCCTCGCAGCGGCAGCTGCATGCTCGCCGTCATGGCTCCAAAGAAGTTGTCCAGTCGACGCTGGATCGCAAGGTAGACGTGGGTGAGGACCCGCTGCTGCAGCAGAAGACAAGACGCTGGCTGCCTCACCGTGGGGCCAAGACCAAGGGAGACATCTTCAAGAGCGAACCAGAAGGGAAGAAGCTTACGGGTCAGTCCTCTCAGGCCGCCGCCTGGCTCTCCAGCCGCCATCATAAAGCTCCTCAAAGAAGGCGCGAGCCTCACCTCCATATCCATGAAGGCCACGCGATTCGGCAAGAACCCGCGCTTTGTCGCCCAGCCTCGACTTTCCTCGCCCCAGCCTCCTGCCTCCAAAGCGCTTAGGCGGTCATGGCGCTTCTTCAGCCTCGGCCTCCCGCCTCCTGACGGCCGCCGTGAGCCTTCATGCTTTCTCCTGCTCCCCGGCGGAGGCGGGCCTCCTCGGCAAGCTGGTTCTATACCCTTCACCGCCCTCCAGGCCTCACACAACACCTTGATGCTAACTGCCTCCCCTGTGGCAGCATCATGGTAATCTTCGCCACGGACAGCCTGTTTCTCCTCGTCGCAAGCCGTCGAGGCCTGGACCAGCGCCGCCCGAATCAAAGCGTCGGAGCGAATCCAGCCAGAGGCCAGCTCCAAGCGCCCGGCCACCAAGAGAGGGTCGGCGCCTAGAAGATCCTGCCGCAGCCGGTCCAATTCAGCGGCAGCGCGATCCAGGACAATGGGAGGAGTCGGAGAGACAGCAGTTGGTGGAGTAGGAGGAGATGGCAGCGGCGTAACCAAAGTATCATGAGGCGGGACCTGCGCGCCCAACAACTGTGGGCGGCGGCATCGTGCAAGGACACCTCGAGTCTCTCGGTCAAGGGACTGAAGCCGCTTCAAAGAAGCTCAGCCAAGCCTCGCCAAGACGCCTGGACAGAGAGGCCTGGGCGCCGGATTACCTTCTTTTTCGGCAAAGGCACCGCCACGGATGGGGCCTCAGAGCCCCTTCAGCTTTCGCTGCTGGGCGCCACCGGCCAAGGACATGGACATCAGATCTCGCCGACGGAGCAATAATCAAGACGGGAAGGTGCACTTACAGTGTCGCCGCCGGTGGATTCGAAAGCAGCCTCCCGCCATACTTGAAGCCCGAGAGCCGCTGCAGGATCAGCTTCAAGGGGACCAGGAGCAGGAGGCGCCTCATGGATCGCCTCTGGCCGGGCGGACCTGCGGGGACCAGCCCACCGTCCTTCTTCGATCGGGGCAGGCTTCGCCTCCCCGCCATCCTCATCCTCGCTGTCACCACTGGGAGGCGGAGAATGCGGACCTGCACCGCAGGGGAGGAGCCTGACTCCGCCTCAATCAACCCCCTCTCCCGGCTCTCTTCTCCTCCACCTTCGCTGAGCGGAAGAGGACAAGTCCACCAGGTCCTCCGGAGCTTCCACGGGCACGGGCCCGCCCCCATTGAAGACATGCATAGGCCCCACAACCTGCTCCCAATCCTCGCGAAGGAACAGGGGGCGCCCGGGCCTCGCCACATCGCCTCAACCAAGGACTGAGGACTGCCGCCAGATCCTCGCTGGCCAGGCCATGGGGCTCGAGCATCGACGGCGGAGCCGCTTGGTGCTCCAGAACTCCTTAGCAGCGATGCACCGTCAAGATCGCCTGGTCGCTGGCCGGCTTCAGATCTGCATGCATCTTCTCCAAAGACCAGCTTCACGCTGGGATCCTCAAGCTCCACCGGGACCAGCCACCTGAGCTCTGGCACCTGCAAGGGATCACCGAGGTGGATGCGCCCAAGATCCACCAAGACCCACTTGCTCCTCAAGCCTCAATCCGCCTCCTGTGGTTTGAATGGAAATGGCCCGCCATATGCGGTTTAAGTCACAGACGCTGAGGCGGAACCACGGGAGGTTCAGAGGAGAAATAGTGGCGCAGCAAGGCCACCGAGGGCTTCACCCCAACATGGGCCTCACAATAGTAGGCGAAGATTGCCAGAAGAAGGACGGAGTTGGGATGGAGGTGCATAGCTTGAATGCTGTAATGACGGAGGACGGAGAAGAAGAACTAAAAAAAAAGGGAGGCACCTGCATCAGCAATGATGGCGCCACGAAGAACGGGTAGAAGGTACTCCCGACCTCGTGGGGCGGAGGAGCCACCTTGAACACCGCTGTTTCCATCGACGCCAAGGCCCGCTTAACCAAGCGATCGTATGCAGGCTCACCCTCACACATTTGGCGGGTCCAAGGCAGAGTACCAAGCCCGCCGGGCTTGGCAAGGCGCCATGATGGCTAGGGCACGCAGCGGAGTGGATTCAAGATCTTGGAAGCAGAGAGGAGAGGCGCAAGAAAGGGGATCTCGAAAGCAAAGAATCGGAGAAAGTAAAGGAGGCTAGGAAGATGCCGCTTATTATCAACCCACGCGGGTTGCAAAGCAGCACGCTGCCCAATCAACCGCCACGGGCTCCCAAGGCCGCAGGCTGTTAGGGCCTCGCTGGCTCAGACTTGCCCTTTCGCTTTCCTCGTCGGGCGGTTCGGGCGCGCCCGTGGCCCGGGGCTACTGTCTGGCGTTCGGGAACGGGGTCCCTGACTTGCTCGCCGCTGCCCAAGGCGTGGCTCGGAGGAGGCCCAAGAGGCCCGCCTTCATCAACACAAGCTCAAGACCTCGTGAGGGGCCAGATTGCTGGGCGGACGACAAGGAGCTTCTCGTGCACGGCCTCGCCAGGGCTGGCTCATGAGGAGGCGGAGAGTTCAAGGCAGGTACTCGCGAGGTGCCCATGACGCAAGCCATGACGCACCGAGGGCGCCTGGGCCGGCGCGCCAGCCCACGCAGCGCCCCTCCTTTCCTCTTTGGTGCAAAGGGAGCAAGCGCGAAGCAGAGCATGAAGCAAAGGCATCCATTTCGTGCAACAAGACCAAGACCAGCCCAATGGCTGGAAGGGAGTCATCGTGGAGCCCAAGCAAAGGCCATCACCAGAGCCTTTGACAAAGCGAGGACCAACTTTAGTCGATAAGTGTACCCGCTGTTCCCTTCAAATGGCTAATTGTTGGCGCCTTTCCCGCCAATATTTGGGAAGAGGCCCAGGCCTTCACCTATAAATAGGAGTAGCCACCACAGTGGTAAAGGGGGGAATCCAGAGAAAGAAAGAGACCCGATCCTCAAGCTAGAGCTACCGAACACCACCTAGCAGTTCATCGTGACCCGCCAAGAACAGACCTCGCGAGGCTGTTCTTCCTTGTATTGTTCCTCATCAGCCCTGAGGCAATCCACCACACCACACACCGGAGTAGGGTATTACACCACAATGGTGGCCTGAACCAAAGATAAATCTTGTGTCTCTTGTGTTGTTCCGTTAGTAGTTTAGGTCCCTCGCGATTCATGCGAGGAGCGGACGGTGGAGGGTTGATCTCCGCTGCACCCCAAAGTTGTTCAACCTCAAGGGTCTCACTGAACCCAAACCGATAGTATCGAGTATGGTGAGTCATGAGCCTCCTGTAGTATCAACTTCCTGATCTCAGTGTTATTGGGCACATAAACACGGTCCTCAAACCACAAGGTATCATGCTCATCCTCGCAAAAACCTTTGGCCTTTCCTTTGCTCATCTTCTCCTTTATCTCAGCAATCTCTTTGTCTTCCTTCTGAGCTTTTCGAATCTTATCCAACAAGGTCGACTGAACCTCCATTGTTGCAACGAAACCTCTTGGAACAATCTCCAACCGAAGTTCCATGATATCCTCAGCTTACTCCTTCGGCAATCCCATACTCTCAAGGATATTAGCGTAACTCTTCCGGCTCAAAGCGTCTGCTACGACATTGGCCTTTCCTGGATGGTAGTGTAGCTTCATATCGTAATCCTTTATAAGTTCCAACCATCTCCTCTGTCTAAGGTTCAACTCCTTCTGTGTGAAAATGTACTTCAAACTCTTATGATCCGTGTACACATCACAACGGTTTCCAATAAGATAATGTCTCCAAGTCTTCAATGCATGCACTACGGCTGCTAGCTCCAAATCACGCGCGGCGTAGTTCAACTCATGAGGCTTTAGTTGTCGTGAGGCATACGAAACAACCTTTCCGTCCTGCATAAGCACACATCCAAGTCCCAAGCGAGAGGCGTCACAATACACTTGGAACTCCATATGTATATCTGGCAATGTTAGCACTGGGGCTGTGGTCAAACGTTTCTTCAACTCCTGAAAACTTGCCTCAAAATCCTCCGTCCATTTAAACTTAGTATCCTTCTTCAGCAATTCAGTCATTTGCTTAGCTATCTTGGAAAAATTCTCAATGAATCTCGGATAATATCCAGCGAGTCCAAGGAAACTGCGGATCTCGCCAACTGAAGTGGGTGCCAACCATTCAAAGGATGATTGTACCTTTGTCAGTCCACCGCTATACCCTCTCCTGATATAACATGCCCAAGAAATCCGACTTCCTTCAACCAGAACTCGCACTTGCTGAATTTGGCGTATAACTGGTGTTCCCTGAGTTTCTCGAGAACCAAACGCAAGTGCTCCTTGTGCTCCTCTTCATTCTTAGATTACACCATAATATCATCAATGAACACCACAACAAACTTGTCCAAATACTCCATGAACACCTTGTTCATCATACTCATGAAATAGGCAGGGGCGTTAGTCAGTCCAAACGACATGACTGTATACTCATATAATCCATACCGCGTGGTAAACGTTGTCTTTGGTATATCCTTCTCTCGGATCTTCAACTGATGGTATCCTGATCGTAGATCGATCTTTGAAAACACCTTAGCTCCTTGCAGCTGATCAAACAGATCATTGATCATCGGTAGTGGGTACTTGTTCTTTACGTTACTTCATTCAAGGCTCGGTAATCAACAACCATCCTCAGGGATTTATCCTTCTTCTCGACCAAAAGTACTGGTGCTCCCCAAGGTGATGAACTACTTCGAATATAACCTTTCTCCAATAACTCCTTGATCTGTTTCTTAATTTCCTCCAGATCATTCGCGGGCATCCGATAGGGTCTCTTGGATATTGGCCCCAGACTGCAATAGCTCTATCAGAACTCAATGTCTCGATCCGGTGGCATGCCCGGTAACTCCTCCGGAAAACATCCGAAAATCCTTTACTACAGTGCACTTCCTCCCGCACAACTCCCGTGAGGGCATTCACTTGGCTCCTCCTAGGCACATGCCTAGATACATACTTAATCCTTTTCCTCCGGTGGTGAGATAAATTGACTTACTCGCACAGTCAATACTTCCTCCATACTTTGACATCCAGTCCATTCCTAATATCACATCCAATCCTTGCGACTCCAAGATAATTAGGTCAAACGGAAAAACATGCGTGCCAATGGTTAGTGGTATCTGGTTGACCATCGGCTAGCCATGTACTCTGCTCCAGGCGAGCTTACTAAACGAGGGGTCCTAAGGGTTTGAGTTGGTAGCTTAAATTTATCCACAAATCCCCTTGATATGTATGAATGCGATGCACCAGTATCGAAAAGAACAAGAGCGGTAAATGACTTAACCAAAAACTTACCTATTACCACGTCCGGCTATTCTTCAACCTCCTCCACGCTAACGTGGTTCACTTGTCCTTTGTTGAATGGATTGGGCTTCTTCCCAGCGCTCCCATTTCCATTTCCATTCCTTCCTTCAGGGCAATCATTGGCATAGTGCCCTATCTTCCCGCACTTAAAGCAGGTAACTTGACTTAGGTCCCTTTTGGCGGGTGTAGAGGGCTTGGAGCGATTCTGATTGTTATTAACTCCGTTCCCATTCCCATTCTTCGCACCATTGTGGTTATGCGATCCTCCTCCAATGTGGTTGTGACCTCCATGGTTATGAACAAGTCCTCCTGGGTTCGAGGTTAAGTGGGGCTTCTGGTGAGCTCCTGAATTATACTTCCCTTGTCCATACTTCCTCTTACGGCTCTCAATTTGCTGCTGCTTTCCTTCAATCATGAGGGCCTTATCTACCAACTCCTGGTAGTTGTTGAAAGTTGCCACCATCAACTGCATGCTCATCTCATCGTTCAGCCCTTCCATGAACATCTCCTGCTTCGCGGCATCTGTGGCCACATCATCAGGGGCATAGCGTGATAACTTGCTAAAATCATCTACGTACTGAGCTACAGTACGGTTCCCCTGGCGTAAGTTGCGAAACTCGCGCTTCTTCATCTGCATGGATCCAGTTGAGACATGTGTTGTGCGAAAAGCTTGTTGAAACTGTTCCCAAGTGATATTGGATACATGAAAAGTAGCCGTGTAATTCTCCCACCATGCGGCTGCTGGTCCATCCAATTGATGTGCGGCAAAGCGCACCTTCTCAGCATCCGTGCATCCTGCGGTGGTTAACTCTCTTCCAATACGGCGTAACCAATCATCAGCAACTATTGGCTCGGTGCTACTGGAAAACACCGGCGGTTGTAACCTCAGAAAACGGGCTAAATTGTCCACTGGCGGCGGGTTGTTGTTGTTGTTGTTGCCCTGGTTCTGAACTAGCAATTGCATCAAGGCATTCTGCTGCTGGATTAACTGAGTGAGCTCCGGTGGGAAAACAAAACTGGTGTCACGTCTTGGAGGCATCTGAGGGTTTAGATGGAAGAGATTAGAATAGAAAGAGGTCTAATGAGAAAACACTACCCATATGCATATGAGGCAAACACAATCATTTCACTCAATCAATCAAGCAAGGGTATACAAACGATCTAGGACTATCGCAAAAGTGCTCAACTACTATTAGATACATGGGGAAATACTACTAATATATGGTGGTCATCTAGAAATTTCGATCGGTGGAAGACTCCATGATGTCTGCTCCAGCTTTGTCTTCATAGTCATCATCACTTGGATCGGAATCGGTGTCGTCGATGATGATGTAGTTGTCCGGGCAAGTGGGATCTTCCTCCTCTTCTTCCGGTGCTGATCCTCCCATGAATACTCCGATCTTCTTGACTAGGTCGTCGTTCTTCTCTAGTAGTGTCTTGATTTCCTCCTCGTATCCATCGCGTGTAAACTTGAGTTTTTCCTCCAGTTCGATGATCCTGGTCTTCGCCTTCTTCATCTCCATCATATCTGCGCACATCTGGTTCTCCTGACGTCGAATGCGCTGGTTTAGCTCCTGGATAAAAGCTGCAATGGATCTATCCTTCTTGGTGTTAATTACTTACCATTGCTCGTCTCGGCGCCCACATATTTGATAGATGGTGTCCTTAAGCTCCCTGTTGTAGACTTCTCCAATGCGTCCCATGGTAATGTGGGCTGCCATACTCTTGCCTAGACTCCAGGTGGGTGCTTTGAAAGAAAACTCTATGGGCTTAGAAGTTCGCGTGAACGTCCTTCCTGGAACTTGTACTTGAATCATCCAGCGTTCCTCTTCTGGTAAGGTGGCGTTGTACGTCCCGGTGAAGCTTGGTATTCCAATGTTCAAGTACCTAGTGAATTCCTTCAAGTGGCGTCCAAAAGGTGTGTCTTCATCTGGTTGTGCAAACTTGTTCTTCATCTCCGTCATCCTAAAGAGTGGAAAAATGGAGAGAAGTCAGAAATGAGTAGAGAAGAGTGACCTATGGTTTATCTTAGTGGTCGTGTCCTACACTCAGTGTGTGCTCTGATACCATCTTGTAGCGACCCGACCTCAGATGGTCAAGTCTCGTGCTTCAGTGTCATCCACGATCAGAATGCCGACACACACAAGACTCAAGGATTTATAACAGAGTAGCAATCACACACTTATTACATCGAATGTCTCAAAAGAGAACTTATTACAATAATATGGCTTAAGGCCATCTAATGCGATAACAATGAAGGCTTGGAAGATAAAGTGAGTCCATCAACTCCAACGGCATAGCTGAGCTGCACGGCAACGACCTAACGATCCTTACTCGTTCGAAAAGTCTGCAACATAATACGTTGCAGCCGAGAACGGGTCAGACATGGAATATGCTGGCAATATAACACAGTAGAGCAAGAACAGGATAATGCTATCACTACATGCATATCTGGCTAGTGGAAAGCTCTATGGTTATAGTTTTGCGAAAAGCCAATTTTTCCCTACAACAAAGGAATAAATTTCATTTAACTATCATGGTGGTTGAAACATTGAGAAGGTATAACCCCAACTCAATCCCAATTAAAGTAGTTAACAACCCAATAATATTAATTAAGAGTGATGAGATACACGTGAATACTCAAGTACTAGATACTCAAAATTGTCCATAACCGGGGACACGGCTAACCATGATTAGATTGTACACTCTGCTGAGGTTTGCGCACTTTTCCCCACAAGAATCGATCGCCTCCATTGATTTCTCGCACTACATGGTGTTTGAGAAACAGATAACCGAGACATAGTCCTTCAGAAACATTAACTCTCTACTCAGGGTAGACCATACCAAACCTACAAAACCCACTACCTGCTGATCTACCTCTTCAAAAGCTTCACCTAACTTACTGAACTATGTTAGAGCCCATAATAGCTAGTGGCTGCACACGGAAGTTTCTAGCATGAATAATCTCAGTTCCCTTTGAGCTCGGGTGGCGGTCCATAGGAAGATCACACGGGTATCCCGGGATTTCCAAAAATAAAACAGACAACACTGGGTTCCCCGGGTGCCTCAATCCACCCAGATGTGTATTAAAGTTGCTACCTTAAATTAAACCATTAATTAATAATGTCACATCTGTCATGGATACACTCAAACCCAAACCACGTCTACGAGCATAGCATAGCAATATAAGCAACACGCAGAAGTAACTCCCAAGGGTTTGATAGTAACAGGGCAATAGGTTCTACCTCAACTACTACTTCCCAACCCACAAGTTAATGACATCCTAATCATGCAATGTTTGAGGATTGAGCTAATGCATAAAAACTGGGTATGAAAAGAGTATGATCAATGTGTTACTTGCCTTGCTGACGATCCGCGAATCCTAGAGACTCAGAGTAACACGCTCGCACTCGGGAATTCTATCGCAAGCAAACAATAACATACATAAGCAACAAGCAAAGATGCACAAGAAAAACTCAAATAAAAGAGGTTGACCAGAAAGTTCAACTTAAGAACTCCGGTTCACAAAAAGAATCAAACCAAACGAAGCAACAAAACTCAAACGGCGAAAGAAATAAGATCCGTTTACTAATCTGAACTAGGGACAAATTTTACAGAGGCGAAAACTTGTTTGAGTTGGTTATTTAGAAAGAGGGTTTCGAGACGAAACTCTAGGCGCTTGAATCGCCTAATTCCGATAAACGAGCAAAAAGTTATACTAGATCGAACATCAGATCAGAAATCGCGATCAGAAAAATCGCGGAATAAATCCGATAAAAAGAAAAACGACGAACAGCTTAACGAACGAACGTTCATTAACTGAACCTCAACGAAGAACGCGTTCGTTAAAACGAACGAACGAGCGAATGCTCGCTAAATAAATAAACCGGAGAAAAAAACCGATCTATTTAAAAAACGAAAACTAGGGTTTCGAAAAGAAAAAAAATAAACCGAACGGTTTTTTTTAAAAACGGCGGTCTCGGATCCGGCGTATACCTCCGGCGAGAGGTCCGACGAGGCGGGGCTCCGGCGGGCGGGGTGGCGCGGGTAGCGGGCTCCGTGACGGGAGGCGGCGGCGGCGAAGGCGGTGGCGGCGGGGCTCGCCTGGCTCGGCTCGGCTCGGGCGGGCGGTGGTGGTGGTGGTGGTGGTGGGTGGTGGCGGCTGGGGGGGGTATTTAAGAGGGGGGCTCGGCTTGGAGGAGGGGGCAAGGCGGCGGCGGAGGCGGAGTCCAACTCGGACTCGGTCCGAGTGGCGGCGGCTCGGCATTTGGCCGGGCTTTTCAGTGGGCCCAAGGCCTGATCGGTAGCGAGGAGTTTTTTAAAGGTTTCACCTGACGAAAAAACTCCTATAAAATAAAATAAAAGTCTAAAAATGCCAAAACAAATTTTCACCGTCTAAATGAAATATTTAGAACGAAATGAACACTTTCTTGGCCCTAAAATGCAATTTTAAAAAGGTGCAATTTTTCTAATGCAAATAAAATCCAAAAAAACCAAATAAAATCGAACAAATGATTTTAACATTTTTCCTCCAATATTTCAATTGTTTTGGAGAAGTCATATTATCTCCCCTCATTTATTTTTAATATGAAATATTTTTCCGGAGAGAAAAATAATTAAAATAAAAAATCCTCGTTTTCGCAATTTGATAAAAAAATCAAATATGAAAACCGGAAAATCCCCAACTCTCTCCGAGGGTCCTTGTGTTGCTTAGGATTTCGAGGATTGCGAAATGAAGATGCAATAAAATATGATATGCATGGATGACATATGTATAACATTCCAAGTTGAAAATTTGGGATGTTACAACAGTCGCCCGAGGGCAATGTTGACGTTGAGCCCCCGGGCTCCCTGGATGATTCCTCCATGATCTTGATAGAGATTGAAGCTGATGTTGATGAAGGCCCTCATCCGAACATGACGATCGGAGGTAGGGCGCTGTCCTTGGTCGAACCAAGGTGACCAGTCTAGCTGGTGACGAAGATGCCTAAGTCGCAGTTGATCTACAGGCGAGCCATCAACCTTTTGCCGAACACACAGTGGAACTCTCAATGAAAGCACCAATGTCGGTGTCAAAACCGGCGGATCTCGGTAGGGGTCCCGAATCAAGCGTCTAGGCGGATGGTAACAGGAGACAAGGGACACGATGTTTTACCAGGTTCGGGCCCTCTCGATGGAGGTAAAACCCTACTCCTGCTTGATTAATATTGATGATATGGGTAGTACAAGAGTTGATCTACCACGAGATCGTAGAGGCTAAACCCTAGAAGCTAGCCTATGGTATGATTGTTGTATATCTCTATCGACTAGCCTGGCCTCGGTTTATATAATGCACCAGAGGCCTAGGATAACAAGAGTCCTAGCCGAATACGCCGGTGGGGGAGGAGTCCTTGTCTTGATCACCAGGTCTTGCGGAATCTTCCTTGTATGCGGAAGCTGTCCGGACTGGCCCATGAGTATACGGCCATGGGGGTCCTCGGCCCAATCTAACAGATCGGGAGATGACGTGGTGAGTACCCCCTAGTCCAGGACACCGTCAGCAGGCTCTATAAATCCCTTGTCCATGCTGATGGGGGGGGGCAATTCAAGAAGTTTACCACATAATCTTCTTCATAAGCATTGCCTTTATTGTACATTTTGTTAAGAGTAAATATAGATGTGACAATATAAGAAAAAATGGAGAATATTTAAGATAAGATGAAGAGTGATGCTACATAACCAAGTAGCTATAAATGTAAGTACAGCGATACAGGCAAAAGGTACAACCAAGAGCAATGCAGAGCTAAACTTCTTTAGTACCATCGGTGTTATCCAACCTTATGGTAAGAGTAAATATAGATCTTATGTGTAGAAAATGGAGGGCAAAGGAAAATAAGCTGCAGAGTGATGGTACATGAACAACTACCTATCAATGTAAGTACACTGATAAAGGACAGCAGGTACTTACAAGAACAATGCAGAGCTAAGAAAATTCATTGGCATTGGATATATTCTACACTAATGTAACCATTCATATAGATCAGATAATTTGGAGCGAACAATTGATAAGCAAGCTATCATGCATACTACTGTCACATAACGAACCAGGTATGTATGCAAGTACAAAGATACAGACAACATGTACTAACAAGAGCAAAGCAGCGGCAACATATTTGCGATATCCCGTCGTTCTTTTCAAACCGAATTCTTTTTCGAGCAGATTTCCGCAAAAAGATCTGTAAGGCACATGCGGAAAAGTAGAAGTTCAAATTTTCATGTGATATCATAGACAGTACCTCATCCTCGGAACGAGACCAGTGCATAACAAGGTTTTTCCATTCAATGTCTTCTAAATTTAGCATAGGCGACTTCACCAGAAATTCGTTTATAGACTTGCCATCAAAGTGTGATTTCCTCAGGTAACACCGATACTGCTGCAATGCTTCCTTGAAAAGCGCAAGCAAGGTTTGCTCGTCATGACTATCCAGATTGACCCTTGCCTACTTACAACAATGTAATGTAAATCATTGATGCATTCAATCAGCAGAAAATAGGAAAATAATCACCATGAATAATAGCACTTACATGTAAGTGGGACAGGAAGATATGAAAATGGTGTTTTTCTTCACTATAATCTTCCCATGATGGAATATATGCACGTAGTCCCTAACAACATTGAAAGCATTGTCTTTTAAACTAGGAATAACTGGAATGGGTTCCAATCTGCAGGAATTGGCCGTCTCTGCAGTTGGGATAGGTCTTCGGCCGGTGGACTTGCTGTACTTTTCGCTGGAGTGGGACTTTTCTGTGGTACGGCTGGTGCTATGGCAACTGAAATCGGCATACCTTTTGCTGGAGTGCAGGTCCCGTGGTGCGGCTAGTGGTGTGGCCAAATGAAGTATGGGTATAGTCTGCTGGAGTCGGTCCCACGCTTTGTGTCACTGGTTGTACAGCCAATATAAGTGGGTGATGTCTGATTTCTCCAAAGACAACCACGTTTTCAAGGACTTTGATGGTGCTCCTTCAGGTTGGGCAATCACCCTCTTACTTTTTTATGTCTGATGCACAAGAACAACATTTGAGTGGAAAAACATGGTATGATGACAGATGGAATATGTATTGATAATGGATGGGCATGGCATCTCGACATATATGATGAGTAAACTAAGCAGATGGAGGTGCAACAAAGTAGAAGAAATGCAAGACGACATATGCAAGATACGTGCAATCAATAAAACCTTGCCAAATTAGAACAGGCACCTTGTTGGGTGAACAGGACAGGCCATCTACCTTTGACTCCTCGAGGTTAGAATAGTCATTAGGATCATATTCTGAACAAGAATCAACAGGTGGTGAGCGTATGAGTTTCATTGCATCCAGAATGGCACTCAATGCCTTGGTGCCAATTTTGTAAGTCATTGCGGTGTTTAGCTTCAAGAGTGGACTGCTTCTAGTGTGACACATAGCAGCTACACAGATCATAGTGTAGATATAATGGGAAAACCGTAAGCATCAGAGTAAAATCAGCAAAGTAGAACTTGCTGGAATATATGTGCTAGTATTGCCAGTACGGCTAGAAAGCCTTCGGATACCAGCTCTCTTCAACTGAAGGTGCGGTACTGTTTATATCAGTGTAACTCTCAAAGGCGACACAGCTCCCCGCATTTCCTAGCTTTTCTTATAGGATTCAAGTGGGCAGGCCACTATAAATCCTATTCCCATGTTTACAAAATCCTACGAATCAAAGAGGCCCGACGAGTTCAAAGTGTCCATACCAACCGACCGTATAGACCTCTACACTGCAAATGTCCCCGCTCATCTTCACTACAAGGAACATATCAGACTATTATCATACTCCTCCGTTCCAAAATATAAGTCTTGGTAGAGATTTCCACTATGGATCACATACTGATGTATCCAGATACATTTTAGAGTGTAGATTCACCATTTTGCTCCATATGTAGTCCATGGTGGAATCTATACAAAGACTTGCATTTAGGAACGGAGAGAGTACTTATTAAAGAAGAACGGAAGAGGAACATGCTAAAGAAGAGCAAGCAGATTTTAGATAATAAAATGTTCGTTGCACAGTGCCCACACATGATGAACCAGAGCGCATTAAGAAAGCAACTCCCTGCTGTCTCTCTATATGTGGTGCACGTGCTTTTTCGAAAGTAAAGTAGGAACATTAGCTGACCAATTAAATGTTATCTTTTTTAGTAATATCAGCATCATATCAAATTCGTACTTGAGCAACAAGTTTGGAATTATGAGTGGCACGTTGTTTAGCTTGATGGATTCAGGAGTAGTGCTAAGCAGGTATGGCGATGGTTCTTAATATAAAGGCATGTCCGCATTTGGGTCAGTCGACCATTTCAGGCGGTTGGATGAAGATCCTACGTCTCCAAACCCTTCTTCTTCCTCGTCTCTGATTCTTTCCATACAGAACACCGCACGGGCCGCCGGCCGGACCATCGGCCCCCACCGCCTATGTTCCTCCACCACCTCCACCCCCCGCCCCCACCCGCGTCGAGTTTTCTTCTGTTCGTGAGGCTCCACCACCCCCCAACAACTAAAGTCCCCACCGAGCCCTTCGTTCGCACCGCGAACTCCGCGAGCTCTGAAAAATCGACTGACCCAACTTTGAAATTTAGTCTACTGTGATTTAACTAGTGTGGAATATAAAAGGCGAAAGCTATAAGCATTGGGAGTATAGTGTTGAGCATGCCATGGCGGATCTGAAGGTGCAAACCGGACAAATGGGACTTCGCAACCAATGTTTGCTCTCAACTAGCAAGTAAGTGATGGACAAAAAATCAGAGTAAAGCAGTGGCGATCTATTTCCTTGCTGCGATAAATAAGTTGAGCAGATACGAAAGAGTACCGCCTCTGGTGCGGCGCCATGTATGCATCTGTTGAGAATTTGATGGTGCTGCGGGAGCGATGGCTGTCAGCGGCGTGGAAGCAGATCTAGGAGGGTAGGCGGTGGCGGCGGAGCGTGGTGGACGAGACGGTCGTAGGAGCGGCACCGGCAAGGTGGACGACGGCGGGGATGAAGCCAGAGGACGGGATGCAAGGATCTCGGTCCGAAGCCGTGGATGAGATAGGTTGATCTCTTGTAATTGACGGCGGCGTCGGGGTATCAGCTCCGGCATGGTGGAGGAGGACGGCGGTGGATGGGGTGGCGGACGGAGGAGGCTGGGGTGGAGAGGGTGTTTTGGCGCCCACGGAGTACGAATGGGGAAATGGAGGTGGAGAGGAAGGGGGGAACCATGTCTTCAGGCGCGCTTGTCTCAAATGCGAGGAAATTTACAAACTTAGCCCCCGTTTCAAATTTCCTACATCACAGCAATATTAGTCGGTTGGGGATAGGACGGTAATCTCGCATACACCGAATATTTGCCGACGAGAGTTTGTTTTTGGCGCCCACCGTGTATGAATCGGGGAGGGAGTCGATTTCGGCCGAGGACACACTGTGGTTTGGCACCCACCATGTATGAATCTGGGTGAGAGGCGGTTATGTCACGTTCGAGTGAAATTATGAACCTACCCCTATCGAAACCTATAGAAATCGAGCAGATAGGCTTTGCGTGGCAGGGATAGGCAGTAGTAATTTCCATCTCGCAGATTTTGGTTTCAAGTGATTCTCGCGACTTTCCCCGCTTCGCTCAAATTTTGCAGAGTGCATGTTTACTGTACCAACTCAATTCAATCCCGCTTGTATTCTATTTTTTCAAGGGATCCATTTTCGATTGGAATAAAATTTATATACATCATTTTTTATATATACTTTCAAAAGCACAACAAAGAATTCTACTACTTTATATGTATAATATGCTTTACAAATACAATGATCTCAAAATCATAAGGCTGAATTCAAAAATTAAACCAAATTACGTTCTACTAAAATGTATGGATCAGTAATATCTACATATTAAATAACATAGATGCGCGTGAATTCATATGAGTATGCATGTTTGATAGATCAATTTTGGTTCGAGTATGGATTACATGTATCATTATACCGAATTCAAATATTTGAATCCATTTTATGTTCAGTCCTTTCATGCCCATGTCTCTCGCATGCATGCTCCTTCATGTAGCTATCACTCTCTTTTATCCAGCTCACCCGCATGCTCACTTCATGTTTCTCCTATCCTCGCAAACATGGTCTCTCGGCGTCTCCCTTGAGAAGTGTCACACTCTCCCTATCATTATACATTACACAGTTTTCATTATCTCTCATGTCTCTACCGTTCTCTTGTATCACTAGGTACCTAAGCTTTCTTTTTCACCACCACACACACAGTCTCCACTCGTCTTTCACTTTGTGTTTCTCTCTACGGGATTCTCTCACACACCCTATATGTCTCTAGATATGAATCATACCACTAAAATTACTCTATCTCTCCTGTAGACACAACATTTGTTGCGGTCTCCTTTTCGTCTCCATCCCAGACTGACATTATTCATTTGTTTACCTCGGACAAACTCCCCCCTCTCTCTCTCTCACACACAACTCCTGCTTCCACTCCCCTTCCCGACTGTCGTCTCTCTCTCTCTCACAAAACTCTCGCTTTCGCACCCCCGACTTGTATTTCTCTCACAAACATTTATCGACTAGCCTCTAGATAGATTTATACACCCGCACACTCATGCTTCCACTATCGCATACATGTCTCTCTCCCGCTCCTTGTATCTATGTAGATTTTTCTTCCCTTCTTGAGACACGCCCTCTCGATCGTGCACACACACACTATCGCCTCTTTTTAAGCTGATACCTCTCGCACGCACACTCTTTGTGTCTTTGTCACACATGCACTCCATCCTCCTCCTCTCTCCCTCTCTCTCACACACACATGGGATTTTTGCAACAACTAGAAAGATGCCCATGCGTTGCACGGAACATCAAGATGCATTTGTATGAGTAGTTTATCTTGTGGGAGAAAAGGATGAACAAGGGAAGGCCTTATTTGCAAGTGTGGAGAGGTGTGGGTATCTTTTAAAAAATTGCCATAGTTTCCTTCCTATCCGTCAGATATAGATCGGACGACCTATATTGCAGGATGGCAGGCACATGATCATCACCGACTATGCTTTTTCTAAGAGTAGGGATAAAAAACAGAGTTGGTGATGATGGTGGGCCTGCCATCCTGCAATATAGGCCATCCGATTTATATCTGATGGATAGGAATGAAACTATGGCAATTTACCCGCAGTCCTCTCCACATTTGCAGATAAGGCCTTCCCTCGTTCATCCTTTTCTCCCACAAGATCTTGATGTTCCGTGCAATGCACGGGCATCTTGCTAGTAAGAGTAGAAATTAGACATATACCACTTCTCAAATCTTGAAACCAACAACGTTCCTCCCTTATCTCATCAAAACCGCCAGAGGAATATATTTTGAGTGAAACATAAGATTTTTTTAGTGATATACGTATTTGAAAACTAGACTTCTTTTCTATCAAATCGGTGAATATGTATTAATCTACTCAGATCGTGTGGCAACGCATATGCACATTGCTAGTAGTTATTATAATTTTGTGGACACCAGACAAATAGTGGAGTACATATACGAAGAGAAGAGGCGCACGCACGCAGTCAGTCTCTCGCTGTCTCGCACACATGAGTGTTACGTAAAGGCAACGTTAACAAATAAACCCTAAAACCCTAGGTGCATGATTGCTGCATTCGCGGGTACCGGGTATGTGGTGGAGCGCACCTTTGTAGGAATAGTCAGCTCGCGTGATAATTTGATCCGTAGGAGTTGATGTCGGGACCACCGGTGAACGACTTGGAGGCGGTGGCTCGCCAGTTGCCACAGATCGAGTAGCCACGTTTAAAATAGTTTTAGCGGGGTTAATAGTTCCGATTTTCAATGGCGCATTATAAGTACTAAGTTGTTTTTAGAACGATTGGTATGGAGCGAAAATGGAATTCATAGTACTACCTACTACATACCTCCTTGGCGTCTAGTTGTATGGGTTTATGTTGCGAGCTGTTGAACCTGGTAGTTCTAGGGCAAATACTATGTTTAGATTTAGATGTTGATTTTTAGTAATGAAAATTGGAAGGGGGAAACCCTTCTTTGATTAAAAAAAAGTACTACCTCCGTTCTGGTTTACTAGTCCCCGTCGTTTTTTGGGTCAAAGTTTGTCCATGAATTTTACTTGTAAAATGTGAATGGAAAACGAGATTTTGTTATACACAAACAAAAAAGGACTGGAGTAAGTGATTTCTCTGACACGGACGCGACCTCTCATAGCGCAGGCATTGAACCGGTGCGCCGGCCAAGAGGGCCCCACTCGCTGCAGGCCCAGCCGAACACGCCTCCTCGCCGCATGCAACCGGCTTCAGACTGCCCCGCCGCCTTCATTGAATCCACAGTGCCGCAACACGCATTTCATGAGCCGATCGGCATTTTAGAACACAAAAAGTGACCAAAATATAATTAATTATGCATGGTCTTGACTTGTTGTGCTCGCACTGGTAGCAGGAACTAGAGGTTTTTCTTTATTCATAACTCTCCTCAAAAAAATTTGGCTTTGAAGTGAATCATGGTTGTGGACATTATGTATGAATGTGGAGATATCCATGAATATGAGTTTGATGTGGAAGTTGAATTGGAATGTCGGGCTTGCGTGTGAACTATACCATGTCCAATGCTTCATCTGTTATTGTTTGGAAAGTAATTGCTGTTACTACATGACCTGAAAAAAAATATTTTGTGCCACATCAGTAGATGCACGGACATTACAACAAGCATGCTGACTGGATAAACATTTGAACCTAGCTACTATGAAGGAAATTTTGTATTGACAACAGTTCTAGATAGCAGGAGATGCCTAGCCTGCTCTGCCTCTGCTAGCTTATTTCTGGCTTCTTCCATCTCTTCTTTTGCATGGGTGAAGAGATCATCTGATTGCTCTTTTCGCTTCTTAAGGAACTCAGGTACATTCTCAAGGGCTGCTGCATGCTTTCTTTCAGCCATTACTAGAGCCACGAGGACACGAACAGCTGACGACTCCACCTGGCCTGTGTGTAATCCAACATCATCTGGGAATTTGCACCTTGTGTCTAATCCAAGATCATTAGGAACTGCACCTTGTGTGTAATCCAGCCTCATTCTGGAAACATGATCTCGAGGTTGACCATACTTCCCTCCTCGCAGGAACTGCAACATGACATGAAGTTACTTCTTTTTTAGATAATTACTCAGAGCAACCCAGATCCATTTAGTAGAAGCCAGATAAACATAACTGGGAGAAGTGAATTCAAAAGGAAAAATATAAAAACAGACTACAAGGTGAGATCACCCACTTCCTACATCGAGCTAAAAACGAAACCATTAGGATGATTAAGACTCTTCTTATGACACATCGAAGAACACGAGGCTTAAGAGAAATAGAAACTACAACATATACACATCGAAGAACACGAGCCTAAACGAAAGTAATTAAAGGGTGTTACTTACCAAAGCTCGTTTTATAGGTTCAGTGCAGCTCCTCTTTAACTTGCCACGCTCCTTGAAGATGTCCCCAATATCCCGTGTTTGGTCTTCATTGCTCCTCTGCATGTTCGCACTCGTGGTTTTAAAATTTCAACATGGCAAAAAAATATACTACTAGTAATACTCGCGCATCTTGTGGGCAACATTAAAGCACTCGTCTGCCATGTTAGAGCATCTCAAACAGAATCGCAATGCGCGGCGCTTTAAAAAAGTGTTTACAGTGCTGAGATCGAGAAGTAGAGATAGAGAGTAGAGGATAGTTCTCAGCATAGATAGATAAAAAAAGATTATTCAACTACTCCTTGTCGTCTGACTCCTCCTCGGTGATGTCCTCCTCCGACGTCTGACTGTAGGCATGAAGATACCAATC
This sequence comes from Aegilops longissima, assembly GCA_021605205.1. Classification (NCBI taxonomy): domain Eukaryota; kingdom Viridiplantae; phylum Streptophyta; class Magnoliopsida; order Poales; family Poaceae; genus Aegilops; species Aegilops longissima. The sequence continues at coordinate 172,069,560 of CM038681.1, read as the reverse complement.
GTCGTCGGATTCCCACGGCGACGCTGCTCCTAGCCTCATGTTGAATTGAGCGTCCGCTTTTCGCCTATGCTAGTCCTCGCGATAGGCGGCTCGCTCCGCCCTCCTCTTATCCCTCTCCGCCCTCCTTTGCTCGTAGAACTCTCGCTCATTGATGATGTCATGTGGGAAGCATTGGCGCCACAACGCCATGGCTTCCTCATCCATCTCGGCGATGCCGAGACTGTGCTCCGCCTCCGGTTGTCGCGATGATCCTCTGTCAGGACCCCGATTCCAAGTCACATCGACCTAGCCGGTAACACCTCATATCACTTTGCGGCCTCACGCACGGTATTCCCACGGGTGTCGCCTTACCATGGCCGGGACCGCTTGCGCTTTTGGCTCACGATATGATAGTGTCGCTAGCATCCACATGACAAAGAACCCGGCCGACATGGCTAGTCGTGAACCCAAAGCGGCGCTAACCCATGGGGACAGCATACATGAATCACATCGGGCATGTCGGTCATCAACGATAAATTCGGGCTGTAGCACTGGCTAACAGGACTCGTATCCCGGCTGTAGCAGGCTAGGCAGGACTCAATAACACCGCGTGACATTTCCCGAAGGGATGTATATAGGAACGAAGTGAAACACATGCCGCCAGTCAAGTGTCCAAGCAGTAGTCTTGGGCTAGCAGAGTCCGTGAACCGGCTGTAGCGGACTACTATCGCCGTAAGCACGAGACTACATTTCCCCATATGAGAGGCTGCCAAGGATAAACAACTAGTTTGTCGGATCCCACACATACCAAGCATTTCAAACATACACACAATATGCTCAATATGTGTAGATACAACATGGCATCACAACATAACTCTACGACTCAAATATTTATTCATTAGGCCCGAGGAGCGAGATATTACAAACATGGGTCTCATGACCCAACACTCGAGCATACAAGTCAAAGCACAAGCGAAGCTAAACATGTCGAGTACGCATAACTATAAATGAAAAAGGCCGAGAAGCCCGACTATCTACCAGATCTGCCGAGGGCACAAGATCGTAGCTGAGGTAACAAGCTAAACGTCAAGTCCACGTGGAACTACTAGCGAGACCGACGCCTCTCGCAAAACATAAAATAAGCAAACGTGAGTACAATTGTACTCAGCAAGACTTACATCGTAACTAACTACATATGCATCATTATCAAAAGGTGGTGGAGTTTGACTACAGCAAGCCAGCTTTGACTCGTGGCTATCCCGAACTATGACCGCAAGTAACTCTTTTGAGGTGGCGCTTTACGAGTCCACATATTCAGCTTATCAATACACCACTATGGACCCGCCTCGCCTCCCTACGAGAACGCCATCCATAGCACTCACGCTTATCTTGCGCATTTTAGAGTATCCACTTTCACTTGTCTATGAACCGATATAGGCAACCCGTAAGTCCTTTTCCGCGACACGGCTATTCAATAGATCATATTAAACCCTGCAGGGTGTACTTCTTCACACACGCTCACCACTTACCGCCGTTTACACGACATGTACTCGCAACCTTCAAGCGAAGCCCAACATGGTGTCGGCCACGGCCTACCTAAACACTCAAGTCCCTAGTCCAGGTTTATCGCCTATTCGGGTTCCATCCGCAGGGAGTCCGGCCGAGGTTTCCCATACAGCCCCGAACGATGTGTGCAGGGTTCCCGAGATACCAAACGGGCATTCGGTACACCGGGCCACGGTGTATCTAGCGCATCATAGCCCACCCCTAGGGTCAGCGCTACGCACGGCCTCCAACACATATCCTACAAACACCAGAAACTAGTTGCAACTCCTGGACAGAGAACAAGGGTGGTTAAGAAGCCGAGAGGGTCAATTAAGGATCCCAATGCGTGGTAGTAACTGTTTCATGGATCACAAACACAGAACTCAGTTCCTGAGGACGGCTGCAATGAGACAACCCACCATGTACTCCTACATGGCCTCTCACCGCTACCTTTACCAAATCATGTTCACACACTTAGCTCACACACAATAGGACATGTTCATAACAATTCCAATTCATTCCCGATGAATCGACCGACTCAACTCTAAGCAGAGCAGAGCACGACAACAAGCATGAATGAGTAGGCACAACATGGCTCAAACAACTCCTACTCATGCTAGTGGGTGTTATCTAATTATCGTGGAATGACAGTCATGCAGAGGATAAGGGGTTCAGCTACCGCAGCAAGTAACAGCTTGAATCGATGTTGTCCTAATGCAATAAAAGAGAGCAGGAGCGAGAGAGTGGGATTGTATCGAATGAACAAGGGGTTTTGCTTGCACGGCACTTCAAGATAATATAGTTCTTCATCGGTGTCATCGAACAATCGCTTAACGCCGCTCATCGAGAGGGGACAATTACCGGCAACAAGAGAGAACACAATCAATGCAATGCACATTCACATGAATGACATGTCATATTAAGGTACTGAATTCACCTAATGCAATATCTAGTCAAGTTAATTGAAGTGGAACTCAATCAAGAACAAATTCCAACTCCAAATGTTATCTCATAATTTTCCCTAATCATGATTCATCCTATTCAGTGAGGTTAACTTGTTCAATCATGCATGAAAATGCCATAAACAGATTCTTCATATTTTTCTGATCATTTTTCATATATAAATTATTTGATTTGGAGTTACGGTTGATTTTCTATGAATTTTAGAAGTTTTGCTAATTTTCTGGAACTTCCGAGTTAAAATAATTCCAGAAATCATTATTAAGTCCGATTGAGGTCAAGATCGCGTCAAGAGTCAACCTGGTCAAACCTGACGTGGGGGGCCACACGCCGCTGACTCAGTGGTTAAACCCGGGTCAAACCCGCAGTGACCAGGGTTTGACTTGGCCCTGGGGCCCACGGTCAGCGACTGGGGGTGGTTTAGGCTGCGGGATTAGGTGCTAATGATGCCACGTCGACACTCACCGGAGCATGGCCGGCGACGACCACATCTCGCGGCGGAGGCTCGCCGGAGTTGCTCGGGCTCGCGCTACGGAGGACCATTTCGTGCACGGTTTGTGGCTACGGAGAGCTGGCGGTGGGGCGCATCCGGTGGTGGTGGCAGATGGAGTTGGGGCGGCCTACAGAGGCACCGGCGACGAGCTATGCGGCGGCCGGAGCTCGGGCACGCTCGGACACGGCGTTTTGGGGCACGGGAGGAGGAGTGGGTAGGTGCTCTGGTTCCCTGGAACGCGCCGAGGACGACAGCGTGCTCGGACGCGACGTGGGGGGCTCTAGCCATGGCGACTCGTGGCCGGGCGGCGATGAGCTCGGGCTCAGCGGAGCCCGCGGTTAGAGGAAGAAATCGGCATCAGGGAGAGGGAGGTTCGTTGCGGGGGCTCACAGCGATGACGACGGGACGCTCGGCGAGGTCGGGGACAGCCCGGAGCCGACGAATCGGGCGACGGCGACCGGCGGGTCCGAGGAGGGGAAAAGCGTCGGGGCGGCACTTCGGGGCCTCTCCGGTTGAGTGTGACAGCGGGAGGGCGAGGGCGGCATCATGGAGCCTGGGGCGCGGCGGAGAGGAGAGGGGTGGCGGTGGTCATGGCGGTGCACGCCGGGCGGCGGGGGCGCTGCTCAAAGTGAGAGAGAATGAGATGAGAGAGGGAACGAGGGAGAGGGAGAGAGCGAGGGGTCCAGGGGTTGGGGCGGCACCAAGGAGAAGGCGCGAGGCGCCTCGGTGAGGCAAAGCAGCAGGAGGAGGCGTGGCGAAGCTCGGCGGCAGGCGCTTATGTCCCTCCTCGCCACTTGGCAGAGGTAGGCGACGATCGGCGAGGTGGTTGGTGGGCTGGGCCAACTGGGCCAGCCAGGGGCTGGGCGGTTCGTGGCGCCTGTAAGTGGGCTTCTCTCTCTCTGCTTATTTCTATTTTATTTCTCTTTCTATTTGTTTGCCTCTGTTTTAGTTTAGTAAAATACTAAACCATTTTATAAAATCCTGAAGATAATTATGTGGCTGGAACTAAAGTATACCAAACCACATAAAATGTCCCAGAATTATTGGGCATATATTAATTATATATAAAATATATTTCCAATGCAAATAGTTATTGAGTTAATTCAAAGGCCCAAAATGAAATGTTTCATTTACTCCAAAAATATTGGTTTGAATTTTATTCTTGCCAATATTTTTTTTAAAGCTGAAAAGGAACATTTCCTTGGAACATTTGAAGCAATTTTTAATGTTGATCATTTATTTTAAATGATTCCTGAGGCTCTCCAATTCCCCAATTCAAATTTAAAGGAAATTTAGACATGATGCATGGATGCAAGAAAATCAAGCTAGGGCTGATCTGGGTCAGATACTCACCCCACTAAACAAGAATCTCGCCCCGAGATTCAAGACGTGAGGTAAGAGGAAAAGGGGAGTCGCAAACTATCACCATCTTCATGATCCATTTGCCTTCTCGAAGATGTTGATTCATTCCATCATCTTGGTCTTGACATCTTCGAGATCTTCACCCGACACGACAACAGAAAGAAGGGGGAAACCCTATATGATTCGATCTTCACGAAGATCAAGCAATTCAAGATCAGTTCATGGAGTGACGTAAGAATAACTCTTGAGTTGAGACACCAAACACACATTAGGAATGATGGTAACGAAATGGATAACGAAGGTTCAAATTGGTAGGCAACCATTCCACGCTTAAAGAGATGATGGATGGTGTCAAGGTGGCGAGGAAATAATTGTCATGATTCAATAGCGGGGCACCTCGTGGGAGGTGACGCGAGGAACTATTCCTTAAGTGGCAAAAGAATTACTTTTGATACAAAGATCATTGAAACTCTTCATACCAGCCTAAGGAAATTCACAACGATCGTTTGGTGGAGTGCAAAGGAATGGTACACCCGGACTAGAATGGATGATGTGGACTACCTTGTTGAAGACAATGCAATGGATGATTTTTGCTTATCATCGGAGGTGGAGGGGACCCATGGTAAGTCCACTTTTGAGGATGATCCTGGACAAGAATTACTAAGAAGGCAGCCTATAGTGAAATGGCACAAGGACGGTGCAAGCTGGGAACAATATGCAACTGTTGGAATGTTCCAACCATCATATCTGCCTGAGATTCAGATCCGATTGGTGATAGGATACTTCAGACTCAACATGTCTGAAAAGGAAGGGTTGCAACACAAATCGACGAGAAGACATTGCGAGAATCTCGGGATATGAACTACGATAGCAAGCTCCAAAACATGAGCTGGTTCTGCTACACACATGTGAACATGTTGTCCAAGACAAGAATGACCACATAGTAGTCTTATCATAAAACACTACCGAGTTCAGGTGGGGAACCATCATCGAGGATATCAAAGTCGTTACGCAAGTCCATGGATTAGATCCCAAGCATAGACTTCTTTTCCTTGAACAAGTCAATCAGTGGCTTGGTGTGCTAGGAACACGTATGGAGTGGGGGCGGCCAACCTATCAAACCATAGAGCACTTCGCACGTGCATGACCGACTTGGTATGGTACCATAGGAAACAAAACAAACCTTTCTCGAATTCATGGCGGCAACTTACACCTAAAGCACATGAATTCGAGGAAGTCACTTCTTCCATCCAAGCATAGGCTTCATGAACGGAACACGAAGGCATTGCTTACAAAGTTTTCAACACTAGGTTGATGTTCAACATGAATCATGGGGGAGACAAAATGCTACTGATGGGCTCAACAGCAACTCATCGGAATTTCCATATCACTGTACTTCCACCATCATGTGAACACGGTGATAGCATTGGTCAGACCAAAGATGTAATGGTGTATGCTCGAGGGGTCAACCACGAGTAAGACAACATCACGAATATCGTTGGTTCTGATTTGACTTGACGATAACCCACACTCAAATCAAAGGATTGATAAGACAATAGGTCCAGCAACTGATCACAGGGACCAATCGATGAAGATATCATCTTTCTTCAATACACACTACACAAGAATATCCCTTTGGAACGAACTAAGTTAGGCAAGCTTTTGTCTTCCAACTCTCCAAGTTGTTGTCTAGCTTAACCAACTAGCTCAGGGGTATCCAACACAGATTCTTGGAGAAAGGGTGGTTCACAAAAAACCAACTTGATCACGAGTTCAACATAACAGTCAGGAAACAACCCGGTAACACTTCCAGGAAGATATCTGGAAAGCCACGAACCACCGGTATGTTACTAAGCTCGAGAGCAATCTTGCTTTTGAGGGCAAGATGATATGATCAGATGAGTGAGGACTTGACAAGATCCTAACTCATCAATCGAAGTGTGCACCAGAAATAGGGACTAGGTAGCACGATCAATCTTAGGATGATGTTTTAATAATCAACACACTAAGAATGAGGATATTGTCCATTAGCTGCCAAGCAACAAGTTGCTCGGAGTATTGATTTCACACATCACAATTCACTTGTCGGCATTCCGGTTACAACAACACGAGGACCGGGGAATGAATGATGATGGTGAGAAGTATCACTACGTCAAAAATTCATGAGAGTTGGTGCAATTCTCATGACACTCTTGACATAAAGATGGTAACACTCCAAGGTAGAACAGAACAAAAGCTGAATTGGCATCTTGATCTGCGGAATACAACTGCTTTGACCCAATCTTGGATATGGATGAGGTACTGGAGTTTGTTTCTCCTAGTCATTCCGAAATAGAATGGCTTGTCGGACCACATGAGTAATAGGCATCGTTAAACGAATGCACGCATACCCTTGATTATCAACTGATAGAGGATGGTCGGGATACAACTAAAGAGAGCAACTCAAAGGAACATATAATTTTCTGAGTTGTGGATGCATAGATTAGTATGTCGAGCAAAGCTCAACATTTCTTCCGGATAACCCATGCGGAAAGGTAGAATTGGCAGATTCACAATTATGAATGGAGAACTCCTCAAGAGCACTCTTATCGTGATGTTTTGGTTCAACTAACTTCTACCTTAAATGGTTCATGGCATTTGGAAGAAGGAAATACCACGGACCTCGAGGATTATCACAAAGGTTACTAATATCCTAAAGGCACTAGCAAATACTATCAACATGAAGTAGGATGAATCTCGGGTTCAGAACCCAGGAGTAGAATGCCTACTAACTAAATTGCATCACGGGATGCTTTCGAAAATGATGGCCAGAATCATCACACTAGGGATACAAAAGCATTGCTAAATTGCTAGGTGACTTCCTAAACACCTAGGGTCATAATAATAGTTCCAACATATATGTCAAGGCAACAGAGTACCTCGACCGACTGGTTAGTGTGCTTATTCTGACCAAAAGGGACATCGGAAACGGAAGGAAAAGATTTGCAAATGCATCAGACTATTTAGAGACCTGGGATGACTCGGACAGCATAACGGCTATAAATTCTCAAAAAGATTTGAGACATCATGCAAAATGGTGGCATAGCCACTTAACAACATCATATCAAAGTTCCGAGATCAACAGTTGACATATAGAATAGTAGGAACTGAAATGAGGCTTAAAACAAACAATCTTATAAGTCTATGGATTAGTAACACGTCATCCTCGATAGATAGATGAGAAGCCTAGTTCTTAAACCCGTAGAAGGGAAGAGGATGACTCAGATCGAAGGCCATGAGGTATAAGGAGTAAAAAGAGCCTTACGCTCCTTCCACAATCAATTCCCTTACATAACTAAAGCATTTCTAGACACAACTTCACCAGTTTGGCTTGGTAATCCTACAGCAACAAAGCTCGATACCAACGCTGTCAGACCCCGATTCCAAGTCACATCGACCTAGCCGGTAACACCTCATATCACTTTGCGCCTCACGCACGGTATTCCCACGGTGTCGCCTTACCATGGCCGGGACCGCTTATGCCTTTTGGCTCACGATATGATAGTGTCGCTAGCATCCACATGACAAAGAACCCGGCCGACATGGCTAGTCGTGAACCCAAAGCGGCGCTAACCCATGGGGACAGCATACATGAATCACATCGGGCATGTTGGTCATCAACGATAAATTTGGGCTGTAGCACTGGCTAACAGGACTCGGTATCCCGAGCTGTAGCAGGCTAGGCAGGACTCGAATAACACCGCGTGACATTTCCCGAAGGACGTATATAGGAACGAAGAAACACATGCCGCCAGTCAAGTGTCCAAGCAGTAGTGCTGGGCTAGCAGGACTCGTGAACCGGGCAGAAGCGGACTACTATCGCCGTAAGCACGAGACTACATTTCCCCATATGAGAGGCTGCCAAGGATAAACAACTAGTTTGTCGGATCCCACACATACCAAGCATTTCAAACATACACACAATATGCTCAATATGTGTAGATACAACATGGCATCACAACATAACTCTACGACTCAAATATTTATTCATTAGGCCCGAGGAGCGAGATATTACAAACATGGGTCTCATGACCCAACACTCAGAGCATACAAGTCAAAGCACAAGCGAAGCTAAACATGTCCGAGTACGCATAACTATAAATGAAAAAGGCTGAGAAGCCTCGACTATCTACCAGATCTCGCCGAGGGCACAAGATCGTAGCTGAGGTAACAAGCTAAACGTCAAGTCCACGTGGAACTACTAGCGAGACCGACGCCTCTCGCAAAACATAAAATAAGCAAACGTGAGTACAATTGTACTCAGCAAGACTTACATCAGAACTAACTACATATGCATCATTATCAAAAGGGGGTGGTGGAGTTTGACTACAGCAAGCCAGCTTTGACTCGATGGCTATCCTGAACTACGACTGCAAGTAACTCTTTTGAGGTGGCACACACGAGTCCACATATTCAGCTTATCAATACACCACTATGGACCCGCTCTCGTCTCCCTACGAGAACGCCATCCATAGCACTCACGCTTATCTTGCGCATTTTAGAGTATCCACTTTCACTTGTCTATGAACTGATATAGGCAACCCAGAAGTCCTTTTCCGCGGACACGGCTATTCAATAGATCATATTAAACCCCGCAGGGTGTACTTCTTCACACACGCTCACCACTTACCGCCGCCACACGACATGTACTCGCAACCTTCAAGCGGAAGCCCAACGTGGGTGTCGGCCACGGCCTACCTAAACACTCAAGTCCCTAGTCTAGGTTTATCGCCTATTCGGTTCCATCCGCAGGAGTCCGCCGAGGTTTCCATACAGCCCCGAACGATGTGTGCAGGGTTCCCGAGATACCAAACGGGCATTCGGCACACCGGGCCACGGTGTATCTAGCGCATCATAGCCCACCCCTAGGGTCAGCGCCACGCACGGCCTCCAACACATATCCTACAAACACCGTAAACTAGTTGCAACTCCCGGACAGAGAACAAGGGTGGTTAAGAAGTTTAGAGGGTCAATTAAGGATCCCAATGCGTGGTAGTAACTGTTTCATGGATCACAAACACGTAACTCAGTTCTCGAGGACGGCTGCAATGAGACAACCCACCATGTACTCCTACATGGCCTCTCACCGCTACCTTTACCAAATCGTGTTCACACACTTAGCTCACACACAATAGGACATGTTCATAATAATTCCAATTCATTCTCGATGAATCGACCCGACTCAACTCTAAGCAAAGAGCAGGCACGACAACAAGCATGAATGAGTAGGCACAACATGGCTCAAACAACTCCTACTCATGCTAGTGGGTTTTATCTAATTACTGTGGAATGACAGGTCATGCAGAGGATAAAGGGGTTCAGCTACCGCAGCAAGTAACAGTTGAATCGATGTTGTCCTAATGCAATAAAAGAGAGCAGGAGCGAGAGAGTGGGATTGTATCGGAATGAACAAGGGGGTTTTGCTTGCCTGGCACTTCTGAAGATAATATAGTTCTTCATCGGTGTCATCGAACAATCGTCGGAACGTCGTCTACTGAGAGGGGACAATTACCGGCAACAAGAGAGAACACAATCAATGCAATGCACATTCACATGAATGACATGTCATATTAAGGTACTGAATTCACCTAATGCAATATCTAGTCAAGTTAATTGAAGTGGAACTCAATCAAGAACAAATTCCAACTCCAAATGTTATCTCATAATTTGCCCTAATCATGATTCATCCTATTCAGTGAGGTTAACTTGTTCAATCATGCATGAAAATGCCATAAACAGATTCTTCATATTTTCTGATCATTTTCATATATAAATTATTTGATTTGGAGTTACGGTTGATTTTCTATGAATTTTAGAAGTTTTGCTAATTTTCCGAACTTCCCGAGTTAAAATAATTCCAGAAATCATTATTGCGCCGATTGAGGTCAAGATCGCGTCAAGCGAGTCAACCTGGGTCAAACCTGATGTGGGGGCCACACGCCGCTGACTCGATGGTTAAACCCGGTCAAACCCGCAGTGACCAGGGTTTGACTTGGCCTCGGGGCCCACGGTCACGATCGGGGTGGTTTAGGGCTGTGGGATTAGGTGCTAATGATGCCACGCCGACACTCACGAGCATGGCCGGGCGACGACCACATCTCGGCGGAGGCTCGCCGGAGTTGCTCGGCTCGCGCACGGAGGACCATTTCGTGCACGGTTTGTGGCTACGAGAGCTGGCGGGGGGCGATCCGGTGGTGGTGGCAGATGGAGTTGGGGCGGCCTCTGAGGCACCGGCGACGAGCTATGCGGGCGGCCGGAGCTCGGCACGCCGGACACGCGTTTTGGGCACGGAGGAGGAGTGGGTAGGTGCTCGTTCCTGGAACGCGCCGAGGACGACAGCGTGCTCGGACGCGACGTGTGGGGGCTCTAGCCGCGGCGACCTCGTGGCCGGCGGCGATGAGCTCTCGGGCTCGGCGGAGCCCACGGTTAGAGGAAGAAATCGGCATCAGGGAGAGGGAGGTTCATTGCGGGGGCTCACAGCGATGACGACGGGACGCTCGGCGAGGTCGGGGACGGCCCGGAGCCGACGAATCGGGCGACGGCGACCGACGGGTCCGAGGAGGGGAAAAGCGTCGGGGCGGCGCTTCGGGGCCTCTCCGGTTGAGTGTGACGGCGGGGAGGGCGAGGGCGGCACTGCGGAGCTCGGGGGCGCGTCGGAGAGGAGAGGGGGTGGCGGTGGCCGCGGCGGTGCACGTCGGCGGCGGCGGGCGCGCTCAGGTGTAGAGAGAATGAGACAGAGGAGGGAACGAGGGAGAGGAGAGAGCGAGGGGTCCAGGGGTTCGGGCGGCGCCGAGGAGAAGGCGCGAGGCGCCTCGGTGAGGCAAAGCAGCAGGAGGAGGCGTGGCGCTCACTCACAGGCGCCAGGTCCCTCCTCCGCCATCTTGGCAGAGGTAGGCGACGACTCGCGAGGTGGTTGGTGGGCTGGGCCAACTAGGCCAGCGGGGAAGGCTGGGCGGTTCGTGGCGCCAGGTAAGTGGGCTTCTCTCTCTCTCTGCTTATTTCTATTTTATTTCTCTTTCTATTTGTTTGCCTCTGTTTTAGTTTAGTAAAATACTAAACCATTTTAAAAAATCCTGAAGATAATTATGTGGTTGGAACTAAAGTATACCAAACCACATAAAATGACCCATAATTATTGGGCATATATTAATTATATATAAAATATATTTCCAATGCAAATAGTTTTTGAGTTAATTCAAAGGGCCAACATGAAATGTTTCAGTCACTCCAAAAATATTGGTTTGAATTTTATTCTTGCCAATATTTTTTTAAAGCTGAAAAGGAACATTTCCTTGGAACATTTGAAGCAATTTTTAATGTTGATCATTTATTTTAAATGATTCCTGAGGCTCTCCAATTCCCCAATTCAAATTTAAAGGAAATATAGACATGATGCATGGATGCAAGAAAATCAAGCTAGGGCTGATCTGGGGCTGTGACATCCTCGTCGGTGATAAGCCGCGGCAGAGGCGCGAGCTCCTGTGCCCGCTCCCGCGTCGGCATGTTGGGGAAGTTCAATGTTCTATGAGGCCACCGGAGGAGCCACGCCGCCGCGTCATACGCGTGGGCGGCCACGTTGGCGGTGTCGAAATTGCCGAGGCCGAGGCGCATCCCACGGAACCGGATCTCGGCGGAGAAGTCGCCGGAGGGGCGCGCGCGGACGCCGCGGTATCCCTAAGTTTCCCCGCGATGCGGCGGCATTGTGGCGCGGTAGCGGCGAGGTGAGAAAGAGCAGGGAGAGAGCGGTGGCGAGGCAAAGAGCCGGGAGAGATCGGTGGCAAGGCACAAAGCGGTGGGAGGGCGTTGGATTTTATAAGGCACGCCGGACGCCGCGCGCCAAAACTAGCGCACGCCCGGCCGCTTTTTCCCGCGCGCGCAATCCTTTCCCGACGTCTCTGCTATCTCTACTCTCTTCTCTACTTTTATATTTATTTTACATTTAATATTTATCCCTACTTCTCTACTATCTATTTGTTTCTCTACTTTTCTCCTACTCTTATAAAAAACAGAGTTGGTGATAATGGTGTTCCTGCCATCCTCCAATATAGGCGATCTGATTTATATCCGGCGGATAGGAAGGAAACTGTGGCAATTTTGCAAAAAGATACCCACACCCCTCTCCGCATTTGAAAATAAGGCATTCCCTCGTTCATCCTTTTCTCCCACAAGATAAACTACTCATACAAATGCATCTTGATGCGTCAAACGCATGGGCATCTTGCTAGTTCTAAAAAACTATCCATCATTTGCCACACTACTGGTTGCAGATGAAATACCTACCCAAGCACAGGGCGATACAGGAGCGACGCACAATTACAAGCTGATATTCTGTTGGAGAATGGAGGCTATAACCAATTACTTTTACGGGAACAATAGCACCCAAGAAATTTGAAGGGTAGGTATGAACAAAATTGGAACTGCACATGTACTGCTAAGTGATTCAATACACACATTACCAATCGAGGAGGAGAACGATGGTCGCGGCGGCCTTTGTGAGTCATGGTCGGCAACGGGAGTCAGTTCATTGTCCATGACGGTGGTGCTTCAAGCGCTTGGCGCCGGCTTCGGAAGCAGATCCGAGACCGTGGAAGACGGTGCCGGGGAAGAGGCTCCGTGTACGACGACGACGGTGGACCGGCTCCAGTGCGGCATACGAGGTCGTCGATGAGGCGGATGCGCTGCGGTGGACGAGGGCGCCGATGTAGAAGGAGAGGAGCACAAAGGCTGCGGTGCCGTGGAGAAGTCTATTTTGCGGTGGGGATAGAAAATGGGAGTATTCAGGTGTACTACTCGGGTGCCGGGTGGGGTTGGCTGGGTAGGGTGAACCTAAAGTTACGAAAACAGCCCCTACCAACCGCCATCCGTAGGCCTGTTCAAGGCTATGATGGTAACTTCCCATCGCTCAATCAGGGTCGCTGGAGATTTTCCCGCCGACCCCAAAATTTTGTGACACCGAACTCCCCGTGTGGCGGTTGGGTGATTCGCTAAGCAACTAGCGAGTAGTACTAGTAAACTCTGCATATTAGGTTTGACCAAGTCAAACTTCCTAAAGTTTGACCAAGTTTATAGAAAAATATAAACATTTACCATAACAGATATGTATGATGTGAAAGTACATTCAATAATGAATCTAATGGTATTTATTTGTTATTGTATATGTTAATATTTTTTGTTATAAACTTTCTGAGAGTTTACAAAACTTGACTTGGACCAATGCTAATACGCAGACATAAATAAAAACGGAGGGTGTACACATTTGTTTTCTTAGTATGTAGTGAATTAATCATTGGTTGAAATTGTGAAATAAATATATTAGGCTACTGACTTCGAATGTAATGGTCTATACAATTCAATAGTTACAATCATTGTCGAATTCCAAGATGTATACGAGGTCTATAGTACTTCACAACATGCTCAAACTCGCATAATATCAGTCAAATGACAATCAAAATGCATTTCATAGTTATTGCTTTGTAGGATGCAACAAAACCAATAATAACTCTAGATCAGCCATTATAAAAGCAACATTTTGGACATATCCCAATGTGTGAATGAAACGTGCAGAGAGAGCTTGCGAAGATGGAGCAGATAGGGCGGGAAAGATTGTATGTATGTGGGCGAGAGAGTACGAGACAAACCTAACGAAACAGAAAGAGGGAGATAGAGAGAGAAAGAGAGAGGAAGAAGTTAGGTCTGTGAGAAAGATGGAGACATGTAATATACATGAGATGCGTGTACATCCAGATTCTGTACACGTGGAAGGAGAAGAGACAACAGGTTTGATGAGAGAGCTGGAAAAACATGGACGAGAGGGGAAGGATCTCATGGGTTGAGGGATTGATAAATTTGTGCGGGGGGAGAGAGGGATTTGTAATTTTGTGAGAGAGAGAGAGAGAGAGAGAGGGTGGGGGGAGGAGTCGGTCAGCCGTCGTCACATCATCCTACTTCCAAATGGCCCCGCATTCTCTAGCACAGTGTGGTCGCCATCTTCAATCTCCTCGATGCCCTCTTTGAAGATTGAGGTGTTGTGCATGCTGGGGTGCGAAGAAGCACAAGCAAGCGTGGACGCAATATAACCTAGGATGGGGATGAATTGTGTGCTCGAGGGAGGGTTTGTGTGTGTGATGTGTGTTGTCTGTGTGTGTGTGTGTGTCAGATATTGAGAGAAAACGAACCTAAGGAGAGAAATGTGTGTGTATGTGATGCAAAGCTACTTGCTAAACAGGGTATTCACGAAGAGATTGTGCGTGTGAGATAGAGAGCGATGTGCGGGCCTTGAGGTGGGCAGGGGCCGGGTGAGGGTGTCAAAATGTGTGTGTTGATGCATGTGTTACATGCGATCGTGCGAGGGATGGACGAATCGGGAGAGATGGTTGTTGTGTTATGGATGCTCCTCTCTCTCTCTCTCTCACACACACACAAGTAAAATAGAAGACCATCCTCTCATGTATACACAACGTATCGGCATCTGTCTATGTCTCACTCATGCATGATCATTTGCACATTCACACCTCTATATGTCTCTATCACACGCACACCGTCTCCACATTGCCCTTCCGCCACAACACACATATGGACACATACACACGTTCTCTCTCAGTCACACACACAGAAGCTGTTTGGTTTGAGACTACGTTTGCCTAAGGTTGCCACACCTAAGGTTAGGCAAGTTTGACCAACTTAGGTGGGTGTTGGTTCAAGCCACACCTTAGGCAAGCCACATTAGGGTCCCACATTACATACACTCAAAAAGTGTGGCAAGATTCCCTTAGGCTTGCCAAATTGTGGCTCTCATTTTGAAGAACTAACCTTAGGCAAGTGTGGCAACATTGTCTCCATGACAAGTGGGCCATAGGGGCAATAAAGTGTGGCAAGCCAAAGTGTGGCAAAAACCAAACACATGCCAACTAAACTGTGGCTGCCAAATTTTGGCTTGGCAAACGGTGGCTGGGAACCAAACAGCCCCAAAATCAGTATTAAAAAAACTAGGGCGCACCTAAAATGTCCAAATCCAAATAAACATGAACTGGAGCTAAATTCAAATATATGGAAATATTGTAGCGTCAAGAACTTTTCTCGGAAAAAAAAGTTGAGTAATATTCGGGGATTGTTTTCCCACACACAAAAAGGTTCGGTGGATGTCCTTTGAACGCGACACGGTGACACACCGTTCAATCGACCGCGCGGCCGCGGTTCACATGCTTGCACAGGATTTCGTATCGTGGTTGTGGTAACTAATAAAAGCGCTACCTAAGTCTACTGTTTACGTGTACTAGTACGGTTTTCTTTTAAGTTTGACCAACCCTATATAAAACTAAACTAAGCTCCCATACGCGCACTCATCAATATGTCGCCGCCGCCGTAGCGCATGCTGGCGCCCGCCTGCTCCGGCCAAAAATTTCTCGCCCATCACCGCCGTGTCGCCGCCAATCCAAAGGCTCGCCCGCTCACGTCATCTGCAGTCCCTCATCGCGATGCCGCCACGCTGCCAAGCACGCGAGCAGCTGGTGGAGCCGCGTCTATGCACGCAGTGTACAAAGTGGAGGACGAGCGCGTGCTCCAGCACACTGGCGAGGAGGAACTAGCATGTCATTGTCGTCTCTGCCCGCACGGCGGAGGCGCGCATGGTGGCTGTCGCGGCGGAAGCCGGTCGCATGCGGGTCGAGCCCGCAAACCGGGTGCGGACGCAAAATCTACCTTCGAGACCTTGAATGCCACGTGGATCCTGCAATCTGAAGGAGCAATTCGGGTCAGTCGACTCTTGTGAGCCGTTTGATGCAACATGGATGGCTAGAAGGGCTTCTTCAACCTCCGAAATAGATGCACGGTTCATCTTCTCAGCCCGCCACACGCCTAACCGCCTGCCACCACCACCGCACCCTCCCCTGAACCGCGTGCCACCGCCATGCTCCCCCCACCCCCGCCATCCATTTAACCCCGGGCACGATACCATTTTTTCCAACAAATTGTATTCCACACCCAACACTCATAAGATAGATCATGGGCACCCTGCCGTCTTCTTCCTCACTCCATCGAACTTATTTCACAAATAAACTGACCCAAATTATACTACTAGTACGAATGTATTAACTACAGTAGGAACACGAAGATACGAGCAGTAGTACCAACAACAAGAAGAACAGTTGTAAGACATAGTACTAGTACTACTGTACGTACTAAAGAGTTCAAATAACAAGAAAGAACATAAACATAGTTCTGCTGGGGCCTCACCACAACAAACCCTTGAAAATAAACTAAGCAACTAGTCCGCTTGACACTGCAGCAGAACCAGCATGAGCGATGGCACTGCCACCTACTCGGAGTCCGAGTCCACGTCCTCGACTTCGTCCTCGTCCCTCTTCCTCTTCGCCGACGCTTCTTTGCTTGAACCGGACACTAGGCTCTGCTTCTTCATCCAACCCTTGTAGATATTTAAACAAAGGTAGGCATCCATTGTTGCATACAGGATGTGATCTTCATCTATGTCTTCGACTCCCATGCATGATGAAACTCGTGATGAGGTTTCTTCAGTTTAGCGTATGAATGATCAATCATGGCTGCTGCCAGGGTCAGCATTGAAGGCTGAGAGGAGGACACCAGCCCTTCCTTATGGAGGTCGAAGGGGTCGCCTAAAATGATGCCTATCCGACCCAGGATTTCCTTGTCGTTCCTAAAGTCTACAGTAACGAATTTGACTCGGCCGCCCTTGAGGAACTTCTTAAATTCCACGCACTCAACATCGGCATGGCATATGTGGTAGACCAAGCATAAGTCATGCACGCAAAACTGGATGACGGCGGGCTTCTTCTTCTCTGCCTCCTTTAGTTTCTTCTCGCTTCCCAGGACTGTGGTGTACTCAACATCTAGCCCAGCGACCCACCCATCATTTGAGTTTTCGAACATGCATTTTAAGTGAGCAAGGCATTCTTTCACCGTTGCGGAAGAACGGGTGTAGATGATGTCGAACTCATCGCCGGTGATGGTTCTAACGTTGTACTCACCACCGATCATGGAGATTTGGGACGCGATGGATTTGGGAGGAGGGTTAGGATTAGTGGAACTGCCGTAATGTGAAAGGACGGGACGACTGGGAGCAAACCGTTGTAAGGTACTGTACTAGTAGAAGACGGGAACGAGTAGGGCGTGCGAACGGCGTGGGGTTGTTGGCTTTCCCGGTTTATAAACGGCTGCAAGCCCCCAAACAGTTCTCGAGAACTATGCGGGACCCACTAGATGTCATGTCTACTAGACCCATATCGTAGCCTGACGGTATAGCTTCTGCCTGTTCGCACGCCATGCCGGCTTGTGTGTAACTTCAATTAATTCCGTCAACCGTCGCACCTCCCACGACCTTCGCCTCCCTCGCGCGGTCGCGCCCTTCGAGACTTCGACCGGCTATAAATGAGAAATTTTTTTGCCTACTCCGCATGCATGAGACTCCCTCTGGTCCTTTTTACTTCCATCAACAGTTTATACTAAAAATATCAATATCTACAATACTGATTATAATGAGTGTAAAGCACCTCTTGGGTGGGTTAGATTTATTTTGGGTTAGTTGAGTTCAAACTAACCCAAACTAACTCTAACACATGGATCCAAACAGGGCCAAGGTTAGCTATTAGAGTTATTTCAAAAAAAGTTAGCTATTAGAGTACTACTACCTCCCTTCTAGTTTAAAGGGCTCGATTCAAAAATTTGACCTACTCTTAGCAAGATAGAGGCGGTGGAATAGTTTTTGTAGTTCTTCACAAAAAAATGTGTTTACCAATGCATGCATGAACACTAGTTACTCTAACCCCCCTCTCTTCTTTGATTCTTTGCCACATCAGCATGTTTGCTATTCCCGTGTGCATGATACCAGCTAAGATACCACCATTATGGCCAACCTTAATCATCGCATGCAATAATTTAGTGCACCTTGAAATATGAACATGTGTGGGGCGTGTATGTTTTTAATGACTTGAGACTATACCTAGCCCGACATGCAAGATGAGACTTATTATGCACCTTTCCCCATACCTGTAGGAAGCCCGTTCGTCTCCAAATCTTTTCCTCTCCATGTGTGGAAACAATGTGCCTGCCAGACTCTCCTTCTCCCTCCGGCGGTCTCACCACTCCACCCCTTGTGGAAAAAATCTGCATGCATGACTCTCCACCCCCCGCGCTTGTCCAATCCGTTGTGACCAGCAATATTTCCACCCCTTCCCTCCCCCGTAATTTACTCCAACAAATATGCCCACATAGTTGTTACTTAACTGCAGGAACATTGGGTAACTGACATATCGTCCCAACAGGGTCCGCCCACATGTCGCTGACGAATCGACCAGCAGCTAAGTCAAGGCAACTCACCATATCTTACGAGGTGTGCCATTGCTCGCTATAAATACTCAAGCCCCCACGACATCGCTATCTCCTCCCTCACATTGACGCTCATCGCTATCTCCTCCCCTCCCTCGCTCCCTCTCATGTCGACCACCATGGCATCGCCTCCCAAGCCCTAGGCACCCGCTGCACTGCCATGGACGGTCACACGTCGCCGCCTGCCCTCTCTGATCGTGAAATGTTAGTGCATGGCACATGCACTAACATTTTATCAGTTAAATCTTTGGTCAAAATTTAGCACAAATTACAATGGTGAGGAATAAACCAGGATGGAGGTACTACTAGTAGTAGTTTAGAAGCCCAAATAAATGAATGAGGCGCCTTAATGTTACTATCCACCGTGACTAGTCTTATGGGAAAAGCTGGGAAGCCTCCAAAAGAACTCGCCCTAGGACTAGTAGCTAGGGATACTAGGAGTAGTAGCTAGGATCGAAAAGTAGATGAACTAGAGAAAGTAAATGCAGATATGAAATGCAAAAAGACGGAGGGATGTGATGGTTGCTTGTCCGCTTATTTTACCGTGCCACTTATTACCGAGAGTGGTTGGGTTTTGTGATATGACGGCTTTATCGCCACGCCACGAGCAGGGTGAGACTCCGTGCAGCGCCGCCTCTACACTAGTACTACTACATCACGTGGTTTATCCCCATTGAATTTGATCAAGATTTAATCGACAAAATGTTAGTGCATGTCAACAAAAACAATATCGTTTGATTCGTATTTGAACATAGTTTTCGATGATATAATTTCAGGTGACATGATCATCATTTATCGTACTATATATAATGTTAGTTCAATTTTTGGTCGTACTAATCTATAGTAAGGTGCCCATGTGTTGCACGGAAGAGTAAAATGCATTGATCGGGGAGTTGTTTATTTTGACAAAGGATGTGGGGGTCATCTCGTGTGTAACGGGTATCGATAGGTTTGTTCGGATATTATTTCATCTCTAGAGCTCACAAACATCCGGGTGAAATAGATAAAAAAGTATCTTTTGCAAACAAAAACATTCAACTGTTCAACCTGCATCCAAAACTTGTGAAGAAATAACTCTTATTGTGCTTTGCAATAAATGATCTTCAAGAATTAGTTTTTGAGTATCCATTGTTATACATGTTGGCTACAGATGACATGGCACTTTCTTATACTCAACAGTTGGCTATACTATTTAAGTATTAACCATGCCCTTATACACCTAGACGGAGGGATTAAATCAGGATGACTTGGAAGGGGGCAGAGGATATGTAAGAAATGGTTCATCATAAGTCTTTCACCAGTACTGTAGTAAAAATTCATACATGGAAGATTCTAGACTAAACCATAAATGGATACACTTTTATTCACACGCGATACTCCAATAGAGCAAGATCATGCATGGAAGTCTCCACATGCTTAGGCAGCGGATTACATATAGCAAAGACTAATGATCAACATTTAACTTAGTAATGCAGATGTCCAGGTGAACCTCCTTGGAGTCCCCATGCACATTGCTGGGGTTCAAATAATACCATGCGTCTTCCATGTCCACATCGGCTGGAAGGTCCCAGCTCGGCAGAGTCCAAGTCAGCTTGACGTAGCCAGTGTCGCCGCCCACGTACCTCCGAGGGGTAGTAACAGTGAGCACGCTGTCACGCCCAATATGCGACCCTATCCAAAAGGAACTCGACGGTCCCACCAAGGATAGACCCGCATATTGAAACGCTTTTGCAAGGTGGATATCATTACATCAACATTACATAATAGATGGGGATACATACATAAGGCACAAATGCCACAAGAATACATTAACATCATATACAAGATCAACATCCGACTACCGATGAAACATAAACAAAACTCAAACAATATCCACCTCTGCTAGCCCAGGCTGCCGACCTGGAACCTATCCCCGATCAAGAAGAAGCGAAGAAGAACTCCAATACAAGCAAACATCGCCTCACGTCATGATCATCGCATGAACCTGTACCGCAATCGGTGGTGTAGTAATCAGGAGCCACGAGGACTCAGCAATCCCATTACCATGGGTATCAAGACTAGCAAAGCTTAATGGGAAAGGAAAAGGGTAAAGTGGTGAGGTTGCAGCAGCTAAGCATATATGGTGGCTAACATACGCAAATGAGAGCGAGAAGAGAAACAAAGGAACGGTCGTCAACTAGTAATGATCAAGAAGTGATCCTGAACTCCTACTTACGCCGACATAACCCGTAAACCATGTTCTCCTCTCGATCAACCCCAAAAGAGACACTCACGTTACGCATTACGGTGGGTGTATTTTAGAAGAGTTTGCTTCAAGTTTACTACAACCGGATATTAACAAATTCCCATCTGCCACATAACCGCGGGCACGGCTCTCGAAAGTTTATACCTGCAGGGTGTCCCAACTTAGCCCATGATAAACTCTCGCGATCAACGAAGGATATTCTTCTCCCGGAAGACCCGATCAGTCTCGAATCCTGCTACAAGACATTTCAACAGCAATAAAACAAGACCAGAAGACCTCCCGTGTGCCGACATCCCGATAGTAGCCGCACAGATCTCGCCTCGTGCCACGACCGGATGAGCAGACGACGGCAACCGACGATACCCTGTTGCCTCGGGCGACACCGCAAGTGGTTTCTAGTTTGGACCAACACTTAGACAAGCATTGGCCCGGGGGGGCTAAAATAAAGATGACCCTCAAGAGAGCGACTCCCAAGGGAAAAGTAGGTGTTGGTGAGGCAAATGGTAAAACCAATGTTGGGCCTTGCCGGAAAAGTCTTATTCAAAGCGAACTGTCAAGGGGGTCCCATAAATCACCCGACCGCGTTAGGGACGCAAAATCCGGGAACATAATACCGATATGACGGAAACTAGGCGGCAAGAGTGGAACAAAACACTGGCATAAGGCCGAGCCTTCCACCCTTTACCAAGTATATAGATGCATTAATTAAATAAGATATATTGTGATATCCCAACAAGTAAACATGTTCCAACAAGGAACAACATCTCCATGTTCCAACAAGGAACAAACTTCATCTTCACCTGCAACTAACAACGCTATAAGAGGGGCTGAGCAAAGCGGTAACATAGCCAAACAACGGTTTGCTAGGAAGGGTGCAAAAGGTTAGAGGCTGACATGGCAATTTGGGATGGCTTGATAAACAGTGATAGGTAGCGCAGATAGCGATAGAACGAAGCAACTAGCATAGCAATGATAGTAGTGAGATCCGTGGTAGCGATCATCTTGCCTGAAATCCCGCTAGGAAGAAGAACGAGTCCATGAAGAAGACGAACGGATGAAGTCAACCAAGCGTGAGACGAACGAATCCTCACGATCGCAACGAAACATGAACTAACAAGAAGAAGCACACAACATAGGTAAACACACCACACATGAACATGACAAGATGCACAACAAACATGATGCATGACAAAGCTAGATGAGGCTACCCATGGTAAGAGATGATGCATACAAGAGCAACACATCAAGAAAAGTTTAAATGAGGCCGGAAACAACATATAACAATTCCGGTAAGTCCTCATATGCAAATTTCGAAATTGGTCCAGATCTGAATAACTTTATGTTCGAGTTGTTAAACAGCAAGTTAAAATGCACCACGATGATCTACACGAGATTCTAGTCAAGTTACATATAAAGTTCATTTAATTCGGTGCTACGGCCTAGAAGATGTGAGCAAAACAAGTTAAACATGGCATTGATGAAAAATGCATACAAACATCAAGCAAACACCTCAAAACAAGGATGCTACATGATAATATGAAGCTACATGCAAAATCAAGCAAGTTTCATATAGAGCACACTCAAAACGGAGCAACGGTTCAACACATACACACAATACAAGTCATGACAACAATCTGTCAAAAACAGCAACTAGGCATATTGCAAGCATCAAAACAACAAGCTGCAGCACCTCAACATAATAACAAAAGGCATGGGCACGATGTACAGGTAAAGCATGACAAAACATGAACACTGAGCTATCTCCATAAATGACTAAAACATGCTCAAAATGACATGGCAAGATTGCAAATAATAACAGCCAGACTTTTATCGTAAATAACATCAAAGTTGCAATGTTTAGAGCTATCAAACATCATGTTACAGGAACTTATCATGGAAAACAAAGGCATGGCATGAATCTACTAATTGCATAGAACAAAAGTCCTTTACTGACCATGAGCCAAAAAGGATCAGAAGATATGATGGCACCCATGTAAACATGGCAAGTTATATTACAGATTCATACATGGCAGAACAACGATAGTAGGCATGTTGGTGAGCTTGAAACACTCACCGCAGAGCAATACATGGCATAGCAAGGCAACTAACAGTAAGAAGACATGGCATAGAAGCTATACATGGCAAGAACAACATCATAGCATACACGGATCAACTACAACAACCTTGGCAAAATTAAATAACATGTAAACAACCTGCCAGGAAACATTTTATAGCAAAAGTAGACCTCGATTGACTCAAGCTATGGCACTCCATAATTGCAAAAAAGGGCATGGATGGATAGAGCAAGACATGTTTAACAAAACATCCTTACTGAAGTATCTCAAAATATGCATGGAACTCTCTCAGAGCATCAAGTTAACATGGCATAAAAATATCAAGAAAACAGGGCTGAAATCAGCAACATCATGAAGCCTAGTTTGCATGCTTGTGCAAGTCACCACAGAGATCACAAAAATACATGGCATACACCCCTGTAAAGATGGCATGGCATATTACAAAACACATGTAGGACTCAAGTTCATAGGGTGCACACATCAATCATGGCAAAAATGACAAAAGTGCATGTTCTGATAAAAATCAGAAACTAACATCACATAGCACTCTTCTAACAGCATTTCGGGCATCAAGATGAGCTCAAATAAAAATGATGCAATGAGATGAAATGATCTACTCTTCGAGGCAAACAATTTTACATATTACACGCACGAAACGGAGCTACGGATGCAGAGTTATGATGCGATGAAAATGCAATAAAATATGCAACAATTTCGGGGACTTGGTGGAATTTTGGGGAGGGGAAAGTCAACCTCATGGACTGGATCTGGGGCGCGGTTCCCGAGGCACGTCGGGATTCGTCGCCGGAGGAAGTCGGGGAAGGCTCGCCGGAGGGTCGGGGCGGCGGATCCGGGCGGCGCTGCCCGGATCCGCCACGGCGCGGCCGAACGGGGCCGGAGCGGCGAGGGCGCGGCGCGGCAGAGCCAAGCGCGCGGTGGCGTGAGCCGAGGCGGCGGCGGGCGGCGGCGCCCGCGAGGGGCCGGGCGAGGAAGGCGGCGAGGGTCGGGCGGCCGCCGAAGCGGCGCCACCGCGGCGGGGCGGGAAACGCGACGGAGGCGGACGGGCGGCGGCGCGGGCGCGGGAGGCGGCGGCGGGCGCCGCGAGGCGGCGTGGAGGCGCCGGGCGTCGGGCAGCGACGGGCGGGCCGACGGGCGGGCGGCGGCGACGCTGGTTTCGCATGGGCCCGGCGCGGGCTCGCGGGTCGGCGGCGGCGGGGAGGAGAGAGAGGCGCGGGAGGCCACGTGGCGGTCCCGGATTCGTCGGGGACGGCGGCGCTGGACGTGTCCGGCGCGGGACGGACACGTCCGGCGGCGGAGAGGGAAAAACTAGGGTTTCGGGGGGAAATTGATCCGCGAATTTCGGGGGAGGGGGCTATTTATAGATTCTGGGAGCTAGGAGAGTCCAAATGAGGAGCGGTTTTCGGCCACGCGATCGTGATTGAACGACCGAGAGCAAGGAGGGAGTTTGCTGGGTTTTGGGCCATTTTGGAAGGGGTGTCGGGCTGCACACAAAAGAGGCTTTCACGGTTACCCGGTTAACCGTTGGAGTATCAAACGACCTCCAAATGGCACGAAACTTGACAGGCGGTCTACCGGTGCTATACCAAGGCCGCTTGACAAACCTCGGTCCATTCCGAGACCGTTTAACACCCACACACGAAAAGAGGTAAAAGGGAGCGCCGGGAGACATAGGAGTGCCGGATTGGAAAACGGACAACGGGGAAAATGCTCGGATGCATGAGACGAACACGTATGCAAAATGAAATGCACATGATGACATGATATGAAATGCAGATGATGACATGGCAAAGTGCAACACGCAAGCACATGACATGGCAAAGACGATTTAATAATCAAGCGGACACCGGCGATCGAATCCGGGCGCATAACACTCCTCCACTAACAAGAGATCTCGTCCCGAGATCTTAGGACCGAGACGGAAGGGAAAAAGGGATGAGGTGAAACAAAAACAAAAGAGAGAGGATGAACAAAGTCGAGAACACTCGAGAAGAAGAGAGGAACGACGAGAAAGACGAGAATCGAAAGCTCATGGAATTAGATAGACTATGAAACCACTCATTCTAACCGGAGTGGTTAGAATGAGAAAAGAAACGAATAAGACTGAAAAGATTTAGGTAGCACTCCGGCTAAAACATGGAGGAATAGAACTTGAGCTTGAGAGGATGGAATGATACTTGATGAAGACATGACACATAACCTCCGGAAAGAATTGAAGGAGTTGAATGAAAAGAACGGAGAAAAAAAATGACAACTTGTGCCACGAATGAAATGGAAAGCAACCTTAGAAGAAAGATTGAACGTAGTTGTTGAGAAAATTCAACAACGAAAAGAATAAGCTTGTCGTGGAATTATGGAAAACATCTCAAAATTATGAGGTGATAGCCAACCACAAGCGGAAAAGATTGAATAGCTGAGAAGAACGAACAAATGCAAAACTCCACTTCAAAAGAAAACGGAGAATTAATTGCACTTCGAAAGGCAAGAAGGAAAGATACTTGAACTCCACCGACAAGAATCTTGACGAACACTTGAAGAATGAATTAAATCATGAAGAACCACCATGAAGATCTCCGGTGACAAAAGGATGACGAGATAAAATGAAGGAAGAAAGAATAAGATGAGCCTGCGATGAATTAGATGAAGGATTCCGACGAAATGGACGAGGGAAAATTTGAACTCCGGAAAAGAAAGATGAAAACACTTGGAAGTAGAATTTATTCATTAAGAACAAACTCCGACGAAATGGATTAATCACTTGATGAAATAAGAATAAGATTTATTATATGCTTATCCTTCATCAAATTAAATTGATGACAAGCAATGGATTTCGCATCTTACTTATTCTTCTTGAAAAAAAAGGATTGAGAAGGGATAGCACAAAACTTGAGAAAGTCTTCATGAACCACCGGTAGAATTGGAAGAAGGAATGGGTTAAATCATAATCAAGGAAAAAGAATCTTGAACGAACCACCGTAAGAATTGAAAAGAAACGAACGAATTGATACGATAACAACAGAAAAGAAATCTTCCGAAAAGATGGCCTCCGGATTATCGAGACGGAAAGTAACTCCTGAAATACTCCGGATGGATGAAAAGAATTGCACAACTGGAAACAACTAGATAGGATAACATCGAGCTAGCACCACGAAACTCCGGGAGAACGGACAAGATTTAAGAAAAAAAATCTACGACGGTCTTCAAATGTTGAGAATGACGACGAGAACCACCATGCATAATTGTTGAGACGCTCCGGGAGAATGAAAAGCGAAGAGGTTGAGCCAATAATGAAAATGATTTGAAATCGATCTTGGAAAAAGGCAAGTGACTGATGGAATCCATTCTTACATCACACTTTGAAAAGAATTGGGAATAGCTCCAGGGAAATTAAAAGAGTCAGGTAAGATCCTGGGAAAAGACCTGTGGGTTAGGGCCCACTGAAGAGATAACACCGTTGAAAAGGGATGATAAACAGATAGATGATGCATCGGAACAATTGAAATATTAGAATGAGGTGACAACCTCGAATTAATTCGAACACAGACGAATCTCCTGAGATGACTTGAGCACTCCGGAAGGATAAACTGGCGAGAGGCGAACGAGCAAAGAAAACACTTGATCCAAGGAAAGAATATGATCAACACCGAAAAACTTGAAATGAATCCACCGAAAAAAGAAAGGGATGAAGAATGACGAACGAGACGAGAATTCACCGGTTGAAACAATTGAGGGAAGACTGAAGAGACTCCACACGAATGAAATTGATGGTCGGAAGAAACTCGAACTCCGGGAATAATAGGGTGGGAGGGCGGGAAAAACAAAGGCTACTTGGAAGGGGAAAATCGACGAATATCTTGAAGAGAAAACACCGATTGAAATCATTGTGGAAAGAAAGAAAAGACTTCGCACGAGTAGAATGGATACTCGATTACAAACTCCGGTTCCGACAAGAAAAAGGGGTGGGTCGGTGGGAAAAGAAAACAACTGAGGATTGAACTTGCAAAAACGGAGAGGGTCGAATCACTTTGATGAGATATGCACCGGATGCAAAGAGCTGAGGAACAACGATCGGAAAACCAACTGCGTGATCCTAAGGAAAAATTTGAAGGGGAAGAGGAGTAATTCAAAACACCTACATCAAGATTCCTTACCAGAGCGACGAAGGCGAGGAGTAAAATAATTCCTACTCTCGATATAACTAGACTCGTAAATCAGTTTTCTTTCTAGACTCAACAACGCCAAACTACACGATCAATCCAGGGGCTCCTAGGGTCGGTCGAGGCTCGATACCAACTTGAACACGCCTAATATGCGACCCTATCCAAAAGGAACTCGACGGTCCCACCAAGGATAGACGCGATATTGAAACGCTTTTGCAAGGTGGATATCATTACATCAACATTACATAATAGATGGGGATACATACATAAGGCACAAATGCCACAAGAATACATTAACATCATATACAAGATCAACATCCGACTATGGATGAAACATAAACAGAAACTCAAACAATATCCACTCGCTAGCCCAGGCTGCCGACCGAACCTATCCCCGATCAAGAAGAAGCGTAAGAAGAACTCCAATACAAGCAAACATCGCCTCACGCCATGATCATCGCATGAACCTGTACCTGCAGCTGGTGGTGTAGTAATCTATGAGCCACGAGGACTCAGCAATCCCATTACCATGGGTATCAAGACTAGCAAAGCTTAATGGGAAAGGAAAAGGGTAAAGTGGTGAGGTTGCAGTAGCGGCTAAGCATATATGGTGGCTAACATACGCAAATGAGAGCGAGAAGAGAAACAAAGGAACGGTCGTCAACTAGTAATGATCAAGAAGTGATCCTGAACTCCTACTTACGTCAGACATAACCCGGAAACCGTGTTCTCCTCTCGATCAACCCCGAAAAGAGACACTCACGGTTAAGCACACGGTGGGTGTATTTTAGAAGAGTTTGCTTCAAGTTTACTACAACCGGATATTAACAAATTCCCATCTGCCACATAACCGCGGGCACGGCTCTCGAAAGTTTATACCCTGCAGGGTGTCCCAACTTAGCCCATGATAAGCTCTCGCGATCAACGAAGGATATTCCTTCTCCCGGAAGACCCGATCAGCCTCGAATCCGGCCACAAGACATTTCGACAAAGAATAAAACAAGACCAGAAGACCTCCCGGCGCGCCGACATCCCGATAGTAGCCAGCACAGATCTCGCCTCGAGCCACGACGGATGAGCAAGACGACGGAAACCGACGATACCCCAAGTTGCCTCGGGCGGCACCGCAAGTGGTTTCTAGTTTGGACCAACACTTAGACAAGCATTGGCCCGGGGGGGCTAAAATAAAGATGACCCTCGAGAGAGCGACTCCCAAGGGAAAAGTAGGTGGTTGTGAGGCAAATGGTAAAACCAATGTTGGGCCTTGCCGGAAAAGTCTTATTCAAAGCGAACTGTCAAGGGGGTCCCATAAATCACCCGACCGCGTTAGGGACGCAAAATCCAGGAACATAATACCGATATGGCGGAAACTAGGGCGGCAAGAGTGGAACAAAACACCAGGCATAAGGCCGAGCCTTCCACCCTTTACCAAGTATATAGATGCATTAATTAAATAAGATATATTGTGATATCCCAATAAGTAAACATGTTCCAACAAGGAACAACATCTCCATGTTCCAACAAGGAACAAACTTCATCTTCACCTGCAACTAACAACGCTATAAGAGGGGCTGAGCAAAGCGGTAACATAGCCAAACAACGGTTTGCTAGGAAGGGTGCAAAAGGTTAGAGGCTGACATGGCAATTTGGGATGGCTTGATAAACAGGTGATAGGTAGCGCAGCATAGCGATAGAACGAAGCAACTAGCATAGCAATGATAGTAGTGAGATCCAGGGTAGCGGTCATCTTGCCTGAAATCCCGCTAGGAAGAAGAACGAGTCCATGAAGAAGACGAACGGATGAAGCCGAACCAAGCGTAGACGAACGAATCCTCACGATCGCAACGAAACATGAACTAACAAGAAGAAGCACACAACATAGGTAAACACACCACACATGAACATGACAAGATGCACAACAAACATGATGCATGACAAAGCTAGATGAGGCTACCCATGGTAAGAGATGATGCATACAAGAGCAACACATCAAGAAAAGTTTAAATGAGGCCGGAAACAACATATAACAATTCCGGTAAGTCCTCATATGCAAATTTCGAAATTGGTCCAGATCTGAATAACTTTATGTTCAAGTTGTTAAACAGCAAGTTAAAATGCACCACGATGATCTACACGAGATTCTAGTCAAGTTACATATAAAGTTCATTTAATTCGGTGCTACGGCCTAGAAGATGTGAGCAAAACAAGTTAAACATGGCATTGATGAAAAATGCATACAAACATCAAGCAAACACCTCAAAACAAGGATGCAACATGATAATATGAAGCTACATGCAAAATCAAGCAAGTTTCATATAGAGCACACTCAAAACGGAGCAACGGTTCAAAACATACACACAATACAAGTCATGACAACAATCTGTCAAAAACAGCAACTAGGCATATTGCAAGCATCAAAACAACAAGCTGCAGCACCTCAACATAATAACAAAAGGCATGGGCACGATGTACAGGTAAAGCATGACAAAACATGAACACTGAGCTATCTCCATAAATGACTAAAACATGCTCAAAATGACATGGCAAGATTGCAAATAATAACAGTTTCAGACTTTATCAGAAATAACATCAGGTTGCAATGTTTAGAGCTATCAAACATCATGTTACAGGAACTTATCATGGCAAACAAAGGCATGGCATGAATGTACTAATTGCATAGAACAAAAGTCCTTTACTGACCATGAGCCAAAAAGGATCAGAAGATATGATGGCACCCATGTAAACATGGCAAGTTATATTACAGATTCATACATGGCAGGAACAACGATAAGTAGGCATGTTGGTGAGCTTGAAACACTCACCGCAGAGCAATACATGGCATAGCAAGGCAACTAACAGTAAGAAGACATGGCATAGAAGCTATACATGGCAAGAACAACATCATAGCATACACGGATCAACTACAACAACCTTGGCAAAATTAAATAACATGTAAACAACCTGCCAGGAAACATTTTATAGCAAAAGTAGACCTCGATTGACTCAAGCTATGGCACTCCATAATTGCAAAAAAGGGCATGGATGGATAGAGCAAGACATGTTTAACAAAACATCCTTACTGAAGTATCTCAAAATATGCATGGAACTCTCTGTAGCATCAAGTTAACATGGCATAAAAATATCCGCAAAACAGGGCTGAAATCAGCAACATCATGAAGCCTAGTTTGCATGCTTGTGCCAGTCACCACAGAGATCACAAAAATACATGGCATACACCCCTGTAAAGATGGCATGGCATATTACAAAACACATGTAGGACTCAAGTTCATAGGGTGCACACATCAATCATGGCAAAATGACAAAGTGCATGTTCGATAAAATCAGAAACTAACATCACATAGCACTCTTCTAACAGCATTTCGGGCATCAAGATGAGCTCAAATAAAATGATGCAATGAGATGAAATGATCTACTCTTCGAGGCGAACAATTTGACATATTACACGCACGAAACGGAGCTACGGATGCAGAGTTAGGATGCGATGAAAATGCAACAAAATATGCAACAATTTCGGGGACTTGGTGGAATTTTGGGAGGGAAAGTCAACCTCATGGACTGGATCTGGGGCGCGGTTCCCGAGGCACGCCGATTCGCCGCCGAGGAAGCTGGGAAGGCTCGCGAGGGTCGGGCGGCGGATCCGGGCGGCGCGGCTGGACGGGGCCGGAGCGGCGAGGGCGCGGCAGCCGGAGCTCGGGCGGCGCGCTGTGGCGGGAGCCGGAGGCGGCGGTTGGCGGTGCCCCGGCGAGGGGCCGGGCGGAGGAAGGCGGCGAGGCCGGGGCGGCCGGGCCGAAGGGCGGCCACCGGCGGCGGCGGGCGGCGGGAAGCGCGACGGAGGCGGACGGGCGGCAGCGCCGGGCGCGGAGGCGGCGGCGGGCGCCGGCGAGGCGGCGGGAGGCGCCAGCGGCGGCGCGGGAGGCGCCGGGCGGGCGGGCGGCGACGGCGGGCCGACGGGCTGGGGGGCGGCGACGCTGCTGGCTCACAGGGGCCCGGGCGCTGGCTTGCAAGCGGCGGCGCGCGGGAGGAGAGAGAGAGGCGCGGAGGCCACGTGGCGGTCCCGGATTCGCTGGGACGGCGGCGCTGACGTGTCCGGCGGACGACACGTCCGGGCGCGGAGAGGGAAAACTAGGGTTTCGGGGGAATTGATCCGCGAATTTCGGGAGGGGCTATTTATAGATTCCGGGAGCTAGGAGAGTCCAAATGAGGAGCGGTTTTCGCCACGCGATCGTGATTGAACGCATCGAGAGCAAGGATGGAGTTTGCTGGGTTTTGGGCCATTTTGAAGGTGTCGGCTGCACACAAAGAGGCTTTCACGGTTACCCGTTAACCGTTGGAGTATCAAACGACCTCCAAATGGCACGAAACTTGACAGCGGTTCACGGTGCTATACCAAGGCCGCTTGACAAACCTCGGTCCATTCCGAGACCGTTTAACACCCACACACGAAAAGAGGTAAAAGGGAGCGCCGGGAGACATAGGAGTGCCGGATTGGAAAACTGACAACGGGGAAAATGCTCGGATGCATGAGATGAACACGTATGCAAAATGAAATGCACATGATGACATGATATGAAATGCAGATGATGACATGGCAAAGTGCAACACGCAAGCACATGACATGGCAAAGACGACGAATAACTGGCAGACACCTGGCGCATCGAATCCGGGGCGTTACACACGCATCCATACATCGG
The DNA here is from genome assembly GCA_021605205.1 of Aegilops longissima. NCBI lineage: Eukaryota > Viridiplantae > Streptophyta > Magnoliopsida > Poales > Poaceae > Aegilops > Aegilops longissima. The sequence continues at coordinate 172,037,614 of CM038681.1, read as the reverse complement.
CCTCGTGTCAGTGTCAGCGTCAGCGGCGTCGACCCTAACACACACTACAGAGATGTGGCAGCGGCCTGCGCAGGCGTCGCCGGTGGCCACGATCAAGATGAAGACGCTGTCGTCCTCCTCTGAGACTAGCATGCGGCGCTGATCCTCCAGCGACTCTGGCACGGTGAACGGGTAGCACGTCTCGTACTTGATGTTCTTCGCCAAGGGGCAGTAGTGATCGCCGCACGCCTGCGTAAGGTGATGCACGATGTCCGCCGGCGAGCCCCAAAATGGCACCGACCACTCATAGCAGTAGACGAAGGGCTCCTTGGAGGCATCGACCAGGCCGTCCATGAAACGGGAGTGGCTGTAGTCGACGTTCCACCAGTTCAATATATGAGCAAGTTACTATGAGATTTACTACAAAATAAATCATGACGGCTATAACAGAGATTAAACGAATCATGCGGACTAGCATAGTAGATGAACAGATCGAATCTAGGACACAGACTAGAAACATGAATTCTACCACGATTTCAAACAGGAAGGACAGAAACACATACGATGCAACAGGAGCAGCACCATTGGCATTGAGGTTGTCGCCCATGTCGTTGAGGAAGAGGTTGCCGAGGTTGGGGAAGAAGTCATCGTCGGTGAAGTCATCGCTGCTAGGAGTCGTGAGAGTGCGCTCCCCAAATTTAAACAGCGCCCGCCGAATGGAGCGCAGGACGGGAGTGGCTGTAGGGGACGTTGCGGCCGCCGAATGGAGCACAGGAGTAGCCCACGAAGCAGTAGATGGTGCTCCTCCCTAGTCTCTATTTTTATCTCTATCTCTACTACTATTCTTTGTTTTTTTATAATATACTAGTTGTAGTTGTCAAATCGAATAGTACTGCGCCGTCCACTACACGCCCGGCTGAACACACCTCCTCGCCTCCATCAAACCCCTCCGTTAAACCCGCATGCAAACGGAGAAACCTACTCCGACCCATGGGGGGAAATTTGCCGGACGTGTTGTTTCGCGGAATACAATCACATTCACTGCAAGATCTTTGAGCAGGATCCCAGCTTCTCTGGACCTCCAGGAATTTTTGACTGGAGGTTGGTAAGTAGCCTTGGTACACGCTCTCTGTTTGTCGGACTGAATTATCCGATTAACCAGGAGATAACCGACGGCAAGGATCATGATGGCATCGCGGTTTCGTTCATCAGGCAAAACTGTGTGTCCACAGCGTACCATGCGTATCTGCATGCACCATACCCCGATATGTGTCGCCACGCTCTGCGGCCCAAAGTAGGAGTGAGGGTCGCAAGTATCAGACTTTTTTTAAACCCAAGTATCAGACTTCGACCTGCTGGCTGGAGTTTACCCCGTCAGGCACCCATCTGGTTCAAGCCGTCAGCCAATCTCCACAGCTTAATAAATAGTAATATCTAACTGAACCAGTTAGTTAGATGCGTACACTTGGTGTAGTAGGATCTTTATTTAGTTTGATGCATACACTTGTTCTTTTTTGGTAGCCCTTTTGTAATGATGGCTGATGTTTGGTTTGGAAGAGAGAGCTGCGTCTTCACTCTTCTGGCCTGCTTACTGCTTCTGTTGCACCCCCAGCCCTGGTTGCTGCTGCTATTTTCAAGGTACAATCAGTAGTATATTTCGTCTATTGGTTGAATAAATGTGTTGTTAGAATGACAAACACAGTGTTTTGGAAGTCGTTGCATGGTTCGATCCTTTAGTGCCCCGTACCATACATAGAGCATACTATTTTTCGTACGGAACACATTTTCCACTTGTTGATAACATGCAGCCCACTGATGAAGGCCCAATAGAGAAGCCCATAATTAACTGGAAGGGAGGCTCTCACATGAATCCGGCCTAGGTACATGCTCATGGTCCCCTAAACATAAATAAGTAAATAAATAAATAAAGCTAAATGCTCATGCACTAGTTCTTTAAATTCACAATTTAACAGGAGGATATTATTTCCTATGGTAGTGTCGTTACATTCACCGATATTATTCTTCGCAAAGATAGCGACCAGTCTTCTTTCTCCCAGATTTTCTTCCGCAACCAAATGGACCCATGCAAATCGTAGTCAACGTCGTAAATAGATCCGGTCCATCTTTATTTTTCAGTAAGAATGTCCAACCCAGCCCAGCACATTGGCGACAACACTTTATCCTCTGCCTTGGTGCACTTTCAAGCGCGCCGCCGTCCGCCCTGCACAACATAGTTTTTTAAACGGTCCTCACAACATAGTGAATCGGGAGAGGACTTTAGTTGTGAGTATGATAGTACGGACCCACCAGGTCCACTCCCGAACACAAGCAAGCGCCTCTTATACTACTCAGATGAACCCCTCGTTTTTTACTCTAATCCACCCTGCTGATATCAGGGAACCATATCATTTTCAATGTATAGTCAATTAACGACAGAATTGCACAACTTTTTTAGTAGTAATTCGGAGGAGCAGGCTATAAACTGGGTTGTGCGGTCTCTGTGGCCCGTCTAACAACATGACCAGCCCAGCAGTTTTTTCTTTGGGAAAATAGGTAGCCCAGTATTTCTTTTTGAAGAATACCCAAGCTAGGCCTATTTGTTTTCTTCGACTTACTGGGCTGCAAATCATTCAAGACGAGGAGGGATGCATTTCGGTCTGGCCAAAGAGTATGGCCAGTGTCTGTTAAAAGTAATATCAAAAGGGGATGAAAATTCAAAAAAATTATAGCAAATGGGATATTAGTTTCTTTTTTTGTTTTTGTTCTTCACTGATATCTTATACGTATTTCATTGGATTTAACATGACACAAAGATTAATTTATTTTTAAATTTGTTTTAGTATGGCTACTAATTTTGGATTAGTAATATTTTGTTCCCAAATAAAAATTTGCGAATTTTAAAATTTCCCACATATTTAGTTCATTTTTAACCCGCATCTTGACCAGAAAACGGCTGCAATAAATTCCATATGAATTAGAAAATGAGTAAAAATTATAAAAATAATAGCAAATGGGCTGTACACGCCACAAATTTCGAGGCTGACTTGTTTACGCAAGGCTATGTCACCAACACACGATTCTAGCAGTGAAGGATCGTTGGATGTCCATCCAACGGCCGACGTGTTTTCTTCAATCTCTCGATCTTCTGCTCCACCGCAAGACTGCTCGCTCCCTCCTCTTGTGGCTCTTTGTGATGCCGCAGCAGCTTCCCCGCCCACCCTACCCTCCGCTGGCCCGCCACACGCAATCAACTGCCTCCTTATTACGCTAAAAAATGATTCCTCCCACTGACATCAGGGGTGCACCGGTTGGGAGGCTGACCTGTGGGCCTACTAAGTTGACACGTACGCAGGGCTTGTCAACTTAGTCAACAAACGATTCTAGCAGTAGTAACCATTGGATTTGAATCAAACGGTCATGCTGCTTCTTCAATCGCTGCTCTTCTTGCACCAGCCGCCCAAACCAGCGCCGGCGAGACCGCCTGCTCCTGCCTCAAGTGGCCGGTTGTGCTGCCGTTGAGGCCTCATCGCCCCCTACTACTCCCACCGCTAGTCAGGCCCTGCGGTGACGGCAGCCTCACACCACAGTCGAACCAGTGAACCCTCATACTCCTCTCCACGTGGGCATCCACTGCAGTGTCTTCCCCGGCTCCGCATCGTCCCCTTCCTAGGCCTCGCCATCGTCCACAGCCTTGGTGCTCTCGGCGCGGCGTGGTCAATGTGGTCAACGACCAACGTCCATCGGAACAGTACTATACGTGGAGAGGTCGATACCGGGTCCACGCCCACATTTCAGCTTTTTTTGTGATTTGCCAAGTAAGTCGCTTTGTTAGGCCTATTGGGTTGCAAATCTTTCAAGACGAGGAGAGCTTTCATTCAGCTGGCCGAGAAAATGGCCTATCGGTAATGAAATGGGTTGTACATTTTTAAAACACATCAAACCGGCAATTAGTTTCAAATTTCTTTTTTTTCATTTCGAGATTTTAAATTGCATTGATTTTTATGCGTGGACAATTTGTTGGATTTTATATTGATATATATTTACTTTTAAAATCAGTTTGAACGTGACTCAAAATTTCGGGATTAAAAACAATTCGGACCGCACCGAAATATGCAAAACTTCGTATAATTTTTTAACCGTGGCCACAATATGGGCTGTAATGCTCACAAAAAGAATATGGGCTCCAAAAAACCTTAAGAATTAGCAAATGGGCTGTAAATTATTAGAAATAATGGCAGATGGGTTGTATGCTGTTTTCCACAGATTTGAGGCTTTCCTAAAAAAGGTTGACGACAGCAAAGGATCGTTGGATTTCCATCCAACGTCCGACGTGCTTCTTCAATCTCTGCTCTTCCCGCTCCACCCGCCAAACAAGCACCGCGGACTGCTCGCTTCCTCCTCCTGCGGCCGGGTCAGGTTGCCACAGCCTCACCGCCCCACCATATCGCCATCGCTGGCCTAGCCATTCCTCTACTCACCCAAGAACCTCTCGACAACAGATTCCCCACCGCTGGGAAACAACTGCAGTCTTCTTCGCGGCTCGTGTCGCTCCTTCCTAGGCCTCGCCGCCCATCGCCTCGGTGCTCTCGGCCGCTCGGTCAACGTGGTCAACGACCGACATGCATCTGAAGTGGACTATACATGGAGAGGCTGACGGCTGGGTCCATGGCCACACGCAAGGAAATGCCTCCTTATTACGTGCAAAATAATGATTCCTCCACCTGACATCTAGGACCCACCAAAAGGGCCTCTGTATTTCATGAAAAAAATGTTACCGCCGCTGACAGCTTGGACCCGCCAGCTATATCTTCGCACGCAAGGAAGTGCCTCCTTATTACGCACAAAAATGAATACTCCCCCTGCTAGCTGGGACCCAGTATAGTGGCAGGCTGACTCGTGGGCCTACTAAGTTGACGGGGACGGAGGGCTTTGTCAACTTAGTCAATATGCACGATTCTAGCTCCACTGACCGTACGATGTCCATCCAACGGCCGTAGTGCTTCTTCAACCTCTGGTCTTCTTGCTCCAGCCGCCCAAACCAGCGCCGGTCGTGCCTCGTGCTCCTGCCTCCCGTGGCTGGTCATGATGCGCGGAGGCCTCACCGCCTCTACTACTCCCACCGCTGGCCAGGCCATCCCTCTACTCACCCACACCCCCTGTTATTCTACGGCGACGACAGCCTCACACCGCAGCGAACCAGTGAACCCTCATACTCCTCTACGCGTGGGCATCCACTGCTGCGTCTTCCCCGGCTCTGCGTCGTCCCCTTCCTAGGCCTTGTCGTCATCCACCGCCCTGGTGCTCTCGACGCGACATGGTCAACATTGACAAGGAACGGCTTCCATCGGACATGGACTGTACATGGAGAGGCTGACAGCTGTGTCCACGGCTGCAGCAAGGAAGTGCCTCCTTATTACGTGCAAAATAATTATTCCTCCACCTGACAGTGGGGACCCACCGGACGGGCCACCGTATTTCTCGAAAAAAAGTTTCCCCTGACTGCTGGGACCCACCGGCTACATCTTCGCACGCAAGGAAGTGCGTGACAGTCGGGACCCACCTGGTCGAATCGTACGTAGCATTGTCATTCTGGTCGCGAACGTGTACGTACATACTGGTCGATGTAGAGGCGTGCACGTGTCGTAGTAGAGGCACGCACGTAGCATGTACACGTGCGTACAGCGGCCAGGGTGCAAGAAAGTAAATACGGCCACGTACGTACATACGGGCGGGGTCTCGAACGCCTACTCGCGCGTACATACGACCAGGGCTCATGTACATGGTCGGGGCGAAACAGAGAAACAACGTCGTCGTCATGTTCATGGGGAGCCAACCGGCTGGGTCGGAATAGAATGCACCGTCGTATTCATCGGGAGGGCTTGGACGGAACAGCCGATGGAAACGAGGCCTGGCGTACCGCAGAACGGAGGAAACGGCCTTGTGTTCGACCGACCACGTTCGAAACGGAATCCTGTTCATCGGGAGGGGTCTGGCGTACCGCAAAATGGAGGAAACGGACCTCCTACTGTTGAAACGGGGGTCCTGTTGATCGGGAGGGGTGTGGCGTACCACAAAACGGAGGAAATGGACTTGTGTTGGAGCGCTACGGTCGAAACGGGGGTCCTATTCATCGGGAGGGGTGTGGTGTACTGCAAAACGGGACTCCACGGGATACTGTTCATCTCCACCGTTGACCCCCTCCAGCCTCCACGGGCTACGCTTCATCCACCGTCGACCTCCTCCAGTCTCCACCTGCGACTGTTGATCCACTGGGTCCTGTTCATCCAGCCTCCACCGCACGCTACTCCACCGGCAACTATTCAACCAGCCCTCTCCACGGGCTCCTGTTCAACCACCCCTCCACGGGCTACTGTTCATCCAGCCCTCCACCATCTACTGTTCATCCTGCCTTCCACGGGGTGTTCCTGTTCATCCTGCCCTCCACGGGGTCCTGTTCATCCAGCCCCAACCGGCTCGATCGATCGGGGTACTGTTCATCCAGAGGCAACACCACGGGTCCTGTTCATCCACCCCCACCGAACTGCTCATCCAACCCCCCGCAACGCCATCGCTCATCCAAAGCCAGCATCGATCGGCTTCATTTAGCAGCGATGCGGGCGAATCGCCGAGCCGTTCGCTAACACCATCGATCGATCGCTCGGGTTTAGTAACGCATAGCCTGCAGGGCAATCGCTCGCGTTCAGTTAGAGCCCAACGTCTCATTCAGGTTCAGTTAGAGCCCAACGCCTTGCACCCACGCACGTGCGTGTACGAGATAAATGCGCATCGCTCGGCCCCGACAACCCATCGTAACCGGGAACACCCCGATATTTTCCTCGCCCTTGCTTCTACCATGGTTTTTTCCGTCATGGACGGCCCAAAGAATGTCATGCAGCTGCGTCTCCGGCCCGCCCAGGACGAAAAGCCCATTTTCTGTCATGATTTTTTGTCATAGAAGTAGGACCCCACCACATCTATGATGATACCGTGTTTTGTCACAATTATTGTCATAGAAGTGTCATAAGTATGACAGAAAAAAATCGTTCGGCCCAAAATGTCACGGATGTGTCTTTTTTTTGTAGTGTACTCTCCTTCACCTCCGTTGGACGAATCTTGCCAATAGACAAGTCTTGGATTGCTTCCAAAGGATCTTTGTCTCCTACATCAATTGGCTATTGCTCTACTTGCGAGCTGTTAGATTCATCAAACTTCACATCTACCGTCTCTTCAACCTTTCGAGTGAAATTGTTGTAGACACGGTATGTGTGAGAGTTTGAGCCATAACCGAGTAGGAAACCCTCATGAGATTTAGGAACAAATTTAGAATGACGATGCTTATCAAGAATATAGCACTTTGAGCCAAATACTCGAAAGTATCCAACTTGGGGTTTGTCACCGGTGAGAAGCTCGTATGCCGTCTTGCCGAGTAGCTTGTGAAGATATAGGCGATTTTTTGCATGACAAGCTGTCTCAACTGCTTCCACCCAAAAGTGTTTTGGCTTCTTGTACTCATCAAGCATCATTCTTGCCATCTCAATAAGAGTCCGGTTTTTCCTCTCAACAACTCCATTTTTTTAGCCGTGTACATAGCCAAGAACTCATGTGAAATCCCTTCTTCGTCAAGAAAGGTGTCCACATTTGCGTTCTTGAACTCCGTTCCATTATCGTTGTGAACCTTCTTGATCTTCACTTCAAATTGATTTTGGGCCTTCCTAGCGAAGTTCTTGAAGATCTTTTGGACCTTTGATTTATCATCAATAAAGAACACCCACGTAAATCTTGAGAAATGATCGACTATGACTAAACCAAACGAGTTTCCACCGAGACTTTTATAGGCATTTGGACCAAATAGATCCATATGAAGTAGCTCGAGCGGTCTTCTTGTGGTCATGATGTTCTTCACGGGGTGGCTTCCTCCAACTTGTTTTCCTTCTTGACAAGCACTGCACAATCTATCCTTGTCAAATATAACATCTTTCACTCCAAGGATATGATCACCTTTAATAAGCTTATCAAGATTTCACATGCCCACATGGCCTAACCTTCTATGCCACAACCAACCTTTAGAGGATTTAGCAATTAAGCAAGTTATAGGTTGAGCCTTTTTAGTGAAATCAACAATGTATAGATCACCTCTGCGTATACCGGTAAAGACCATATTGTGATTATCTCTTCGAAACACTTGGCAATCTACTTCAGTAAATAGGACATTGAGGCCAAAACCAGCTTGTCTAGATACGGAAAGTAAATTATAGCCAAGAGATTCAACGAGCATAACATTTTGTATGGAGCTATCATGTGAGATGGCCACCTTACCAAGGCCGACCACCTTACCCTTTGAGTTATCACCAAAAGTGACATATTTTTAGGGCCATTGTTTTCAGCTAGCTCACGAAACATATCCTTGTCTCCGGTCATGTGATCGGTACATCCACTATCAAGAACCCATTCCTTTCCTCCAGCCATGTAGCCATGAAGATTTGCCATAAGAGCAAAGTGTCTCATAGACTCATCGAGATCGAAGTCACTATCATCATCCTCATCAAAGTATCCATGTTCAACATCGTCTTGTATGATTGGTCATTTCCTAGAGAGAGTGATTCATTAGTTAAGTGATCATCACAACGTTCATCTTTATGAATTTTAATAACTTCGAAAATGATGTTGCTAATGATTCCAACATCTCCTTTGGCACGCATAAGGTCATTGAGCTCAAACCAACAATCACCAAACTTAGGATAATTGGAACTCATCTTACTTAAGGCAATAGACTTATGAAGAATCACATCTAGATTTAGTAAGGAATAGTTTGGAAATCGTTCCTCAAGGAATCTCCATATGGTGTAAGCACAATCAAGAGTAGGCAAGCAAACAATCAAATTTCTAGGCAAACCTCTAGTGATAAGATTGATAGTTCTAAGATTACGGATCATGTCAAGAGACTCATCGGGAGTAGGATGCAAAGGATCAACAAGAGGCACACAAGGGCTAGTAATGTACTTGTTCAAGTGATATTCATTGAAAATCTCAAGCATCTCATTTTTTCACTCATGAAAGAACTCTCCATCAAGTATAGGCACTCTACCTCTGAGAATCCCCAACGTAGACTCATCCATCTTCCTCCAATGGTGATTAAACCAAAGCAATGGAGACCAACGCTCTGATACCAATTGAAAGGATCGAGAAGAGGTGTCTAGACGGGGTGATTAGACCCTCAGCAAAGAAAAGTAGCAGTTTTTAAATTCTTCAAGTTAAGGTGGAGTTTTAGCACAAGTTTAAATATTCACAATAGATTTCAAGCAAGCATGGCAAGAGTATATGAGCAGCGAAAAGTAAGGCATGCAAGTTACAAGAAAGTAAAGGGATGGGATTGGAGTGTGCAAATGCAATTGGAGACACGAAGATTTTTGGTGTGGTTCCGATAGGTGGTGCTATCGTACATCGACGTTGGTGGAGACTTCAACCCACGAAGGGTAGCGGTTGCGCGGGTCCACGGAGGGCTCCACCCATGAAGGGTCCACGAAGAAGCAACCTTGTCTATCCCACCATGGCCATCACCCGGGAAGGACTTGTCTCACTAGGGTAGATCTTCACGAAGCAGGCGATCTCCTTGCCCGTACAAACTCCTTGGTTCAACTCCACAATCTTGACGGAGGCTCCCAAATAGCACCTAAACAATCTAGGAGACACCACTCTCCAAAAGGTAATAGATGGTGTGTTGAGGATGAACTCCTTGCTCTTGTGCTTCAAATGATAGTCTCCCCAACACTCAACTCTCTCACACAGATTTGGATATGGTGGAAAGATGATTTGAGTGGAAAGCAACTTGGGGAAGGCTAGAGATCAAGATTCTTGTGGTTGGATTGGAATATCTTGGTCTCAACACATGACTAGGTGGTTCTCTCTCAAAAAATGAATGCTGGAAGTGTAGGCACGTTCTTATGGCTCTCTCCATGAATGGAGGATGGTTGGAGGGGTATATATAGCCTCCACACAAAATCTAGCTGTTACACACAATTTACCATACTCGATGGGACCGAATGGTGAAACTCGGTCAGACCGATATGGTTCTAAATGTGAACGTTAGAGTTTTCGATGGGACCAACATGATCAACTCAATGGGACCGATGTGCTAGGGTTAACCTCAACTCGGTTTGACCGATTACACAAACTCGGTGAGATCGATTTTTGTAATTTGCAAAATAGAGAGTTGGTCAGGCAAACTCGGTGGGACCGACTGCATATCTCGGTGAGACCGAAATGATTGCAACAGGCAACATAAAGTTTGCAAGCCCATCTTGGTGAGACCGAGATCCCGTCGGTTAGACCGAACTGATTAGGGTTTCTAGCAGTGGCTATGTCAAGTGAACTCGGTGGCGCCGGATAGATCAAATTGGTGGGGCCGAGTTTGACTTTAGGTTTAGGACATATGTGGAAATGAGAAAGTGGTTGAGGGCTTTGGAGCATATCACTAAGCACTTTGAGCGAGCAAGCCATTAAGCAACACCTCATCCCCTTTTAATAGTATTGGCTTTCCTATGGACTCAATGTGATCTTGAATCACTAAAATGAAAATGTAGAGTCTTGAGCACTTGCTAATCTTTGTCCTTAGCATTTTGAAAGGGTTCCACATCCTTTTGTCCATGCCACGCCTTTGTTGAACTTTCTGAAATATACTAGATGAAAATATTAGTCGAACAAGAGATATGTTGACATTAATTACCAAAATCACCCAGGGAGCACTTGTGCTTTCATCAATCAAGAGCTAGGTTTAGCGATTCTGCTCCCTTGTAATCGATACTCAAGTAATACAACTCAAAGCAGGACGTAGGCTTTTACCTCGATCTTGAGGGGCCAAACCTAGGTAAACTCGTGTCTCTCGTCTCGCTCGACCCCTTCAAGCTAATCGCTAAAGCGATGGCTCCACACCTAAGTCCTATCACAAGGGCATCTGTCATGGCAAAACCACGACACCATTAGAACTTCTCTGAATAAAATTTCTTTAGTTGAATTTGGAACATACCATACTTGCACTTTCAGTCCCTTCTGTGAACCAATTTGCTTTAGTTAAATTTGAAACATACCGCGCTTGCACCTTTAGTCCCTTATCTAAATCAATTTTCTTTAGTTACGAACATACCGTGCTGGCTCCTTCGGTCCCATCTCTAAATCAAGTCTCTTTCTTTAATTCTTACACAACATGTTAACCCTGATGATAATCGATTACATGGTTCACTAAGTTAGCACACGATGATCTAAATCAAGTTTACATGGCAACAAAAAATTACACACCATCGAAACTTCTCTAAAGAAATTTCTTTAGTTGAATTCGAAAACATACCATGCTTGCACCTTCAGTCCCTTCTCCGGACCAATTTTGTTTAGTTAAATTCGAAACATACCACACTTGCACCCTCAGTCCCTTATCTAAATCAATTTTATTTAGTACCATGCTGGCTCCTTCTGTCCCTTCTTTGAATCAATTCTCTTTACCTGAATTCAGACATAACGTGTTTGCTTCTTCAGACCCTTCACTCCCTCGGCAACACCCTCATTTAGCTCATCAGTGGTTGTTGCCTTGAGCCTTAGCAGTGGTGTGCAACGCAAGAAGGGGCAACATTAGCGATAGTGTGTAGATTGGGTGTAGCAGGTGAGCAGCCCGCATGACGGGCTAGCATGCAGCGGTGTTTGCCAGTTGTCGATGTCAAAACCGGCAGATCTCCGGTAGGGGGTCCCGAACTGTGCGTCTAAGGATCAAAGGTAACAGGAGGCAGGGGACACGATGTTTACCCAGGTTCGGTCCCTCTTGATGGAGGTAATACCCTATTTCCTGCTTGATTGACTTTGATGAGTATAGGGGTTACAAGAGTTGATCTACCACGAGATCGTAATGGCTAAACCCTAGATGTCTAGCCTGTATGACTATTGTTGCCTCTATGGACTAAACCCTCCGATTTATATAGACAGGGGAGGGGCTAGGGTTATATAGAGTCGGTTTACAAGGAAAGGAATCTTCATATCCGTACGCCAAGCTTGCCTTCGATGCCAAGGAGAGTCCTGAGGGAGTCCTGGATTAGGGGGTCCTCGGACAGTCGGACTATATACTTTGGCCAGACTGTTGGACTATGAAGATACAAGATTGAAGACTTCGTCCCATGTACGGGTGGGACTCTCCTTTGCATGGAAGGCAAGCTTGGCAATTCGGATATGTAGATCTCCTCCCTTGTAACCGACTCTGTGTGACCCTAGCCCCCGGTGTCTATATAAACCGGAGGGTTTAGTCCGTAGGACAACAACAATCATAATCATAGGCTAGCTTCTAGGATTTCGCCTCTACGATCTCGTGGTAGATCAACTCTTGTAATACTCATATCATCAAGATCAATCGAGAAGGAAGTAGGGTATTACCTCCATCGAGAGGGCCCAACCTGGTAAACATTGTGTCCCCGCCTCCCGTTACCATCCGCCTTTAGACGCACAGTTCGGGAACCCCTACCCGAGATCCGCCGGTTTTGACACCGACATTGGTGCTTTCATTGAGAGTTCCACGGTGCCGTCACCATAAGGCTTGATGGCTCCTTCGATCATCGGCAACGATGCGATCCAGGGTGAGGTTTTTCTCCCCGGACAGGTCTTCGTATTCGGCGGCTTCGCACTGCGGACGAACTCGCTTGGCCATCTGGAGCAGATCGAGAGCTACGCCCCTGGGTGTCAGGTCAGGTTTGGAAGTTTAAACTATACTGCCGACATCCGCGGAGACTTGATCTTTGACGGATTCGAGCCCATGTCCGGTGCACCGCACAGTCACGACGAGCGTGACTTAGCTGTGTCGTCAGACGGTATTCGGGAGATCACACCTGTGGCTACTCCGGCCCTCAATCCGGAGCAGATTGCGCCATCTGAGGACAGGTGGATGGACCCCGCCACGGAGGCCGCACACTCAGCGGCGATAGAACCGAATACTGACTTCACCTCCTACGAGACCTGTGTTGCGGATCCTTGATTCATCCTCGCCACGGGCTCCGAACCGCTAAGTCTGCGTTTCATCGAATCTGATTGGGCGCCGATCATGGAGTTTTCCTCCGCGGATATCTTTCAGCACTCGCCCCTGGGCGATGTGCTGGATTCATTAAGGTCTCTCTCCTTGTCAGGAGGCCCTTGGCCGAACTGTGTCCGGCTTGAGTGGGAAGCGGACGACGGAGAAATTCATTCCCCACCCACCACCCACTTAATAGCCACTGTCGACAACTTAACCGACATGATCGATTTCAGCTCCGAAGACATCGACGGTATGGACGACGATGCAGAGGAAGAACACACTACAAAAAAAGACACATCCGTGACATTTTGGGCCAAACCAAAAAAAATTCTGTCATACATATGACACTTCGATGACAAAAATTGTGACAAAACCTGGTATCATCATAGATGTGGTGGGCTCCTACTTCTATGACAAAAAATCATGACAGAAAATGGGCTTTTCGTCCTGGGCGGTCTGGAGACATAGCTGCATGACATTCTTTGGGCCGTCCATGACGGAAAAAACCATGGTAGAAGCGAGGGCAAGGAAAATTTTGGGGAGTTCCCAGTTACGGTGGGAGGTCGGGGGCCGAGCAATGCGGGTTTCTCTCATACACGTACGCGCGTGTGTGCGAGGCGTTGGCTCTAACTAAACCCGAGGGAGGCGTTGGGCTCTAACTAAACACGAAGCGATTACCTGCAGTTACTCTACATCGAACCCGAGCGATCGATCGATGGTCGTTAATCGAACCCGATCGAGTGATTCCTTCACTACTGCTAATCAAGCCGATCGATTGGATGAACAAAGTGGCGTTATGCGGGGAGGGGGGTTGGATGAACAAAGGAGCGGTGGCGTTGCCTCTGGATGAACAGGACCCGTGGTGTGGTGGAGGGCTGGATGAACAGAGAGCGGTGGAGGGTGCTGTGGAGGGTGGTCGAACAGACCCGTGGTGTGGAGGGCTGGATGAACAGAGACGGTGGAGGGGTGCCCGTGGAGGGTGGTTGAACAGAACCCCGTGGTGTGGAGGGCTGGATGAATAGTAGAAGGTGGAGGGGTGCCCGTGGAGGGGTGGTTGAACAGTAGCTGGTGGAGTAGCGCGCGGTGGAGGCTGGATGAACAGGAGCCCGTGGAGGCTGGAGGAGGTCGACGGTAGCCCATGGAGGCTGGAGGAGGTCGACGGTGGAGATGAACAGTATCCCGTGGAGTCATGTTTTGTGGTACGCCACACCCCTCCCAATGAACAGGACCCCCGTTTCGACCGTAGGAGGTCCGTTTCGTCCGTTTTGCGGTACGCCACTCCCCTCCCGATCAACAGGACCCCCGTTTAGACCTTAGGAGGTCCGTTTCGTCCGTTTTGTGGTACGCCACACCCCTCCCGATCAACAGGACCCCCGTTTCGACCATAGGAGGTCCGTTTCCTCCGCTTTGGCGGACGCGCACCCTCCCGATGAACAGGATCCCGTTTTGAACGTGGCCGGTTGAACACAAGGTCGTTTCCTCCGTTATGCGGTACGCCAGGCCTCGTTTCCATCGGTTGTTCCGTCCAAGCCCTCCCGATGAACATGACCACGCATTCCGTTCCGACCCAGCCGGTTGGCTCCCATGCGTTCCGTTGCCTCCCGGTGAACATGACGCATTTCGTTGCCTCCCCATGAACACGACGCATTCCGTTGCCTCCCCATGAACACGACGACGACGTTGTTTCTCTGTTCCGACCCAGCCATGTCAACGAGCCCTCGCCGTACGTATGCGCGAGTAGGCATTCGAGAACCCGCCCGTATGTACACATAAGTGGCCGTATTTTCTTTCTTGCACCCTGGCCATTGTACGTACGTGTACATGCTACGTGCGCGCCTCTACTATGACACGTGCGCGCCTCTACATCCACCAGTCTATATGTACGTACACGTTCGCGACCAGAATGACAACGCTACGTACGCTTCGACTAGGTGGGTCCCGACTGTCAAGCACTTCCTTGCGTGCAAAGATGTAGCTGGTGGGTCCCAACAGTCAGGGGGGCGAATCATTTTGTTTTTTTGTCCAGACGCACTTCCTTGCGTGCGAAGGTGTAGCTGGTGGGTCCCAGCAGTCAGGGGGAAACATTTTTTTGTGAAATACAGTGGCCCGTCCGGTGGGTCCCCGCTGTCAGGTGGAGGAATAATTATTTTGCGCATAATAAGGAGGCACTTCCTTGCTGCGGCCGTGGACCCAGCTGTCAGCTTCTGCACGCATAGTACACTTCCGATGGAAGTCGGTCGTTGACCACATTGACCACGCCGTGCCGAGAGCACCACGGCGGTGGACGACGGCGAGGCCTAGGAAGGGGACGACACGGAGTAAGGGAAGACTCGGCAGTTGTTTCTCACGCTGAGGCGAGTACGACTGTACGAGGGTTTACTGGTTCGTCTGCCATCGCCGGAAAATAACAGCAGGTGTGGGTGAGTAGAGGGATGGCTAGGCCAGCGATGGGAGTCTTGTGGGCGGTGAGGCTGCTGCAGGCAGCACAGCCGGCCATGGGAGGAGGGAGCAGCAGTCCGTCGGCGCTTGTTTGAGCGATTGGAGCAGGAAGAGCAGAGATTGAAGAAGACGACGGCCGTTGGATGGACATCCAACGATCGAGCTTAAAGTCAACCTTTTTCTAGGAAATCCTCAAATCTGTGGAAAATAGCATACAGCCCATCTGCCATTATTTCTAATAATTTACAGCCCATTTGCTAATTCTTAAGGTTTTTTTTGGAGCCCATATTCTTTTTGTTAGCATTACAGCTCATATTGTGGCCACGGTTAAAAATTTATATGAAATTTTGCATATTTTGGTGCAGTCCGAACTATTTTTAATCTCGAAATTTCGACTCACATTCAAACTGATTTAAAAAATAAATGTATATCAATACAAAATCCAACAAATTCTCCATGCATAAAAATTAATGCAATTTAAAATCTTGAAATGAAAAAAAAATGATATTTGAAACTAATTGCCGGTTTGATGTGTTTTAAAAATGTACATCCCATTTCTCATTACTGATGGGCCATTTTCTCGGCCAGCCGAATGAAAGCTCTCCTCTCTTGAAAGATTTGCAGCCCAAGAGGCCTGACAAAGCGACTTACTTGGCAAATCACAAAGAAACTGGGTTGTGGCCGTGGACCCAGCTGTCAGCCTCTCCACGTACATTCCACGTCTGATGGAAGTCGTTCCTTGACCATGTTGACCACGCCGCACCGAGAGCACCAGGGCGGTGGACGACGGCGAGGCCTAGGAAGGGGACGACATGGAGCCGGGGAAGACACGGCAGTGGAAGCCCGCGCGGATAGGAGTACGATGGTTCACTGGTTCATCAATGGTGTGAGGCTGCCGTCGCCGCAGGGCCTGGCCAGCGGTGGGAATAGTAGGGGGGCGGTGAGGCCTCCACGGCAGCACAACCGGCCACGGGAGGCAGTAGCATGCGGCACGACCAGTGCTGCTTTGGGCGGCTGGAGCAAGAAGACCAGAGGTTGAAGAAGCACTACGGCCGTTGGATGGACATTGTACGGTCACTGGAGCTAGAATCGTTCATATTGACTAAGTTGACAAAGCCCTCCGTCCCCGTCAACTTAGTTGGCCCACAAGTCATCCTCCCACTATGGTGGGTCCCAGCTAGCAGGGGGTATTCATTTTTTTTGTGCGTAATAAGGAGGCACTTCCTTGCGTGCGAAGATATAGCTGGTGGGTCCGACATGTCGTGAGGAACGTTTTTTCGCGAAATACAGAGGCCCTTCCGGTGGTTCCCAGCTATCAGGTGGAGGAATCATTATTTTGCGCGTACAGTCCACGGCCGATGGATGTCGTTCGTTGACGACGTTGACCAGGCCGCGCCGAGAGCACCATGGCGGTGGACGACGGCGAGGCCTAGGAAGGGAACGACACGGAGCCGGGGAAGACTCGGCAATGGTTGCCCACGCGGTGGGGAGTACGAGTGTTTACTGGTCCGGCTGCCGTCGCCGGAAAATAACAGGAGGTGTGGGTGAGTAGAGGAATGGCCTGGCCAGCAATGAAGTAGGGTGGGGCGGTGTGGCCTGTGCGGCAGCACAGCCGGCCACGGGAGGTGGGAGCAGGCAGCCCCACCGGATCTGGTTTGGGCGGCTGGAGCAAGAAGATCAGATATTGAAGAAGCAGCACGGTCGTTGGATTAATATCCAACGATAACTGCTGCTAGAATCGTTTGTGGACTAAGTTGACAAAGCCAAAGTACACGTCAACCTAGTAGACCCACAAGTCAGCCTCCAAATCTGTCCCAAACAGCATACAACCCGAAATTTCTAGCCAAATATCAAATTAATTTTAAATCTAAATAAATACCCTTCTCCGTCCTGAAAAAACAAAATTACTGCGGGCGCTGCTGGGTCCCTACTGTCATCCTCACCATGTACAGTCATCTCCTTATTCCTCTCGGTTGTACCATGTTGACAACACCGGAGGCGAGCGCCAAGTGAAGCCAAAACAAGGCGGAGGGCGATGGTGAGGCCTCTGACAGAACGAACAGAGCCGGGAAGATCACAGCCAGCCGTGGGAGGCGGGAGCAGGCGGTCCCGCCGGCGCTGGTTTGGCTTTGGCGGCTCGAGGAAGAAGAGACTGAAGAAACGCGACAAACGTTGAAAGTCAATCCAATAGTCAAGGTTGGCACAATCGTTTGTTGACTAAGCGGACACCAAGTAGCATACTTTTTTATATATAGGAAGAAAACTGCGAGGAAAATGTGTTCGTCTGCCATCCTCCTTACAGGGAACGTTCGCCACATAAGTGGCTAGCGTCCTTGGTTTTCAACCGAGAGGTCTTGGGTTCGAGTCCCAGGAACTCTCAATTTTGTCCTCCTTACTTTCTCGCAAAAAAAAGGGAAAGAAAATCAAAGACTTGGGAAGGCGTACAGAACAAGCTAGTGTACCAGTAAAGAGATGTTGCCGAGTTTTAGAAAAAAGAAAGACGTGCTCCTGTAACTGGGTTCGAATCCAAACCTAGACTATGACTATATATGGTGCTATGCTACTCTGCAAGTAATGAAACTAAAATATCCAACGTTCGCTTCACCTCTTCTCTACTTACTCTGCCTAGCATCAGAAGCTCTGGCCGCAGCAACCATGTCCGTTGGCTGCTCGTCCACCTGCTCTTCAGCAGGCAACAACCAGATATGCGCCAAGTCGCCCGTACCATCGCCTGTGGGTCTCATCACACCCCCGCCGGCACGCGCACCACAGCCGAT
This sequence comes from Aegilops longissima, assembly GCA_021605205.1. NCBI lineage: Eukaryota > Viridiplantae > Streptophyta > Magnoliopsida > Poales > Poaceae > Aegilops > Aegilops longissima. The sequence continues at coordinate 172,019,380 of CM038681.1, read as the reverse complement.
TGCTCATCGCAACCCGCTGTCGTTGGTGTGGTGCCACTGCTGCAAATCACGCAGAGTCATCCATCGCGTCTCAACCACAATCCGCAACCCTGGTTGAGTCTTCTACAAATGCCCGAATCATGGGGTAATAATATGTTGAGGTGTTGTTCTACTGCTTTCAGTTGCTAATTTTTTTAATAGTTTGGTTCATGATCTTCCAATTTGATTTGTGCAGAAAAGGGAAGATTCGTGTGATTTGTATTTCTAGGAAGTTGCTGATGTGGGGGAATGCAACTACTCTAATTATTTGGTTAGCCGAGGAATCCCAATACCAGCAGGTTGGGGTGTTGGACAAATAATCAAGGAACGATGAAGAGGAAGATCAGAGCGAAGGTTAAAGATGCAGTTCCTCGATCATGGCCAAGCAACAGCTGCTGAACGGCCTTGACAAAGAATGAGGAGATGAAAGAGCTTGTGAAGATAATGGGCAAAATCGATGTGCTCTATAGGATGATTGTCTCTTTATTTGCAATGTATGTAGCACTCATGATGTATTCAATTGGCTACGACATGAGCACTTTGCTGAAACTAGTAATGAATGAAACTTGTGTAGCGGCGTATGTAGTGTTGTGAACATCTAATGATTTCTATTAACGGAAATCAGGGGTATCCCTTTGCTCACATAAATAAATAAATAAATAGCGAGAGGCCTGTCGGGTCAGCTTTGTTCTCATTCAAGACGTCGAGCAAATTGCAGTCCAACAGCAAACTATGTCATCAAATTCAAGTTTCACAGCCAAATATGAGTACAACTAAACAACAATGTCATCATGTTTTAGTTGTCATACAATCACCAAACACAAATCAGCATACATAACAAGTGATGTTCTCACAAAAAAATACTAAACAACATGTTCATCAGGTTTCAGCTTGTCATAGCAAACACAATTTCACATAGTAGATAAAAAATGTCTTCCGACGGGCAAATCGACAAAAGCAATGTAATCATCATCCACAGCAGCAGCGTCAACATCTTCGCCATGTGTATTAGTCTGAATCATAATCCCCACGGTGTCATCTTCTTCTTCGTCCTCAACGTCCTCGAGCGTTGGCTTCTTCTTGATCAACTCTTGTATGTCCACAAAGACGACAGCAATCTTTTCGCGGCGTCATTGGCGTGATGGTTCTCAAAGATATTAGGAACATCTGTGTTATCTTGTACATCAAGAGCAGTGTAAGCATCATCTTGTTGTGCAACTTCATTAAACAAATTCCTCTACTCAAACCTTTGCAATACTCTCCAGTCATCGCTACGTGCAAATGTGTCTTCCAAGAAAAATATCTGTGTTGCTTGATTTGCCAAAATAAAAGGCTCGTTGGTCTGGTACACCGCCTTGACATTGATGGATTTGAAATAATCATCAGCTCTGGGTTTTGCGATCCTGGAAAACAGGTTATACCAACGACAAAGACAATGTAACCACACACCGATGATCCTTGAAATCGAGATATATCTGCAATCGAACAATGTTTGTTATGTTAGAATACATTTCAGTTGTCTCTTTGTCATACGTATCCGTGCTCATGATGGCACTGTTTTGTGTCTTCATGCCTTTGTCTCGTGCAAGGGTGTTGTAGCGCACATCTCCAACAACGCAAGATTCATAATGTCTTACCCGAGTCTCAGGACCCATTGCTAGTGAGTAAAGGGCATCATCAACTGCCTTCCCATCCTCCCGCATCTTCTTAACCTATGGTTAGAAAATAGACAAGCTGATCATCTTATGTACTCAATATATTAAAAATCTCGACAAGGCACTTCAAAAGCTTACATGGTTCTTGAACCATTTCACAAATCCTGCCATAACCAGTTTGTCAATGTTTCTTGGATTTTGCGGCAGTAACTCCTCTTTGTAGATGCTGCACAACATAGTGATCGCGTCAAACATCAAAATATATAAGAATGTGCTGCAAGTTTAGTAGATTACGATGTATAAGCTGCAATACTACACTTACTTGATATAAGGTAGTATCTCAAAGACAGCTTATTCAACACATACCAAACCATTTTGTCCAAATCTTTAGGTTTGTCCTCTTGTCGACTCTTCCTCGTAACTCGAATGTAATAATCAAAACATTGAGCCCGGATTGTCTTCACCCACCTCTTTGCTAAGCTTATCAGTTGTTTCAATGTATTTTGAGCAGAATGTCAACGCTTCTGTAGCAATGTAGGCCTCTTCGATGGAACCCTCGGGTCTAGCTCTGTTCCTAACATAGCCCTTGAAAGTGCCTAGCCGCCTTTCAATAGGGTACATCCAGCCATACTGCTTCGGACCTCTAAGTAGTGCCTCATCGGGTAGATGAACAGCCAAATGCACCATCACATCAAAGAAGGCCGGAGGATATATCTTCTCAAGGTCGCATAGGATAGTTGGTATCTTGTCTCTAAGACGCCCAAAGCATCTATCCTGATATTCCTACTGCAGAGTTCCTCAAGAATTGTCCCAACTCTGCAATCGCTCTGATAAGTCGTATGCCCAATCCTCTAAGGATAACAGTAAAACCCTTTGAAGTAGGACGTGGCAGTCATGAGTTTTCAACCCTTGTACCTTGTTTCCATCTGAACCGACTCTCCTTTCGGGGTTGGAAGCAAATCCATGTGGGAATCTCACACGTGATGAGGACCTCGCAGAATTCTTTTCTTTTTACCTTGTCCAAGACGTACACAACTGGTGCCATATCCCGTGGTTTACCTTCATCTTGCACCTGCAAATCCTTTCTGATACCCAGGTGTGTCAAATCAATCCTAGATTTTAAGGTATCTTTCGTCTTGCCTTCAATATTAAGAAGTGTGCCGATAATGTTGTCACATATATTTTTCTCGATGTGCATCACATCAAGATTATGCCGCAGATCCAAATCTTTCCAATACTCCAAGTCCCACAAAGTGGACCTGCGGGTAAACAATAATCTCTCTTCTACCCTGCCACGCTTCCTTTTCCCGCTACCATTACCAGGATGGTTTCCTGGTGTAATATGCCTGACCTTCTCTAATTCCACTTGCAACTCATCGGAGGTGAGCCTCTTTGGCATCACGGTTTTCATGCTTTGCATTGAACACATGTCTTCGGTATTTTCTACGATGCGACTTGTCCTTGGCAAGGAAACGGCAGTGTCCAATGTAACAGATCTTGCTAAGTATTGCGTATGACAATGATTCTGTCACAGCGAACACATGCATTGTAACCATGTGTCGTTAATACGACATAGTGCCCAAAGTCGGATAATCATGGATGCACCAAATTATAACAACCTTGCAGAAAAAATCAGCTGGTGGGCTGCTATATAGGTCTTGAGTGAGAACACCCTTCCATAGCTGTTGAAGTTCCTCCACAAGAGGCTCCATGAACAAATCAAAATCCTTTCCGGGACTTTTTGGACTGGGATGAGCAAGGCCATCATGTAGTTTGATTCTTTGGTGCGTACATTTGGAGGCATGTTGTAAGGATAACAAGCACCGCCACATGCTATATGTGGCGCTCTGGTGGCCAAATGGGTTAAATCCATCCAAGCTAAGCCAAGTCTAATGTTTCTTGGGTCAGACAGAAACTCTTTGTGTTTATCATTGAAGCTTTTCCACTCACTACCATGAGATGGATGGCTCATTACATTCGATCTCTGTACTCTGGTTCCTAGAATGCCACAAGACATCCTCTCTTGTTTCAAAGATCATGAAACAACCTCTGCAATCTTGGTGTAATTGGAAAATGTCTCGTAACATTATGAGGAATCCTCTTCACAGCCTCGCCATCTTTCCATCTTGATGATTTGCATTTCGGCATTCACTTAAGTTGGCATAATCCTTCCTAACAGAACACAATTATTCTTACAAACATGGATCATATCATATCCAATTCCAACTGCACGAAGGAAATTCTTCATTTCTTCAGTAGGTGTGTGGCATCTCGACGATCTGGGAAAGATTTGCGGAAAGCAGCCAACATCGCATCGAATGATTTGTTGGTCATCCGCTCAGATGTCTTCACCTGAAGAAAGGTGACCATAGCTGAGAATACTGACAGCTTATTTCCTGGGGTGACAGCAATGTTGCATTGTTCCAACATGCGGGCCCACCGTTTTTCTTCTGCACGAGCATTTCATAGCATTGTTTCAATGTTGGTCAAACTCAATGGCTCCGCCACCACCACCTCCTCCTCCTCTTCAACCTGAGCATCAGGCAGATCAAGATGGTGATTTGCTGCTTCCACGTAGTCAATAACATTGACGTTCACAACTTCACCATGATGAACCCACCTAGTATATGTGACCGACATCCCATACAAGTGTAGATGATTTTGCACAGTTGACTGGGGTCTTGTAACTGAATTCATACAACTGCTACACGGCAGAGCACATCTGATTTGGACCACCGTACTCAGCTCGATAAAGTTCATGAAGTTTTCAACCCCTCGACATATGCAGCGGAGAATCTTGAGCGAAGTTATCCAAGTCCTGTCCATCTGTTAGACATACAAATTAGTTCTTCTACTGGAAATTACAGGAAAACATATATGCTTTTTTATGAAGTCCAGAAAAAAAAACCTAGGTCAATGTCTAAAGCTATGGCAAGATATTTGGACGAGCAGATCTAAGTAACGAAATATATGTAAAGCTAATTCAGCAAACAGATTTGAGTGCCAAATTATGGCAGGCTGTTTCAGCAGACAATGAGGCCGAGCACACAGCCATCAAACTATTGAAGGCCGTCGCAGCAACAAAGATCGAGTATAAAATGGTGTAGAGCTATTTCACCTAATAGATTGGCTACTAGACCATGGCAATCTACGTCGCAATAAATATATGGCAGGATATTTTAGCAACTAATCGGCCTTGGCATGCCATCTTAGCTAAGCAGATTGAGTGCAGAACAGGGCAAGGAAGCTTCTTAAGAAGAGCATATTGACAGTAAACTAGTTCGGCGAACAGTGAGATTAACAGTGTCTATCAGCTAACATTCAGCGCTACACCGACATGAACGGGGCCTCAGTCTAGAATGTGTGTACCGTGGGAGAAGCTGACCGTCGTGTGTCTCCACACGAACGTCGCCAGCGATGGCGGCACTGACCGCCATGCGCCTCCACAAGAACGTAGCCAGAGGTGGCGGCGCGGCTAGAGGACGGCAGTCTACGAGAGCGTACTGTGGGAGCGAGAAGATCGCCGAACAGCGGCGCCGATGTATCGGCGCGGTGGGGAGGGCGGATTTGGCGGAGTGAATGGAGTGGAGGGGGCAGGGGGAGGGGGGTTTGGGGAATATTATTGGCTAGTTGGCCGAAGGGCGGTTGAATCAGATTTGGGGGGAATTTTTGGGTGTGGGGGGGAGGATTTTTGCGCGGTGGGCGGGGGGAGTTTGGCGCATGGTCGGTTTCTCCAAGTGTAGTCCCACGTGTCAGTGAAGAGGCAAGCTGAAGCGCGTTCCATTTGCGTGAGCCGTGTGCAGGACCGAACGTGTGTGGGGTGCAATGCGACCGCGACAGGAGTGTTGTGAGTGTACTGCCTTTTTTTCCTTTTAAGCTAGGTGCTTGGCCCCCTCAAAAAAAATTGGTTGCTTCGCGCGATCCATCGATACTACTACTAGTAATCCAGTAATCCCGACTAAAACGGCACGGCCGGGTCTTTTCCCACGCGATATGCTGGGAGGTTGGCTTAGTTGGGTTTTTTAGGACGGGTAGTGCTACACCTACGTAATCCCAGTTACGTAATTAACGTAATGTGAAATGTGTGAGCTGTTGATTGTAGATTGGGGGAGGGAGGGGCCCACCACCATGAAAATCAGGGGAGGAGAGAGAAGGGCAATTTAAGTTACCCTTTCGTAGGTTCCGGTAGATGTAGAAAGATGTGAAATGTGTGAATGTGTAGTGGACGTACTATTGGAGTGCCTAAGATAATTTGTGTATGTATAGACCCTATGTGTTTATTTTACTTTGCTTCTTAGATTTGTCTCGGTTCAATAAAAAGCAGAGTTGGTGATGATGGTGTGCCTATCATCCTGCAATATAGGCCGTCCGGTCTATATCTAACAGATAGGAAGGAAACTATGACAATTTACCCGCACTCCTCTCCACATTTGCAGATAAGACTTTCCCTCGTTCATCCATTTCTCCCACAAGATCTTGATCTTCCGTGCATGCACGGGAATCTATCTAGTACTCCTACAATATGTATATTATTGTGAAAGTTCATATACACCGGCCGAGATTAATGCAAACACGGAAGATTTTCATTACATTTCAAACTTTTATAGGACAGAAAAATAAAAGAAACCCGACCCTAAACCTATTCTATGGCGGCGACCGGCGTCCTCCATCTGCGATCTCTATATGCAGGCGGGGTTCAAGACCCGTGAAGTGAAGGTGCGGTCTCCGCGAGGAAGAGTAGAACACGGGATACGGACCGGCCAGTTGGCACACCATACCCTGCCGCCTCCCATGCCCTACTCATCCTCGGAGGAGTCCTCGACCTCGGCGGTGCCGGACGTTGGACGGTGGCAAGTAGGACGCGTGGCTTTAAGTGCTCCCGTCGTCGGCCGCCAGCGTGGCCACCGCTTGTGCGGTCGCGTCCGCGTCCGGCTACGCCGCTATTGCGTCGCGAGAGGCGACTTGAGCGAGGGCGGCGACCTCGAGCTTCATCCCCGAAGACAAGCTCTCCCATAGAGTGTTCGCACTTGCGGTCATGGCAGATGTGGTGCCAGGTAGGAGGATGATGCGCTATGGTGTGGAGGTTAGCTGGGTGTTGCCGCTTTAAGTAGCGCATTCCGGTGAGGCCAAGCGTCCGGGTGCGTCATTAAGTCGCCGGAGTTGGTTCCTCGGGCACCGAGCCTCTTAACGACGACATACGAACGGACGCATGAATGCGGGCAGCTGGCGTCGGCTGGGAACGCACCGTGCAACGATGCGAGGGACGAGGGTTTTGGTGTGCCACGGTAGTTAGCTGCGGTCGTGGCAACGTTGGAGATGCCCTTTGCTCACATGCGATCCCCGCATGTCATTGACAAAGCAAGACGACCCTGCATGGTCTCAGGTCCAGAGGATGCAGTTGGCCGCGCTACACCGCTCCGCAGACGTGTCGCGGCGCCCCGTGCATCCTCGATGAGCCGGGTGTTAGGGTGTGTTTGGATTGTGGCTAAAGTGCACCTTACCAAAATTTTGGTCATGACCCGAAGATTGGTCTTTGTTTGGATGGTTGCCATTTTTCTGGCATGCCAATGAACTCTAGCCAACTCTAGTTCATTTTTCTTGCCAATGTCGACCAAATCATGGGCAACCAATACCTCAACCAAAATTTTGGTCATGACCCTAAGATTGGTCTTTGTTTGGATGGTTGCCATTTTGTTGGCATGCCAATGAACTCTAGCCAACTCTAGTTCATTTTTCTTGCTATGTCGGCCAAATCATGGGCAACATCCTCAACCAAAATTTTGGCTACCCAATGCTTTGATGGGGCAACCTTGGGCACAAACCAAACATACTGTTGGTCGTGCCACAGCACTAACGCCACCCTCGGCACACTGAAACCGACCGTTTCTAGCGACGATATGAGTGTGTCGCTCACCGCGGTCGTCGTGTCCAGAGGCGGTGCTGGAGCCGCGCCCCGTTGTTGGCCCCAACGACCCACATGAACGGTTGTCGGTGGCGAGGAGGTCGTGGGCCAGCTCCTCCATTGGACTAGTCTGCGCTACGTCGTCCCGACGGGTGTGCCCCACATGTCGGTTTCCCTGTTATCCCGGCCATATTCGAGCGTCGGTGCTCCGCGTTGCGCATTAGGCCTTTCACTATGTAGGCCAAGCGAGACAACTTACTGTTTATTTGATCCGTTCAAGTATAATCATGTGGCATTTGCTTATTTCTCATTCCTCTCCAACCCTCTTCTCCATCGATCATGTCACCCTCCAGTCGAGTCCATCCTCCCGCATGCCTCATTTGAACATTCCGCCGAGTATCATTCGCATGTACCCACCCTAGTCCTCTTTCAATAGATCTCCGGACCCCGAGATGAAATCGAGAGGGAACGAGTGGGGGCACGTGATACCTAAGGCGGATTCAAAATTTTGAACCGGTGATCATAGCATCCGCAAATCATATATAAAGGGTATTCAATGTTCGTTTCGTTTTTGAACGTACAATATACTCCCTCCTATCCTTTCTAGTTTACATATAAGTTTTATGTGTAGTCAAAGTATCTCTACTTTGATCAAAAAGGTATCAACATTCAACAACGCCCAATCAATATTGTTAGATTCGTACGTACTCCTAGATTTGTACTCGAGATGGTTTCCAATTTGACTATTGACAAGATTAATAGTACGTGAGATGTATAATGTGAAAATTATATCATTTGAAACTCCTTTCACATACGAATTTGACCGTATGCTTTGTGTAAGTTGCATGCCATATATTATTACTCTAACATTTGGTCAAAGTTAGCCTCAAAAAACGCATTAGACCATGTATGCTTTGTGTAAGTTGCATGCCATATATTATTACTCTAACATTTGTGTAAGTTGCATGTCATATATTATTACTCTAACATTTGGTCAAAGTAGTATAGTGGAAGTGCATCCTCTGACGTAGGTATCCCTGCCTTACCGTCCCTTTCGGTCACTTACTGGCAGACCCCATGCTTGCTAGGCCCCGCATGTCAGTTACTCAATGGGTTTGGCCACGTCAGGGGATCCTCATCCATAGTATACTCCCTCTGTTTTTATTTACTCCGCATAAAATGGAGGGAGTGGTGGTATAATAAATGACGCGGGCGGGGGAGGGGGAGGGACGTCGGTTTGCTCTCAACTACGGTCCCTGGCGGCGAGCATAAAACGCAAGCGCGTTCCATTCGGTGAGCAACGTGGAGGGTCCAGCGTGCCGGGCTGCAACACGAACGCGACAAGAGTGATGTACAGTCAAAACCGATTGACCGGTCGTCACCGGAACCATTATTCACACCAGAACCTTCGTTGCTCGACCTACGCCAGCCACTGCCCTAAAACCACACCAAATCTCCAGAACATTCCCCCACCTTTCGATCCCCTAGCCCGCATCAAGCGTCCCCTAGTTCACCGGAAAGCCATGGTACGCCGCAAGATCACTTACTACAAGATACTGACGCCGGAGCGCCACGCAGAAATCACGACGACGGTCGGCACCACAGACCTCCGTTCCCAAGCTCGCTTTGCGGAGGGCCAATCCTTGAGTTCTCTGGAGCCAAGCTACGAGGAGGAGGAAGCCGATCCAATGTTCATGGCGGAGGTCGCGGCGCAGAAGGCCCCCAATGGGTATGAGACGATGGACGTCTGACTTCGTGCCGGCGTCCGAGTCCCCCATGGTGCAGGCGGACCAGCGGTTCAACATGGCGATACTAAAGGAGGACCGGGAGGCAGAGGCTTAACTCAACACGGAGTGCGCGCATGCCGCTACCATCGAGGCTCTCCTGCAGGCGGAACCGGATGTTGTGGATGTGAACCGGGCGGCGGAGGCTCAACTTGAGGCGGAGGGCGCGGATGCCGCTGCCATTGAGGCCCTCCTGCAGGCGGAACCGGACGTCCTGGACTTGAACCGGGCGGCAGAGGCTCGACTCGACGTAGAGTGCGCGGATGCCGCTCTCATCGACGCCCTCCTGCAGGCGGAACCGAACGTCCTGGACTTGAACCGGGCGGCGGAGGCTCGACTCGACGCGGAGCGCGCGGATGCCGCTGCCATTGAGGCCCTCCTGCAGGCGGAATTGGACGTCCTCAACTTGAACCGGGTTGTGCTCTCGTCCGTGCAGAGCGCCCGCACGCTCCGCTTGAACGTGTAGCTGGAGGCCGAGGACAACCACGGTGCAGAGACACACGTCGGCAACGATGGCTGGTTCGCGCCGGCAGCCAAAGACGACGAGGTCGTCTCTTTCCGTGAGCAGTGATAGTTTTTCTTTATGTTGTTGTTTTTATGGATCTTTTGCTGTGTAAAAACATATATTTGTTATGCAAGTCGCCTGACTTGGGTCAGCCTACCATTTCAGGCAGTTGGATGAATATCCTACGTCTCCTAACCCTTCTTTCCTTCTTCCTCACCTCTTCTTCTTCCCCAACAGACCACCGCACGGGCCGTACGGATACTCCCCAACATGCGGTTGGATAAACATACTCTACGAACGAAAATTATATGTCAGCGATAGGATGGCTGAGTTTGGTTTGTTCACATGCGACAGCATGTGTCAATGAGTGCGTTCCTTGGTTGGGTTTGCGGCGTGCAGGGCGATCAGTGTGAGGTGCGGTGCGACCATGCATGGCGTGCAGGAGCGACCGTGTGAGGGTGCGGTGCGACCACGACAACCGTGCGCAAGTGTACCTCCTTCTCATTTTGAAAACTTTAGGTAAGCTTGGCAAAAATATGTGGCGAAGTTTGGCAATGCAAGGCCTAGACCCAAACAGGATAAGTACGTATGTACTAGGAGTACTAGTGTTAAAAAAGAAAGGCGGGGGTTTTCCTTTGCGGGATTTAATCGATACAAATCCTCGTTTCACGTGTCAATTAATGTGTATTTTTTTCTCCAAAGGCCAAAGAGCTAACCATCTCACTCCTCATCGCTTGATTAATGCAGCGCCATGCAAACCAAACTTCTCACTTCCGCATGCATGCAGGGGATATTAATGTCCTTGGTTACTAACCCCATCAATTTTGCCTCGATTAGTGTTAGTGGCCCTTTGCAAATTGTAATTTTGATATACTGGCCTTGTGTACAAAAAATGGAGGTAGTAACTATATTTGACTTCCTTCCCCATTGCGGTGACGTCGACGATATCTTTTTTTGTGGTGGTTTGGCGAAGTGCGTTCGACGGAGAACACCATTGAGGGAGACCACGGTAAGTCGTTTGCAAGTGCTGCCTGCAAGCCGAGACAACCGCCTTATTTGCATCCAGGAAGTCCTTTACTAGTACTACTAGGAGTACTAGTGAGGTGAGATGGTTTCTCGAAGAAGACAATGGAGAAGCGGAGTCAGCAAAGAGTGAAATGATGGTTGCTTCGTCCGTGCTTTGTGATTTGTGATAGAAGGGACAGGGGAGTAGACTATGTGCTCTATACTGTACTACATGCGTCCAAGCATGGGAGAAAGAGGAGAGACGTTGCATTTTTCTATTCCTTCAATCAATCAATCAGGGAGCTTCGGTTCCATCTTTTTGGCTTTGGCAACACCGTCCACAATGGTTCCCATGATGCCAAAAGCTATTTTCACATTTGGCTACACATTGTGGATGCCCTTAACCGTACCACTTGGTTTTGCTCCTGTGTGCTATCTATACAAATCTCAATTATATTAATCTAAAAAATTATAGAATCAAGATTAGTAAAAAGGAGGTGATTTTGCCGCGTGGATGGCGAGGAGGTTTCTTATTTGAGCAATGCTACATCCACGTAATGGTTTATGTAAAATTACAAACTGATGTGATGTGGGACTATTTGATTGGATTAAAGGAGAGGATTAGGCCCACCCCACTTGAAAATCAGGGGGGGCATATATAGATTAGATGGAAAGTATACGTAGCAGCTACGTAGCCCTTTGTAAGTCTAGGATTAGGCTTCTTATTTTCGGAGGGCGTTGTCCTGGCGGTTTGCTAACATGCGGTCCCACGTGGCAGTGCTTTACCAAGCCAATCCACGTCCCACATGAGGCAGAACAACGGCAGAAGCAACACGTGGTTAAGTTGAAGAAGATGAGGGAGAAGCGGATTCAGCAACGAGTGAAATGATGGTTGCTTCGTCCCTCCAACTTAATCAAGGGAAAGGTGCAGCTTTGTGATTTGACGCCTCATTGCTCATTACTACGCCAAGCGCCATGGTAGGGTGCTTCACCCCAGCTGCTCTACATCAGATTCCGGTATGGCACGTGGACCCGGTAGCTTGATGTCCCACATGTCGGCGAAAGGGACTAGAAGATTTATGAAAGCAAGCGCTCCACTCTTCTGACGGAGGAGTAGGCGACCTGACGGCCCGAGGAACTGTCACTTGTACTTGTATAGTACTATAGTTTTGTTGTTTCGCACGATCCATCGATACAAACCCGATTAAACAAGAAAGGGCGGATTTTTCCCTTGGCGGCGGATAATACTTGGCCATACATTTCAAAGGCAATTTTAATGTATGCAAACTGAATAATTATAAGTAACAATATGATATCTAGTAAAACTAAAAACACATATGATTTATTGTGTTAGAATGTAGTAGTAGTAGTGTTGTATTGCATAGTTGTTAGATGTAACATGTGAGAACGTGTAGAGATGTAGTTTTGGAGGGCCTATAGAGAGAAAAGCGTAATACGGTCACCGGACTTCAGAAGAAGCTGATTACGGTCACTATATACGTTTTGCGGTGATTATATGGTCACTTGCTCACAGTTCAGCATCGGATTGCACTCTGTTGACCGGCCAAATAGTCCGTGTGGCGCCATGTTGACTAGTTAAATTGACCACGTTCCTTGTGCGTCCCACCTGTCAGTTCGCATAGGCAAAAGGTCAGATAAACACAAATTTATGCAGGCGCGACAAGGCTCCTACCCGTGCGCGGGAATCACCTGGTTGTGTATGTGTGCGCTGGGCTCTGTGTGCGCATGCACGTAGGTTGAGCACTTGAGCGTGAGAGTGTGTGTTGGTCATGTGGTGTACTGGTGTGTGCATGCATGCGTGCGTGTGTGCGTGTGAGTGTTGCGTGCATGCGTGGCTGCGTGTGTACATGTGAGTGTTGCGTGCGTGCGTGGGTGCATGTGTTTGTGTGAGTGTTGCGTGGATGCAGTTCGTGTGCATGCGTGCGTGTGTGTATAATCACCAGCTCCTGTGTGTTAAAACAGACGGCTCAGCATACCAATACAAGGCCACCTTGTCTGCTGTGCCCGCGGCCATGACTTTGAACCACCGTACAAATATTTTTTTGTCGTTTGTTTTCATTCTTACTAGCAAGATGCCCGTGCGTTGCACGTAACATCAAGATGCATTTGTATGACTTGTTTATCTCGTGAGAGAAAAGGATGAACGAGGGAAGGCCTTATTTGCAGATGTGGAGAGGTGTGTGGGTACCTTTTTGCAAAATTGCCATAGTTTTTTTCCTATCCGTCTGATATAAATCGGACGGCCTATATTGCAGGATGTCAGGCACACCATCATCACTAACTCTGTTTTTTATAAGAGTGTATTTTATGTATTTTATAAGAGTGTAGATGTAGAGTAGATACAAGTCGACAGGTGGGCATGATGGTAGTGAGATAATGTGATGCAACACTAGAGGTGCCACGTGGAGCGTTTAACTGGTCAACTAGTCATGTCATGAGCAAATACAGAGTTGTACGGTGAGCCCGTGACTGTATAATAACCACTAAACGTAAATGGTGACCGCAATGAGTGGATTCTGAAGTCCAACGTATCGTGCTTTCGCTTCAAATACAATGATCGTCATTGCATATATCGCGAGAGAAAGATGAAACATGCGTAAATTTTCTGGGGGCTTACTTTTAGAGGACCTGGATAATTTAATGAGGTTTACGAACATACAAGGTCAAATATAACATTGTCTATTTAGGTCAATCCTCATAGTTCAAGAGTACTCTAAACGTGAATGCTTGTGTTTCAAAATTTCGAACGAAGCGCCAAAAGAGCCTCTACTCGCCCAAAACCGCGTGAGACCAATATTTGGTAGTACAAGGAAATTACTTTTCTAATAACTCCGACACGTGAAACCTACCGCCCCGACGTCCAAAGGTCTAAACCGGGGTAGGTTTGTAGCTTCATCTAAACGCCACGCAACCGCATCCGAAAAACATTCATACACAATGGCCGCCTAAGCACACATGCTGCGGCGAAATCGCTCCGCCCACTATTTGGGACACACAGGATTACCATCCTACCCCAACCCGCAGATGGTCCGAAATTTAAGAGGGGCAAAGTTTGTACTTTCCCAAATTTCAAACAAGCGCGTCCCATATTCTGTTCAAAAAGCCAAAAACAAGCGCGTCCCTGACGAAACATGGTTCCCCCACTCGTCGATTCCCCATTCGTACTCCGTGGGCGCCAAAACTTCCTCTCCACCAGCCATGAAACCCGGCGTCCTCCGTCCGCCACCCCATCCCACCCATCAACCGCCGCCCTCCTCCATCACGCCGGAGCCGATACCCCGACGTCGTCGTCCACCGCAACCTCAACCGCAACGCCCTCCACGGCTAGTAGTTGAAGCCGAGGCTGAGCCGTCCGTACCCGAGCCAATTCAAGAACGCCGTCCTGCGCCTCACCGCTGCCGCTCCAACTTCGCCACCCTCCACCACTGGGAGTTGTTCCTGCTACGCCGTGCTTCGCCACCTCGGATCTGCTTCCCCTCCGCCGACATACGACCACGGCAACACAGTCAACAATTTGGCCATTGTTTCGTCCAAGCCTGCACCCTCCAGAACATCGGTTTCCCCAGTAAAAAGAAGAAGATCGCTGCGACATGTGGAGGTGACCACACCGGCAACCGAAAAAGGTACTCCTCTTCCCTTATTCGTGCAAAACTTACGTCTCTGCTTGCACGTATTCATCCCACGAAGACACTAGTTGACCGCTTCTTCTTGATACTAGATGTTCCTAGTAACTCGCGATGCACAAGGTTTCTCCTCATATACTACTTCACCTTAGCAAGAGGTCCGTCGCCCCCAATTTCAATTTCTGGCGAGTTGATTCCCAATTAACGGAAGCATTCCCGTGTAACAGCGCTAATACGCCTATTACGCCGGGAAGCAAGCTTAGTGTTTATCTTAGGGGCGTGTGCGGCCTAGAGCTACTCTGGCGCCCGATCGGGAGGTCGGCCAGATTAAAGGATGGCCTGGGCGCTGCCAAGCACGGCGGTGGTGTGAGGTCGATGGGAGGGCGGGGCGGCGGAGGCAGGGATCTGGGCCGATGGTCGCTGGCGGTTCAAGAAAGATCGTCAACAGTGACTGGCGGGAGGTAGACAAAGGCCATCTGCCCGTTCCTTATAGATCGGACGGTTCAT
The DNA here is from genome assembly GCA_021605205.1 of Aegilops longissima. Lineage (NCBI taxonomy): Eukaryota > Viridiplantae > Streptophyta > Magnoliopsida > Poales > Poaceae > Aegilops > Aegilops longissima. The sequence continues at coordinate 172,004,360 of CM038681.1, read as the reverse complement.
TAAAAAAATCGACTGACCTATTTATTTTAAGTCGACTGTTATGTTAGATATGACCACATGTGGTGGTGTGCTGGAGGAGTACCTGCATTTCCTGTGGTCATATATTACAAAATCATACGGAGTAGAATCTAATTTCGTTTGACATCCAATGTTGTAGAGCTATCATATGTCTCCTGTCATTTATTTTTCAGCCACCTGCTATCTCGCTACTTTTACAATTGCACTAGTTCTGCACACACTTCACCCTTACTCTCACTATTGTGTTTTTATGCAAGGGTATTTCAGACTCTCTGCCATGAGAGAAGCCAAAAAGAAAGAGAGAAGTCGCTCGACTTCAGTATGCTTTGGTAGGCAAGACACGTTACAATGCTATAAAGGGTGCAGCGTCGTGATGGAGACGATAAACGTAGCTCGAGTTGATGACCTCGCTCGCAATGAACCACCATCCCAGGTGCTTGCTTTAACTTCACGGTGTCATATGTGGTTGCATGTTCCATATGGTGTCTAGCTTGTAGTCGAAAGGCCGAAGTCGGTCTTTATTATGATAAGGAAAGATATTTTTTACATGAACCACCATCCCGTGAGCACCAGAAGACAAATAGCTAGTTAGGGCACTGGCCGAGCCAGTGACAAGCCCAACAAAGAGAGGCATCACCTGGAAGCCAACTAAAAAGCCGTGATGGTGGCGAAGCAGCCCGCCTCCCACCAGGCTCTCAGGTCCTAGATGATCATGCTCACCGCTCCAGCCGGATGTCTAGCTTGTATTGCTTCCAATTTGGTTAAATTGCATCTAATTAGCTTACAAATTATACCTTTGAATATGACATGCCTTTCTGTTTTTGGTACATACTAGTACATCTGTATTAACCATGTTCTTACATCAAACTAATGTTCTTGTGTATCCCTCATCAATCACTTATGACGAGTCGGCAGGCAAGGGACTACTCCTCATTTAAAGAATGCAGCGTCGGCCTCCGACATGATTCTCAAGAAATGAAATGCTAGATGAAGATAGTGAGCGTAGCTCAGTAGTTGATTACAGCATTTCCCCTACACTAGCATTGCAGTGCTTGCTCTAACTTGGCAGCGTGATATGTGGTTGCATGTTGCATATGGTGTCTAGATTGTAATTCTTCCAATCTGGTTAAACTGCATGTGCTAGTCTCGCTTAGCTTATACATTATACTGTTAATGTGACATGCCTTCATGTATTTAGTACATAGTACATCTGTCTATTAAGCATGTCCTTACATAAAACTATTTTTTTTTGTATCCCACATCAATAAACATGACGAGACACCTTTAGTAAATGCAAGCGATATTAGTTGCATCTTTCATATGATTTATAGCATCTTGCTGCTTCTAATTTGTTGAAATTCCATTTATGATGGGGCGCTTTTAACTTGGCGAGTCATATTGGTTGCATCTTTCATGTGGTGTCTAGCTTGCATTGCTTCTTATTTGCTGGAATGGTTTCTCCTTAGTTTACACAAATAGTTGTGAACATGCCATGCCGTCCTGTTTTTCGTACATATTCCATCCTGGTATCATGTGTTTGCCTTACATCAAAGTAGTGATTGTCGATTATCATGCATGAATGAGTTACGAAGAGAATTTTATTGCTTTTTCTTGTCAGTTTTACCTGACAATTCAAAAGCAATAAAGCGGAAGGAAGTTAGCAAGGCAGCGGATAAAGGTGCTCCTTCCGAACGGAGAGCCTCTACAGTTTCTACTCCTCCACACCCTTCCAAGACAACACATGCATAGACACTCAACAAAGTTGTGTTTATGATGAGCACGTCTCCCCTAGTGCAGCATCACCGGTGCTCCCTCTAACTTGGCACTATTATATGTGGTTGCATGCTATGTGTGATGTCTAGCTTGTATTGCTTCTAATTTTGTTGAATTCCATCTGCTTACTTTACACATTATACTTGAATAAGACACGTGTTCCTGTTTCTTGAACATACAATATCTGTCTATCACACCATGTTCTTACATCAAATTACTACTGTTGTGTAACCTGCAACAATCACTTATCATAAGACACGTTTGACTTCGGAGTGTGATATAGGTTACATCTCACATTCTTTTCTAGCTTGTACTACTAATTTGTTGAAATGGCACTTATGACGAGACAGTTTTAACTTGGTAGAGTGATATTCTTTGCTTCTTTCATATGGTGTCTAGCTTTCATTGCTTCTAATTTGTTGAAATGCCTTCTCCTTAGTTTACACATCATAAGCTGTGAATATGCAATGGCACTAATGACGAGAGACCTCTAACATGGTAGTGTGATGTTGTTTGCATCTTGCATATGATTTATTTCTTGCACTGCTTCACATTTGTTTAAATGCCATTTATGATGAGACACCATTAACTTGGCGGAGCGATATTTGTAGCATCTTTCATATGGTGTCTACCTTCCATTGCATTGCTTCTAATTTGGTGAAATGTCTTCTTCTTAGTTTACACATCATAGTTCGGTTATCTCTTCCGTCCTGTTTTTCATACATATTACATCCTCCTATCATGTGGTTGTCTAACATCAAAGTTCAGTTAAATGCATCACGCATCAATTTGTTACGAAGAACTAAATTGTTATTCATTTTCTTGTCGACTTGACTTAACATGGCACGTAGAAAGAGGAAGAAACACAGAATGGCGGGGAATGAGAAGCGGATGAATCCTGCAGATTCTGCTGGTACCGATGGTGCAATAGAAGGTCAAAGTCCAGCGGAAAATTCTACAAACACGGCATCCCATGCTACGAGTTGCAAAAAATCCAAACGAAACAAATAGCTGCCACCAAACAAGCGAGACAGCCCTAGTTCTTGCAACACCTACCACAGTACTACCAGTGCACGACTTACTCGTGCGTCAACTGAAACTAGCAACACGTTCCCAAGCTCCCTTGCCACGACACTACTTCCCAAGCACTCTTGACACAAGACGAGTTGGCAATATCAGATGAACCTTGTGAGCTTCAACAGCAAGAAGGTAGTTCTTGGAGTCAAATTACGATTGCATGCTTCTTTATATGTAGTCTCATAGTTTGATGTACACTAACACTTCCTATGTTCGTTGTTGGACTAGCACCTAGGCGCAAGAGGAAACAAACATCAGGGATATTGCTCGATAGGTTAACTAAATCTAGAGGAGGAAGAATGGAGATCCGTTTTGAGGCAGGTTTAAAAAGGCCACATGATGCTATAGAGTCAGCCAAGTTAGTATCAGAGGCAGCGGTTGCCGTTAGGTGTTATGTACGTATCCTCCCAACATGGATTCAGTACAGGAATGACAAAGACGAAACCCAGTTCAACACCTTCGTCGACCATTTATCTGTAAGTATGGTTATGTATGGAAACTAGTAATATTGTCTTGCTCAGTCCCATAGCTTCTAGGTTGCTGATAATGAGACTCCCATAATTTTCAACAGATGAGGTTCAAGTTGGATAGCCAAGATGATGCAACCGGACAAGCTTGCACCCATGTTTTCAAGTCTGCTCTCGACGATGATCGGTATAACGAGGAAAACTCACTTTGAAGGCAAGGCTAACAGTGAACTTTCCCAAACATCTCCAGTGGAAAATATATCGGATGAAGACTGGAGGGGCCTTGTTAAACACTAGTCTGATCCGAAGTATTAGGTACATTATATATATGCGATCAGATCACATGTTGAAGTCCTATTTACGCATGTGCCACACAAATCTATCTTCTTGTAGGTGAACTGTTCAAAGAACAAGGACAACCTTACGAAAGTGAAATTCCAACAGACGACAGGATCTCGTAGCTATATTGCACACTACGAGGCTCTTGTAAGTAGCTGCTGTTTCACTCTTTTCACTGTACCATATTATAAGATCTATATTGACTTGTTCGAAATGCAGAGGAAAGCCCGCAAGGACCAAAAAGTACCTGAACCAAATGATGTGGAAATCTTCAAGGACTGTCACACCAGCAAGAAGAAGGGCATGAGTACACCAGTCAAAGCCGTTGTTGTAAGTCCTTAATCCTCATGCATTTTAACTACTACTTACTCTGACTTGTGCCTTGAACTGCATGGTTTGCAGCCAATGTCTATTACTCTTTTCAATTTTATACACAATTGTCTTAGTGTATCATTGCACCTTACAAGGTTTAAAAGAGAGGAGTGATGTTCCTTTGATCTTGACCCGTAATCTAGTTCCGTGCTGGACTTGCCCACACAACGTTACAATTGCATGTTTGTCTATTCTCAGTTGTTTTGTGATATGAATGATGTCATACTATGCTTACCGTATTATAAACTTCGTCTCTTTATCCTTAGCCCTCAATACAATGTGAAGAAATAGACAATACATTAGCGATGGTACATGCACATATGTTTGGAACCTGGTTTTATTATGTACTTTGCAATAAAATACAACTAATATTTTACATGGATTCACCAGAATAAGTTCTGTATATAGACCAAAGCTATTTTGTTTGGTTTTGTTGCCTCCTCAATATCTTCTGTTCTGGTACTACTAATGTAAAACCTCAACTTTTCAGCGAGCTATGGAAAAAATGGTGGAACCGCCACCTTTTGAAGGTGGCGAGGCAACTATAACCGCAATGTCAGCTCTTGCTGCAGTGGGTCAGTACCTGTCCACTAACAGTGCCAAAAGCACGTTCCTGCGTAATACTGGGTTGGTTGTTAAGGAAATATCGTCCAAACTACCTCATGATCAAGATATGCAAGCTCAAAGCAATGTTGTATCTGCGCTCCAGACACAAGTCCATTCCCTAATAGAGACCCTTTGTGAAACAAGGAGAAACATTGCTCAATGTCGTCAAGATATGCATGGTTTTGAAACTAGACTATCAGACATTTGCTATGTTGTTCAGGAGCCTAGGGGAAATGAAGGCGAGAGTTATGGTGCTCCATCGGACAATACAACATGAAAACATAACATCAGTCAAATGGTGAGCTTACGAACTTCGGTGGTGCATTTATCAACTAGACTGTTAAGTTTTATGCCAACCTTCCTTTTGTTATATAGTTGTAATTTGTGTTGGTGCGATACAAAATTTATTCTTAACGTGCAGCCACCGGCTGAAGAAAACAGCAAGCCATTTTTGTATAGTGTAGGGTGTTCCCTATATTTTCCCTGGTGGCGATCATTGATGCCGAGTGGATGCAATCTGTGCAATCGCCTTAATAGCCTAGCGTTAGTTTCGGCCTTATTTATTACCTAGTCTTCTTTTTCCCTGGATTGCTAGTGGCCGCAACTACCATGGGCCATATACGGGCCGTAGGATCCATGGGTCTCCTACGGGCCGTCGATAAATGGGCCTGTAATCGGTGGGCCTCGGGCCGTCGGATAAATGGGTCTACATGGGCTGTAATCGGGCGTAATTGGTATCGGCCCAGCACAGTAACAAGCCGTAGGACAGCAAAGGCTTAATTCTGTCACAGGCATAATGGGTCGTTAATGGGCCATAATATAGGACGGGATGGAAACGGCGCAACGGGTTAACAGGCCAGAAACGGGCCGACTCTTGCCATGGGCCGAATTTGGCCCATTAGGGTAACAGGCCAGTAACGGGCCGACTCTTGCCATGCACCGAATTTGGCCCATTAGGGAACAGGCCGATGTGGGCCGACTCTTGCCATGGGTCAATTTGGCCCATTAGAGAACAGGCGATGTGGGACGGAAATGTCGAGGGCGAAAAGGAGCCCAAGAACGTATGGGCCGTCAATAAGCGAAAGCTAACACGGGCGGAAGCGGCCCATGTAAATCACGCAATTAGATTAACGGGTATAAAGACAATTATTGTTCATTATGGGCTAGAGTCACCATGGGCATGTAAAGGGCTTTGAAAGATCTGAAGGCCTCATATGGGCGAAAGGCGTCGTGGGCCATACATGGGCGAAAGTGAAATGGGCTGGTACTATATTCGACGGCCCACATGGCGTTGTTGGGCGATTTCCTTTAGGGCCTAACGGGCCGTAAAATGGGCTATTCTTGAAGAGGCCGTTAACGGGCTTTTCATGGGCCAGCCGTTAACTTTTGACCAAGTCAAGCGGGCGGCTTTGTAAGCTAAATGGGCGGTGGTGGGTGCGTGGCGCGTGTCGACATATCATAGGTGCCTATCGACCCAGCGACGAGCCGACATCGTGTTTCGTCCGGCCAATAAAATTTTACACGTGGAAATTTCCCATTGGTCGGGGTTGTTAACGGGTTATCGGATCAAAACCCAACCCGATAGCTTAACGGCGTTCCGTTCGTTGGATGCCACGTGTCGGTCACCCTTGGCGAAAGCACTTCGTGACGCGATTTATCGTCATGGAAGTGGACACTTCCGTGATGATAATTTTGGTAATGTCATGGAACACTTCTACGATAGCACAGGTATGATTATCTTGATTCTATCAGAAATTTGTCATGGATGTACATGCATGACAGAAAACGTGACCTACTGTGACAAACACGTATCATCATGGAAGTGTTTTTTTTTGTAGTGACAGGAGCCACCGCCCACAGGGCGCTGGACTACCACCTCATCATATGATATATACATGGTGGACACCCCCAAAGAAAGCAATGGCAATAAGGCAACGGAGGATAATCCCCTCGAGAAGCAATCTAAGCATCGGCGTCATCGGCGCCGCTCTAAGCCCCGCCATAGCAAAAGCAGCTATACCGGCACAACAGACAATAACGATGCGGATAGTGCTGAAGACGAAGACAATCCCCTCCAACCAGGCCTCGAGCGGGAGGATGGGCAAGCTAGCCCTAAGGAACAGGCAGCAGACGGAGTATCAGAGGATGACAGTTACATGCCTCTCTCCGAAGACGAGGTGAGCCTTGGCGACAAAGAATTGATCGTGCCTAAGGATCCCGTCGAACAGGAGCGCTTCCAGCGCCGGCTCATAGCCACAGCAAAAAGCGTGAAGAAAAAGAAGCAGCAGCTTCAGGCTGATCAAGATCTGCTAACGGATAGATGGACCAAGGTCCTGGCAGCCGAGGAATACGAACTCGAGCGCCCAACCCAAAGTTACCCAAAGCGCAGGTTGCTACCCCAACTCAAGGAAGAAGCATTAAAGCCTACGCTCCCAGCGTACGATGCGGCTGACCGACCACCTCGTGGACAAGACAAAGCGGCATGTCAAGCTGAAGTCCAGCCCGCACCCCGTCGCCAGTTAAACAAAAATACCAAGGCCCAGGGTAAACACGCAGGACCAGCGAGACGTATTGGAAAACAAATCAGGACATAAAAGATCGGTCTATGGATCACGGGGGCGCGCCCCAACGCGTGACGACAACCGACACGCCGGATATACTAAAAGCAAATCCGGCCGGGCCGAACACAGTAGAAAAGACTCGTATGAACTGCATCGTGATATAGCCCGGCACAGAGGCGCCGCACACCCCCTATGCTTCACTGAGGAAGTAATGGATCATGAATTCCCAGAAGGGTTTAAACCAGTGAACATTGAATCATATGATGGCACTACAGACCCCGCGGTATGGATAGAGGATTTCTTCCTCCACATTCACATGGCCCGCGGGGATGATCTACACGCCATCAAGTATCTCCGCTAAAACTCAAAGGGCGGCTCGGCATTGGCTGAATAACTTGCGGCAAACTCCATCGGAAGTTGGGAGAACCTGGCAGACGCATTCCTAGACAACATCCAGGGCACTTATGTGCGGCCACCGGATGCTGACGATTTAAGTCACATAACACAACAGCCCGGAGAGTCAGCCAGGAAATTCTGGACTCGGTTCCTAGCTAAAAAGAACTAAATTGTCGAATGTCCGGATGCCGAAGCCCTATCGGCCTTTAAACATAACATCTGTGACGAGTGGCTCGCCCGACATCTCGTCCAAGAGAAGCCAAAATCCATGCAGCCCTCACGACACTCATGACCCGCTTTTGCGTGGGCGAAGACAGCTTGTTGGCTCGTAGCAACAATACAGCAAGCAACCCTGGCACATCAGAGGTCAGAGATAGCAACGGCAAACCCCGACACAACAAACACAAGCGCCGCAAAAATGGTGAAAACGTCGAAGATACGGCAGTCAATGCCGGATTTAGTGGCTCTAAGTCCAGTCAGCGGAATGGGCCACTAAAAATGACAACTCGGGTCCGTCCAGTCTGGACCGCATACTCGACCGCCCATGCCAAATTCATGGCACCCCGGGAACACCAAACAATCATACCAACAGAGAATGCTGGGTCTTCAAACAAGCCGGCAGGTCACGCGCCAAAAACAAAGACAAGGGGTCTCAACGCGACGATGGCGACGAGGAGCCCAGAACACCGAGTACAGGAGGGTAAAAGAAATTTCCCCCGCAAATCCAAACGGTGAACATGGTAAACGGCACCCACACTCCCAACTTGGACCGGATGCGCATCCTTAGGGATGTCAACTTAATGGAACCAGTCATCCCAAAATATAAACTAGGGTCGATCACCTTCAACCGCACGGATCGTCCGGTTAACACCAATCAGGGCAATCCAGCCGCACTAGTCCTCGACCCAATAATTGACGGATTCCACCTCACACGAGTCCTTATGGGCGGAGGCAGCAGTCTAAACCTGCTTTGACAGGACACAGTGCACAAGATGGGCATCGATCATTCGGTGATCAAGCCCACTAAAGCCACCTTCAGAGGTATTATACCAGGTGTGCAGGCCAGCTGTACAGGCTCCATCGCCCTTGAGGTAGTATTCGGATCACCAGACAATTACCGTGCCGAAGAGTTAATCTTCGACATTGTCCCCTTTCGCAGTGATTATCAGGCACTGCTCGGACGAACCGTGTTCACTCGATTCAACGCGGTGCCACATTATGCCTACCATAAGCTCAAGATGCCCGGTCCGTGCGGCGTCATTACGGTTAATGGCAAGGCCGAACATTCCCTCGGTACCAGAGAGTATACCGCTGCTTCAACAGCAGAAGCAACGAGTGGCACCTTTCAATCGAACCTCGAGTCGACGGCCAGGCTCCCGGACACCACCAAAGGACTTCGACCTACTTCACGGTAGGATAGCCCGGCTCGTCCAAAACTCAATTAAACATTCCGGCGAAGGCCAGGACAGGCTGAATACCGCGGCTCAACCGCTCTCCGGCACATAAACAATTTTTACATTTTCCTTGCAGGTTCAACTTTGCGTAGACCAGGACTGGCGATATGGAAGCAGCTCGAACACGCAAGGGAATCCTTAGATATTCCCCGCGATGACCATTCGACTATACTCCGGATCCGCACACAGCTTCTTCCCCCTGGTCTCAGCAGGTTCCGCGGTCATATTTCTTTTTTATCACATTACATGTACTCATAAGCATCGACGTACTATTCAAATACAATATGTGTATTTATACGATGCTTATATACTGATATTTCTTATTGAAATTCTTTTGTCACATGGCATCCGTACACCGCGATATGCCTTAAATAGGCTAGGGGCTTTGTTTTACCCATAATATGGCAATAAAGTCCGAACACCTTCATGGAAGTTCGGCACCCCGAACTTATAGCATTATATGCATCAGCTCTGAATCATGTCTTGGGTCAAATGTTGGGTTTGCCTGGCTCCCATGTTTTGCTACCTTACGTTGCGCTATATCGGCTAAGGCGGCACAGGGGGAACTACTGCGATTGTGTCCGGGTTCTTCCGGACGAGCACCTCAGTAGAGAAAGCCAAAAACTGACTGTCATGATACGGCGAGAGCTGGTCAGCTGTTCGAGAGGTTGTAAAATCTTTAAGATTTCTCCCGCATAATGCCATAACCAATGCAGCATGCGATGGATCGGTTTTTCTTCCGATCAGGTGCTTATAGAGCCCCTCGTGCGGTCTTCCGAGCACCAGGGGCTACAACTACCTTCCTTTCCTAAAGCTCCTATGGCTAAGTGAGAGTGATAAAGCCCTATAGTCTGATTGCCTGGTTCGTTGTGCTGAACACCTCCTTCGAAGGACCCAAAACTAGGATAAAGAGTGATCAGGTTTATCCCGAACACCCCCGTACTTCCTACGTAAAGGCGAGAAGCCGACATCGGCCAACTCTCAGGATTAATATATAAAACGGCCGTGCAGGAAGATAAACTTTTATATAACAGGAAATAAATAATAGAAATGACCTTGTTCAACATTACAAAGGACAACATGATTGTATTCATGGAAATATAATGTCCTTGGTGCATTGCTCGCCAAGAAGGCGTGATCCTTCGAGACACTTTCATAATATAATTCGGGCATGCGGTGCTCCTTCCCCTCTGGCGGTCCCTCAGTCATCAGCTTTTCAGCATCCATCTTCCCCCAGTGCACCTTTGCGCGGGCGAAGGCCATTCGTGCACCCTCTATACAGACCGACTGCTCGATGACGCCAAGTCGAAGGCAGGCACTCACAAGCTGCTTCACGAGCCCGAAGTAGCTGCTTGGAATCGGCTCGGCGGGCCATAGCCGGATAATCAAATCCTTCATGTCCAGTTTGGCCACCCTATGCAGTTCAATCAGCTGTTTCAGTTGGTCGGCGAAAGGCACCGGATAATTCGGTGCCAAATACTGCAACCAGAAGAGCTTATCCGCAATGTTCCTTTCTTCGGCTCGGTAGAAGGCGGCATCTGATATGCTGCGGGGCAGTTCCGCAAACAGCCCTGGAGAAATCCGACCTCAAAATTGGAAACATGATTTTCTCTTCAAATACTTGATTTTCATGGAAAAGAGCCTTACCCGCTGCGATCTTCCTCGCCTCTTGGATCTCCTGCAGGGCGCCTTGGGTTTCCCCCTGGGCATCGCGCGCGGCCTGATGAGCCCTGGTGAGTTCGGATTCTTTCTCCGTTAAACTCTGCTCCAAGGTCTCGCATTTCGTAACAGCCTCTTGAAGCTCCTGCTCAGCTTCAATAACCCTGGCCTCGTGCTTCCCACGAATAGCCTGCTCTGCGGCTGCCTTTTTCTCAGCCTCGGCCACAGCCTTTTTAAGAGCCTCGACTTCGGTCATCGTCCCTAGCGAAAATCATGGAACATATTTTATCATACTGAAAATACATCCACACTGAACGCGAACAAGGCTTGCGCATACCTTGTTTATCTTCCAACTGTCTTTTCACCTGGCCAAGTTCTTCTTTGGTCCGCTCCAGACTTTGATTCAGTCCGGAGACCTCCGCAGTATGCGAGGCAGCAGCCACAACAAACGTCTGCTTATAATAGAGAGATAGATGTCATAAAATGTTCCTGCGAAAATAAATTTGATCCTCTATCCGGTTCTTTCTTTCACCGAACAGTGTATCAGGAGCTACTATCCATACTATGACACTCTTCGAAACCACATAAAACATACCTTGAAACCTCTTATAAGGCTGATACAGGCTTCATCCAGTCCACTCTCAGCAGACTGAATCTTCTTAATCACCGCACCCATAAGGGCACGGTGTTCATCGACAATGGAGGTGCTCTTCACTGTTGCCAACAAAGCATCCGGCACCTCTGGTTGGACAGAGATTGCCGGTGGAACCAGCACGCCCCCTCCAGCCGAGGGAGGCCGCCTGCTTGATTCTGGAGTTGTATTGGTCTCCGGAATTGCGTCCGGCTGGGAGCTGAATTCAACATGGCTCCCATCGACGACTCCCATGGGAATCTTCTCCCCCAAGTCTCCGACCCCTGAAGTTTGACCTCCAGGCGCCGCTTTCACGATCTCATCCCCCCCTCCTTGGCCGGGGTCCTTCTGGGACAAAGCCTCAGTGTTATTCACATGTTTGGGGGAAGGGGCCTTCGAGGGCGTCCCGCTCTCCATAGCATCCGAGCTCAGCAAATCCTCTGATGAGGATTGTTTGGTGCGGGACCTCACCGGACTACAAAAAATATGGCTCAGGATAAAATATTATGCCATGATGAGTCTGGACGCGTAAACGTGTTTGCATTTTATATACTCACGAGTTCACCAGGGGCTGGGCCCTGGAATCCCACACCGGGCTGATGTCGGCGGCGGCGGTGGGCTCTTCCGGAGGAGCCTTTCCCCTTTTAGGCGACTCGGCCTCCAAGTGTATGGAGGCCGCCCTCTTCTTTCTTGCCCCGCTGGGGATTCGTCTTCCTCCTCCTCGTCGTCCTCCTTGGAGGCAGAACGGACGTTGGAGCCTTCAGATATTGTGTCCGAAGTGCCACCGCGACGAAGGCCGCCCCGGGTCTTTTTGGCTTCTTTCTCGGTTTTCTTCTTCGGCGCCTTGTACGGCGTCGGGACCAGCATCTTCGTCAGAAATGGGCCGGCCGCTTCTTCGGGCAGTGGGGACTGACAGTGGATTCGTCCCGCCTTCTTTGTCCAGCCCTAAGGGAGTTGAGGAAAACACATTAAGCATTTCCCTTCGGTTATGCGGATAAAACGTATAATAACTTACCAAGCTTGCAGGGCGGGATAGTTGGTACCCGCGGTCCTCGGCCGAGTCCGGCCATGATTTGCGGGACTTGAAAAGCACCTTCCAGATGTCTTTGTGCGAGAAGCCAAAGAGCTCTCACAGGGTCTGGTGCTTGGTTGGATCGAATTCCCATAGATTGCAAGTTCGGTGTTGACAAGGCAGGATCCGGCGAACTAACATCACCTGGACTACATGGACAAGTTTGATGTTCTTGTCTTCCATATCCTTAGCGCGCGTCTGGAGCACCGACAGTTCGTCGGACGAAGACCAGTTCAGGCCCTTCTTAGGCCAGGACGTAAGCCGCAGAGGGGCTCCGGATCGAAACTCGGGAGCAGCGGCCCATTCCGTGCCACGCGGCTCAGTGATGTAAAACCACTGCTGTTGCCACTCTTTGACGGAATCATTAAAAGTACCTGCTGGCATGTAACATTGGGCATCTTGCTCACCATAGCGCCCCCACACTCGGCATGCTCGCCGCTCACTACCTTGGGCTTCACGTTAAAGATCTTCAGCCATAAGTCGTAATGTGGCGAGATGCGGAGAAAAGCCTCGCACACGATGATGAATGTCGAGATGTTGAGGAAGGAATTGGGGGATAGATCATGAAAATCGATCCCATAATAATACATGATTCCGCGAACGAACAGGTGGAGGGGAAACCCTAGCCCGCGGACAAAATGAGGATCTGTCCCGCCGTCGGGAGACGGTGGCTGATTTTCTTGGCCAGGTACGCGGCCTCCCGAAGCTTTTTGATATCCTTCTCCTGGACGGTAGAGGCCATCCACTTGCCTCCTGCTCCGGATCCGGACATTTTCGGAAGGCCTTTGTGGGCGGAGAAGACGAACGCTTGGGTGCTGGAGCTCGAGCGAAGGGGAATGGATCGGGAAGAAGAAAGCGTGGGTGCGAAACGGAGTCCTTGTCCCCTTATAAAGGCAGCAGGGATTCTGCGCCTCCCCACTTGCTTGGTAAACCCGCTTATTCTCCAAGTGCCATGATTGATGGTGATGTTGGGTTACCCGCAGCCGTATTGATGAGAATCCCGTGATAAGGGGACACGATCTCTGTTTTGACAAGACATGCCAAGAAAACCGCCTCACAATGTGTGCAGTAGCTGGTTGAGGAAAACGGTTTGAATAATGACCGGGCCGTGGCGTGATGTCACGTTATGAAGAGTTGTCAGCATATTAGATTTGTGGAAATATTATACTCTCTACGGTGGTATGTGGAATTTGTGCTGCAGAGTCGGACACGATCCTTGTGTTCAAAATCTTCTATGGAGTATTCGGAGGAAGAACCCGCCTTGCAATGCCAAAGACAATCTGCGCGCCGGACTCATCGTCATTGAAGCCTGGTTCAAGGGCTACTGAGGGTGTCCTGGATTAGGAGGTCCTCGGACAGCCGGACTATATACTTTCGCCGAACTGTTGGACTATGAAGATACAAGATTGAAGACTTCGTCCCGTGTCCGGGTGGGACTCTCCTTTGCGTGGAAGGCAAGCTTGGCAATTCGAATATGTAGATCTCCTCCCTTGTAACCGACTTTGTGTAACCCTAGCCCCCTCCGGTGTCTATATAAACCGGAGGGTTTAGTCCGTAGGACAACAACAATCATAATCATAGGCTAGCTACTAGGGTTTAGCCTCTACGATCTCGTGGTAGATCAACTCTTGTAATACTCATATCATCAAGATCAATCAAGCAGGAAGTAGGGTATTACCTCCATCGAGAGGGCCCGAACCTGGGTAAACATTGTGTCCCCCGCCTCCTATGCCTTTGACGCACAGTTTGGGACCCCCTACCCGAGATCCGCCGGTTTTGACACCGACAAGTCCCACCGGACACGGGGGAAAGTCTTTCGTCTTGTATCTTCACGGCCCATTAGTACGGCCCACATTACGTAGCCCGGACGCCCAAGGACCCCATAATCCAGGACTCCCTCAGTAGCCCCCGAACCACTCTTCAATGACGACGTGTCCAGCGCGTCGATTTTCTTCGGCATTGCAAGGCGGGTTCCTCCACCGAAAACTTCAAAGTATCTGAACTGGAGGACTATATTCGGCCCTTACATCTTCGGCCTTGGTATGAATTCTTCGAACAGCTCGGCCTTTCATTAAATGTCATACCCTTCGGCTTTTGTGCTTCCGTCGCCTCAGCTTCTGTGTGGAAAATGAATACGAAGGGTCCAAGTGTTTTCTCACAGATAACCCCTCGACATCGTATGGAAGGAGTCTATTTAAGGAGATTAGATCTCAGAAGCCATCCCACATCAGGCGAAAGTCCTTTGAACTTTCCCCAAGAAACCACACAATCATGGCCAGCGCTCCTAGTTCTTCCTCCCGCCCCCACGGCCCTCAAAAAGGCGATTCAGAGAGTTGCGCTGTATCCCATGCCCAGCTGACCAAGCTCCAGGTGCAGGGCTATCTCCCCCCTACGGATCTAGTCCCCGTTCGGGCGGGATTAGCTTCTTTTACTAGCGAGGCCCTGGCAGAAAGTTTCCCGAATCCTTCAGAAGGGGAGAGAGTGTGCTTCGTTTCCTTTCTCTTAACAGGCATTGGATTTCCAATCCATCCTTTCCTCCGAGGCCTCCTGGAGTACTATGGTCTCCAACTGCACAATCTCACACCGGGCTCCATTCTGCACATTGCTGGCTTAGTCGCTCTTTGTGAGTTGTTCCTAGGTTGTGAGGCCCATTTCGAGCTATGGAGGAAGCTTTTCTGTCTCTTCCCTCGCTCCCAAAAGGGATCCATGTTCGAGGTGGGCGGTGCCGAAGTATGGCGCATAGCCGAGACAGGATACTTGTCCGGCACTCCGAAGAGGGCATCCGAAGAGTGGCCCTCAGAGTGGTTTTATATTGAAGACATCATTCTCTCGGACCCAATCCGACGAGGCCTTCCTGAATTCTCTAATGGTCTGTTAAAAAAGCGCCACATCTAGCGCCCCCGGAGCCTCGAGGAGGCAGCTAATCCGGAGGTTAAGATGTTAATGGACAAGATAAAAATACTCACCCAATCCGGATTGTCCATAATTTAGGTCATGGCGATTTCCATAACGCGAGGTGTTCAGCCACTCCAATCCATAGGACTCCCCATGTGGAACTACAATGGGGAGGATGATACATCTCGCTACGGGCGCAAGGGTCCGGAAAATTTCGCCGCACTGGCCACCATGTTATCCGATCTTTATAAAGGGGAGAAAAAAGAATTCACTTGCCTTAAGTGCCGATAGGGCTTTTCCATGTACAACCCCCCTAGTTGGGTAAGTTTTCAATCCAGAACCTCACTTAATCCTCTTCCTGCGTTGCAACTAATCGAACTTAACCCAACCACTTTTAACAGGAATGGAGGAAGGCCACCGTGGGGATCTATAACCCCGCTCCGCAACCGGAGGACCACATTCGGGACTTAGATCCTGGTTTTGAAGAGGATCCGGATATATTCGTGGAGCTCAAGGAGGGGGTCTTCTACCAGGCGAGCTACTACGGCACAGAAGTGGCCATTGCAGCCGACTACCCCGGCCTTCTCCCTTCTTCCCATGTAAGTGCCCAGGGAGCATGTCCTCCAAGAGAGTTTTCCCATTGCGCCTCACCTACTGCACTATTTCGTGCTTCAAAGGGGCGGCGCTCGTCTCACCACGCCGCATCGAGATCGTCCCTTAAGAAGGGGGTGCCGACACAAGGCGGGTCTTTGAAAAGAAAGGCATACAGTGATACCTCCAAGCCCCCGCCTCCATCAAAAAGGTATGGTTTTCAATACACCTTGTGGCAAACATACCGAATTGTGACATTTTCTGCTATGCCATATTTCAGGAAGAGCATTCAGCGGACTATATCCGGAGGCCTTGCCGGACATATGTCCACCAATCCAACCCCAGACCCTGCCTCTAAGGCTAGAGTTGATACGGGTGCAATGCCGGATTGTCCTCTCTCCGACGATTCGGATAACTATTTGTTACTAACTCTGAGGTGGAGAGTGCAATGAACCATCGGCGCCGGAGGGCAGCTTTGCGCGACCCTAACTTTACTGAAGAGGCGTTCAATGCCTTCAGCTCGGCAGATGCATACATTCGAGCTGCTCGGGACGGGCTTGCTAGAGCCACTTGCCAGCTTTCAAAGGATGTGCGGGTAAGATTATTTCGTGTGGATTTAATAGTCCTATGCCAGTAGCCCCCGAGACTTGAAAACAGTTGAAGCAACTGAATTTAAGGATTGATTTATAACCAGATACTCACTGAGAAGAACGGCATGCTATCTCGGGAGCTAGAGCAGTGTCGGACCCAGTTGTTTGCTGTTACCGCTGAACTGGAGAAGTCCAAGGAGGCACCGACTGGTAATGCTCCCTTCTGTCCGGAAAATGTAATCATGTGCCAGTCGTGTTTATGCAGATAAACACTGTTGCATGTTATGATGGCAAGGTCATCGGATCAGTTGGAAGAGAAATTAAAGGCCGCTCAGGCGGATAAAGAACATGCCGAAAGGCAAGAGGCCGCTAGTCAACGTGTATTGACACGGACCAGGGACGAGAAGAACAAGCTGCAGGATGCCAACACCAAGCTCGGCGAAGAGCTAAAAGACGTGCGAGCCCAATTGGCGGATGCCCTAAAGGAAAATAGAAAGCTGGGAGGTGGCATATTCAGTATGCCTTTTAGCTTACTGTTATACAGTTCGCTGATGCGAATCCTAACCAGTTTATTGCTGCAGGTGTGTTGACTGGGCGGCCCGAAGAAGAGGTGTCCGGATTTCAAGGCGACCTGCTACAAGAGCTGTCCAAGGTGCACGAGCGAGCGTAGAAGGCAATGAGAAACATTGCGAAGGCTTTATGGCCAGCCGACTCTCCTCCAAGGAGTATGGAGGAACTCCTTAATTTGTTCAAGGGAGCTCGGTGCCGTTTTGGGTTGTGGAAGATATCAGCATGCCGAGAAGGTAATCGAGAGGCATGGGCCATGGGAAAAACACGGTACACCGGACTTGATCCAAATCATATGGCGTGGGTCGGACCTCGAGGATCCGATGAACAAGAAATCCCGGTCAGCCTGGTGTATGACCAACTGAAGGAGGCCGCCAAATTTTCCCAACAAGATTGTAGACTAGACAACCTGTTAGAGGGTCTAGAGGAATAAGAAGTTTTTGAGTCCAAGTAGCAATGTACTTTTATCGATAAACTTGCCTCCAGCCGAATTTGTAAAACGATTGTCATGGCAGACTTTCTGCTTCGTCCTCCGAAAACCCTAGGTTTGGAGTGTTTCCGAATACTATACCGTAGGTAAACACCAAAGTATGTTCGGAAACCAGGCAGTTCGTTCATGGTTGCTCGAACAGACAAGTTGTATTTGGGGAGTTATGTTATATTACATTTGATTGTAAGAAACATCTTCCAGAGAGAATAGTTCCGTTAAGGGTTCCTTTCCCTCGGCTAGTATGTGGTTCTTTGTGCATGCCGAAGTTGTGATGCTAAAAAATCACAGTACACGTTTATACTCTGGGGTTTTGTATTGCCACGAGGGCAGTTCATCTTTTGCTCGCCGACCAATCATTCCCTTAAGAACGTTAGCTTTCGGCTTCACCCGTCTGAGGTACATGTCCGGATGACCCGGCTGTAACAATCACAGAGGTGCTCCCTTTATAACCTAGTCGAACAAGCGGGAACATAGGGCATAAGCACAGGAGCCAGGCGACCCAGCTTGGCAAAAACTTAAGTCATAAAGGTGCATATAATGGCGAAGAAAAGACATATATGTATACATGACACATATATATGGTGGGCTTGATGCTCGAGAAATAATAATAAGAATAAGCTTCTTGCGAAAAGGAAGCCCCCAGGTATTGTGGGCTATGTACATTTGAGGATGTCTACCCCTCAGGTGTGCGGTTTATCCGAACATGAGCTAGAAGTCGTATAGAAACGAGAAAAAAAGGAAAACAGTAAAAGGGAGAAAAGATGGAATGAGAAAAAAGGTATATGTGTGGACTTAGGCATAGAATCTTCGGAGCCTTGCAGCATTCCATGGGTTTGGCTCCAAGCGATTGTACGAAGCATTGTGAAGATGATAGGCTCCTCCAGTGAGAACTTCATCTATAATGAAGGGACCCTCCCATTTGGGCTTGAGCTTGTCCTTTTTATTTTCTAGTAGTAATAAAACGAGTTCACAGACATTGTAGGCCTTTCTGCTTTGGTATCGCCGAGCCTGCTGTTGATAGAATGCGGAACGGGCCTTTGCGACATCGCGCTCCTCCTCCAGGCTGTCCAAGTTGTCCTGCCGATCGAGCTCGGCTTCTCTCTCTTCATACATGCGCACTCGAGGCGAGTCATGAATAATGTCGCAAGGCAAGACTGCCTCTGCACCGTACACCATGAAAAAGGGTGTATATCCGGTCGTGCGATTGGGCGTGGTCCACAGCCCCCAGAGTATGGAATCGAGTTCCTCGACCCAGTGTTTGTCTGATTCTCACAGAGATCGCACTAGTCTGGGTTTGATGTCGCTCATTATCATGCCATTAGCACGTTTGACCTGACCGTTTGTCTAAGGGTGGTATACGGAGGCGTAATTATCGGTGTTCTCGGAACGGGGGTACCCAGACTTGCCTGCCTGCGGCCTGCGGCGTGGCTCAAGGGGTGGCCCAGCACGGCCCATCTTCATCAGCACAAGATCAAGACCCTCGCGAGGGCCAAGCCTCATGAGGTGGGCGACGTGAAGCTTCCTCAGGCACGGCCTCGTCAGGCTGGCTCGCGAGGAGGCGGAGAGATCAAGGCGGGGTACCTCACGAGGTGCCCATGACGCAAGCCATGACGACCAAGGGCGCCAGGCGGACGCCAACCCCCGCAGTGTCCTCATTTCCTCTTTGGTGCAAAGGGGGCAAGCGCAGGCGAGAGCATCAAGCAAAGGCACCCGTTTCGGTGCAACAAGACCAAGACCGTCGCAACAGCAGGAAGGAAGTCATCGTGGAGCCAAGCCGGCGTCACCACCAGAGCCTTTGACAGGCAAGGACCAACTTTAGTCAGGATAAGTGTACTAGATGTTCCCCTTCAAAATGGCCAATTGTTGGCGCCCTTCCCGCTCAATATTTGGGAAGAGGCCCAGGGCCTCTACCTATAAATAGGACTAGCCACCCACAGGGTAGAGAGAGGAAGAGACCAATTGCAGAGAGAGAGAAGCGACTGAACTCCACCTAGCAGTTCATCGTACCAGCCAAGAACAGACCCTCGCGGGGCTGTTGTTCCTTGTATTGTTCATCATCAGCCCAAGAGACAATCCACCACACCACACACTGGAGTAGGGTGTTACACCACAATGGTGGCCCGAACCAGTATAAACCCTGTGTCTCTTGTGTTGTTCCTTTCATAGTTTAGATCCTAGCGAGGCGGCAAGGTGCAGGTAGGTAGGGGGTGAGATCTCCGCGTGCACCCTAGAGTTCGAACCTAGAGGGTCTGCCGGAACCCGAAATCCGACATTTGGCGCGCCAGACTAGGTGCACCGAACCGCTTTCGTCGCCTGTTATTCGCCGCCCATCGCATCCATGTCGGACGCTGTCGGGCCCGCCCGAGCGCCGAGCCGCCTCGCTACCTGCGTCGCCCAAACGGCCCCGTCGGCGGCCGCCCCGCCGCTCCACGCCTTTGCCACAACGCCGCCACCGGCCCGGCGGGGAATGAGCAGCAAGCTTCGTCCCAGCATCCGTCTGTGATGCGAGATGGCCGCACCGCTACTCCTTCACTCGCCCCAGCTGGTTCTTCGTCTCGCGCGCTCCGCGCGCCCATGGAGGCTCGAGCTGCGCTCATCGCAGCAAACAAGCTCCTGCGCTACCGCCCTGTCGACGACGTCTACGAAGAGTGGCTCGACCGAGTCGCCGAGCTCGTCCGTGCCGCAGGGGGCTCCCCCGCGCCGTCATTCTCGCTGCACCGCGCCCCGCCCTGCGCGGGCAATGAAGCTCCAGGGGCCCCTTAGCCGCCTCCCCCTCAAGAAGGCGCCTTGGCCCCAAGGCGCGTGGCCCCGGGGCGGAATCCACTCCGTCCGGCGCCAAAGACAAAGAAGAGCAGAGCTGTCAAGAGGTCCTCGCCCCCAAGAAGCTGCCCGAGTGCTCCCGCACCGCTCGTCTCGACCAAGGCCCTGCTCCAAAGACGCTAAGACCCCGCTGCTCCCCAGCGGCAGCGCATGGGGACCCGCAAGACCAGGCTCTTCGTCACCAAAGGCCTCCCGTGGCCACAAAGAAGCTGCCACGCTTTCACCACCGAAAGCGCATGCGAGCATCGCATGGCCCAAAGAAGTTCAAGCTGACCTACCTCCTCGCCACGACGACACGGCCGACCCTGCGGAGTTCCTCCAGCTCTACGAGCTCGGCATCGGCCGCCAACGGGACGAGAAGGTCATGGCGAACTGGTTTCCCATGGCACTCAAGGACGGGCCCGCACTGCTCTCGAACTCGGCTCCGTGCACGATCTCCTCCTCGGGACGAGATGCGCACCCGCTTCATCGCCAACTTCCAAGGCACTCGTGACCGCCTCCGCCGTGGAGCGACATGCGCCAGATGGCAGCAGCCGTGGAGACCTCGCAGAGTACATCCAGCGCTTCAACAACGCACGCCTCAAGATTCCTAAGGTGACCGAAGAGGCCATCATCTCAGCCTTCTCCGACGGTCTCGAGACGCCAAGATGAAGGAGGAGCTGGCGATGCATGAAGATCTCGGCACATCCTTGAGCTGTTCAACTTGGTGACCAAGTGCGCCAGGCTAAGGAAGGACGCCTTTCCTCCTCGAGCTGCCACCGCAGACCCAAAAGAGAAGAAGTCCAAGGCCAAGGACGTGAAGCACAAGGGGCTGCCGTGCTCATGCGTAACCGACACCAAGCGAGGCGTAGATCAGCCCGAGTCTTCCAAGGGCAGCCGGTACTGTGTGTACCACGACCTCCACACCCACAACACCAACGAATGTCAAGAGCTCCGAGCCGTGCGAGAAGGGAGAATCGGTCGACGCCCCAATTGCAACGACCGAGGCTACGACCGAGGAGGAGGAAGAAACACAGGACGCTGGGAAGACCGTGGCCCTCGCTAAGGGTGGCGTGACTGACCTCGCGAGGATCGTTGGCAGTGATCAGCCTCGCGAGGGAGGCCGAGGGATCAGCCTCGCGAGGATCGCCTCGCAAGGAAACGCAGGCCTCCCTCCTCTGCCGCCGCAACCAAGGAGAAATGAGGACCATCATCGATTTAGGGGCTGGGGGCTTCCGAGCCGCCACATCGCTTGCATCCCGGGCGGAGCTCAAGCCCCACCTCTCAACAGATCTTCAAGCAGATTGCCCGAAGTGAATGCAGTCCTCCCTAAGCTCAAGGCCACACGCCTCTCGTGTGGTCAGCGGCGCCATCACGCTCAGCTCAGCAGATCAGCTCAAATGCGCGGCCACAGTGAGTCCTCCCGATGCTTTGTTCCCCAATCATCGCGAACGCAAGTCACCGTAACCTCATCGATGGCGGAGCAGGCTCAATGTCCCGTCCAGAGACATTCAACAACCTCCAAGTGCCTTACAATCAGCTCCAGCCAACCAAGCCTTTCTCCGGAGTCACCGATGGCTCCACAGTTCCGATTGGGCAGGTCCGCCTCCCCGTCACCTTCGGGGCGCGTGACAACTACCGCACCGAGCTCATCGACTTCGATGTCGCCAACATTCGCCTGCTGTACAATGCCATCCTCGGGTACCCAGCTCTGGCCAAGTTCATGGCCATGACTCATCACGGCTACAACGTCCTCAAGATGCCAGGAAGCGGCGGAGTCATCACGGTGCCTTGCGAAGAGAGAGATGCAGTGTGCTCCCTGGAGCGAGCTTTTCAAGCTGCATCACTTGAAGACCAAGATCGCAGGAGCGGGAGGCTCCCCGAGACTGCTCCCAAGAAGAAGAAGACACCGCCAGGCCCAACCCCTCGGGAGGCAGGTCCCTCAGGGTCTGTGCTTGTTCAGGGGGCACCTCCTTCTATCGCATAGGAAGGCGCGCCCGGCGCCCTCCTCAAGCAAGGCTCGGGGGCTCTCTCCTGGAGGGCCACCGACCTTGCTAAGGTCATGAGGGAGGAGCTTGGGCACCACTTGGAAGCGTGTTTCAAAGCACGTTTCCCTCAGGAAGGAGCGAGGCAAGGAGGGCCAAACCCTCAGGAGTTCGTCAACCAGATCATGCAGGAGCTGCGGGAGTCAAGAGTCATGAGTGGCAGCCGCCGCCACTCCGCCGTAATTCCCCGCCCAGCGAGGATGGTGGGCTGCGCGCCTGCATCGACATATCGAGGCTCAACCGAGCCGCCTCAGAGCGCTTCGCCTCACGCTGGGGCGCGAAGGGTCCACCCACAGCTACGTTCGATGCCTTACGGTTTGTCAACGCAGCTGCCACGCACCAAAGACCTCATGGGGAGCATCCCGGAGGCTCAAGAGGCTAGGCGTTCCGAGTCTGACGGAGATGGAGATGGTCCGCGAGGAGCCACCAGCGCCTCCGGAGCCTCCCGAGGCTCCTGGGCCTGGGGACTCGTGAAGATCGGCTGCCGCAGCCCACGACGTACGCTACTTCAGCGTCCCTTCGCCTTCAACTTTATCAGGTGACATCCTTCAAGTTTCATTTCCATCTGGGAGTGCCCCCCCAGGGCTGCATCATTCCCAGGCCGTGTGGGTCCGTCCCTGCGGCATGTATCCCTTTTACTTCATGTTCCTAGCTTACTTTGTTGGGGGCGCCCCTCGGGCTGCATCATCCCCAAGTCACTTGGGTCAGACCCAGCAGCATGTACCCCTCTTGTGTTTATTTCAGGTCATGCGTTCGGCCCATCATGATTGTTATTTGATGCCTGTCCACGACACCCCTTTCTTCCTTCATGTCGGCCGCTTGCACGTTAAAGGGGGGGTACCGAGCATCGCGCTCATGGGCTCCTACCGCTCTCCAGCCTCACCCCGCCTTGTCCACGGCATCGCGACCGGCATACCGTTGGATCGCCGAGACCCGCCGAGGGCCGGACCGAGGACGAGAGCGCCGATCTAACCAAATTTGCAGGAACACATCACAAGTTAAGGCTCAGTGCGGCGCAACCCGCCTTGAGGTAGGGCCCGTGAGTCCCGCTGCTGGCTCACGGGTGCCCAGATACACCTCGCCAGGCCCTACCGTGCCAGCCACGTGTCGTATGGGCTGACACGCCTGGGGCTCCTCCCGGAGGGGAGCCCCCTCCCACGCACCAGTGGAAGCAGCATGCTCCGCGCTGGTTGACGACACTGCCGAGGAGCGGCTATGCCCGTACACATACGGAAGCGCTATGCTCCGCGCTGGTGATAAACAACTGAGGGTGGCCCCCGGCCGAATCAACCTCAGGGAGCCCAGAGCTCAATATATGGCCTCATCGCAACGCCTCCCCTTGGGAGCGCTGCGCGAGGGGGCTGGGCACGGGGGATACGCCTGGGTCACGCCCAGACGCACGCCACCCAGCCAGGCCCCTCGGGCCTGGTTCGTCGCACGTCTCTCCCTGAGTGGAGCCAAGGTACGAAGGCCGTTTGAGAGTCAAGGGGGACTCCTGAGCATCGCGACTCAGGAGCCTAACTGGTCACGTAGCCCCTCACTCCTTAGTTCCGAAAGGCTAACGGCGGTTGAGGTATGCGCGGGGCCGGGCTCTCAGACGTAGAATGGTAGATTTGCCCATACATCTCACCTCCCTACTTGTTGTTCGTGCGCCAAGGGGGACTCCTAAGCATCGCGACTCAGAGCCTAACTTGTCACGTAGCCCCTCACTCCTTGGTCCCGCCCTGGTTTCGGTCGGGCTTACGGCGGCCGAGGTATGCGTAAATGATCTCTCTGCCGCGTAGAACATAAGCAAGTAGGAAGGAAAAGCGCAAATCTCAAGGAATTCAAAAGCAAATATTACAGTCCATAATGTTGTCACAACACCAAACGCAAGTTTAAACGCCCCCGAGGCATGATGCATGTTGCAGAGCCGAAAGCGAACAGAGCCACGGCGAGTCACTTGTTGACGGGCGAAGGCGCCGGGCGGGTTCGCCTGCGAAGCCTCAGACCGGCAGCGCCGCTTCAGCTTGGTGTCAAGGCCCGGAACTCGCCAAGAGAGCCTCCGCTCGACCCTTCACGGCCTCAGCAGCGGCAGCGGCAAGCTCGCCGCTCACAGGCTCCAGCAGGCTGTCGAGGTTGACGTCGGGATCGCGAAGGTAGACGTGGCTAAGGACGTGCGTCAGTGCTGCAGAAGACAGGACACGCGCCTCGGCCTCGGCCATAGGTCCAAGGCCGAGGGTGACATCTTCAAGGGCACGGATCAGGAAGGGAAGCTGCTTGGCAGGGCCGTCCTCGGCGCCGGCCAGCGGGCTTTCCAGGTCGCTGTCGTAAAGCGACCTCGGCAAAGTGCGAGCCTTCACCTCCATCTCCGCGAAGGCCACGCGGTCCTCGGCAAGGACCCGCGCCTTGCCGTCCAGCTCGACCCTCTCCGCCTCCAACTCCTGCTCTAGCGCACCCAGGCGGTCACGGCGCTTGTTAAGCTTGGCGTCCCAGTCCTTGACGGCCGCCTCACGAGCCTTCATGTCTTCCTCCTTCTCTTAGCGAATGCGGGCCTCCTCGGCGAGCTGGTCACGCAGGCCCTGCAGCTCGCTCTCCAGGCCTTGCAGCGACCTCGGACATCGGCTACCTCCCCCAAGACGCCGTCGCGAGCAGCCTTCACCACAAGGACGGCCTGCTTCTCCTCATCGCAGCCGTCATGTTTGAACCAGCCGCCGAATCGAATCGCCGAACGAACCCAGCGGAGGCTGCTCAAGCGCCCGCCACCAAGCAAGGGTCGGCGCCTGAATATCTTGTTGCAGCTGGTCCAGTTCAGCAGGCAGACGATCCAGGATGGGAGGAGCCGGGAGACAGAGTTGGTGGAATAGGAGGAGAGGACGGCAGCGTAACCACAAGATCTGAGGCGGGACTGCTGCGCCCGGCAGCATGCAAGGCGCGGCATCGTGCAAGGATACCTGGAGTCGCTGGGCCATGGGGGCTGAGCTCGCCCAGCTAGCTCCGCCAAGCCTTGCGAGGATGACCGGCAGAGAGGCCCGTGTCTTGCCATCACCTTCTTTCAAGCGGCGGAGGCACTGCCTGCATAAGGCCTCGGAGCCCCTTCACTTCTTCGCAGCAGCGCCACCTTTCTAGCCAAGAGATACAGATATCAAGCCTCAATACAAAGCAAGGAATAAAACAAGAATCAAGCACTTATCGTCATCGCCGCAGGCTCGAGCAACCTCCGGCCATACTTGAAGCCCGAGAGCCGACTGCAGGGATCAGCCTCAAGAGGCCCGGGAGCAGGAGGCACATCTGCGGATCACCTCGGAGCTGGAGCAGACCAGCGGGGGACCAGCCCAGTCCTATCCTTCTTCGGGATCGGGGCAAGCTCGCCGCCCGCCATCGCCATCCTCGCTGCGCCGGGCGAGAGCGGAGAGCGCGGACCTGCACCGGGAGGGCGCCTCGACTCCCGTCGGTCGCCTCGAGTCGCCCCTCTTCCCGCCCTCTTCTTCCTCCTCTTCACCGGAGTCGCCGGAGGGTACGCTCACCGCCGCCAGGCCGCTGGTCCTCGGGAACCTCTGCGGGCACGGGCCCGCCCCATTGAAGACGGACATGGAGTCCACCGCCGCTCCCAATCATCCCAAGAAACAGGGTGCAGAGCGCCCCAGCCTCGCCACGCCTCCCCGACCAAAGATTGGAGGACCGCGACCAGATCTTCGCTGCCAAGACTGCAGGGCTCAAGGGCCTCCATAGAGGAAGCGTGCATCGATGAAGCGGGCCACCGGGCGCCCAGAACTCCTCAGAGCGACGCACCGGCCAGCTTCCGTCTGCCGCCATGTTGCCCGCCACAGTCCGCGTCATCTTCTCCAAGACCGCTTCAGCTGGGATCCACGAGTTCAGCGAGACCAATCGTCGGAGGTCGTGGGGTGCTCCGTGGGCAGAATCAGCCGAGGATGGATGCGCCCAGCATCTACCATGACCCACTTGCTCCTGAAGCCCTCAATCCTCTTCCCAGGCTTCGAGATGGCGTTGGAGCTGGCATACGCGACAAAGCTCGCGCACGCGGAGATGGGACCGCGAGAGTTCCAGAGGTAGAAGTAGTGGCGCAGCAAGGCCACCGAGGGCTGCACCCCGACATGAGCCTCACAATAGTAGGCGAAGATCGCCAGAAGAAGAACAGAGTTGGGATGGAGGTGCAGAGCTTGCAGTTTGTAATGGCGGAGGACAGAAAAGAAGAACTCAGAAAAGGGAGACACCAGACCGACAGCAATGGCGCTCACGAAGAGCCGGTAGAAGGTGCTTCCTTAGCCCTCGGGAAGGGCGGAGCCGGCCCTGAGCACCGCTGTTCTGTCGCTGTTTTGCGCCGCCACCATCCGGCGCACCAGAAAGGCCCTTCTCCGACACGCTCGGGCGAGTCCAAGGCGGTGAGTACCAAGTTCCGCCGGGTCTCGCGAGGCGCCATGTCTTGCTAGGGCACGCGTCGGCGTAGATCTCGAGATTTCGAAGCAGGAAGGAAAGGCGCAAGAAAGGGATCTGGGCAATGACCGGAGGAGGCAAAGGAGGCAAAGCCTAGACGGTGCCGCACTTTTGTCGATTCGCCAGCTTGCTAAAGGCGCCCACGCCCAATCAACCGCCACGCTGGCGCCTAAGGCCGCAGAGCTGTCGAGGCCAGGACGCCGCGACTTGCCCTTCGCTCGCTGCTCAGCTAAGTCCAGCGCGCTTTGGGCCCGGGCTACTGTCGGCATTCTGGGAATGGGGTACCTAGACTTGCTCGCCTGCGGCCTGCGGCGTGGCTCAAGGGGTGGCCCAAAGACGCCCATCTTCATCAAGACAAGCTCAAGACCTCGCGAGGGGCCAAGCCTCATGCTGGGCGGACAACAGAAGCTTCTCGAGCACGGCCTCGTCAGGGCTGGCTCGCGAGGAGGCGGAGAGATCAAGGCGGGTACCTCACGAGGTGCCCATGACGCAAGCCATGACGACCAAGGGCGCCAAAGGGCGCCAGGGCGGCGCCAGCCAGCAGATGTCCTCATTTCCTCTTTGGTGCAAAGGGGGCAAGCGCAGGCGAGAGCATCAAGCAAAGGCACCCGTTTCGGTGCAACAAGACCAAGACCGTCGCAACGGCAGGAAGGAAGTCATCGTGGAGCCCAAGCCGGCGTCACCACCAGAGCCTTTGACAGGCGAGGACCAACTTTAGTCAAGATAAGTGTACTAGATGTTCCCCTTCAAAATGGCCAATTGTTTGCGCCCTTCCCGCTCAATATTTGGGAAGAGGCCCAGGGCCTCTGCCTATAAATAGGACTAGCCACCCACAGGGTAGAGAGAGGAAGAGACCAATCGCAGAGAGAGAGAGAGAAGCGACTGAACTCCACCTAGTAGTTCATCGCACCAGCCAAGAACAGACCCTCGCGAGGCTGTTCTTCCTTGTATTGTTCATCATCAGCCCAAGAGGCAATCCACCACACCACACACTGGAGTAGGGTGTTACACCACAATGGTGGCCCGAACCAGTATAAACCCTGTGTCTCTTGTGTTGTTCCTTTCATAGTTTAGATCCTAGCGAGGCGGCGAGATGCAGGTAGGTAGGGGGTGAGATCTCTGCGTGCACCCCAGAGTTCGAACCTAGAGGGTCTGCCAGAACCCGAAATCCGACAGTAATCAAGCTTGATGCCCAAATTGGCGCACCAAATTTTCACCTCGTCGGCTGTAAAGTTAGAGCCATTGTCAGTAATAATATTGCGTGGGACACCATAACGGTGTACGACGCCGGATATGAAGTCTATCACCGGTCCGGCTTCCACCATTTTAACTGGTTTGGCCTCTCTCCACTTAGTGAACTTGCCGACCATAACCAATAAGTACTTCTTCTTATGGCTTCCCCCTTTAAGAGGTCCGACCATGTCGAGCCCCCAGACTGCAAAGGGCCAAGTAATGGGGATTTTTCGGAGGGCAATGGGTGGCATATGGCTTTGATTAGCGAAAACCTGGCATCTGACGCAGCGCTGTACGAGGTCTTGTGCATCTGCCCGGGCTATGGGCCAAAAGAAACCCGTGCGGAAGGCTTTACTTACAAGGGCCCGGGCTGCGGCATGATGACCGCCAAGACCAGCGTGTATTTCAGCCAAGAGTTGCCGTCTCTCTTCTTCGGAGATACATCGTTGAAGGACTCCGGTAGTACTTTTCTTGTATAGTTCTCCTTCATGAACTTTGTAGGCTTTCAAACGTCGAACAATGCGACGAGCCTCAGTCTGATCCTCAGGGAGCTCATTCCTAGTGAAGTGGGCAAGGAAGGGCTCGGTCCACAGGGCAATTAAAGCCATGAGTTTGTGGGCCGATGGTGTTATTTCGGTGCCTGAGCCCCCGATGATATCGGGTCTGTGTTCGGAATCGGGAGGTATGATCGGCTCCGGGTCGGTGTTCCCGTTCTCGTCCTGCCACACCACGGATGGCTTGAAGAGCCTTTCCACAAAGATGTTAGGTGGGACGATGTCGCTTTTAGCGCACATGCAAGCAAGGATGTCCGCGGCTTGATAACTCTCTCGAGCCACGTGATGAAACTCGAGACCCTTGAACTGAGCTGATATTTGGAGTACGGCATTGCGGTAAGCCGCCATCTTTGGATCTTTTGCATCAAAGTCGCTGTTTATTTGGGATATTGCGAAGTTTGAATCCCCGCGCATCTCAAGGCGTTGTATGCCCATGGAGACAGCCATCCGTAGACCATGCAATAGGGCCTCGTTTTCGGCTGCATTGTTAGAGTCTGTATACAGTATCTGGAGCACATAACGGATTGTGTCTCCTGTGGGAGATGTCAAGACGACACCAGCCCCAAGTCCGGCTAACATTTCAGAGCCGTCAAAGTGCATCACCCAGTTGGAATACATGTCGTACTCTTTAGGGAGTTCGGCCTCTGTCCATTCGGCGACGAAGTCAGCCAACACCTGAGATTTAATGGTTCAGCGTGGCTTGTACGTTATTACAAATGGTAGGAGCTCAATGGCCCATTTGGCGATCCGGCCGATGGCGTCCCGGTTATTTATAATATCATTGAGTGGTACCTCTGAGGACACCGTGATTGAGCACTCTTGAAAGTAGTGTCGCAGCTTGCGGGATGCCATAAAGACTTCATATGCTATCTTCTGATAATGTGGGTATCGGGATTTACATGGTGTAAGGACCGTCGACGTAGTATACTGGCTTTTGGAGTGGGAATTTATGTCCTTCCTCTTCTCGTTCAACGACGAGCACCGCACTCACCACCTGGTGAGTTGCAGATATGTAGAGCAGCATTGGTTCGCCGATGTTTGGTGCGGCCAGGATGGGGTTACTTGCTAGCAAAGTTATTATTTCCTCCAGTCCGGCTGTCGCAGCGTCCGCCCATGCAAAGTGGTCGGTGCATCAAAGAAGGCGATACAATGGTAATGCCTTTTCTCCCAATCTGGAGATAAAGCGGATCAAGGCTGCCACGCACCCCGGCTAGTTTTTGGACCTGCTTGAGATCAGTTGGTGTTGCCAATTGTGACAGGGCTCGGATTTTGGCTGGGTTTGCTTCGATTCCTCTATTGGAGACAATAAACCCGAGCAATTTTCTAGCAAGGACGCTGAAAACGCACTTTCTCGGACTGAGCCTTATGTCATATGTTCGAAGGTTGTCGAATGTGAGGCGCAAGTCGTCCACCAATGATTCAATGTGCTTGGTTTTGATGACTACGTCATCCACGTATGCCTCCACAGTCTTGCCAATTTGCTTTTCCAGGCACGTTTGAATCATGCGTTGGTAAGTGGCGCCGGCGTTCTTGAGCCCAAAATGCATAGTGTTGAAGCAGAAAGGCCCATATGGGGTGATGAATGCCGTTGCGGCTTGGTCGGATTCCTTCATCTTAATTTGATGGTATCTGGAGTATGCGTCAAGGAAACACGGTTAATAGTGTCCCACGGTTGCATCAATAATCTGGTCGATTCGAGGTAGTGGGAAGGGGTCCTTAGGGAAGGCCTTGTTAAGGTCTTTGAAATCGACACACAGGTGCTAGGATTTATCCTTCTTTGGTACCATGACCAGGTTTGCTAGCCAGTCCGGATGTTTGATCTCTCTGATAAACCCGGCTTCGAGTAGCGTAGCTAGCTCCTCCCCCATAGCCTGTCGTTTGGGTTCAGAAAATCGTCGGAGCGCTTGCTTAACTAGCTTGTATCCCTTCAGTATATTGAACTATGTTCGGCCAGCGCGCGTGGGATTCCTGGCATATCGGAGGGGTGACTAGCAAAGATGACCCAATTCTCGCGCAAGAACGCGCGTAATGTGGCGTCGACCGTTGGGTCCAGCTATGCCCCAATGGAAGCTGTTTTCTTGGGATCCGTGGGGTGGACTTGAAATATGACTATTTAGTCGGCTAGCTTGAAAGAGGTGGATTTGGGCCTTTTATCAAGAATTATGTCGTCCCTATCCATTGTGGAACGCAGAGCGGTGAGTTCCTCGGCCGCTAGGGCTTCGGACAATGCCTCGAGGGCCAGGGACGCGGTTTTATTTTCTGCGCGGAGTGCTATGTCCGGATCACTGGAGATAGTGATAACACCATTGGGCCCGGGCATTTTGAGCTTCATATACCCGTAATGGGGTATAGCTTGAAAGCGTGTGAATGCATCTCGCCCTAACAGGGCATGATATCTGTTGTTAAAAGGAGCCACCTGGAAGATTATCTCTTCGGAACTATAGTTTTCTGGTGTGCCGAATACCACATCCAGCTTAATTTTCCTCGAGCATCTTGCTTCCCTGCTCAATGCGACTCCTGTCCATTTGCATTTTATTGAGCGTGTCCTCGTAAATGAGGTTCAATCCGCTGCCACTGTCCATTAGCACTTTAGTGAGACGAAAACCGTCCACAACTGGGTTGAGGACCAGAGCGGCTGGTGCGCGAACTGAGCGGGATCTTGGTTCGTCATTGGCATTGAAAGTAATTGCCGTATCGTTCCAAGGGTTTATTGCTGCTACGTGGCAGACTTCAGCAAGGTCTTGAAGTGCCCGTTTGCGCCTATTATTTGATGAGAAGGTCTCGAAGACTGTGAGTACTTCGGGATCGTGTTCTGAAGAGTACTTTTCTGGTGTAGTGTTGGTGAGGATACCCTCGCCGCTCTTGGCCACCTGCCGGAGTATCCAACATGCCCTTAGGTTGTGCGTTGGTTCGGTATTCGGCGTTATATGTATTTGACAGGGCCTGTCGAGCCATTCTTCGAAGACAGTTCTATGTCCCGTAAAGGGCTTGATTTTCTTGTCCACGGGATGATAATTAGGTGCCCCGCGAGGGTGCATCCTTTTGGCCCGCCCGGGAGATGGCTTAAAGGCATGTGGTTTCCAGCGGGTTGTTTGAGTTTTCCAGGCGCTTTCCATTGCATAGTAATTTTGTACTATGTGTGCCAAATCTGCGAAGTGCAGGACGCGACGACGATTCAGGGCATTAAGGATTCCCTCATCCGTACAGTTGTTGCGAAATACTAAAATTGCGTCGTCGTCGCAGCAGTCTTTTATCTTATTTTTAACGAGGAATCTAGCCCAAAAGTGATGGACTGTCTCCCGAGGCTGCTGTCGCACATACATTAGGCCGCATATGTCCGGAGGGCCGAAGTTGCTTGGAGAATATTGCTTGTGGTGGGTGGGCGGGCTCAAATTCGCACCCTGACCCACTGTGGAATCCGGAGTTTGAAGAATCTCCGAGGTTACCAAGCCAGGCTCTGGAGTGTCCGGGGAATTCTCAGGCTTAACGTCCGATTTTGTGTTTGGAGGATAGGGAGTGTCCTCTCGAGGGTGGGTATCCGGTTCTCCGGGCTCGGAAATCCGAACATAGTTGGTTCTCAACATAGGAGAGGAGTTATTGTCAGCCCGTTCCTCCACGACCGCTACCTGATGTGTGATCGGCAGAGATTTAATTTATCTCTGATCAGGTTTAAGCCCTATCTGATCATAGTCAGTTGAGACCCCTAGGGCGGCGATGCGATCTAGCAGCTCGTTCAAAGATGATAGATCTGCCGGACCCATCTTGTCGGAGTACTCGGGGCTGATATGGAGAGGATTTTCAGCGGCGCAAGGGGTTGCCTTTGGCTTAACGGCCGAACAGGCGCCCACGGTGAAGTCGCCGAGTCGGAGGGTTTGCCCAAAAATTAGGGCTCCTCCGAAAGTGATATTGTCCTTGATGACAAGGCGAGCCATCGATCCTTATGTCGACGCTACAAAGGAACTCTTAATGAAAGCACCAATGTCGGTGTCAAAACCGACAGATCTCGGGTAGGGGGTCCCGAACTGTGTGTCTAAGGATCGAAGGTAACAGGAGGCAGGGGACACGATGTTTACCCAGGTTCGTGAAGGAAATATGCCCTAGAGGCAATAATAAAGTTATTATTTATTTCCTTATTTCATGATAAATGTTTATTATTCATGCTAGAATTGTATTAACCGGAAACATAATACATGTGTGAGTACATAGACAAACAGAGTGCCACTAGTATGCCTCTACTTGACTAGCTCGTTGATCGAAGATGGTTATGTTTCCTAACCATAGACAAAGAGTTGTCATTTGATTAATGAGATCACATCATTAGGAGAATGATGTGATTGACATGACCCATTCCATTAGCTTAGCACCCGATAGTTTAGTATGTTGCTATTGCTTTCTTCATGACTTATACATGTTCCTATGACTATGAGATTATGCAACTCCCGTTTACCGGAGGAACACTTTGTGTGCTACCAAACGTCACAACGTAACTGGGTGATTATAAAGGTGCTCTATAGGTGTCTCTGAAGGTACTTGTCGGGTTGGCGTATTTCGAGATTAGGATTTGTCACTCCGATTGTCGGAGAGGTATCTCTGGGCCCTCTCGGTAATGCACATCACTATAAGCCTTGCAAGCAATGTGACTAGTGAGTTAGTTGCGGGATGATGTATTACAGAACGAGTAAAGAGACTTGCCGGTAACGAGATTGAACTAGGTATTGGGATACCGACGATCGAATCTCGGGCAAGTAACATACCGATGACAAAGGGAACAACGTATGTTGTTATGCGGTCTGACCGATAAAGATCTTCATAGAATATGTAGGAGCCAATATGGGCATCCAGGTCCCGCTATTGGTTATTGACAAAAGAGGTGTCTCGGTCATGTCTACATAGTTCTCGAACCCATAGGGTCCGCACGCTTAACATTCATTGACGATATAGTACTATGAGTTATGTATGTTGGTGACCGAATGTTCTTCGGAGTTTTGGATGAGATCACGGATATGACGAGGAACTCTGGAATGGTTCGGAAGTAAAGATTGATATGTGGATAGTAGTGTTTGATCTCCGGAAAGGTTCTGGAATGCATCGGAAGGGGTTCCAGATGTTTCCCGAAATGGTTGGGCACGAGAACACTTTATGTGGGCCAAAGGGAAAGCCCACGAGGTTTTTGGAAAGTGCAAAAGGAAGTTTTGCGGAGTCCAGGGGCCAGACGCCGGGAACCCTGGCGTCTGGCCCTGGAGTCCGAGAAGGACTCTTGCCTTTAGGGTGAAACCGACTTTATGGAGGCTTTTACTCCAAGTTTCGACCCCAAGGCTCGGCATATAAATAGAGGGGTAGGGCTAGCACCCAAGACACATCAAGAAACACCAAGCCGTGTGCTGGCAACCCCGTCTCCTCTAGTTTATCCTCCGTCATAGTTTTCGTAGTGCTTAGGCGAAGCCCTGCGAAGATTGTTCTTCACCAACACATTCACCACGCCGTCGTGCTGCCGGAACTCATCTACTACTTCGCCCCTCTTGCTAGATCGAGAAGGCGAGGACGTCACTGAGCCGAACGTGTGCAGAACTCGGTGGTGCCGTGCTTTCGGTACTTGGATCGGTCGGATCGTGAAGACGTATGACTACATCAACCGCGTTGATATAACGCTTCCGCTTTCGGTCTACGAGGGTACGTGGACAACACTCTCCCCTCTCGTTGCTATGCATCACCATGATCTTGCGTGTGCGTAGGAAACTTTTGAAATTACTACGTTTCCCAACAGTGGCATCCGAGCCAGGTTTTATGCGTAGATGTCATATGCACGAGTAGAACATAAGTGAGTTGTGGGCGATATAAGTCATACTGCTTACCAGCATGTCATACTTTGGTTCGGCGGTATTGTTGGATGAAGCGGCCCAGACCGACATTACGCGTACGCTTACGCGAGACTGGTTCTACCGACGTGCTTTGCACACAGGTGGCTGGCGGGTGTCAGTTTCTCCAACTTTAGTTGAACCGAGTGTGGCTACGCCTAGTCCTTGCAAAGGTTAAAAAATCTCCAACTTGACAAACTATCGTTGTGGTTTTGATGCGTAGGTAAGAACGGTTCTTGCTAAGCCCGTAGCAGCCATGTAAAACTTGCAACAACAAAGTAGAGGACGTCTAACTTGTTTTTGCAGGGCATGTTGTGATGTGATATGGTCAAGACATGATGCTAAATTTTATTGTATGAGATGATCATGTTTTGTAACCGAAGTTATCGGCAATGGCGGAGCCATATGGTTGTCGCTTATTGTATGCAATGCAATCGCTTCAGTAATGCTTTACTTTATCACTAAGCAGTAGCGATAGTCGTAGAAGCATAAGATTGGCGAGACGACAACGATGCTACAATGGAGATCAAGGTGTCGCGCCGGTGACGAAGGTGATTCGGAGATGGAGATCACAAGCACAAGATAATGATGGCCATATCATATCACTTATATTGATTACATGTGATGTTTATCTTTTATGCATCTTATCTTGCTTTGATTGACGGTAGCATTATAAGATGATCCTCACTAAATTATCAAAGTATAAGTGTTCTCCCGAGTATGCACCGCTATGAAAGTTCTTCGTCTTTGAGACATCACGTGATGATCGGGTGTGATAGGCTCTACGCTCAAATACAACGGTGCAAAACAGTTGCACACGCGAATACTCAGGTTAAACTTGACGAGCCTAGCATATAATAGATATGGCCTCGGAACACGGATACCGAAAGGTCGAGCGTGAATCATATAGTAGATATGATCAACACATTGATGTTCACCATTGAAACTACTCCATCTCACGTGATGATCGGACATGGTTTAGTTGATATGGATTACGTGATCACTTAGAAGATTAGAGGGATGTCTATCTAAGTGGGAGTTCTTAAGTAATATGATTAATTGAACTTAAATTTATCATGAACTTAGTCCTGGTAGTATTAGCATATCTATGTTGTCGATCAATAGCTCGCGATGTTGCTCCCCGTTTTATTTTGATATGTTCCTAGAGAAAACTAAGTTGAAAGATGTTAGTAGCAATGATGCGGATTGGATCCGTGATCCGAGGATTATCCTCATTGCTGCACAGAAGAATTATGTCCTTGATGCACCGCTAGGTGACAGACCGATTGCAGGAGCAGATGCAGATGTTATGAACGTTTGGCTAGCTCAAAATGATGACTACTTGATAGTTTAGTGCACCATGTTTAACGGCTTAGAATCGGGACTTCAAAGACGTTTTGAACGTCATGGACCATATGAGATGTTCCAGGAGTTGAAGTTAATATTTCAAGTAAATACCCGAGTTGAGAGATGTGAAGTCTCCAACAAGTTCTATAGCTAAAAGATGGAGGAGAATAGCTCAAGCAGTGAGCATGTGCTCAGATTGTCTGGGTGCTACAATCGCTTGAATCAAGTGGGAGTTAATCTTCCAGATAAGATAGTGATTGACAGAATTCTCTAGTCACCATCACCAAGTTAGTAGAACTTCGTGATGAACTATAATATGCAAGGGATAACGGAAACGATTCCCAAGCTCTTCGCTATGCTAAAATCGGCGAAGGTAGAAATCAAGAAAAACATCAAGTGTTGATGGTTGACAAGACCACTAGTCTCAAGAAAAGGGCAAAGGGTAGAAGGGGAACTTCAAGAAGAACGGCAAGCAAGTTGCTGCTCAAGTGAAGAAGCCCAAGACTGGACCTAAGCCTGAGACTAAGTGCTTCTGCTGCAAAGGAACTGGTCACTGGAAGCGGAACTACCCCAAGTATTTGGCGGATAAGAAGGATGGCAAAGTGAACAAAGGTATATTTGATATACATGTTATTGATGTGTACTTTACTAGTGTTTATAGCAACCCCTCAGTATTTGATACTAGTTCAGTTGCTACGATTAGTAACTCGAAACAGGAGTTGCAGAATAAACAGAGACTAGTTAAGGGTGAAGTGACGATGTGTGTTGGAAGTGGTTCCAAGATTGATATGATCATCATCGCAGACTCCCTATACTTTCGGGATTAGTATTGAACCTAAATAAGTGTTATTTGGTGTTTGCGTTGAGCATGAATATGATTTGATCATGTTTGTTGCAATACGGTTATTCATTTAAGTTAGAGAATAATAGTTGTCCTTTTTACATGAATAAAACCTTCTATGGTCATAAACCCAATGAAAATGGATTGTTGGATCTCAATCGTAGTGATACACATATTCATAATATTGAAGCCAAAAGATGCAAAGTTAATAATGATAGTGCAACTTATTTGTGGCACTGCCGTTTAGGTCATATTGGTGTAAAGCGCATGAAGAAACTCCATGCTGATGGGATTTTGGAATCACTTGATTATGAATCACTTGATGCTTGCAAACCATGCCTTATGGGCAAGATGACTAAGACTCCATTCTCCGGAACAATGGAGCGAGCAACTGACTTATTGGAAATAATACATACTGATGTATGCGGTCCGATGAGTGTTGAGGCTCACGGCGGGTATCATTATTTTCTGACCTTCACAGATGATTTGAGCAGATATGGGTATATCTACTTAATGAAACATAAGTCTGAAACATTTGAAAAGTTCAAAGAATTTCAGAGTGAAGTGGAAAATCATTGTGACAAGAAAATAAAGTTTCTACGATCTGATCGCGGAGACAAATATTTGAGTTACGAGTTTGGTCTTCAATTAAAACAATGTGGAATAGTTTCACAAATTTGTGCCACCTGGAACACCACAGCATAATGGTGTGTCTGAACGTCATAACCGTACTTTATTGGATATAGTGCAATCTATGATGTTTCTTACCGACTTACCACTATAGTTTTGGGGTTATGCATTAAATACAGTTGCATTCACGTTAAATAGGGCACCATCTAAATCCGTTGAAACGACACCGTATGAACTATGGTTTAGCAAGAAACCTAAGCTGTCGTTTCTTAAAAGTTTGGGGTTATGATGCTTATGTGAAAAAGTTTCAACCTGATAAGCTCAAACCCAAATCGGAGAATTGTGTCTTCATAGGATACCCAAAGGAGACAGTTGGGTACACCTTCTATCACAGATCCGAAGGCAAGACATTTCTTGTTAAGAATGGATCCTTTCTAGAGAAGGAGTTTCTCTCGAAATAAGTGAGTGGGAGGAAAGTAGAACTTGATGAGATAAATGTACCTGCTCCCTTATTGGAAAGTAATTTATCATAGCAATCTGTTCCTGTGACTCCTACACCAACTAGTGAGGAAGCTAATGATGATGATCATGTAACTTCAGATCAAGTTACTACCGAACCTCGTAGGTAAACCAGAGTGAGATCCGCACCAGAGTGGTACGATAATCTTGTTCTGGAGGTTATGTTACTAGACCATGACGAACCTATGAACTATGCGGAAGCGAAGATGAGCCCAGATTCCGCAAAATGGCTTGAGGCCATGAAATCTAAGATGATATCCATGTATGAGAACAAAGTATGGACTTTGATTGACTTGCCCAAATGATCGGCGAGCCATTGAGATTAAATGGATCTTCAAGAGGAAGAGGGACACTGATAGTAGTGTTACTATCTACAAAGCTAGAATTGTCACAAAAGGTTTTCGACAAGTTCAAGGTGTTGACTACGATGAGAGTTTCTCACTCGTATCTATGCTTAAGTCTGTCCGAATCATGTTAGCAATTGCCGCATTTTATGAAATATGGCAAATGGATAAACAAAACTGCATTCCTTCATGGATTTATCAAAGAAGAGTTGTATATGATGCAACCAGAAGGTGTTGTCGACCCTAAAGGTGTTAACAAAATGTGCAAGCTCCAGCGATTCATCTATGGACTGGTGCAAGCATCTCGGAGTTGGAATATACGCTTTGATGAGTTGATCAAAGCATATAGTTTTATACAGACTTGCGGTGAAGCCTGTATTTACAAGAAAGTGAGTGGGAGTACTACAACATTTCTGATAAGTATATGTGAATGACATATTGGTGATCGGAAATAATGTAGAATTATTCGGCAAAGCATAAAGGAGTGTTTGAAAGGAGTTTTTCAAAGAAAGACCTCAGTGAAGCTGCTTAAATATTGAGCATAAAGATCTATAGAGATAGATCAAGAACCTTGATAAGTTTTTTCAATGAGTACATACCTTGACAAGTTCTTGAAGTAGTTCAAAATGGAACACTCAAAGAAAGAGTTCTTGCATGTGTTACAAGGTGTGAAATTGAGTAAGACTCAAAGCCCGACCACGGCAGAACATAGAAAGAGAAAGGAAGTCATTCCCTATGTCTTGACCATAGGTTCTATAAAGTATGCCATGCTGTGTACCAGATCTATTGTATACCCTACACTGATTTTTGTAAGGGAGTACAATAGTTATCTAGGAGTAGATCACTGGACAGCGGTCAAAATTATGCTTAGTGGAATAAGGATATGTTTCTCGATTATGGAGGTGACAAAAGGTTCGTCGTAAAGGGTTATGTCGATGCAAGTTTTTGACACTGATCCAGATGACTCTAAGTCTCAATCTGGATACATATTGAAAGTGGGAGCTATTAGCTAGAGTAGCTCCGTGCAGAGCATTGTAGACATAGAATTTGCAAAATACTTACGGATCTGAATGTGACAGACCCGTTGACTAAAATTATCTCACAAGCAAAACATGATAACACCTTAGTACTCTTTGGGTGTTAATCACCTAGTGACGTGAACTAGATTATTTGACTCTAGTAAACCCTTTTAGTGTTGGTCATATGACGATGTGAACTATGGGTGTTAATCACATGGTGATGTGAACTATTGATGTTAAATCACATGGCGATGTGATCTAGATTATTGACTCTACTGGAAGTGGGAGACTGAAGGAAATATGCCCTAGAGGCAATAATAAAGTTATTATTTATTTCCTTATTTCATGATAAATGTTTATTATTCATGCTAGAATTGTATTAACCGGAAACATAATACATGTGTGAGTACATAGACAAACAGAGTGTCACTAGTATGCCTCTACTTGACTAGCTCGTTGATCGAAGATGGTTATGTTTCCTAACCATAGACAAAGAGTTGTCATTTGATTAATGAGATCACATCACTAGGAGAATGATGTGATTGACATGACCCATTCCGTTATCTTAGCACCCGATCATTTAGTATGTTGCTATTGCTTTCTTCATGACTTATACATGTTCCCATGACTATGAGATTATACAACTCCCGTTTACCGGAGGAACACTTTGTGTGCTACCAAACGTCACAACGTAACTGGGTGATTATAAAGGTGCTCTAAAGGTGTCTCCGAAGGTACTTGTTGGGTTGGCATATTTCGAGATTAGGATTTGACACTCCGATTGTCGGAGAGGTATCTCTGGGCCCTCTCGGTAATGCACATCACTATAAGCCTTGCAAGCAATGTGACTAATGAGTTAGTTGCGGATGATGTATTACGAACGAGTAAAGAGACTTGCTGGTAACGAGATTGAACTAGGTATTGAGATACCGACGATCGAATCTCGGGAAAGTAACATACCGATGACAAAGGGAACAACGTATGTTGTTATGCGGTCTGACCGATAAAGATCTTCGTAGAATATGTAGGAGCCAATATGGGCATCTAGGTCCCGCTATTGATTATTGACAAGAGAGGTGTCTCGTTCATGTCTACATAGTTCTCGAACCCGTAGGGTCCGCACGCTTAACGTTCGTTGACGATATAGTACTATGAGTTATGTATGTTGGTGACCTAATGTTGTTCGGAGTTTTGGATGAGATCACGGATATGACGAGGAACTCCGGAATGGTCCGAAAGTAAAGATTAATATGTGGATAGTAGTGTTTGATCTCCGGAAAGGTTCCGGAATCCATCGGAAGGGGTTCCGGATGTTTCCCGAAATGTTTGGGCACGAGAACACTTTATCTGGGCCAAAGGGAAAGCCCACGAGGTTTTTGGAAAACGCAAAGGAAGTTTTATGAGTCCGGGCTGACGCCAGGGTCCTCGGCGTCGGGTCCGACGCCGGAACCTCAAGGCGTCGCCCCGAGTCTGAGAAGGACTCTTGCCTTCGGGTGAAACCGACTTTGTGGAGGCTTTTACTCCAAGTTTCACCCTGTGGCTCAACATATAAATAGAGGGGTAGGGCTAGCACCCAAGACACATCAAGAAACACCAAGCCGTGTCCGCAACCCCGTCTCCTCTAGTTTATCCTCCGTCATAGTTTTCGAGTGCTTAGGCGAAGCCTGCGAGATTGTTCTTCACCAACATCGTCACCACGTCGTCGTGCTACCAGAACTCATCTACTACTTCGCCCCTCTTGCTGGATCGAGAAGGCGAGGACGTCACCGAGCCGAACGTGTGCAGAACTCGGAGGTGCCGTGCTTTCCGTACTTGGATCGGTCGGATCATGAAGACGTACGACTACATCAACCGCGTTGATATAACGCTTCCGCTTTCGGTCTACGAGGGTACGTGGACAACACTCTTCCCTCTCGTTGCTATGCATCACCATGATCTCGTGTGCGTAGGAAATTTTTGAAATTACTATGTTCCCCAACAGTTCGGGCCCTCTTGATGGAGGTAATACCCTACTTGCTGCTTGATTGACTTTGATGAGTATAGGGGTTACAAGAGTTGATCTACCATGAGATCATAATGGCTAAACCCTATATGTCTGGCCTGTATGATTATGATTGCCTCTACGGACTAAACCCTCCGGTTTATATAGACACCGGAGGGGGTAGGGTTATACAGAGTCGGTTTACAGTGAAAGGAATCTTCATATCCGCACGCCAAGCTTGCCTTCCAGGCCAAGGAGAGTCCCATCCGGACACGGGGGAAAGTCTTCCGTCTTGTATATTCCCAGCCCATTAGTCCGGCCCACATTACGTAGCCCGGACGCCTAGGACCCCATAATCCAGGACTCCCTCACTAGTTGAAGCCTGGATGGATCAGTCGAGAAGGGGAAGAACAATATTGGGGAATTGAGAGGAAGCCCTGGAACCAAATCTCCATGGAGGCGAGTTGCGGAGAGAAAGACATCCTCTCTCAAAGGAGAGACAAGCGTGAGAGACTGAGAGGTGCATTGCGCTGGGATGCTAGGGAGGACAATTGCCAATTCATGGATTGGGCTAGGACGCCAATAGTAGAAAATTTTATTCACTTTTGGAAGGGGGGGGGGGTGCTTTCCCCTTGGCCTCCACGACGCTCCGCCAGTGATATCAAGTATTAGACCCCAAGTACAAGGATATGATGTGTTTTACTTGTGTACAATTTTATTTTATGTCTTTATACTAATTTTGTAGATATAAAATAATTGAAAATCATAGTTAAAGTTGTACAGTGAAGACAAGAAAAGGTCGCGCCTTATATTTGGGGCGGCGGAGAAGTACAATTTAATTTTTCCATGTTAATTTGCATTTCAAAAACACAAGGCAAACTAAAATTGTATACAAAAACTAACCTTGAACTTTCTTTTAGCACATACAATAAAGCATATCTATACAAAACACTTTATTTTCATCACCGTAAGTTGCTTTTCAGTATATCCATCAAAATATATCCATGTGAAATTTAGTTTTGAAGGTCTCACGACGAGGAACATTAACAATACAAGAAAATCATGTCTTTTTTTCTTACGAAAAGCAAATGCCAACTCATAGGTATGTGCTAGAAAAGTAAGTTCATGCCCAAAACTTGTTTTTCATGGCAGAGAAAGAAAATATTTTACTAGAATGTGCCCATGTAAGATCTAGTTTTCAAGATCTCATCGCGAGGAACACAAGGATGAATGCGGATTTTCATTTGGTCAATTGGTTTCCATCATAGTGCATTCTTGAAAGTCTGGTATTATTTTGCATGGCGTTGATGTCATCTATTTTGTTTGTACATTAATATTTGGTAATTTCGAATATACTATGCTGCTTGGGTGAGGAGATATGCGGCTCCGCTGGAAGAAAAAAACGCACATGCACTACATAGCAATTGGGAATCTAGGGCCTGTTTGGTTCATGACGAACCCTGTCACAACTAAACCTTAGGCAATCTGTAGCTGCCACCCAAATTGTGGCGAACAAAATGACCATCATAAATGTGACAAGATTTGGCAAAACTAAGCCTGTGATATGTGGACCATATGGGTACAAAAGTCTCATAGCCCACAATTGTGACAATGAACCAAACATCTGCCCAACATGTTATGGCATGACTAAAGTTAGGCATGATAATAAGACTTGCAAACCCAACATGTCTCCAGTGATACACATTATGTCACATCACATAAGCTAAAGTAAAAAAAAATGTTGATCAGCACTTAGCTGAACTAAACAAAAAGTTCTTTAAAAGACCTTTCCGCAGTATACCCGCCAGCACCAAGTCTATATACATCATCAGCCAGGAGTCAGCTGGACCTAAGCTTTTCCCGTTCACCCGTGCACGCGCGCAGCATGTACAAAGCACGTTCGGGCCCTCGCCTAGATTCGGAAATGCACCGGATTCACTAATCACTGTGGCACCAGGTACGTAGTACTACGTACGGTCGATACTGATAACTGCCCCGTACCGCCGCGCGTGCCCGGCTGCAGCGCCAGCTTCGCGGTGTCCTTCCACAGCCGCGCCTCCATCTCCTTCTCCATCACGTTCCTCTCCGCGCGCCGCAGCGACACCTCCAGCTCCTCGATCCGCTCCCGGCTCCTCCGGTGCAGGAGCTCCTGCAGCCGCCTCTCCAGCTCCACCGCCGGCACCCCCTCGTCGCCGCGCTCCTCCTCCGACTCCTCCTGTCCGTCCTCTGAATCTCGCCACCGCCTCGCACTGTAGCCGCCTCTACCGGCTCCGGCTCCGGCTCCGAATCCCGCGTCCAGCTCGATGAACGACTCCCCGTCCGACGACGACTGCACTCAGAAAGACAACCCGCAATTATTTGCCTTCAGTTAACTGCTACGCAACATCATGAGCAAAAGTGCAGAACTCAAGGTATCCATGAGAGGAACCGGCCATTAGTAGTTTAATACCTCGGGTGTTCCTTGCTCGGTGTGGCAGTTGAGCTGGAACTGCGCCCCAGCCACATCCACGGCCATGGAGCTCGATGGGTCCACCACTTCAGACGAAGTCCCGCTGGCGCCGCTCGCGGTCTCCATGGCAGACGAGGAGGCGGCTGCGCGGCCACACGGTTCTCGCTCGAGGTCGAACAGCGGGTTTCCTGTCAGCGCGTAGAACGGCCCGTCTCTTCGTTTCCGCCCAGCACGCCTATCACGATGGAAATGGCGGCGACGCGCCGGTTCGCGAGAAGATGAAGAGGTGGCGCCGGCGTCTTGGCCGTCCGTGCGCGTACCGGATGAAGCGTGGCACTGGCACTGGCACTGGCACGGAGAAGCAGTCGTGGTGCCGACCTTCGTCGTCCTGACCACCAGCTGGTCCCTCATCTCCCGCAAGAGCGCCTCCATCTCCGCGCGCACCTCGGCCATCTTGTTGAGCTCGACACAGGTCTTCGCGAGGAGGAACAGGAGGCTCAGCCCCATGCCGGCCGATTCCGTCGACGACGCGCCGCTGCTCGCCGCTTTCCATCCTGCTGCTGCACGTACGCGACGACGCAATGACACGCAAAGTTTTCAATGATTGAGCAGACAGAGGCTAGCTGTAATGAAACTGAAACCACCAACGAGCGCACGCACCTGAGGAGTCGGTCGACGCGGCCTCGCTCTTCTCGGCGGCGACCTGATCCTTCCGTCCGCCGCCGCCTTTCCTGCCGAGCCTGACGAACCGAAGCCGCGCGCAGGTGAACATCGGGATGCGCAGCCGCGGCGTCCCGGGGGAAGGCGGTGAGGGCGGCATGGCGTCCTCCCCCGCCACCTCGTCTCCGCCGTCGCTGTCGACG
The DNA here is from genome assembly GCA_021605205.1 of Aegilops longissima. Lineage (NCBI taxonomy): Eukaryota > Viridiplantae > Streptophyta > Magnoliopsida > Poales > Poaceae > Aegilops > Aegilops longissima. The sequence goes on along the minus strand of CM038681.1, from coordinate 171,959,889 downwards.
AGGCAGTCGGAGATCCTCTTCTTCTTCTTGGTCGTCGTCCCCGCTGCTCCGTCAATGCCGCCCCCTATCGCTGATGCCATCGCGCACGAGAGCTACAGTCCGAAAGAGAGCGCGCGCGGGCAGAGAGAGGCCGAGAGAGAGCGAGAGAGATAGAGAGCAGAGGATGGGCAGGACGGCCGGCGGGCGTGGCGTGTGGAGAAAAGCAGCGAAGCGTGGGCGGGCGGTAGAGCAGCGGGGAGTGGCGTTGGTACGGTGTGGACGCGGGACACGTCGTGGCGCGCCTGTTGCCGGACTGTGGCAACTGCCCGGGGAAAACAACATTCCCTATACAAAATCCGTGGGTGGTCGGCCTGCGTCGTACGCGACGGAGGAAGTCGTTGGAAAGAACTGGATATAATGGCTCGAATGAGTGATCGAATCTTCTCACAACTGGGGTGTGCAGGGTTTGCGTTGGCCGGACGCTCTCGTCGCTGCTGAACTTCCGTGCGTGGTCGTGCTCAGGCCTCCAGGGCGTCCCTCACATCACGGTGGCACCCACCCTGGCCTGATGGCGCGGCACAGCAATAGCATCTCCTGTCGTGAGATCCTCCTGTGCAGTGCTCCCATGCCACTGCTGATATCCGTTCGTTAACTGCAGGCCACGGCGGATCTCACCGTCGCTCCGCCGCTTTCACTCTCGGCCGGCCGGCGAGAGCAGTTCCGTACTTGCGGAAATCGTTTAAAATAAGTGCAAGTGCAGTGACGTTGGCTGTCGCGTGGGATTATCAGTAAGCATATTACACTATACTAGGAGTACAAGATAATCTAGTCCTGCACTCCTACTAGCCTTGAAAGATGGTACCAAATCCAACATGGGCACCTCTCAATCTCATGCGTCACGTCACATCAGGCAGGACCCCCCGGCAACAGTTCCATTCCTCCAATCATTGATCGCCGATGCAGTTAACAGAGACTAGTACCGTATATTTTACTTCGAGGTACTTGAGACCCTGTCTGATTGGCAGCATGGCCACCACCGGCGCAAGACGCCGTGCCCGGCCGGCCCCCCCGCCGAGCCCCGCCAGAGACGACAGGACAAAGAAAACCATCGCAGCGCCGTGGGGGCGACCCATTCCGCAGCTCTGCCGACTTGCCGCCATCCTCCATGCATGAGTCCACAGACCAGTCCGCAGGCTCGCGACGGTACCAGTGTGGCAAGACGGCACCCGACAAAGCAAACGAGGCCGTCGCCGACGACGAGCCGCCCGGACACCGGCAGGGCTCTTATCCATCACCCCGGGTTTCTCTCCGATTTGACGAGCACATGTGTGCGTCCCTCTCGTTACGGCTGTTGGTGGATTTCGATGGATCCGGAGATTGGACGCTGGCGAGTCTCCGAGCGAGCCACGGAGTTGTGATTGATCGACGGGTCGGAAGGTCAGATCTAGCCTGTCGTGTTAGCGTGGTAGGGTGCAGCCTGCAGCGTGATTAAAGCCGGCGATTTCGCGGGCGGGGCGTCGGAATCGATCGACGAAGCTTCAGGCGAGCTTCCTTCGTGTGAGTATACTAGGAAACGCAAGATGTAAGTGTCATGCAGAAGCGTGGAAGCTATCGCTGGAACCATGTAAGTGGCACGCAACAAATGATATATAGAGCGGTTCCCTCGTGCGACTTTTAGTTACAACAACCAGAAAGAAGATTAAGAATTCGTTTTAAGTATTAGCATAATCAACGAAGAAGCAACTGAAGCCCTATACCTTTTGTATTCGTTTCCCCTTTAGTTAATAAGGTATAAGTTCAAACTTTAGCGTCAAAGTGGTCGTGCCGGAGTGGTTATCGGGCATGACTAGAAATCATGTGGGCTTTGCCCGCGCAGGTTCGAATCCTGCCGACCACGCCCTTTGTTTTCTCTCTCTCTCTATTCGGCTAGAAATAATATTATGCAGAGTAAACCATTTTTTGGCACAGTTTTTTAATAATTTTCTAAAACACTGGATTATTTTCTTTCAATAAAGATAATTCATGTGGGCTTTGCCCGCGCAGGTTCGAATCCTGCCGACCACGTCCTTTTTTTTTCTCTCTCTCTATTCGGCTAGAAATAATATTATGCAGAGTAAACCATTTTTTGGCACAGTTTTTTAATAATTTTCTAAAACACTGGATTATTTTCTTCCAATTTTCTTTCAATAATGATAATTCATGTGGGCTTTGCCCGCGCAGGTTCGAATCCTGCCGACCACGCCTTTTTTTTTTTTCTCTCTCTCTATTCGGCTAGAAATAATATTATGCAGAGTAAACCATTTTTTGGCACAGTTTTTTAATAATTTTCTAAAACACTGGATTATTTTCTTCCAATTTTCTTTCAATAATGATAATTCATAATTATTGTGTAACATCTTATGGCATAAGACAATAAGGTAGGAATATCTCAAAATTAATGTTCCATTTGGGAAAAATGTTCATGCAACTTGTCAAAGTTGTTACACTAGGTCACAGAAATTAGACGTGATACCCAGAAAAGAACTGTGCTACAAACAATGCAGAGTATACCAGGGCCAGGTGCTCCCGAGTATGGGAGTGGAGTTTTGGCTTCCGGGACCAGGTGCTCCCGATATCGGGCTCGTCCAGGATCGCGTAGGGATGTGTGTCGTGTATTACCTGGTTGCATACACGCGAATAGAAAAGCATGGGAAAAGGACATGTGTGCATAGTGTCAGAGAGCTGGCAGCGACGCACGTCCACTGGCCGTTAACGGCCGGCAAGCCTACCCATTACCTGGACCCACGAGTCAGCAGAGGGACACTTGGAAGCTCACCCGGTCCAGCAGGAGGGCGCGGTCCATTTTGTTGAGTAAAAGGGGATCGAAGGAAGAACAGAGTGGTGGGCGGGGGCGATGGCGGTGGCGGTTTGACGGTGGCTCAACCATAGCGATGGATTTCCTGGTGTCTCTGATTGATGGACAGTAATCATTGTTTAATTAGTAATTAGTTTGGTTTCTGCGTGAGTCAGCCGCCCGACCAGATAGCTTAGGGATTTGATCGAATCCTGCCGACCACGCCATTTTTCTCTCTCTCTCTATTCGGCTAGAAATAATATTATGCAGAGTAAACCATTTTTTGGCACAGTTTTTTTAATAATTTTCTAGAACACTGGATTATTTTCTTCCAATTTTCTTTCAATAATGATAATTTATAATTATTGTGTAACATCTTATGGCATAAGACAATAAGGTAGGAATATCTCAAAATTAATGTTCCATTTGGGAAAATTGTTCATGCAACTTGTCAAAGTTGTTACACTAGGTCACAGAAATTATACGTAATACCCAGAAAAGAACTGTGCTACAAACAATGCAGAGTATACCAGGGCCAGGTGCTCACGAGTATGGGAGTGGAGTTTTGGCTTACGGGACCAGGTGCTCCCGATATCTGGCTCGTCCAGGATCGCGTAGGGATGTGTGTCGTGTATTACCTGGTTGCATACACGCGAATAGAAAAGCATGGGAAAAGGACATGTGTGTATAGTGTCCGAGAGCTGGCAGCGACGCACGTCCACTGGCCGTTAACGGCCGACAAGCCTACCCATTACCTGGACCCACAAGTCAGCAGAGGGACACTTGGAAGCTCACCCGGTCCAGCAGGAGGGCGCGGTCCATTTTGTTGAGTAAAAGGGGATCGAAGGAAGAACAAAGTGGTGGGCGGGGGCGGTTTGACGGTGGCTCAACCATAGCGATGGATTTCCTGGTGTCTCCGATGGACAGTAATCATTGTTTAATTAGTATTTAGTTTGGTTTCTGCCCGCGTGAGTCAGCCGCCCGACCAGATAGCTTAGGGATTTGATTGAATGCTAGCAGGTTGCACATCTTCTAAGATGAGGCCTCTAGCGCAGCGGCGATATTGGAGATGATTGGAGGTGGTGGTCGTGGAGGGGAGCAGTCAACCAATGGATCTCGTGGTGTGGTGGTCTGTAGATTAGGCCGCAGCTCACCTGGGCACTGTGCTATCCTGTTTGGAGAGGAAGCAACTGTTGATGCCGCCTGCTGCGCCATATCCTGTTTCACCGAGAGTGAAGGTGATAACGCTGATGCAATTGAACATGGGGGCATTGAGTCTCATCTGGATAGCTACCAGGAAGTTGTTATGGAAGATAGGACAGGAAGTGCAGATGTAGGGTCTGCCAGCGCGTTAAAAAGTATGAACCAATTGCTTGGCTAAAACTGGGGTTGTACATGATATGAATATTTTGTGTGGGGAAGATGGAGCATAACCAGACTATATGATTTTGTAGGGATAACTTGCTTTGGCTATGTTATTTTGATAAGACATAATTGCTTGGTTAGCATGCTTGAAGTATTATTGTTTTTATGTCAACATTAAACTTTTATCTTGAATCATATTAAATCTGAACATTCGTGTCACAATAATAAGAATTACATTGAAATTATGCTAAGTAGCATTCCACATCAAAAATTCTGTTTTTATCATTTACCTACTCGAGGACGAGCATGAATTAAGCTTGGGGATGCTTGATACGTCTCCAACGTGTCTATAATTTTTGATTGTTCCATGCTATATTATATTCTGTTTTGGACATTATTGGGCTTTATTATACACTTTTATATTATTTTTAGGACTAACCTATTAACCGGAGGCCCAACCCAGAATTGCTGTTTTTTGCCTATTTCAGAGTTTCGCAGAAAAAGAATATCAAACGGAGTCCAAACGGAATGAAACCTTCGGGAACGTGATTTTTGGAACGAACATGATCCAGAGGACTTGGACCCTACGTCAAGAAAGCAACTAGGAAGGCACGAGGTAGGGGGCGCACCTACCCCAGCGCGCCTCCACCCTCGTGGGGCCCATGTTGCTCCACCGACGCATTTCTTCCTCCTATATATACCTCACGCACCCCAAACTACCAGACACGTAGCCAAAAACCTAATTCCACCGCCGCAACCTTCTGTACCGTGAGATCCCATCTTGGGGCCTTTTTCGGAGCTCCGCCGGAGGGGGCATCGATACGAAGGGCTTCTACATCAACACCATAGCCTCTCCGATGATGTGTGAGTAGTTTACCTCAGACATTCGGGTCCATAGTTATTAGCTAGATGGCTTCTTCTCTCTCTTTGGATCTCAATACAATGTTCTCCCCCTCTCTTGTGGAGATCTATTCGATGTAATCTTCTTTTGTGGTGTGTTTGTTTAGACCGATGAATTGTGGGTTTATGATCAAGTTTATCTATGAACAATATTTGAATCTTCTCTGAATTCTTTTATGTATGATTGGTTATCTTGGCAAGTCTCTTCGAATTATCAGTTTGGTTTGGCCTACTAGATTGATCTTTCTTGCAATGGGAGAAGTGCTTAGCTTTGGGTTCAATCTTGCGGTGTCCTTTCCCAGTGATAGTAGGGGCAGCAAGGCACGTATTGAATTGTTGCCATCGAGGATAACAAGATGGGGTTTATATCATATTGCATGAGTTTATCCCTCTACATCATGTCATCTTACTTAAAGTGTTACTCTGTTCTTTTGAACTTAATACTCTAGATGCATGCTGGATAGCGGTTGATGTGTGGAGTAATAGTAGTAGATGTAGGCAGGAGTCGGTGTCGCGGACATGATGCCTATATATATGATCATACCTAGATATTCTCATAACTATGCTCAATTCTGTCAATTGCTCAACAGTAATTTGTTTACCCACCGTAATACTTATGCTCTCGAGAGAAGCCACTAATGAAACCTATGGCCCCTGGGTTTATTTTCCATCATATTAATCTTCCAACACTTAGCTATTTTTATTCTTTTATTTTACTTTGCATCTTTATCATAAAAATACCAAAAATATTATCTTATCATATCTATCAGATCTCATTTTTGTAAGTGACCGTGAAGGGATTGACAACCCCTTTAGTGTGTTGGTTGCGAGGATTTTATTTGTTTGTGTAGGTGCGAGGGACTCGTGCGTGGACTCCTACTGGATTGATACCTTGGTTCTCAAAAACCGAGGGAAATACTTACGCTGCTTTACCGCATCACCCTTTCCTCTTCAAGGGAAAACCAACGCAGTGCTCAATAGGTAGCAGGCCCCCTGGCAGGCCTCCGGTGCCCATCTTCTGCTATATGAGGTCTTTCGTTCGAGAAAAAATCATAAGCAAGCTTACGGAATGAAACTCCGCCGCCACGAGGTGGAACCTTGGCGGAACCAATCTAGGGCTCCGGCGGAGCTGTTCTGCCGGGGAAACATCCCTCCGGGAGGGGGAAATCATCACCATCGATCCTCTCATTGGGAGGGGGTCAATCTCCATCAACATCTTCACCAGCACCATCTCGTCTCAAACCCTAGTTCATCTCTTGTATCCAATCTTTGTCTCAAAACCTTAGATTGGTACCTATGGGTTGCTAGTAGTGTTGATTACTCTTTGTAGTTGATGCTAGTTGGTTTATTCGGTGGAAGATCATATGTTCAGATCCTTTATGCATATTAATACCTTCTGATTATGAACATGAATATGATTTGTGCGTAGTTACGTTTGTTCCTGAGGACATGGGAGAAGTCTTGCTATAAGTAGTCATGTGAATTTGGTATTCGTTCGATATTTTGGTGAGATGTGTGTTGTCTTTCCTCTAGTGCTGTCATGTGAACGTTGACTACATGACACTTCACCATTGTTTGGGCCTAGAGGAAGGCATTGGGAAGTAATAAGTAGATGATGGGTTCCCAGAGTGACAGGAGCTTAAACCCTAGTTTATGAGTTGCTTCGTAAGGGGCTGATTTGGATCCACATGTTTCATGCTATGGTTAGGTTTACCTTAATACTTCTTTTGTAGTTGCGGATGCTTGCAATAGGGGTTAATCATAAGTGGGATGATTGTCCAAGGAAGTGTAGTACCCAAGCACCGGTCCACCCACATATCAAATTATCAAAGTACCGAACGCGAATCATATGAACGTGATGAAAACTAGCTTGACGGTAATTCCCATGTGTCCTCGGGAGCGCTTTCCTTTATATAAGAGTTTGTCCAGGCTTGTACTTTGCTACAAAAAGTATTGGGCCATATTCATGCACCTTTTTTACTGTTATTACTTGTTATCCGTTACAAATTACCTTATCACAAAACTATCTGTTACCGATAATTTCAGTGCTTGCAGAGAATACCTTACTGAAAACTGCTTATCATTTCCTTCTGCTCCTCGTTGGGTTCGACACTCTTACTTATCCAAAGGACTACGATAGATCCCCTATACTTGTGGGTCATCAAGACTCTTTTAAAGCGCCGCTGCGTGGAGTGAAGCGCCTTTGGTAGGTGGAATTTGGTAAGGAAAAATTTATATAGTGTGCTGAAATTTACCTTCACTTGTTACTATGGAACATAATCCTCTGAGGGGCTTGTTCGGGGTATCTTCACCCTGACCAGTAGAGCAAAGAGTTGCTCCTCAACCTACTGAACCTACTGAAAATGTTTACTTTGAAATTCCTTCGGGTATGATAGAGAAACTGCTAGCTAATCCTTTCACAGGTGATGGAACATTACATCCTGATTTGCACCTAATCTATGTGGACGAAGTTTGTGGATTATTTAAGCTTGCAGATATGCCCGAGGATGTTATCAAGAAGAAGGTCTTCCCTTTATCTTTTAAGGGAAAGGCATTGACATGGTTTAGGCTATGTGATGATATGGGATCATGGAACTACAACCAATTGGAATTGGAATTTCATCAGAAGTTTTATCCTATGCATCTTGTTCATCGTGATCTTCATTATATATATAATTTTTGGCCTCGCGAAGGAGAAAGCATCGCTCAAGCTTGGGGGAGGCTTAAGTCAATGTTATATTCATGCCCCAATCATGAGCTCTCAATAGAAATTATTATTCAAAAAATTTATGCTCGGCTTTCTCTCAATAATCGCTCCATGCTCGATACTTCTTGTACTGGTTCTTTTGTGATGAAGACTATTGAATTCAAATGGAATTTATTGGAGAGAATTAAACGCAACTCTGAAGATTGGGATCTTGACATAGGTAAGGAGTCAGGTATAACCCCAAAGTTTGATTGTGTTAAATCTTATGGATACTGATGCCTTTCATGAATTTAGCACCAAATATGGACTTGACTCTGAGATAGTAGCTTCTTTCTGTGAATCCTTTGCTACTCATGTTGATCTCCTTAAGGAGAAGTGGTTTAAATATAATCCTACCATTGAAGTAAAAGTAGTTGCACCTATTAAAGTTGAATAAAAGACTATCACTTATAATGTTGATCCTGTTGTTCCTACTGCTTACATTGAGAAACCACCTTTCCCTATTAGAATAAAGGAACATGCTAAAGCTTCAATTTTGGTTCGTAAGAGTAATACTAGAACACATACACCCCCTGAGAAAATTAAAGTTGAACCTAGTATTGCTATTGTTAAAGATCTCTTGGCCGATAATATTGATGGGCATGTTATTTACTTCTGTGATGAAGCTGCTAGAATTGCTAGATCTGATACTAAAAATAAACATAGACCTGTTGTAGGCATGCCTGTTATTTCTGCTAAAATAGGAGATCATTGCTATCATGGCTTATGTGATATGGGTGCTAGTGCAAGTGCAATACCTCATTCATTATACAAAGAAATTATGCATGATATTGCGCCTGCTGAGATAGAGGAAATAGATGTTACAATTAAGCTTGCCAATAGAGATACTATTTCACCAGTTGGGATTGTTAGAGACGTTGAAGTCTTGTGTGGGAAACTTAAATACCCTGCTGATTTTCTTGTTCTTGGTTCCCCACAAGATGACTTTTGTCCCATTATATTTGGTAGACCCTTCTTGAATACTGTTAATGCTAAGATAGACTGCAAAAAGGATGTTGTTACTATTGGTTTGGGGGATATGTCTCATGAGTTTAATTTTGCTAAATTTCGTAGACAACCCCATGATAAAGAATTGCCTAGTAAACATGAAATTATTGGTCTTGCTTCTATTGCCGTGCCTCCTAATGATCCTTTAGAACAATATTTGCTCGATCATGAAAATGATATGTTTATGAATGAAAGAAGGTAAATAGATGAAGTATTCTTTAAACAGGGACCTATTTGAAACACAAATTACCTGTTGAAATCCTAGGGGATCCTCCTCCACCCAAGGGTGATCCCGTGTTTGAGCTTAAACCATTACCTAATACTCTTAAATATGCATATCTTGATGAGAAAAAGATATATCCTATTATTATTAGTGCTAACCTTTCAGAGCATGAAGAAAAGAAATTATTGAAAACTCTGAAGAAGCACCATGCTGCTATTGGATATACTCTTGATGATCTTAAGGGCATTAGTCCCACTCTATGCCGGCACAAAATAAAATGGGATAAAGACGCTAGCAGATGTAGGGGAATTGTAGGTGTACTGGCCTATCTATCGGTTAAGGGGACCTCTTCGGAAAGAATATGTGTCAATCATCTAGTTCTCAAACATCAGGCAGTGCATGGAATTCAACGGAGGAGATCGAGTCTTGTGGGGAAAAGTGCGCAAACCTCTACAGAGTGTAAAAACTAATGATGATTAGTCGTGTCCCCGGTTATGGACAACTTTGAGTATCTAGAAGTGATTATTGGTTGATTTCATCACGTTACTTAATTAATGTATTGGGTTATTAATGATTTGGGAATTTTGGGGTTGAGTTGAAGGAACCTTCTCAATAATGACATAAACTCGGTAGTAAAATAAAATTTATTCCTTTGTTATAGGGAAAAATTAGCTTTATGCAAAATTAAACTTGGAGCCTCCACTAGCCAAATATGCATATAGAGATAGATATTTTCATTATTAATCTATGGTGTGAATTTGCCAGTACATTCAATGTACTGACCTACATGGCTGCAACGTCTCATGTTGCAGGAATCTTACGATGAGTAAATGATATGTTAGGGTTACGATGTCTACACTCAACTTTGTCGTTGGTGTTGTTGGGACTCCACAACTTTGTTGTAACTTCCACTATATGGATTGAGGTAATAGTATTTACGTTACTTTATACATGTGATTTACCTCTGTTTTAAATCCTCGAGTAATGTGTGTGTCAGCATACTGATCCAGGGATGACACTTAAGCACAGAGACTTCGGTCCATTCGGGTCGGGTCGCTACAAGGGTTTGTCAGTTTCTTTATTGCACTTAGTATACATGCATGCCTGTCATGAAGATTAGGTTTATCCTTCACAACTGCTATTTCCAATTGCCTAAAGAACCATGTCCAACTTTCAATGTTCTCACTCTCCACAAATGCAAATGCAAGTGGGACAACTTGATTTTGGCCGTGTTGACCATTGGCTGTCGGGATCTGACCCTTGTACTTTCTAGTGAGAATAGTGCCATCTACACATTTCACCGGTCGACAATGCCTAAAAGCTTTGATGCATACACCAAAAGATAAGAACAGTCGATGCAGCACCCTCATAGTTGGGAACTCTGGCATGAAGAGGTCTTGGATGTCGACATAGGTGCCAGGATTCTGGTCCTTCAGTGTGTGGAGGAGCCGGACAACAGAGTTATCATCTAAATAAGAACCATATCTGCTCTCAAGCACCCTATGCTTAGCCCTCCAAGCCATGCCATAAGAAATTATTTACTTGAACCTCACGAAGACTCTTGTCTGGATAGCCTTCACTTCCATCGCTTTGCTCTCCACTATCTCACTGTAAAAAAATGAGCAATAAGCATGGACGGAAGATTGCCATGATCTTGGGGGATGTAGGGAATAAGACATGTGTGATGAACTAAGTCATTGATCAACCAACTTGTGCCATACTAAGGGAGATAACCATGCACCCTGGCGGGACAACCTGTGTTCGTCCATACCATTGTCAAGTATTTCTAACTTGACACATGAGCTCTGAAAACCCTTTGTGTGGACATTGCCCATTGAATGATTGTGTCCTTCAGAGCGTCCTTGTTGGGATACATAGCACTCGTCGCAATGTTGTTCTGGTGATATTGCTAGGCAGAATCTTGCCCATCATTCACGGTCATTGCAGATGAGAAGTCATGATTCCATGATGCAGGATTCGGCACATCCTCCGCGTTCTCTTGTTCATCCGACTCGTTGGAATCATCGGCATGACCAATGCTAACATCTGTATCTTCATGTTCCATCTGGTTTTGCATGTGCCCATCTGATACATCTCCATCGTATCTACTTTTCCTAAAGCTTTTGCTCTTATTTTGAATGAAACTAACCTGGACTAGCGTTGTTTTCAGCAGAACTGCCATGGTGTTGTTTTTGTGCAGAAATAAAAGTTCTCAAAATTGGACAAAACTTTTTAGAGAATTATTTTGGAATATATATGAATTTCTGGAACCAAGACCCACCAGAAGGGGGACCTAGCTTCCCACTAGGCACCAGGGCATGCCAGCCCCCTCTAGCGCGCTCTGGTGGGTAGTAGGGCCCACAAGGCTCCGCATGCCCTAATTCCAACTCTATAAATCCTATTGTGGAGAAAAATAAGAGAGGAAGTTTCATCGCGTTTTACGATACAGAGCCGCCGCTGATGACCCAAAAGTATAGGGGATCTATCGTAGTCCTTTCGATAAGTAAGAGTGTCGAACCCAACGAGGAGCAGAAGGAAATGACAAGCGGTTTTCAGCAAGGTATTCTCTGCAAGCACTGAAATTATCGGTAAAAGATAGTTGTGTGATAAGATAATTCATAACGGGTAACAAGTAATAAAAGTAAACAAGGTGCAACAAGGTGGCCCAATCCTTTTGTAGCAAAGGACAAGCCTGGACGAACTCTTATATAAAGCAAAGCGCTCCCGAGGACACATGGGAATTGTTGTCAAGTTAGTTTTCATCATGCTCATATGATTCACGTTCGTCACTTTGATAATTTGATATGTGCGTGGACTGGTGCTAGGGTGCTGCCCTTCCTTGGACAAGCCTCCCACTTATTATTAATCCCTCTCACAAGCATCCGCAACTACGAAAGAAGAATTAATATAAATCTAACCATAGCATGAAACATATGGATCCAAATCAGCCCCTTAAGAAGCAACGAATAAACTAGGGTTTAAGCTTCTGTCACTCTAGCAACCTATCATCTACTTATTACTTCCCAATGCGTTCCCCTAGGACCAAACAATGGTGAAGTGTCACGTAGTCGACGTTCACATAACAACACTAGAGGAAACACAACATACATCTCACCATAATATCGAACGAATACCAAATTCACATGATTACTTATAGCAAGACTTACCCCATGTCCTCAGGAACAAACGTAACTACTCACAAAGCATATTAATGATCAATATTAGAGGAGTATTAATTATCATTAAGGATATGAAATAATAATCTTCCACCAAATAAATCAACTAGCATCAACTACAAGGAGTAATCAACACTACTAGCAACCTACGGGTACCAATCTGAGGTTTTGAGACAAAGATCGGATACAAGAGATGGACTAGGGTTTGAGAGGAGATGGTGCTGGTGAAGATGTTGATGGATATTGACCCCCTCTCGATGAGAGGATCATTGGTGATGATGATGGCTTCGATTTCCCCATCCAGGAGGGATGTTTCCTCGCCAGAACAGCTCTGTCGGAGCCCTAGATTGGTTCTACCCAGGTTCCGCCTCGAGACGGCAGCGCTTCGTCCCGAAAGCTTCCTTCTGATTTTTTTCCAGGTCAAAACACACCATATAGCAAAAGATGGGCGTCGAAGGCTTGCCAGTGGGCCCACAAGGACGGGGGGCGCACCCTCCACCCTTGTGGCTGGCTGGTGGCCCCCCTCTGGTACTTTCTTCACCCAATATTTTTTATATAGTCAAAAAATATTCTCCGTGAAGTTTCAGGACTTTTGGAGTTGTGCAGAATAGGTCTCTAATATTTGCTCCTTTTCCAGCTGCCGGCATTCTCCCTCTTCATGTAAACCTTATAAAATAAGAGAGAAAAGGCATAAGTATTGTAATATAATGTGTAATAATAGCCCATAATGCAATAAATATCGATATAAAAGCATGATGCAAAATGGACGTATCAACTCCCCCAAGCTTAGACCTTGCTTATCCTCAAGCGAAAGCCGAAATTGAAAAATATGTCCACATATTTAGATATAGAGGTGTCGATAAAATAAAATACTGACATGAGGGCATCATGATCATCTTTAGAACAACAATACATAATGCCATATAATTTCTTATGCTAAAGTAAGAATTCATTCACAAGATAAAGTATGAATCAGAAACTTCATTGAAAACTAACAAACTATGATCTCAATCATTGAAGCAATTGCAATTTATCATAACATCGGAAAGAGTCAATAATAGAGCTTTTCAGCAAGTCCACATACTCAACTATCATTTAATCTTTCACAATTGCTAACACTCATGCGATACTTATGGGTTCAAAGCTTCAATCGGAAACAGAGAAAGATAGGGGCTTATAATTTCGCCTCCCAACCTTTTACCTCAAGGGTAATGTCAACAATAATACTTTATGATAACCTACATCCGAGTGGATATATATATTCGGATCTCTCCAACACATAGTGCTTGCCAAAGGAAAAGTGTAAAAAGGGATGGTGATGATCACCATGAGTCTTGTATAAGGGTAGACGATATAAGTAAAAGATAGGCTCTTCGCAGAGGGAAGCAGAGGTTGTCATGCGCTTTTATGGTTGGATGCACAAAATCTTAATGCAAAAGAACGTCACTTTAAATTGCCGCTTGTGATAAGGACCTTTATTATGCAGTCTGTCGCTTTTATTTCTTCCGTATCACAAGTTCGTATAAAGCCTATTTTCTTCACACTAATAGATCATACATATTTAGAGAGCAATTTTTATTGCTTGCACCGATGACAACTTAAAGGATCTTACTCAATCCATAGGTAGGTATGGTGGACTCTCATGGCAAAACTGGTTTAAGGGATGTTTGGAAGCACAAGTAGTATCTCTACTTGGTGCAAAGAATTTGGCTAGCATGAGAGGGAAAGGCAAGATCAACATGTTGGATGATCCATGACAATATAACTTCTATTCGGATATAATAAAACATAACCCATTATGTTGTCTTCCTTGTCCAACATCCACTTTTTAGCATGTCATATTTTAATGAGTGCTCACAATTACAAAAGATGTCCAAGATAGTATATTTATATGTGAAGCCTCTCTTTCTTTATTACTTCCTGTTAATTGCAACAGTGACCAAAACTTTGTTTGTCAACTCTCAACAACTTTTATTCACCATACTCTTTATATGTGAAGTCATTACTCTCCATAAGATCAATATATGATCTTTCTATTTCTTTTTGTTCTTTCTTTAATTTAATCCCCTCAAGATCATAGCAAGAAAGCAAAGCCCTCAACTCCAAACTACACTTTATTATATATAACTCACGAACTTGATTACATAGATAGAGATCGAAACAAAACTCAAAGCTAGATGATACTAAAAAGCTTTTTTCTACTAGATCAAGATATAACCAAAAGGATCGAACTAAGAAAAATGATAAAGACAAAGGTGTGATGGTGATACGATACCGGGGCACCGCCCCCAAGCTTGGCAGTTGCCAAGGGGAGTGCCCATACCCATGCATTTTATGTCTCTTTCTTCGGGGGTGATGATGATGGAGTTGTTGATGAAGTAGGTTTGTCCTCCATCTTCCAAGGCATAGGCTCACCATCATAGAAACATGAACGAGTCTCTAGGATCCTCAAATTTGCAGCCAAGCTCATCCTCTTAAATCTGTATTCATACTCACAGTTTTGGTTTTGCAGGTCATAGATCTGGGCTTGGAGATGCTCGATTTTCTCATGAAGCTTGAAGATGGCCTCCCCAATGTTCTCGGCATCCAGCTTGTGATTGTTCGCAAACTCCGCAATCATCATGTGATTGGCTTCGAGTCCATGTTCCACCATCCCTTGGCACTTCAAAACTTGCTGCTCCATCGCTTTGAGTCTTGTCTCCACACTTCTGGTCTTCTTCGGCCCCTCAACACCGCGAATGTGCAAGACTCCCTCACGCGTCTCAATGGTTTGAGGGTGTCGCAGCAACTCCGCGAGGTAAGGGTTGATGACCTTCTCAAAACAATTGTCCTTGGGGGCGCTTGGAGACGTCGTGTTGATCTAGATATGGCAGAAAAACAGCTCGAAACAAAAACAGGAGATATTTTCGTGGTACGGTGGTCAAAAACTTCGGGAGATTATATAATGAATTTTTACCGACCATAAGAAGTATTGTGCAAGAAAATAGAGTCCGGAGGGCACACGAGGTGGCCACAAGGTCGGGGGGCGCGCCCTCCACCCTTGTGGTGGCCTCGTGTCTCTTTTCGACTACTTTTAATTTTCCTAATTTTTTAAATATCCCAAAACGGAGAAAAATTATCATTGGAAATGTTTTGGAGTCGGTTTACTTACCGTACCACAAACCTATTCCTTTTCGGAGTCTAAAACGTTCTGGAAAGTGTCCCTTATGTATTCCTCCGGGGTTATGGTATCAATTATATTGGTCTCAACATTTCTGGAAGTACCTGAAATATAATGCTTGATTCTTTGATCGTTTACCACCTTCGGATTTGTGCCTTCGGCGTTGTTGATCTTTATGGCACCGGAACGATAGACCTCCTCGATAATGTAAGGACCTTCCCATTTAGAGAGAAGCTTTCCTGCAAAAAATCTTAAACGAGAGTTGTATAGCAAAACATGATCACCTACATTAGACTCAGGTTTTTGTATCCTTTTGTCATGCCATCTTTTAACTTTTTCTTTAAACAACTTGGCATTCTCATAGGCTTGGGTTCTCCATTCATCAAGTGAGCTAATGTCAAATAACTTCTTCTTACCGGCAAATTTGAAATCACAATTGATCTCTTTAACAACCCAATATGCCTTATGTTCTAGTTCAAGAGGTAAGTGACATGCTTTTCCATAAACCATTTTATACGAAGACATACCCATAGGGTTCTTATAAGCAGTTCTATAAGCCCATAATGCATCATCAAGTTTCTTAGACCAATTCTTTCAAGATCTATTAACAGTCTTTTGCAAATCAATTTAATCTCTCTATTGCTCAATTCTACTTGACCACTAGACTGAGGATGATATGGAGATGCAATTACATGGTTAACATCATACTTAGCGAGCATTTTACGGAAGGCACCATGAATAAAATGTGAACCACATCAGTCATTAAATATCTGGGGACTCCAAACCTCGAAAAAATAACTTCTTTAAGCATCTTAATAGAAGTGTTATGATCAACACTACTAGTTGGAATAACTTCTACCCACTTAGTAACATAATCAACAGCGACTAAAATATGTGTATACCCATTAGAGGAAGGAAAAGGTCCCATATAATCAAGGCCCCAAACATAAATTGGTTCAATAACAAGTGAATAATTCATAGGCATTTCCTGACATCTACTAATATTGCCAATTCTTTGGCATTTATCACAAGACAAGACACACTTACAATCATCCTTGAAGAGAGCAGGCCAATAAAAACGAGATTTTGCAATACCTTATGTGCAGTTCTATCTCCAGCGTGGTGTCCCCCGTAAGACTCCGGGTGGCACTTGAGTAGGATCTGTCCCTGTTCATTCTCAGGCACACGACATCTAATAACACCATCTACTCCTTCTTTATAAAGGCGTGGGTCATCCCAAAAGTAATGTCTTAAATCATAGAAAACTTCTTATTTTGTTGGTATGTGAAACTAGGTGGTATAAATTTAGCAACAATATAATTAGCATAATCAGCATACCATGGAGTATTACGAGAAGCATTTATAATAGTTAATTGCTCATCAGGAAAGCTATCATCAATAGGCCGTGGGTCATCAAGAACATTTTCTAACCTAGACAAGTTGTCTGCAACGGGGTTTTCAGCTCCTTTTCTATCATATGCAAATAAACTTCTTGTAGCAAGAGAACCCATCTAATAAGTCTAGGTTTAGCATTTTTCTTTTCCATAAGATATTTAATAGCAGCATGATCAGTGTGAATAGTTACTTTGGAATCAACAATATAAGATCTGAACTTATCACACGCAAAAACAATTGCTAAAAATTCTTTTTCAGTAGTAGCATAGTTTCTCTGGGCACGGTCTTGAGTTTTACTAGCATAATGGATGGCATTTAATTTCTTATCAACTCTTTGTCCTAGAACAACACCAACAACATAATCACTAGGATCACACATAATTTCAAAGTGTAAATTCCAATCAGGTGGCTGAACAATAGGTGCAGAAATCAAGGCTTTCTTAATTATTTCAAATGCTTCTACACAATCATCATCAAAAACAAAAGGAACATCTTTTTGCAAAAGATTAGTGAGAGGCCTAGAAATTTTATAAAAGTCTTTAATAAACCTCCAATGGAAACCAGCATGACCAAGGAAACTTCTTATACCTTTGATATCTTTAGGACACGACATCTTTTCAATAGCATCTACTTTAGCTTTATCAACTTCAATACCTCTTTCAGAAATTTCATGCCCTAAGACTATACCTTCATTAACCATAAAGTGGCACTTCTCCCAATTCAAGACAAGATTAGTTTCTTCACATCTCTGCAAAACTCGATCAAGGTTGCTTAAGCAATCATCAAAAGAAGTTTCATAAACAAAGAAATCATCCATGAAAACCTTAACAATCTTTTCACAAATCAAGGAATATATCTATCATACATCTTTGAAAGGTAGGAACTGCATTGCATAAGCCAAAAGGCATATGTCTATAAGTAAAGGTACCGAAAGGGCAAGTAAAAGTGGTATTTTCTTGGTCATTTTTTGACACAGGGATTTGAGAGAAACCAGAATAACCATCTAGAAAGCAAAAATGTGTATGTTTGGATAGTCTTTCTAGCATTTGATCAATAAAAGGTAGAGGGTAATGATCTTTCGTAGTAGCTTTATTTAATTTGCGAAAATCAATTACCATTCTTTAACCTGTAACAATTCTTTATGGAATCAATTCATTCTTTTCATTAGGAACAACAGTAATACCTCCCTTCCTAGGGACACAATGAACATGACTTACCCATTTACTATCAGCAATAGGATAAATTATACCTACCTCCAGAAGCTTTAGTATTTCATTTCTTACCATTTCTTTCATCTTAGGATTTAACCGTCATTGGTGATCAACAACTGGTTTAGCATCATGCTCCAAATTAATGTTGTGCTGACATAGAGTGGGACTAATGCCCTTAACATCATCAAGAGTATATACAATAGCGACACAATGCTTTTTCAGAGTTTTCAATAATTTCTTTTCTTCATGCTCTGAAAGGTTAGCACTAATAATAACATGATATATCTTATTTTCATCAATATAAGCATATTTCAAAGTATCAGGTAATTGTTTGAGCTCAAACACGGGATCACCCTTGGGTGGAGGGGGATCCCCAAGGATTTCAATAGGCAAATTGTGTTTCAAAACAGGCCCTTGATTAAAGAATATTTCATCTATTTCCCTTCTTTCATTCATAAACATATCATTTTCATGGTCTAGCAAATATTGTTCTAAAGGATCAGTAGGAGGCACGGCAATAGAATCAAGACCAATAATTTCGTCCTTACTAGGCAATTCTTTATCATGGGGTTGTCTACGGAATTTAGAGAAATTAAAATCATGAGACATATCCCCTAAACCAACAGTAACAATATCTTACTCACAGTCTATCTTAGCATTAACAGTGTTGAAGAAAGGTCTACCAAATATAATGGGACAAAAATTATCTTGTGGGGAATGCAAGAACAAGAAAATCAGTAGGGTATTTTATTTTCCCACACAAGACTTCAACGTCTCTAACAATCCCAATTGGTGATATAGTATCTCTATTAGCAAGCTTAATAGTGACATCAATATCTTCTATCTCATCAGGTGCATTATCATTCATAATTTATTTATATAAGGAATAAGGAATTGCACTCACACTAGCACCCACATCACATAAGCCCTGGTAACAATGATCTCCTATTTTAACGGAAACAACAGGCATGCCAACAACAGATCTATGTTTATCTTTCATATAGGGTTTGACAATTCTAGCAGCTTCATCACAGAAATAAATAACATGCCCATCAATATTATCAACCAAGAGATCTTTAACCATAGCAATACTAGGTTCAACTTTAATTTGTTCAGGGGGTGTAGGTGTTCTATTATAAGTCCTATGAACCATAGTTGAAGCTTTAGTATGATCCTTTATTCTAACAGGAAAAGGTGGTTTCTCAATATTAGCAGTAGGAACAATAGGATCAACATTATAAGTAATAGTTTCTTCTTCAACTTTAATAGGTTCTACTACTTTAACTTCAATGGGAGGATGGTATTTGAACCACTTATCCTTAGGGAGATCAACATGAGTAGCAAATGATTCATAGAAAGAAGCTACTATTTCAGAGTCAAGTCCATATTTAGTGCTAAAATCACGAAAAGCATTGGTATCCATAAAAGATTTAACACAATCAAACTTAAGGTTTATACCTGACTCCTTACCTTCGTCGAGTTCCCAATCTTCAGAGTTGTGTTTCATTATTTCCAATAAATCCCACTTGAATTCAATATCCTTCTTCATAGAAGAACCAGTACAAGAAGTATCGAGCATGGATCGATCATTATGAGAAAGCCGAGCATAAAAGTTTTGAATAATAATTTCTCTTGAGAGCTCATGATTGGGGCATGAATATAACATTTGACTTAAGCCTCCCCCAAGCTTGAGCGATACTTTCTCCTTCATGAGGCCAAAAATTAGATATATAACTCTGATCACGATGAACCAAATGCATAGGATAAAACTTCTAATGAAATTCCAATTTCAATCGGTTGTAGCTCCATGATCCAATATCACCACATAGCCTATACCATGTCAATGCCTTTCCCGTCAAATATAAAGGGAAGACCTTCTTATTGACAACATCCTCGGGCATACCTGCAAGCTTAAATAATCCACAAACTTCATCCACATAGATTAAGTGCATATCAGGATGTACTGTTCCATCTCCTGCATAAGGATTAGCTAGCAGTGTCTCTATCGTACCCGAAGGAATTTCAGAATAAATATTTTCAGTAGGTGCAGTAGGTTGAGGGGCATCTCTTTGATCTTCTGGTCGAGGTGAAAATACCCCGAACAAGCCCTCAAAATATTATTTTCCATAGTAACAAGTGACAGCAAATTTCAGCACACTATATAAATGTTTCCTTACCAAATTCCACTTACCAAAGGCGCTTCCCTCCCCGGCAACGGTGCCAGAAAAGAGTCTTGATGACCCACAAGTATAGGGGATCTATTGTAGTCCTTTCGATAAGTAAGAGTGTCGAACCCAACGAGGAGCAGAAGGAAATGGCAAGCGGTTTTCAGCAAGGTATTCTCTGCAAGCACTGAAATTATCGATAACAGATAGTTGTGTGATAAGATAATTCGTAACGGGTAACAAGTAATAAAAGTAAACAAGGTGCAGCAAGGTGTCCCAATCCTTTTGTAGCAAAGGACAAGCCTGGATGAACTCTTATATAAAGCAAAGCGCTCCCGAGGACACATGAGAATTGTTGTCAAGTTAATTTCCATCATGCTCATATGATTCGCGTTCGTTACTTTGATAATTTGATATGTGGGTGGACCAGTGCTTGGGTGCTGCCCTTCCTTGGACAAGCCTCCCACTTATGATTAACCCCTCTCGCAAGCATCCACAACTATGAAAGAAGAATTAAGATAAATCTAACCATAGCATGAAACATATGGATCCAAATCAGCCCCTTACGAAGCAACACATAAACTAGGGTTTAAGCTTCTGTCACTCTAGCAACCCATTATATACTTATTACTACCCAATGCCTTCCCCTAGGCCCAAAAAATGGTGAAGTGTCATGTAGTCGACGTTCACATAACACCACTAGAGGAAAGACAACATACATCTCATCAAAATATCGAACGAATACCAAATTCACATGATTACTTATAACAAGACTTCTCCCATGTCCTCAGGAACAAACGTAACTACTCACAAAGCATATTAATGATCAAGATCATAGGACTATTAATTATCATTAAGGATCTGAAAATATATTCTTCCACCGAATAAACCAACTAGCATCAACTACAAGGAGTAATCAACACTACCAACAACCCACATGTACCAACACTACTAGAAAAAGGGCCATTTGTCCCGGTTCGTAAGGGCCCTTTGTCCCGGTTGTTGAACCGGGACTAAAGGGTCGTTATTAAAGCCCTAGGCCTTTAGTCTCGGTTCTTACACGAACCGGGACAGATGGGCCTCCACGTGGCCGGTGCGGCGAGCCCAGGCAGGAGGCCCTTTGGTCCCGGTTGGTGGCACCAACCGGGACCAATTGGCGTCCACGCGTCAGCAGCTGGCAGGAGCTGAGGTTTTTGTTTTTTTGAAAGGGGGTGGTTTAGGGGTTTTGCGGGGTTAATTTAGGTGTTTCATATATTGTGTTAGCTAGCTAATTAATAGAGAGAAGTGTCCTCTCTTATCTCCGTGCTTGGTCGACGCTACGTACTATACGTATAGAAAGGATTCGACACACTAGCTAGTAAGCAAATGAAGGAAGGAGAAGATCGTCATGAACATATGCATACAGAGAGAAGTGATATCGACCTCTCCTTCTCCAAGAGATTGGTCGAACAACAAGTTTACGTATATCTATCCGACACTACCGGATACATATATACAATATAAGATCTCTTACAACATAATCCCCTAATTATATATGAACTCAGGGTCCACATGGTATTCTCCGTCTTTATCGATCGCGTGGTCAAGAAAGAATGCCGCCAATTCCTCTTGAATTGCTCGCATGCGATCTGGTGCTAGGAGTTCATCCCGCATCCGAAACATCTAATTTGAAGAAGGGGTTCAATACATATATATGAATGAATGAAACTCAACACAAATGATGGTAATAAAATAAAATTGTGAATATTATTATTTACGCACTTCATATTGTTTGTAAGAGTAGCCCCGCTCACAGGTCGTGTGGCGGATGGACTCACAAATGTAGTATCCACAGTAATTATTCCCGGCTTCCTGCCACAACCACTTTACAAGAAATAGAGGTCAATCAAACTGATAAGCAAGCATGCTAAATGGTATTGATGAAACTAGCGCTCGCTTGAATCACTAGGAGATGCGCGGAACATGCTAGTAGTACTTACTTTTGGGTGTTTAAATTGCAGCTTCTTCGGCAGTCCCGGAGCTTTTGAGGTGAATTTTGTCCAAACCCTGCCAGACAAAGAAAACAATTACTTGATATCAGGAAATGAATTGCTGATATGGTGCGATAATGATCGATTTAACATACTTCTCGAGCATTTCAGTCGTGTCCGCATACTCCTGGGGATCTTTTCGTCTCGAGTCTAAGACGGTTACTAGTCCCTGCTCAAGCTTAATCTCTAGGAGAATATAGTGGAACCTGCGCACGCATGCATAACTCATCAATTATATTACTATAACCTGGACTAATAAGGTAAACATAATATGCACAAGACAGTAACACTCACTTGAAGTTGTAAGGAAAGAGTATTATATCTTTGTTTTCATTTATTACCAACGATCGTAGCAACTTGTCCTGGGTCTCTCTGGCCTTAAATTCAACCGTATATGCATCTATGAGATTTGTGTTAATGAACCCAATATCACCGATTTGTCTTTTCTTCAATTGCGATCTTCAATCTACATAATATAGTGAGGATAATTATAAATACATGCAATGAAAGAGCTGACCTATATATAGAGACTTAACGACAGAAGTAGTACTTACAAACAGTAGCAAGTGACCGTTAATTTATCGAGGGCATGTTGATTGAAAAACTGGAAGAACTCCTCAAATGGAACATTCAACAGATCAATTCCAACAAGGTCATGCTCCTTTTTAACTCTCAGCGTCAAAATATTCCTCCCCCCAGACTCTCTGCGGGTTTTTATGTACCAATCATGGAATCTTCGCATCATCGTTGTTAGAAATCTTTCATCTTTGACGAGAGGCTTCCCGTACTCGTATCTGTGTTCGTCCACCTCCAAGAAATCATAATGTACATCGTCGGGCAGGTAATTCCAAGATTGGTATAACCGGGCACCATCCTCGGATCATTAGCGACGATATCGCTAGACACCTTGAGCGGGGGCACGATTGGTTCGCTTGTTCTCCGAGGCGGGCAATTTTTTTCCCAGCTCGTCGTTCTTTTAACCTTTGATCGCTGATAGTACTTCCCGATCGCTCCGCTTTGATAAATGACCTTTCAATAATGCGCTCATAGTTGCCTTTCGACGGAGACTTTGGTGGTTTCTTCAGGGCAGCTAGAGTGCGCTTCGCTTTCACCGGATCTATCTTCTCCTCCGGAGGTGGATGTTTCTTTGCTTTCACCCCTTCAAAGAAGTTCGTCACTTTGGCTCGCACGATCTTCGTGTTTTCCTCCAGGCTCCTCTCGTATGGTAACTTCTCTGGAGTCTTCAGAGAAGGACCGAATCTGTATTGCCTCTTGCCTCTGGCTGTACTGCTAGACACCGGAGCAGACGGAGTGGCTGCGGCTGTCTTCTTTCCTTTCTTACGAGGCGGAGGAGAAGGACTACGACCCGCTGGAGCAGCCTGATCGGCGGCGGGTCTCTTCCGCCCTTGCTGACGAGGCGAAGAAGGAGGAGGCTGGCTGCTCGGGCGCGTTGGCGCAGGCGGAGAAGGAGGCGGAGTGCCGCCACGCGCCGGAGAAGGAGGCTGAGTGCCCTGATCACTCGCCAGAAGTTTTAATATTTCCATTCTTACCACCTCTTTCATCTTCGGATTTAACCCACGTTGGTGATCAACAACTGGTTTAGCATCAGGTTCCATATTAATTTTGTGCTGACATAGAGTGGGACTAATGACATTTAAATCATCAAGAGTATATCCAATAGTAGCCCGGTGCTTCCTTAGAACTTTTAATAATCTTTCTTCTTCATGTTCTGAAAGGTTAGCACTGATAATCACATGATATATTTTCTTTTCATCAAGATAAGCGTATTTCAAAGTGTCTCGCAATTGTTTTAACTCAACACAGGATCACCTTTAGGTGGAGGAGGGCCTCCAAGAGTTTCAATAGGCAAATTGTGTTTAAGCAGAGGACGTTGTTCAAATAAAATCTTATCTATTTCATTTTTTTCATGCATGTGTAAATCATTTTCATGGTCTAGCAAATATTGTTCTAAAGGATCAGTAGGTGGCACAACAATATAAGCAATACCAATTAATTCATCCTTACTAGGCAATTCTTTTTCATGAAGATTTCTACTAAACTTGGAAAAATTAAACTCGTGAGACTTGTCACCAAAGCTGACACCAACAGTTTGTTTCTTACAATCTATCTTAGCATTAACTGTATTCAAAAAAGGTCTACCAAAGACAATGGGACAAAAGTCATCTTGTGGGGAACCAAAAACAATAAAATCAGTAGGGTATTTTATTTTCCCACACAAGACTCCAACATCTCTAACAATCCCAATTGGTGATATGGTGTCTCTATTAGCAAGTTTAATAGTAACATCTATTTCTTCTAACTCAGCAGGTGCTATGTCTTTCATAATTTCTTGATATAAAGTGTAAGGAATAAAACTCACACTAGCACCCATGTCACATAAACCATGATAACAGTGATCTCCTATTTTAATTGAAATAACAGGCATGCCCACAATAGGTCTATGTTTATCTTTTCTATTAGGTTTAGCAATTCTAGTAGCTTCTTCACAGAAGTAAATAACATGCCCATCAATATATTCTTCCAATAGATCTTTAACCATAGCAATGCTAGGTTCTACTTTGATTTGTTCATCAGGTTTAGGTGTTCTAACATAGATTTTGTTAACCACAGTAGAAACTTTAGCATCTTCCTTTATCCTAACAGGAAAAGGTGGTTTTTCAATATAAGCAGAAGGAACAACTGGATCAACATTATAAAGTATAGTTTCTTATTTAACTAGCACCGGTTCTTTAATTTCTTATTTAATAGGTGGGTGATATTTAAACCACTTCTCTTTAGGGAGTTCAACATGATTAGCAAATGATTCACAAAAGGAGGCTACTATATGTCCATATTTAGTGCTAAACTTTTGAAAAGCATCGATATCCATAAAAGATTTAACACAATCATATTTAAGTTTAATACTTGACTCTTTACCTTTGTCGAGTTCCCAATCTTCAGAGTTGCGTTTAATTCTTTCCAAAAGATCCCACCGGAATTCAATAGTATTCTTCATAAAAGAACCAGCATAAGAAGTATCGAGCATGGTTTGATCATTACGAGAAAGCCGAGCATAATAGTTCTGCATAATAATTTCTCTTGAGAGCTCATGATTGGGGCATGAATATAACATTGACTTAAGCCTCCCCCAAGATAGAGCGATACTTTCTCCTTCACGAGGCCAAAAATTGTATATATAATTCCGATCACGATGAACTAGATGCATAGGATAATTTTTTTGGTGGAACTCCAATTTCAAATGATTCCAATTCCATGATCCAATATCATCGCATAGCCTATACCATGCCAATGCTTTTCCCTTCAAAGATAAAGGGAAAACCTTTTCATAACTTTATCTCCGGGTAAACCTGCAAGCTTAAACAATCCACAAATTTGTTCTTCATATATCAAGTGCATATCAGGATGTTCTGTTCCATCTCCTGCATAAGGATTAGCTAGCAGTTGTTCTACCATACCTGAAGGAATTTCATATTAAATATTTTTAGTAGGTGCGTGGTTCCGGACAAGGTGAAGATACCCCAAACAAACCCCTCAAATGATTGTTTTCCATAGTAACAAGTGACAATACATTTCAACACACTATATAAATGTTTCCTTACCGATTTCCACTTACCAAAGGCGCTTCACTCCCCGGCAACAGCGCCAGAAAATAGCCTTGATGACCCAAAAGTATAGGGGATCAATTGTAGCTCCTTTCGATAAGTAAGAGTGTCAAACCCAACAAGGAGCAGAAGGAAATGATAAGTAGTTTTCAGTAAGGTAATGTCTGCAAGTGCTGAAATTTGTAAGTAGCGAGTAGTTTGATAGCAAGATAATTTGTAACGAGCAAGTAACGATAATAGTAACAAGTATCCACCACGGTAGCCCAATCCTTTTGAGGCAAAGGACGGGCCAAAACGGTCTCTTATGATAAGCAAAGCGTTCTTAAGGGTACACGGGAATTTCATAGTCACTTTCATCATGTTGGTTTGATTTGTGTTCACTACTTTGATAATTTAATATGTGGGTGGACCGGTGCTTAGGTGTTGTTCTTACTTGAACAAACCTCCTACTTATGATTAACCCTCTCGCAAGCATCCGCAACTATGAGAAAAGTATTAAGAATAAATTCTAACCATAGCATTGAACTTTAGGATCCAATCGGTCCCTTATGGAATAGCGCATAAACTGGGGTTTAAGTTTTTGTCACTCTCGCAACCTGTCTGTGACGCCCGGATAATTAGGCTACAGTATTTCCACGTTAATGATGCCACGTCACCTCGGTTACTATTGTGAAACTCGCGTTAGTTCAATACCGGTTCAAATTCCAATTTAAAATAAAAGCAAACGTCAAAATTTTTCAGACATTAAAGTAAAATGTTCGGAGTGTGTCAATTAATGCCTAGATATTTATGGTGAAGGAACCACATTTTTATAGGAGGTCTAAATAATTTAAAATGAATTAAAACAGTAGAGAAAATAAAGAAAAAGGAAAGGAATAAAAACAGAAAACAAAACTACAAAAAAAGGAGAAGAAAAACAACCGCCCCCTGGACCAGGCGGCCCAGCTCACCAGGCCGGCCCACCTGGCCCAACCGGCCCAACCCCCCTCCATAACCCCACCAGGGGGGGAAACCCAAATCACCCCCGAGCGCACCCTTTCCCCCATCCCACTCGCTCACTCTCACCCCCCCCCACGCCGCTCTCTCCCCCCCGATCCAGATCTGGATCGAGGAACAACCCACGGCGCCCATCCCGTCGTCCCGCACGATCCCCTCCCCACTCCCTCTCGTTTCTCCAGCGCCGTCACACTCCCCACTCTCCCCCACGACCTCTTCCCCCATCTCGATTCTGGATCGGGGGCACCAAGTCTGCCGCCCTGTTGTGACCCTTCAACCTCACCTGCGCCCCGACGGCGGCTCGCGCTCCCGCCGCTCGGCCATGCCCATCGCCTGCCGATCCCCGCCACCTCGCCGCCCCGTCCACGACCGCGCCGTCGGTGAACCCCGCCCGAAGCTACCTCGACCCTGCCTCCCCGACGCCGTCACCGGAGCCACTGAGCCACCGCCTGGACCTCGCTGGACTTCCTCGCCGGTCTGCTTCCTCCTCCTTGCCGGCCTGCCTCCACTCTGTCCGCGACGTCTCCGTCCTCCTCCTCACGCCCACTGCCTAGACCCCACGAACGTGGTGAGGCCCCGATCTCCTCCTCTCCTCCTCTGTCGCATGCCGTGCCCCGCGCTCATCGAACTGTCGCCCCTGCTCACTCCCGCCGCCATGAGCTCGCTCCGGTCGATCTCCGGCCTCGTCCCGCGGCCCCCGCTCTGGCTCCGCCACACTCGCTCTCTGCCAGCCCCGCGGTCGTCGTCCCAGCTCGCGCCGACCGTCGCTGCCTCATGACCAACTCCGGCGCCCACCGCGCCTCGCCTTCCCGCTCGACCGCCTTGCTTGGCCTCGTCCTCCACAGCGTCCTCAGCGTCGCGCCAATCGGTGGCGTCCGCGCCGTATCCCCTAGCCCGCTAAGGCCCCAGTTATGATGACAGGGGCCCACGCCCCACAGAACGTTAAAAAATTGTATTATAAAATAATAATTAATAAAAGTAATATTTAATTAGTGAATTAATCCTATTTAATTAATCTAATTAACTAGTTAGTTTAATTAAATAGTAATTAGTTTAACTAAAACCTAATTAACCTAAACAGAGTATGATAGGTGGATCCCACTGGACCCACACGTCAGTTTGACCAGTCAACACCTCTGTTGACTGATGACGTCATGTGACGTCAGCATGCACTATTCTGGATAATGTTGAAATAAAATAATTGAATAAATTCTAAAAATGATTAAATCTTTTAAAATCAATATAAAATAAACCATAGCTCGGATGGAAAAACTTTGTACAGGAAAGTTGCTCAGAACGACGAGACGAATCCGGATACGCAGCCCGTTCGTCCGCCACACATCCCTAGCTTAGCAAACCTGCAACTTTTCCCCTCCGGTTCATCTATCCGAAAACGCGAAACACCGGGAATACTTTCCCGGATGTTTTCCCCCTTCGCCGGTATCACCTACTACCGCGTTAGGGCACACCTAGAACTGCTCATTGTCACG
The DNA here is from genome assembly GCA_021605205.1 of Aegilops longissima. Classification (NCBI taxonomy): domain Eukaryota; kingdom Viridiplantae; phylum Streptophyta; class Magnoliopsida; order Poales; family Poaceae; genus Aegilops; species Aegilops longissima. The sequence goes on along the minus strand of CM038681.1, from coordinate 171,931,589 downwards.
TCACGCATCGTCATGCTTATGTTTGCATTGTATTTATTGTTTCTTCCCCCTCTTCTGTCCGGTAGACTACGACACCGACGCTGCTGCCGCCCCGTTCGACTACGGAGTTGACGACCCCTCCTTGCCAGAGCAACCAGGCAAGCCCCCCCCTTGATCACCAGATATCGCCTATTCTTCTCTATCTGCTTGCATTAGAGTAGTGTAGCATGTTCTTGCTTTCGTTATTCCTATCCCGATGCATAGCCTGTCCTTACTACTCTTTGTTGATACCTTTACCGCAATCCTAAATGCTTAGTATAGGATGCTAGTACTTCATCGATGGCCCTACACTCTTGTCCGTCGCCATGCTATACTCTTTGGCCGTGATCACTTGGAGGTGATCTCGGGCATATACTATATACTTTATACTGTTACATTACTTGTGATATTGTTCGGAGATGGGGGCTGAAGGGGTAGGTGGCTCCATCCCGGTAGAGGTGGGCCTGGGTTCCCGACGGCCCCCGACTGTTACTTGTGGCGGAGCGACAGGGCAGGTTGAGACCGCCTAGGAGAGCTGGGCCTGGCCCTGGTCGGCGTTCGCGGATACTTAACACACTTAACGAGATCTTGGTATTTGATCTGAGTCTAGCCATTTGGTCTATACGCACTAACCAACTACGTGGGAAAGTTATGGGCTCTCGACGTCGTGGTATCAGCCGAAGCCTTCGTGACGTCAGCGACTGAGCGGCGCGCGCCGGATTGGACTGGAACGCCTGTTAGGCTAGGTCTGCTTCCGGCTGCCCACGCAACATGCAGGTGTGCTAAGGGCGATGGGCCCAGACCCCTGTGCGCTTAGGTTTAGACCGACGTGCTGACCTCTCTGTTGGCCTAGGTGGGGCTACGACGTGTTGATCTTCCGCGGCTGGGCATGACCCAGGAAAGTGTGTCCGGCCAAATGGGATCAAGCGTGTTGGGTTATGTGGTGCACCCCTGCAGGGAAGTTAATCTATTCGAATAGCCGTGATCTTCGGTAACAGGACGACTTGGAGTTGTACCTTGACCTTATGACAACTAGAATTGGATACTTAATTAAACACACCCTTCCAAGTGCCAGATATAACCCGGTGATCGCTCTCTAACACTGCAATGAGGAGGGGATCGCCGGGTAGGATTATGCTATGCGATGCTACTTGGAGGACTTCAGTCTACTCTCTTCTACATCTTTGCAAGACGGAGGCTGCGGAAGCGTAGTCTTCGACGGATTAGTTATCCCCTCTTATTCGGCATTCTGCAGTTCACCCATGATATGGCCCTTTACACATATACCCATGCATATGTAGTGTAGCTCCTTGCTTGCAGTACTTTGGATGAGTACTCACGGTTGCCTTGTTCCCCTTTTCCCCTTTCTTTACTCGATTGCTGCAACAGACGATGGAGCACAGGAGCAGACGCCACCGTCGATGGCGACTACTACACCGAGAGGTGCCTACTACTATGTGCAGCCCGGCGACGACCACTGGAGTAGTTAGGAGGATCCCAGCGGGAGGCTGCGCCTCTTTCGATCTGTATCCCAGATTGTGCTAGCCTTCTTAAGGCAAACTTGTTTAACTTATGTCCGTACTCAGATATTGTTGCTTCCGGCGACTTCGTCTATGATCGAGCACTTGTATTCGAGCCCTCGAGGCCCCTGGCTTGTATTATGATGCTTGTATGACTTATTTATGTTTTAGAGTTGTGTTGTGATATCTTCCCGTGAGTCCCTGATCTTGATCGTACACGTTTGCGTGTATGATTAGTGTACGATTGAATCGGGGGGGGGAGGGGGGGTCATAAGTTGGTATCAGAGCCGACTACCTGTAGGAATCCCCCTTCCACACTCCTTGGCCGAAGTCGAGTCTAGACTTTACAAAACTTTTACTAACATGGATGTGCGGCCCATGGGCCCACGTCGCCTTTGGGTGGTACTAGGATCTTTACTCCTCGACCTTTACTCTGGGATTCTGAACTCTCTTATATTCGGGTTAAACGATTTTTTACTAAAATCGAACTTTAGGTTCTCGAAAATACTTTCTCCCAGAGAGGCCATTCAGTCCAGATGATCACCGACTGCACCAGAAGATTTTGGAGATACTCTTTGATATTCTCTCGAGACTTTGTGCCCATCACTTTTGCTATTCCCGACCACCGATAAATCCTTATGGATAACTACTTACACTTGCCATTCATACGATCATCCCCCATTGATCTTGTTATTACAAGATACCCCGAAGTTTTCTCTATTGTTCCGAGAATACTTTGTGCCTACTGCCTAGCAGTTCTTTGCCACATGAATACCCCTTCAAATAAATCCTCGCACTTTTCGAGTATCCACTCATCCCCAGTTGTTCATGTGTTTCACAAAAGTCTTCAACATGCTATTCGACCTTCTGAGCATCCTCTTTGAACTATTGCTCTGCAAATACTTGTATGCCTACATTATGGATGCTCCTATATCTGGCAATATTCACTAGTATCTTTTGACACCGTCATTTTGATCCTATTGATTCAACATGTGTGCGAATGCACACAACCATCTATCAACCCTTCTATATTATCTTTCCGGCTCAGACATCATTTTTGAACATGAGCTGGTTCTCGACCAAACTATTGGTCGTCAATTGTGACTCTGATCTATCCAACTTATCCATCCTTGATCAGAGCGACTGCTTCTGATCCTTTGTTTTGGAAATCGTAATTCCTTTGTTATCTAAGCATCTAATTATTCAGATGTTCTACAATATGATGCCCGTGCATTCTTCTTCCTCTGGTTGAGTACCGATGCTCACATCAGATCCCTTGTGGACCATCGGTTCCTTTGTTGGATTTTATCCGACAATGTCCTTCATATTGAATAACCTTGAGAGCCTTTCCATGGGTATATAATGCCTTTGGTAAATTGTATCATCTGCTTTTGAACAATGCTCTACTTTCGAGCTTGTGTTATTTACTCCTGAACTTTGTGGTATATGTTCCTAAGAGACCCTGATGGGTTGAACCTATGCCTTCCTAATATGTGTGAACTCAAAAGTTTTCACGAGTCATACTCTTCTGGTATTTTGCTAGGTAAAATTTCAACACTACAACTTCTTCGAAAGTGAGAGGTGAATGGAAGGTTATACATTGAAGAAGTGGGAGTCGACCTTGAACTTTGTGTTCATGCCCATGGACACGATGTAGATCCTACCATAGAAGCTTCTTATAATAATAACTATTTCGTTGATATAATATCATCTGGTATCTGTGAATTGATCCTATGCAATCGTGGTTTCGACCATATTGTTCTTCTTTGATCCCATTTCTTGGACAAGTTTAAGTGCTTGCCTTCTGCAAATGATTTCACTTGTCCAACCTCTATCCCGCTCTACCCTTGAGTATACCCCCTGGTACCGCGAGAATATCATGGAACTACATAACTTCTTATGGGTTCTTCATCAACTGTTATTTCTCACCGATTCCAATTTTCCTGGGTTCTGGGTTGTCGTCAACCGAGAACACTGATAAGTGAATCAATTCCGCACTTTGATTCAATAACTCTAAGTATTCTTCATTGCTCATGAGTTTATTAATCCTTCAAGTCATTGCTAGCCTGATCGGCTATATCATTATCGTGCAACTTTTTAAGCTGTGCTACTGGCCCTCTTTAGAGCACTGATTTAGATGGTAAGCTAATGTTCCGTGATCTTCCTCGTCATATCATTTCTCCTTGAACATACTTGATTTTGAGTTTGTGTCGTACCCGTGGTTCCAATAACCTTTCTCTTCATCATTCCTTTGACTCGATGTCGTCGCTGATTGATTACATCTTCATGAAATCTCTCGACAAATGTGTCGTATCACCTTCAACACTTTGACTTCTTTCGAGATGTCAACTGTGTTCATGGTGAGAAATACCCTCCTTGCCCTCGATGATTTTTATTATCATCGACAACTCCCTTGACTTCCTTTCATCGCGGACTTGTCCACATTATGAATACAACTTGCTCTCCAGCTAGTGTTGTGTTCTGCCTTAAAGTATTACTGCCTTTTCTGTCGGGAATGTCGTGAGTATTACTCCACCTCTTAAGAATTCTTGGTATAGTGATACTTCTCACCATCACCATTCTAACATTGGTCGGGCAACCTAGCCCATATTTCGGTTGCACCTTTCAACCTGTGTTTAATTGTGTATGTTTTCCTCGAGCATACATAATTATATCATTTGATCTGACAAATGTTACCTCCTTGTTCACATCATAGTGGAAATCCATCTTTTGTTAAACTCAATGGATTGTCGCTTAGTCCATCAGCCACCTCCTCATCCTCTCCTTGGTTCAATTATGAAATCTTGTTCCGGAACTCGCTTCCATAGTTCATTTCCCGAGAATCATATAATGTCATCTTGTCAATTTGTTTTGCACCTTTTCTTCTCAGGCATCCTGAGTCTGAGGTATCCTGACCCCAATCAGATCTGAACCTCGGTCAGATATGATGGTTGGAACATATTTTCAAGAGTTATAACATTGGTCTTTATGTGACCCGGTAAGGTGATGTCATGCCTAGCACACCTGGCCGGAGGACCTATTGTTATAGTTTCCTTTTTAGCAAGCTTAGTGATTCTTCCATGAGGAAATCGTAAGACTTATCTATAAGTTGTTCCTGATGGATCCTTCATGTATCCGGAGCCTGACCTTTGCTTGAAGACCTTGTCAACACCTGCTTATGTAAACACCTGAGTGTACAATTCTGTCAGCAAGACCCTGTTACTATTGTTGATGACATTCCGGTAGCCACCGATGGACGAGAACTTTGCCTATTGGTCTGCCTCGTTCAACGAGCAGGAAAATGGTTCTCTTCGTCCCTCGCCCTTGGTACCGACATTGTTGCCGACATAATCGACAGGCTACATTCTGACCTGCCTTGCTATCTTGACCATGCAAGATGTCACCGCTCCTCCTACTTTTAACCCACATGGTGGGCCCATAACCCACAGTTCCACAGGATCGAAACCTGACTCTCTTGTACATCCTTTATTCTGAAGTATCCTTTGCACTTAGCTTCGTATGTAATTCACGAGTCACCGTCCTACAAATGATCTACTCTGGTATCAGACGCAATACTTATTCTTGTTGCTCTGGACCCGTTTCACACTTTGTTTCAGGCAACGAACGATTGCCTATCTGCTCGGAACTTCTTATTGCACTGTCTTACTTGCTCTCAATGTTTTCTTAAGTTTCAATTCGAGAGTTACTTTCCGCCACCTTTCCTGATGTTATCTACCAGATAAGTAACATTGTAGCGGTCCGTTCTTCCGAAGTTACCCCTTGTCCTTCGCATGTACGATGAAGACTCCGAAGAAAAGATGACGACTTCATCATGATGACCTGAAGCAGAGAAATGAAGACATCAACGTAATGGATAGACCTCTTCGAGAAGAGAAACCAAGGTCGAGATACTCGTTAGAATTTCGTAACCCAATCTTTCCCCCTTACCCTACCACTTAAATCTTGGGAAGAAATTTCTTGTAGTGGAGGAGAATTGTGACACCCGGATAATTAGGCTACAGTAATTCCACGTTAATGATGCCACGTCACCTCGGTTACTATTGTGAAACCCGCGTTAGTTCAATGCCGATTCAAATTCCAATTTAAAATAAAAGCAAACGTCAAAATTTTTGAAACATTAAAGTAAAATGTTCGGAGTGTGTCAATTAATGCCTAGATATCTATGGTGAAGGAACAACATTTTTATAGGAGGTCTAAATAATTTAAAATGAATTAAAACAGTAGAGAAAATAAAGAAAAAGTAAAGGAATAAAAACAGAAAACAAAACTACAAAAAAAGGAGAAGAAAAACAACCGCCCCTGGACCAGGCGGCCCAACTGGCCCAACCGGCCCAACCCCCCTCCATAACCCCACCAGGGGGGAAACCCTAATCACCCCCGAGCGCACCCTTTCCCCCATCCCACTCGCTCACACTCACCCCCCACGTCGCGCTCTCCCCTCCCGATCCAGATCTGGATCGAGGAACAAGCCTGGCGCCCATCCCGTCGTCCCCTTGATCCCTCCCACTCCCTCTCGTTTCTCCAGCGCCGCCACACTCCTCACTCTCCCACACGACCTCTTCCCCCATCTCGATTCTGGATCGGGGGCACCAAGTCTGCCGCCCGGTTGCGACTTTTCAACCTCGCTGCTTCGACGGCGGCGGGGGCGCTCCCGCCTTCGCCGCGGCCCATCGCCCTGCCGATCCCCCGCCACCTCGCCGCCCCGTCCACGACCGCGCCGTCAGTGAACCCCACCCGAAGCTACCTCGACCCTGCCTCCCCGACGCCGTCACCGGAGCCACTGAGCCGCCGCCTGGACCTCGCCGGACTTCCTCGCCGGTCTGCTTCCTCCTCCTCGCCGGCCTGCCTCCACTCCGTCCGCGACGTCTCCGTCCTCCTCCTCACGCCGACTGCCTAGACCCCACGGACGTGGTGAGGCCCCGATCTCCTCCTCTCCTCCTCTGTCTCACGCCGTGCCCCGCGCTCATCGAACTGTCGCCCCTGCTCACTCCCGCCGCCATGAGCTCGCTCCGGTCGAGCTCCGGCCTCGTCCCGCAGCCCCAGCTCTGGCTCCGCCACACTCGCTCTCTGCCAGCCCCGCGGTCGTCGTCCCAGCTCGCGCCGACCGTTCTGCCCATGACCAACTCGACGCCCACCGCGCCTCGCCTTCCCGCTCGACCGCCCGCCTGCCTCGGCCTCGTCACCACGGCGTCCACGGGCATGCGCCTAATCGGTGGCGTCGCGCCAGATCCTCCCGTCGCCGCTAAGGCCCCAGTTTATGACAATGGGGCCACGCCCCAGAACGTTAAAAAATTGTATTATAAAATAATAATTAATAAAAGTAATAATTAATTAATTAATTAAGTTAATTAATCCTGTTTAATTAATATAATTAACTAGTTAGTTTAATTAAATAGTAATTAGTTTAACTAAAACCTAATTAACCTAAACAGAGTATGACAGGTGGGTCCCACTGGACCCACACGTCAGTTTGACCAGTCAACACCTCTGTTGACTGATGACGTCATGTTGACATCATGATGACGTCAGCATGCACTATTCTGGATAATGTTGAATTAAAATAATTGAATAAATTCTAAAAATGATTAAATCTTTTAAAATCAATATAAAATAAACCGTAGCTCGGATGGAAAAACTTTGTACATGAAAGTTGCTCAGAACGACGAGACGAATCCGGATACGCAGCCCGTTCATCCGCCACACATCCCTAGCTTAGCAAACCTACAACTTTTCCCCTCCGGTTCAGCTGTCCGAAAACGCGAAACACCGGGAATACTTTCCCGGATGTTTTCCCCCTTCGCCGGTATCACCTACTACTGCGTTAGGGCACACCTAGCACCGCTCATTGTCACGTCACGCATCGTCATGCTTATGTTTGCATTGTATTTATTGTTTCTTCCCCCTCTTCTGTCCGGTAGACTATGAGACCGACGCTGCTGCCGCCCCGTTCGACTACGGAGTTGACGACCCCTCCTTGCCAGAGCAACCAGGCAAGCCCCCCCCCTTGATCACCAGATATCGCCTATTCTTCTCTATACTGCTTGCATTAGAGTAGTGTAGCATGTTACTGCTTTCCGTTATTCCTATCCTGATGCATAGCCTGTCCTTACTACTACTGTTGATACCTTTACCTGCAATCCTAAATGCTTAGTATAGGATGCTAGTACTTCATCAGTGGCGCTACACTCTTGTCCGTCTGCCATGCTATACTACTGCGTCGTGATCACTTCGGGAGGTGATCTCGGGCATATACTATATACTTTATACTGTTACATTACTTGTGATACTGTTCGGAGATGGGGGCTGAAGGGGCAGGTGGCTCCATCCCGGTAGAGGTGGGCTGGGTTCCCGACGGCCCCGATCGTTACTTGTGGCAGAGCGACAGGCAGGTTGAGACCGCCTAGGAGAGGTGGGCACTGCTCGTCAAGATTCGCGGATACTTAACACGCTTAACGAGATCTTGGTATTTGATCCGAGTCGGCCATTTGGTCTATACGCACTAACCAACTCACGTGGGAAAGTTATGGGCACTCGACGTCGTGGTATCGGCGAAGCTTTGTGACGTCGGCCGAGAGTGGCGCGCGGATTGGACCGGAGCGCTGTTAGGCTAGGTCGCTTCGGCCGCCCACGCAACATGCAGTGTGCTAAGGCGATGGGCCCGCCCTGTCGCGCTTAGGTTTAGACCGACATCTTGACCTCTCTATTGGCCTAGGTGAGGCTGCGGCGTGTTGATCTTCCGCGGCGGGCATGACCCAGAAAGTGTGTCGGCCAAATGGATCAAGCGTGTTGGGTTATGCGGTGCACCCTGCAGGGAAGTTAATCTATTGAATAGCCGTGATCTTGATAGCAGGGACGACTTGGAGTTGTACCTTGACCTTATGACAACTAGAACTGGATACTTAATAAAACACACCCTTCCAAGTGCGGATATAACCCGGTGATCGCTCTCTAACGGGGCAATGAGGAGGGATCACCGGTAGGATTATGCTATGCGATGCTACTTGGAGGACTTCAGTCTACTCTCTTCTACATGCTGCCAGACGGAGGCTGCCAGAAGCGTAGTCTTCTACAAGGTTAGTTATCCCCCTCTTATTCTGGCATTCTGCAGTTCAGTCCACTGATATGGCCCTTTACACATATACCCATGCATATGTAGTGTAGCTCCTTGCTTGCAAGTACTTTGGATGAGTACTCACGGTTGCCTTGTTCCCCCCTTTCCCCCTTTCTTTACTCGATTGCTGCAACCAGACGATGGAGCCCAGGAGCCAGACGCCACCGTTGATGACGACTACTACACCAGAGGTGCCTACTACTACGTGCAGCCACCGCGGCGACCGGGAGTAGTTAGGAGGATCCTGGCAGAGGCTGCGCCTCTTCGATCTGTATCCCAGTTGTGCTAGCCTTCTTAAGGCAAACTTGTTTAACTTATGTCCGTACTCAGATATTGTTGCTTCCGCTGACTCGTCTATGATCGAGCACTTGTATTCGAGCCCTCGAGGCCCCTGGCTTGTATTATTAGGGATGGCAATGGGTACCCATTACCCACGTACCCAGCGGGTAAAAACCCTATTAGGGTAAGGGTACGGGACACAAAGTTACCCATGGGTACGTAAATAGAGAAATCTCAAACCCATCGGGTAGAGCGGGTACGGGTATGAGATCATATAACCCATACCCAGAATGCCCATGTGCCCTTATACAATCTAACAAGTACAGAAAAAATACCACTACCCTTTGTCATGAGTTTGTGAACTTAAAAATGTATGACTATGTACTGTTGTTTATGACCGCGTGTTGATATTTTGATGTGTTGTTGTTTACAAGAAAGTGTTGATGTTTATAAAATGTGATGTGTTTATGATGTGTTGTTGTTTATAAGTGTGCATTGATGTTATTATGTGTCATTGTTTATAAATTATTATTGTATCTTGTTGTTTATGATTATGTGTCGCTCAAATTGATGTTATGTAAACATGGGTATTTTTACCCATGGGTACCCATTTACCCTGTCGGGTATCAGGTATGGGAAAAATCTGTACCCACTAGCGGGTATGGGTATGGGTGATGGGTTAGCTTAAACGTGACGGGTAAGGGTATGGGGTGGCTCCACCCGTACCCAAACCCTGCGGGTGCCATCCCTATGTATTATGATGCTTGTATGACTTATTTATGTTTTAGAGTTGTGTTGTGATATCTCCCCGTGAGTCCCTGATCTTGATCGTACACGTTTGCGTGTATGATTAGTGTACGATTGAATCGGGGGCGTCACACTGCCATCTAATTGCTACTCCACAATGCATTCCCTTAGGCCCAAATATGTTGAAGCGTCATGTAGTCGATGTTCACATGACACCACTAAGGGAATCACAACATACATACTATCAAAATATCGAAAACATATCAAATTCACATGATTACTTGCAACATGATTTCTCCCGTGACCTCAAGAACAAAGGTAACTACCCACAAATAATAAACATTCTCATGATCAGAGGAGTATTAAATAGCATATTGGATCTGAACATATAATGTTCCACCAAATAAACCATATAGTAATCGACTACAAGATGTAATCAACACTACTAGTCACCCACAAGTACCAATCTATAGTTCCGGTTACAAGATTGAACACAAGGGATGAACTAGGGTTTGAGAGGAGATGGAGCTGTTGAAGATGTTGATGGATATTGCCCTCCCCAAGATGGGAGAGTTGTTGGTGATGATGATGATGATGATTTTCCCCCTCTGGGAGGGAAGTTCCCCCGGCGAAATCGCTCCACCGGAGGGCAAAAGTGCTCCTGCCCAAGTTCTGCCTCGAGGTGGCGATGCTTCATCCCGAAAGTCCTCCTCTTATTTTTTTTTCAAGGTCAAAATGACTTATATACCAAAACATGGGCATCGGAGGTGGGCCGAGGAGGCCACAACCCACCAGCGCACGCCTGGGGGGCCTGGCGCACCCAGGTGGGTTGTGCCCACCTGGTGGCCCCCTCCGATAGTTATTGGCTCCAATATTTCTTATATATTCCATAAAAAATCTCCGTCAAGTTTCAGCTCATTTGGAGTTGTGCAGAATAGGTAGCCTGACGTAGCTTTTCCTGGTCCAGATTTCCAGCTGCCGGAATTCTCCCTCTTTGTGTGTTCCTTGCAAATTATGAGAGAAAAGGCATTAGAATTACTCCAAAAAGCATTATTATGGATAAAAACATTATAAATAATGGTAACAAAACATGATGCAAAATGGATGTATCCAAAACGACCTGGGATTAAAATTACCTCTATACGCGTTATTACCAAAATTGTTCCTACCAACAAAATTCACATCCATAGATTCATTATTATTCTGAATCAAAGTAGACAAAGGCATATCATTAGGATCAATAGGAGCACTCTTGCTAGCAAATAATTTCATAAGCTCATCCATCGTTCCACTCAAAACATTAATCTCTTCAATTGCATGCACTTTTTTACTAGTGGAAGATCTTTCGGTATGCCATTGAGAATAATTACCTAATATTATCTAGGATTTTAGTAGCTTCTCCTCAAGTAATTTCCATAAAAGTACCTCCCGTGGCCGAACCTAAAAGATTTCTAGAAGCAAAATTCAATCCAGCATAATTTTTTTGTATAATCATCCACAAATTCAAACCATGAGCAGGGCAATTTCGTATCATCAATTTCATCCTGTCCCAAGATTGTGCAACATGATCATGATCAAGTTACTTAAAAACCATAACATCGTTCCTTTGGGAGATGATCTTAGTGGGAGGAAAATACTTGGAAATAAAAGCATCTTTACACTTATTCCATGAATCAATACTATTTTTGGGCAAAGATGAAAACCAAGTTTTAGCATGATCTCGAAGCGAGAATGGAAATAGCTTCAATTTAACAATATCAATATCCATATCTTTTTTCTTTTGCATGTCACACAAATCAACGAAATTTTTTAGATGGGATGCAGCATCTTCGCTAGGAAGGCCAGAAAATTGATCTTTCATAACAAGATTCAGCAAAGCGGCATTAATTTCACAAGATTCCGCATTAGTAGCAGGAGCAATCAGAGTATTAATAAGATCATTATTATTGGTGTTAGAAAAGTTACACAATTTGGTATTCTCTTGAGTCATCATGATGAATCAAGCAATCCAACACACGGGCACACAAAAAGCAAACAATGAAGACATACAGAAGAGGGGCAAAGAAAAAGGAAAATATTTTTCGAAAATCGTTTTAGAAGTGAGGGAGAGGAAAATGAGAGGCGAATGGCGAATAATGTTATACAAGAGATGAGATTTTATGATGGGTACTTGGTATGTCTTGACTTGGTGTAGATCTCCCCGGCAACGGCGCCAAAAATTCTTCCTGCTACTTCTTGAGCTTGCGTTGTTTTTTCCCTTGAAGAGGAAAGGGTGATGCAGCAAAGTAGAGATAAGTATTTCCCTCAGTTTGAGAACCAAGGTATCAATCCAGTAGGAGACAACGCACAAGTCACCGAATACCTGCACAAACAATCAAACAATTTGCACCCAACACGATAAAGGGGTTGCAATCCCTTCACGGTTACTTGCAAAAGTGAGATCTGATAGAGATAGATAAACGATAAAGTAAATATTTTTGGTTTATAGATCGGAGAGTAAACGATTGCAAAAAGAGTAAATCAGAAACTAATATTGTAGATCGGAAACTTATATGACGGAAAATAGACCCGGGGCCATAGGTTTCACTAGAGGCTTCTCTCAAGATAGCAAATAATACACTGAGTGAACAAATTATTGCCGAACAATTGATAGAAAAGCGCAAAGTTATGACGATATCTAAGGCAATGATCATGAATATAGGCATCACGTCCGTTTCAAGTAGACCGAAATGATTCTGCATCTACTACTATAACTCCACACATCGACTGATATCCAACATGCATCTAGAGTATTAAGTTCATAAAGAACGGAGTAACGCATTAAGCAAGATGACATGATGTATAGGAATTAAGTCAAGCAATATGATGAAAACCACATCTTTTATCTTTGATGGCAACAATACAATACGTACCTTGTTGCCCCTACTGTCACTGGGAAAGGACACCACAAGATTAAACCCAAAGCTAAGCACTTCTCCGATTGCAAGAAAAATCAATCTAGTTGGCCAAACCAAATCGATAGTTCGAAGAGAATTACAGATATATCAAATCATGCATATAAGAATTCAGAGGAGACTCAAATAATATTCATAGATAAGCTGATCATAAATCCACAATTCATCGGATCTCGACAAACACTCCGCAAAAAGTATTACATGGAATAGATCTCGAAGAATATCGAGGAGAACATGGTATTCATAATCAAAGATAGAGACGAAGCCATCTAGCTACTAGCTATGGACCCGTAGGTCTGAGGTAAACTACTCACGCTTCATCAGAAGGGCAATAGAGTTGATGTAGAAGCCCTCCGTGATCGAATCCCCCTCAGGCAAGGTGTCGGAAAAGGTCCCTAGATGGGATCTCATGGGTACAGAAGGTTGCGGCGGTGGAAAAGTGTTTTCGTGGATGCCACTGTTGGTTTAGGGATATATGGGAATATATAGGCACAAGAATTAGGTTGGGAGGTGCACGAGGGCCCCACAAGGGTGGGGGCACGCCCTACCCCCTGGGCGCGCCCTCCGTCCTTGTGGCCGCCTCATGGCTCCTCCGACTTCTTCTCCAAGTCTCCTGGTTGTCTTCTGGTCCAAGAAAAATCATCGCAAAGATTTTATTTTTTTGGACTCCGTTTGGTATTCCTTTTCTGCGAAACTCAAAAATAGGAAAAAAAAACCCAGGAACTGGCACCGGGCTCTAGGTTAATAGGCTAGTCCCAAAAATAATATAAAATAGCATATTAATGCATGTAAAACATCCAAAACCGATAATATAATAGCATGGAACAACCAAAAATTATAGATACGTTGGAGACATATCAACTGTGTCCTCAACAAGTCCACCGGACTCATTGAGGACACGTGTAACATGGAGTTTGATGACAATAATTGCTCCCATGTGGATCAAAGTGGTCTTTGTGATATAGGTGATGAAATTCCTCCTCAAGCCATAAGAAGAATGGGAATTGGTCAAATACTCCCCATTGAGGAACCCCTTGTGGCCGAAGGAGAAAGATAATGCTCTACTCAAGTGGAGCCATAACCAACACTAGACCCACACGCTTCCGAAGAAGAAAGTAAAGACTCTCAACCAAGTGAACAAGGTCAAGGGCAAGATCAACCTCATGATGATGGTGGTGCACCAAGTGATGCCCAAGATCAAGTTCATGATACCGAGCAAGCTCAAGATCAAGAGGCTTCTCAAGATCAAGGGCAAGCTCAAGATGGTGCTCAAGATGAACAAGATGATGATCCTAAAATGCCTATTGAGGAACTTCTAGAGCGCTGTGCCGCCAAGGTGGCTTCCAAGCTCGAGCATGTCATGGAGAAGGTGCTTGGAAGCTTGAGAAAAGGGGTAACTACTCGTAAACAATTGTCAAACTTTTGTGAGCATCACACGTTTGTTTCGTGTGTTAAACCACACAAGTTACATGAGGTGATCGATGATGAGGATTGGCTTGAAGCCATGCATGATGAACTCAACAACTTCGAGCACAACCAAGTTCGGGAATTAGTGCCAAGGCCAACGGAGGAACGCAATGTCATTGGGACCAAATGGATCTTCAAGAACAAGCAAGATGCGTACGGTGTGGTTGTTCATAACAAGGCAAGATTGGTGGCACAAGGCTACTCCCAAGTCGGGGGTATCAACTACGGTGAAATATTTGCCCCCGTTGCACGTCTTCAATCGATTCACATGTTGCTTGCATATGCATCTCATCATGATTTTAAGTTGCAACAAATGGATGTGAAGAGTGCATTTATTAATGGTCCTTTGAGTGAGTTGGTATATGTCAAACAACCTCCAGGATTTGAGGATCCCAAGCTCCCCAATCATGTATACAAACTCAAAAAGGCGTTCTATGGCCTTAAGCATATGAGCACCTTACCGAGTTGTTGCAAGATTGTGGGTCTGAAATTGGGAAAATTGATCCCACTCTTTTTACTAAGAAGGTCAAAGGGGATTTGTTCCTATTCCAACTATATGTTGATGATATTATTTTTGGTTCTCCTAACAAATATTTCAATGATGAGTTCGCCGCACTAATGACCGAGAAGTTTGAGATGTCCATGATGGGAGAGTTGAAGTTCTTTCTTTGGTTCGAAGGCAAGCAAAGGAGAGAAGGAACATTCATCAACCAAGCCAAGTATACCCAAGACATGCTCAAGATATTCAAGCTAGATGATGTCAAGCCGGTCAAGTTTCCCATGCTCACCAAATGCAAGCTTGACAATGATCCCAATGGTAAAGAAGTGGATCAAAAGGTATATCGCTCCATGATTGGATCCTTGATTTACCTTTGTGCATCTATACCGGATATCTTGTTGAGTGTGGGAATTTGTGCACGGTTTCAAGCCGCACCTAAGGAAAGCCACTATATGGTGGTCAAGCGAATCTTTCGGTATTTGGCTCATACCCCAAACTTTGGCTTATGGTACCCCAAAGGAGCAAGCTTTGATTTCATGGGTTATTCGGACTCGGATTGGGCGGGAGATTGTGTGAAGAGGAAGTCAACTTCTAGAGCGTGCCAATTCCTTGGTCGCTCTTTGGTGAGTTGGTCTTCGAAGAAGCAAAATTGTATGTCTCTCTCTTTCATCGAGGCCGAGTATGTAGCCGCCGCAAGTTGCTGTGCACAATTGCTATGGATGAGGAAAACATTAAAGGATTACAACGAATCTTGTGACAAAGTGCCTCTTCTATGTGACAATGAAAGTGCTATCAAGATATCTCACAATCCGGTGCAACTGAGCAAGTCGAAGCACATTGAGATTCGTCATCATTTCATTCGGGATCACATCAAGCGTGGAGATATTGAGATCATCTACATAAACACTCAAGAGCAACTAGCGGATATTTTCACCAAGCCTCTAGATGAAGCAAGATTTCGTGAGTTAAGGCATGAGCTAAATATCATTGATTCGAGAAATGTGGCTTGAATCTAAGCACGCCCCACTGCACTCATCTTTTTATCTTGTTCTAGATGTAGGCATGGACGTAAGGGGAGTGTTGTTCTCTCAATGAACTCTTCCTCCCCCCCACCATGCATAAATTGATCAAATCTTCCACATTAGCCATTTTTATGGTACTTGTGCTTCAAAGATGAGTTTTGGTCATGGGTCAAGGTCAAAATCTTTGCGGTGTGATGTCGGTTGAACTACGTTGGTATTTCCCCAAAGAGGAAGGGATGGTGCAGCACATCTACGGTAGGTATTTCCCTCAGTTATGAAACCAAGGTATCAATCCAGTAGGACAACAAAGCAACACTATGTAAACGATACCTACACACAAAGAACAAATACTTTCAACCCGACGCGCATAAGGGGTTGTCAATCCCTTCTTCGGGTAACGACACCATAAATTGTCAAGTTGACGGGATAAAATTGTGATAGATTGGATGAATAGGTCTCGAATAAAATATGCAAATAAAATATATTTTTGGGTTTTTGGAATAATAGATCTGAAAATAAAAGCTAATAAAAATATATCTCAAAGGCAAATAATAGATCGGAAAGAAAATATGATAAAGAATATACCCGGGGGTCGTAGATTTCACTAGTGGCTTTTCTCGAGAAAAATAGCATACGGTGGGTAAACAAATTACTGTTGGGCAATTGATAGAACTTCAAATAATTACGATGATATCCAAGCAATGATCATTATATAGGCATCACGTCCAAAATTAGTAAACTGCCTCCTGCCTGCATCTATGATACGTCTCCGTCGTATCTACTTTTCCTAACGTTTTTCCTCTTGTTTTGGACTCTAATTTGCATGATTTGAATGAAACTTCCCTGGACAGACGCTGTTTTCAGCAGAACTACCATGGTGTTGTTTTTGTGCATAAAGAAAAGTTCTCGGATTGGAACGAAACTTTGTGAGGATTTTTTATACAATAAAAGAGAATTTCTGGAGCCAAGAACCACCGGAGTGGGGGCACCTAGGTGGGCACAACCCACGAGGGCACCCCCCTCCAAGCGCGCCCAGGTGGGTTATCCCCACCTGGTGGCCCCGCAGACCTCAACCTTGATACTATAAAATCACATATTCGGATAAAAAATTAGGGAGAAAGAATTATCGTGTTTCACGAGACGGAGCCGCGGCCACCTCCTGTTCTTCATCGGGAGGCCGGGTCTAGAGTCCGTTTGGGGCTCCGGAGAGGGGGATCTTTGATCTTCGTCATCACCAACCCTTCTCCATTGCCAATTCCATGATGCTCCCCACCGAGAGTGAGTAATTCCTTCGTAGGCTCGCTGGCCGGTCAGGAGTTGGATGAGATTCATCATGTAATCTAGTTACATTTGTTAGGGCTTGATCCCTAGTATCCATTATGTTCTGAGATTGATGTTGCTATGACTTTGCCATGCTTAATGCTTGTCACTTTGGGCCTGGGTGCCATGCTTTCAGATCTAAAACTTTTATGTTATCACCATTATCTATGTTCTAGATCCGATATTGCAAGTTATAGTCACCTACTACGTGTTATGATCCGGCAACCCCGGAGTGACAGAAGTCGGGACACTTCCCAGTGATGATCGTAGTTTGAGGAGTTCATGTATTCGCTATGTGTTAATGCTTTATTTTGGTTCTCTTAAAAGGAGGCCTTAATATCCCTTAGTTTCCAATAGGACCCAGCTGCCACGGGAGGGTAGGACAAAAGATGTCATGCAAGTTCTTTCCATAGGCATTTATGACTATTTACGGAATACATGCCTACATTATATTTATGAACTGGACCTAGTGCTGTATCGCCCTAGGTTATGACTGTTATATGATGAATATCATCCAACGAGTTTACTGATCCAATGCTTACGAATTTCTCTCATATTGTTCTTGCTAAGTTACTACTGCTATTGTTACTATTGCACTTGCTACAAAATCATTGCTATCACTGTTACCGTTACTATTGCTGTTGCTACTACTATCAAAACTATCATATTACTTTGCTACTGCTTGAAGGAAATATGCCCTAGAGGCAATAATAAAGTTGTTATTTATATTTCTTTATATCATGATAAATGTTTATTATTCATGCTAGAATCGTATTAACCGGAAACTTGATACATGTGTGGAGACATAGACAAAACACAGTGTCCCTAGTAAGGCTCTCCTAGACTAGCTCGTTAATCAAAGATGGTTCAGTTTCCTAACCATAGACATGTTTTGTCATTTGATGAACGGGATCACATCATGAGGAGAATGATGTGATAGACAAGACCCATTTGTTAGCACAGCATAATGATTGTTAAGTTTTATTGCTATTGCTTTCTTCATGTCATATACATATTCCTTTGACTATGAGATTATGCAACTCCCGGATACCGGAGGAATACCTTGTGTGCTATCAAACATCACAATGTAACTGGGTGATTACAAAGATGCTCTACAGATATCTCCGAAGGTGTTTGTCAGGTTGGCATAGATCAAGATTAGGATTTGTCACTCCGAGTATCAGAGAGGTATCTCTGGGCCCTCTCGGTAATACACATCATGACAAGCCTTGGAAGCAATGTGACTAATGAGTTAGTTACGGGATGATGTATTACAGAACGAGTAAAGAGACTTGCCAGTAGCGAGATTGAACTAGGTATGAAGATACCGACGATCGAATCTCGGGCAAGTAACACACGATGAATGATAACCCACAAGTATAGGGGATCACAACAGTTTTCGAGGGTAGAGCATTCAACCCAAATTTATAGATTCGACACAAGGGGAGCCAAAGAATATTTGAAGGTATTAGCAGCTGAGTTGTCAATTCAACCACACCTAGAGATTAATTATCTACAGCAACGTGATCAGTAGCAAAGTAATATGATAGTTTTGATAATAGTGACAGCAGTAACAGTAACGGTAACAGTGATAGCATTAGTTTTGTAGCAAGTGCAACAGTAACAGTAGTAGTAGTAAGTTAGCAAGAACAATATAAGATAAATTTGTAGGCATTGGATCGGTGACTTGTTGGATGGTATTCATCATGAGACAGTTATAACCTAGGGCGATACAGCACTAGCTCCAGTTCATCAATATAATGTAGGCATGTATTCCGTAAATAGTCACACGTGCTTATGGAAAGAACTTGCATAACATCTTTTGTCCTACCCTCCCGTGAAAGTGGGGTCCATATTGGAAAGTAAGGGATATTAAGGCCTCCTTTTAATAGAGAACCGGAACAAAGCATTAACACGCGGTGAATACATGAACTCCTCAAACTACGGTCATCACCGGGAGTGGTCCCGACTATTGTCACTTCGGGGTTGCCGGATCATAACACGTAGCAGGTGACTATAACTTGCAAGATCAGATCTATAACATGGATATAATGGTGATAACATAAACGGTTCATATCTGAAATCATGGCACCCGAGCCCAAAGTGACAAGCATTAAGCATGGAAAAGTCATTGCAACATCAATCTTAGAACATAGTGGATACTATGGATCAAGACCTAACAAAACTAACTCGATTAGACGATGAATCTCATCCAACTCCTCACCGACCAGCGAGCCTACCAAGGAATTACTCACTCCTGGTTGGGAGCATCAAGGAATTGGCAATGGAGAAGGGTTGGTGATGATGAAGAACGAAGACCCCCCTCTCCGGAGCCCCAAACGGACTCCAGATCTGGCCTCCCGATGAAGAACAGGAGGTGACAGTGGCTCCGTCTCGTGGATCACGATAATTATCTCTCTCTCTCTCTCTCTCTCTCTCTCTCTCTCTCTTATTTTTTATAGAAAAATAGGTATTTATGGAGTTGGAATCAAGGTCTACAGGGCCACCAGGTGGGGACAACCCACCTGTGCACGCCAGGAGGGGGGGCCTGCCCTGGTGGGTTGTGCCCACCCAGGTGCCCCCCTCCGATGGATCTTGGCTCTAGAAATTCTCTTTATTTATATAAAAATCCTCGCAAAGTTTCGTTCCATTCCAAGAACTTATATTTAGGCATAAAAACAACACCATGGTAGTTCTGCTGAAAACAACGCCAGTCCGGGGTTAGTTTCATTCAAATCATGCAGATTTGAGTCCAAAACAAGAGGAAAAGCATTAGGGAAAGTAGATACGTTGGAGACATATCAAGTCCCCCAAGCTTAAACCTTTGCTTGTCCTCAAGGAATTCAATTGATAAACTGAAAGTGAAAAAGAAAAACTTTTACAAACTCTTTTGCTCTTGTTTGCATAAATAAGCTTAAACAACACCCAGGTTTTCAGCCAACATTATAACTAACCATGCCGACAATAACTCTTAAAAATTATATTAACTCATATCAATGACATAATCAGCTAGCGAGCAATAATAAGATATCTCAAACAACAACATGTTGTAAAACAACCATGATATAATATGACAATAGTGGTATCTCGCTAGCCCTTTCTGAGACCGCAAAACATAAATGCAGAGCACCTCCAAAGTTCAAGCAGCGACTAAACATTGTAATTCATGGTAGAAAAGATCCAGTCATGATGCACCCAACATTAGCTACACAACAATGCATAAGCATGACAACAGTGCTCTCAGGTTCTGGCGCTTATTTTAGAAGGTGACGACACAACATAAAAGTAAATAGACAGTCCCTTCCCAGAGGGAAGCAGTGATTTGCAGAGGCGCCAGAGCTCAAGTTTTAAAATAGAGGTAAATGATATTTTGAGGCATGCACCCTTCTAATTTACTTCACGACCATCAGTTATCAATATCTTCCATGCTAAGCACGCTAGTGGCGGTTCCCAAGCGATAAAAGTAAAGGTTTTGACTCCATTGGGAGTTTTTGTTTGATTATTTGTAAGCCTTTTCTGTTTGCAGTTTGGGACTGGGCATCCCTATTACCGCCCTTTTCTCGGGCGATGGCGAATGAATAAACACTCGACCTGAGAATTACCCGCTTAGCATGGAAGATAGCGACCACCTCATGTCATTCCATGAACGATCCAGACACACAAAAAGGATATTTATTAGAACTTTTTAGAGGTGGCACATGCAAATTTACTTAGGATGGCAGGGTAATACCGCATATAGGTAGGTATGGTGGACTCATCTGGAATAACTTGGGTTCAAGGATTTTGATGTACAAGGAGAATTCCCACTTAGTACAGGCGAATGCTAGCAATTAGATTGAGAAGTGGCCAGCTAGAGAGCAACAACGGTCATGAACATGCATTGTGCATAAGTAACATTGGACACTAGCAACACCATGAACATAAATATTATAGAGGCTATGTTGGTTTTGATTCAACTACATGCATGAACATGTGCCAAGTAAAGCCACTCGAACATTCAGAGGAGGATACCATATCATCATACTACATCAAAATCATTTTAACGCAATGTTGATATCCAAGATAAATCATTATCCACTCCCAGCTACTTATGCATGGCATGAGAAACTATAATCTCTAATTGTCATTGCAAACATGTTTAATCATAATGGGCTGAATCATGGATACTGGGTTAAACATATTTACACAAACATAACAAGTCGAGTTCATTCTCGTTTCTCTCTTACACGGCCAGTTCATCGAATATCGTCATTATTGTCTTTCACTTGCACAACCGAACGATATGAAAATAATAATAGTGCAAGACTGCCGTGGACTAAGCTGGAATCTGCAAACATTTTATTCAATAGGAGAAGACAAGGTAAAATGGGCTCTTTATTAGATCAACAATTATTCATATGAGAGCCACTCAACATTTTCATTGTGGTCTTCTCCTTGATACAACTCGAATAAAAAGAAAAGAATTCAGAGAAACACACTGAAATATTTTTGGAGTTTTTGGTTTTCTTGAACAAGCAAATAGAAGGGTAAAACAGAAACGAGAAAACTATTTACACGGGAAAGCTCCCAACAAGCAAAAGAAGAACAAGGAAATCTTTTTGGGTTTTCTTTTTAATATTAATATTAAAAATAAGAATGCATAAAAAGTAAATTAACTAATTTTTTTGATTTTTCTAAAGTTTTTCAAACACACAAGAAAGAAAGCAAGAAAAATAAAATTTAAACATGGATGATACAATGAAAAATTGTGAACACCGACAACGGAAATAAGTGGACATGAATGTAATGTCGGTGAGAAACACGTACTCCCTCAAGCTTAGGCTTTTGGCCTAGCTTGGTAATCGATCAGTAGTCTAGATAGTAGTCGGCGTGGTAGCTCACGGAGGCTCTCGGTGTAGATGCCTCGGCTTGCCGTGCTGCCTCCACCGCCGCGTTGTGAGCTCGGGCCTCGCTCTCAAGAACAAAATATCTTCCCTTGCTGTGATAGTCAAAAAGAGCAGGCGCAGGCAAATATGTGTGCACAACAGATGTTTGGTTAAACAACAGATTGTAAGTGAAGTTATGAATTTTTCCTTTGAGGATCTTATGACTTTTCAAGGCATTAAAGTCTAAATACTGTGTGGCTAGGATAGGGTCAAAGGGCAAAGGTGAAACACCCAACCCTTGTGTTAAATGCGTGGAATATATTCCACCACAGAAATAGCCACTATTAGTGTTATGCTGCAGTCAGTGTGCAACAATCGCTCCAAGGTTATAACTCCTTTCACCGGTGAGAGCGGTGCGTATGACGCTCAATTCTGGAGCACAAAGTGTACTACAGTCTTGTTTGCCTACTACACATTTCCTATTAAATAATGCAAAGTACTGAATTGCAGGAAAATGAATGCACTTTATTCTACCTTGTGTCACTCCCCTCGTCTCACCATAGCAAAGAGTAGTCAAGAATGATTGGTACTCAGCCCTTGGCGGTTCGTCAAGCGAACCCCAGAATGGGAGTTTGCAGTGGTGAGCAAAACTCTAGTGAAATGGTAAATGGATTTTCATAAAGCTTAAATGACACCCTAGAATCACGGGGATGGAATTTAAATCCTTTGACAAATGATTAAGTGAGAGTGTGGTGTTGTTCGCACTTATCTGAAATGTAGGGACCGAGACCAGAATTGTGAACATATTGCTCAAATTCCACCTTAATGCCCACACGCATCATATAATCATTACAAGGCCATAAGCATGTTTTGGTGGCTGCATCTCAAATGGAACTTTCACTTGGTTCGACATAAGACAGGCGAGCGGAGTTGTCACTTGAAGACGCCCCGAGGATCTCCTCCTCGAAGAACTCCTTCCAAATAGGTTCATCATGTTCGCATACAATTTTTTGAAAAAAATTTAATGACAAAAATTTATCAACAAAACTTTATAAGATTGATAGCAACCACTCATAGGGATACTAAGAGGCCATAGCAAGCATTCAAACTACTTAGGACTCTAAGAATTCAACATGCAAGCTCATCTACAGCAGCACCAAGAGTAGCTAAATATTCAAAATATAAACCACTAAAACAAAAACTAATTGGATAAACGGTGGAGTCACATACCAAGGAACAATGCTCCAAAACAGTTCGAAAACGGAGCTTCGAGCAAAGAGATCGAAACCCGCGGGTTTGAGAGCAAGAACACAAGAGAGAGAGAGAGAGAGAGAGAGAGAGAGAGAGAGAGAGAGAGAGGGAGAGAGAGCAATGGAGATTTTTTTCTGGAGGTAAGTGATGATGTGGTGTGAAGGGATAAGTGAGGGGCCCCATATGGGGTCCACAACCCACTAGGGCGCGCCTGGGGGTCCTGGCGCACCCAGGTGGGTTGTGCCCACCTGGTGCACCTCCCTATGATGTTATTTGCACCAAAAATTCTTAAATATTCAGAAAAAAATCGTATTAAATTTTCAGGGCATTCTGAGAACTTTTATTTTTGGGTCATTTTTTATTGCATGAAAAATTCAGAAAACAGACAAAACATGGCATTTTGTTTTACTTAACTAATAAAAACAGGAAGCAAAGGGTAGGGACAGAAGGTAGTGCTTACTAAATTCATCAACTTCATACCTCTCAAAAATGATCCATTAATAAGGTTGATCAGGTCTTATTAACAACCACTTTCGATTAGCATGAAACCGAAGAACTTTCGTAAATCACTAAGTTACCTCAACGGGGATATGAATGTCCCCAACAATAAGCATTTGATATTTCTTTTTGGCAGTACGTAGAGGTATTTGAAAACTTCCAATAGTGATTGTCAGAGATTTTTCAATAACATTAATACCATTCACTTAGAATTTTTTCTTCGGAAAGTGCACCGTATGCTCATTACCATTGATATGAAATGTGGCCTTGCTTTTATTGCCATCAATAACAACCCCTGCAGTATTCAAGAAGGGTCTACCAAGGATAATCGACATGTTGTCGTCCTCGGGCATCTCAAGTATAACAAAGTCAGTCAAAATAGTAACATTAGCAACAACAACGGAAACATCCTCACAAATACCAATAGGTATGGCAATTGATTTGTCAGTGATACGTCCATTTTGCATCATGCTTTTATATCGGTATTTATTGCATTATGGGCTGTTATTCCACATTATGTCACAATACTTATGGCTATTCTCTCTTACTTTACAAGGTTTACATGAAGAGGGAGAATGCCGACAGCTGG
Organism: Aegilops longissima; assembly: GCA_021605205.1. NCBI lineage: Eukaryota > Viridiplantae > Streptophyta > Magnoliopsida > Poales > Poaceae > Aegilops > Aegilops longissima. The sequence goes on along the minus strand of CM038681.1, from coordinate 171,907,428 downwards.
AATTCTGGGCTGGAAAAGGAGCAAATATTGGAGACCTATTATGTGCAACTCCAAAAGTCCTAAAACTCCACGGAATATCTTAAAATAAATAAAGAAAAATCGTCGCCAAAGATGAAGGCCAGGGGGCCCACACCCTGCTCACGAGGGTAGGGGGTGCGCCCCCCTACCTCGTGGGCTCCCTGGTGGATCTCCGATGCCCATCTTCTCCTATATGAAGTCTTTCGATGAGAAAAAAACATTAAGCAACCTTTCGGGACGAGACTCTCCGCCACGAGGCGGAACCTTGGCGTTACCAATCTTGGGCTCCGGCGGAGCTATTCTGCCGGGGACACTTCCCTCCGGGAGGGGGAAATCATCGTCATCATCATCACCAACGCTCCTCTCATCGGGAGAGGGAAATCTCCATCAACATCTTCACCAGTACCATCTCATCTCCAAACCCAAGTTCATCTCTTGTATCCAATTCTTGTCACCAAGTCCGGGACTGGTGCTAGTAGTGTTGATTATTTGGTGGAAGATCATATGCTAGTTGGTTTATTTGGTGGAAGATCATATGTTCAGATCCTTTATGCATATTATTACCCCTCTGATTATGAACATGAATATGCTTTGTGAGTAGTTATGTTTGTTCCTGAGGACAAGGGAGAAGTCTTGCTATTAGTAGTCATGTGAATTTTGGTTTCGGTTCGATATTTTGATGAGATGTATGTTGTCTAGCCTCTAGTGGTGTTATGTGAACGTCGACTACATAACACTTCACCATTATTTGGGCCTAGAGGAAGGCATTGGGAAGTAATAAGTAGATGATGGATTGCTAGAGTGACAGAAGCTTAAACCCTAGTTTATGCGTTTCTTCATAAGGGGCTGTTTTGGATCCATATGTTTCATGCTATGGTTAGGTTTACCTTAATACTTTTGTTGTAGTTGCGTATGCTTGCAATAGAGGTTAATCATAAGTGGGATGTTTGTTCAAGTAAGAACAGCACCCAAGCACCGGTCCACCCACATATCAAATTATCAAAGTACCGAACGTGAATCATATGAACGTGATGAAAACTAGCTTGACGATATTCCCATGTGTCCTCGGGAGCGTTTTCCTATTATAAGAGTTTTTTCTGGCTTGTCCTTTGCTACAAAAAGGATTGGGCCACCTTGCTGCACTTTATTTACTCTTGTTACTTGTTGCTCGTTACAATTTATCTTATCACAAAACTATTTGTTACCACTTATTTCAGTACTTGCAGAGAATACCTTGCTGAAAACCGCTTATCATTTCCTTCTGCTCCTCGTTGGGTTAGACACTCTTACTTATCGAAAGGACTACGATATATCCCCTATAGTTGTAGGTCATCAGTCAGCCATTTGCAAAGATATTTCGGTAGGTGTGAGTTTATTCAAATCAAGTCTTTTATATAAAGAGAAAGGCATAACACTAACACCAGCTCCTAAATCACATAAACCAGTTTCACAAATTCTTTTTGATAGAGAAAGGTATAGTTGGTATTCCCGGATCTCCAAGTTTTTTAGGTACTCCATCCTTAAAAGTATAATTAGCAAGAATGGTGGAGATTCCAGCTTCCGGTATTTTTCTCTTATTGGTGATGATGTCTTTCATATACTTTGCATAAGGAGGCATTTTAAGGATATCAGTCAAGCGAGTATGCAAAAAGACTGGCCAAGGCATTTCAACAAAGCGTTCAAATTCTTCATCATCTTTCTTTTTAGTTGACTTAGGTGGAAAGGGCATAGGTTTTTGAACCCACGGTTCTCTTTCTTTACCGTGTTTTCTAGCCACGAAGTCTCTTTTATCATATCTTTTATTTTTAGGTTTTGGGTTATCAAGATCAACTGGTGGTTCTATCTCAACATCATTGTCTAGTTCTTCATTATTTGTTTGACTATCTTCATGAACCTCATCATTAACTTTTTCATCATCAGAAGGTGAGTGTTCACTACCAGGTCGAGTCTCAGCATCAGAGATAGAAACTTCATTATCATTATTGGGAGGTTTCTCTACTTCAGGTTCACTAGAAGCATGCAAAGTCCTCTCATTTTTCTTTTTCCTTTTCTTTCTAGAAGGACTAGGTGTAGTGGTGTTGTTCCTTTGTGAATCATGTTCAATTCTTTTTGGGTGTCCCTTAGGATAAAGTGGTTCCTGAGTCATTTTACCTCCTCTAGTTGCACTCTAACAGGAAAGTCATGTATATTATTATTCATTTCATCTAGCAACTCTCTTTGAGATTTAGCAACTTGTTCTAACTGGGTTTGTACCATAGAAGCATGCTTTCCAACACCTCTAACATCATTTGAGATTCTAAATAACAAGTCACTCGAGCGAGCAATCATATCAGAATTGTATTTCAATTGTTACATAACATTTGCATTGAAGTGATCTTGTTTTCTAATATAGCTTTCAAACTCGTAAAGGCATGGCTAGGGTGCATATTATGAGGATTGTCATTTTCATTTATCTTCATTATAGAATTTACCTCTACCACCTTAGGAGGTGGTGGTGTATTAAGCCCATGTATTTCTTCAATAGGAGGTAATTTTTTAACATCCTCAGCTTTAATACATTTTTCCTTCATGGATTTCTTTGCCTTTTGCATATCTTCATGACTGAGATATAATATACCCCTCTTCTTTGGAGTGGATTTAGGCGGTGGTTCAGGAAGAGTCCAATCATCATAATTTTTCAATATGTTATTCAATAATTCTTCAGCTTGACCAACTGTTCGTTCCCTGAAAACACAACCAGCATAACTATCTAGGAAATCCCTAGAAGCATCGATTAGCCCATTATAGAAGATATCAAGTATTTCATTCTTCTTAAGAGGATGATCAGGCAAAGCATTAAGTAATTGGCAACGCCTCCCCCAAGCTTGTGGGAGACTCTCTTCTTTAGTTTGCACAAAGTTAAATATTTCCTGCAAGGCAGCTTGTTTCTTATGAGCAGGGAAATATTTTTCAGAGAAGTAATAAATCATATTCTGGGGACTACGCACACAACCAGGAGCGAGAGTATTGTACCAAGCTTTAGCATCACCCTTTAATGAGAACGGAAATAATTTGAGAATAAAGTAATAACGAGTCTTCTCATCATGAGGTAAAAAGGGTGGCTATGTCATTCAACTTAGTAAGATGTGCCATAACAGTTTCAGTTTCGTAACCATGGAAAGGATCAGATTCAACCAAAGTAATTAACTCTGGGCCAACAGAGAATTCATAATCCTTATCATCAATAAAAATAGGTGAAGTAGCAAACTTAGGATCATATCGCATTCTAGCATTCAGAGATTTTTCTTTATACTTGCATAGCAATTTCTCTAGACCATCTCTATCCTTACAAGCAAGAATATCTCTAGTTGTCTCCTCATTCATAACATAACCTTCTGGTACCTTAGGCAATTCATATCTAGGAAGGCTAGTTCTAGTAGGTGTTTCAGGAGGTTCAGTTTCAAGTTCATCATCAGATTCAACAACATCATGTTGTGTTACTCTAGCAATTTGTTCATCAAGAAAATCACCAAGTGGCACATCATTATCATCAAGCAAGGTACTAGCATCATCATAGGTATCATTCATAGCAGAAGTAGCATCATCAATAAATTGCGACATATCAGGATTAATAGCATGTGGTGGTGTTGCAAGTTTACTTATAACAGAAGGTGAATCTAAAGCAGAATTGGATGGCAGTTCCTTACCTCCCCTCGTCTTAGAGGGATAAATCTTAGTCTTAGCATCCTTCAGATTCTTCATAGTGATAAATTGATAATAATCCCAAGTGACTCAACAAACATAGCTATGCTCCCCGGCAACGGCACCAGAAAAAGGTGTGGATAACCCACAAGTATAGGGGATCGCAACAGTTTTTTAGGGTAGAATATTCAACCCAAATTTATAGATTCGACACAAGGGGAGACAAAGAATATTTGAAGGTATTAGCAGCTGAGTTGTCAATTCAACCACACCTGGAGATTAATTATCTAGAGCAACGTGATCAGTAGCAAATTAATATGATAGTTTTGATAATAGTGACAACAGTAATAGTAACAGTAACAGTGATAGCAGTAGTTTTGTAGAAAGTGTAACAGTAACAGTAGCAGTAGTAACTTAGCAAGAACAATATAAGATAAATACGTAGGCATTGGATCGGTGACTTGTTGGATGATATTCATCATGAGAGAGTTATAACTTAGGGCGATATGGCACTAGCTCCAGTTCATCAATATAATGTAGGCATGTATTCCGTAAATAGTCACACGTGCCTATGGAAAGAACTTGCATGACATCTTTTGTCCTACCCTCCCGTGGCAGCGGGGTCCATATTGGAAACTAAGGGATATTAATGCCTCCTTTTAATAGAGAACCGGAAAAAAGCATTAACACACGGTGAATACATGAACTCCTCAAACTACGGTCATCATCGGGAGTGGTCCCGATTATTGTCACTCCGAGGTTGCCGGATCATAACACGTAGTAGGTGACTATAAGTTGCAAGATCGAATCTAGAACATGGATATAATGGTGATAACATAAACCGTTCAGATCTAAAATCATGGCACCCAGGCCCAAAGTGACAAGCATTAAGCATGGCAAAGTCATAGCAACATCAATCTTAGAACATATTGGATAAACAAAACTAACTCAATTACATGATGAATCTCATTCAACTCCTCACCGACCAGCGAGCCTACGAAGGAATTACTCACTCCTAGTGGGGGGCATCATGGAATTGGCGATGGAGAAGGGTTGGTGATGACGAAGAACGAAGATCCCCCTCTCTGGAGCCCCAAACGGACTCCAAATCTAGCCTCCCGATGAAGAACAGGAGGTGAAGGCGGCTCCGTCTCGTGAATCGTGATAATTCTTTCTCTCTTTTTTATGGAAAAAATGGGTATTTGTGGAGTTGGAATCAGGGTCCGCGGGGCCACCTGGGGGCGGCAGGAGGGGGGGGGCCTAGTGGGTTGTGCCCACCCAGGTGCCCCCCTCCGGTGTATGTTGGCTCCATAAATTCTCTCTTTATTTATATAAAAATTCCTCGCAAAGTTTCGTTCCATTTCGAGAAATTTTATTTCTGCACAGAAACAACACCATGGTAGTTCTGCTGAAAACAACGTCAGTCTGGGGTTAGTTTCATTCAAATCATGCAAATTAGAGTCCAAAACAAGAGGAAAAGCGTTAGGAAAAGTAGATACATTGGAGACGTATCAATGACAAAGGGAATAACATATGTTGTCATTACGGTACGACTGATAAAGACCTTCATAGAATATGTGGGAAACAATATGAACATCCAGGTTCCGCTGTTCGTTATTGACCGGAGAGGTGTCTCGGTCATGTCTACATAGTTCTCGAACCTGTAGGGTCCGGACGCTTAACGTTCGATGACGACTTTGTATTATATGAGTTATGTGATTTGGTGACCGAATGTTGTCCAGAGTCTCGGATGAGATCACGGACATGACGAGGAGTCTTGAAATGGTCGAGAGGTAAAGATTCATATATAGGACGATAGTATTTGGACACCGGAAGTGTTCCGGGGGTACCGGGTACGTATCGGGTCACCGAAAGGCACTACAAAAAAAAGACACATCCGTGACATTTTGGGCCGAACGAATTTTTTTTCCTGTCATGCTTATGGTACTTCTATGACGATAATTGTGGCAAACCCGGTATCATCATAGATGTGGTGGGCTCCTACTTCTATGAAAAAAAACATGACAGAAAATGGGCTTTTCGTCCTGGGCGGGCCGGAGATGTAGCTACATGACATTCTTTGGGTTGTCTGATACGTCTCCAACGTATCTATAATTTTTAATTGTTCCATGCTATTATATTATGTGTTTTGGATGTTTATGGGCTTTATTAAACACTTTTATATTACTTTTGGGACTAACCTATTGACCTAGTGCCCAGTGCCAGTTTCTGTTTTTTCCCTTGTTTCAGTGTTTCGAAGAAAAGAAATATCAAACGGAGTCAAAACGGAATGAAATCTTCTGGAGAAGTTATTTTTGGAAGGAAAGCAACCGGGGAGACTTGGAGTCCACGTCAAAGAAGCAACGAGGAAGCCACGAGGTAGGGGGCGCCCCCCCCAGGCGCGCCCTTCACCCTCGTGGGCCCCTCGTGGCTCCCCTCACGTATTTCTTCCGCCTATATATATCCATATACCCTAAAAACTTCGGAGAACAGAATAGATCGGGAGTTCCGCCGCCGCAAGCCTCTGTAGCCACCAAAAACCAATCGGGACCCTGTTCCGGCACCCTGCCGGAGGGGGGATCCCTCACCGGTGGCCATCTTCATCATCCCAACGCTCTCCATGACGAGGAGGGAGTAGTTCACCCTCGGGGCTGAGGGTGCGTACCAGTAGCTATGTGTTTGATCTCTCTCTCTCTCTCTCATGTTCTTGATTTGGCACGATCTTGATGTATCGCGAGCTTTGCTATTATAGTTGGATCTTATGTTGCTTATCCCCTTCTACTCTCTTGTAATGGATTGAGTTTTCCCTTTGAAGTAATCTTATCGGATTGAGTCTTTAATGATTTGAGAACACTTGATGTATGTCCTGCCGTGCGTATCTGTGGTGACAATGGGATATCACGTGATTCACTTGATGTATGTTTTGGTGATCAACTTGCGGGTTCCGCCCATGAACCTATGCATAGGGGTTGGCACACGTTTTCATCTTGATTCTCTGGTAGAAACTTTGGGGCACTCTTTGAGGTTCTATGTGTTGGTTGAATAGATGAATCTGAGATTTTGTGATGCATATCGTATAATCATACCCACGGATACTTGAGGTGACATTGGAGTATCTAGGTGACATTAGGGTTTTGGTTGATTTGTGTCTTAAGGTGTTATTCTAGTACGAACTCTAGGGCTGTTTGTGGCACTTATAGGAATAGCCCAACGGATTGATTGGAAAGAATAACTTTGAGGTGGTTTCGTACCCTACCATAATCTCTTCGTTTGTTCTTCGCTATTAGTGACTTTGGAGTGACTCTTTGTTGCATGTTGAGGGATATTTATATGATCCAATTATGTTATTATTGTTGAGAGAACTTGCACTAGTGAAAGTATGAACCCTAGGCCTTGTTTCAACGCATTACAATACCGTTTACGCTCACTTTTACCACTTGTTACCTTGCTGTTTTTATATTTTCAGATTACAAAAACCTATATCTACCATCCATATTGCACTTGTATCACCATCTCTTCGCCGAACTAGTGCACCTATACACATTATCATTGTATTGGGTGTGTTGGGGACACAAGAGACTCTTTGTTATTTGGTTGCAGGGTTGCTTGAGAGAGACCATCTTCATCCTACGCCTCCCACGGATTGATAAACCTTAGGTCATCCACTTGAGGGAAATTTGCTACTGTCCTACAAACCTCTGCACTTGGAGGCCCAACAACGTCTACAAGAAGAAGGTTGCATAGTAGACATCAAGGTCTTTTCTGGCGCCGTTGCCGAGGAGGTGAATGCTTGAAGGTATATCTTTAGATCTTGCAATCGAATCTTTTTGTTTCTTGTTTTAGCACTATTTTAGTTTATAAAAAAAACTACAAAAAAATGGAATTGAGTTTGTCTCATACGCTTCATCTTTTTAATATCTTTCGTGAGTATGATGGAAAGGAAAATTGTGCCAAAGTGTTAGAAGAAGAATGCATTAAAATGTTTGGCACTAAATCTTTGAATGATGAGCATGATTGCAATGTTGTTAGTATAAACTCTTTGAATATCCATAGTACTAATGATGATTGCACTAGTTATGATGAAAATGCCTCCTATAAACATGTCAATTTTTGTGGAGTGCATTGGGTTTGCAAGTACACACCAAATAGGGAAGATAGATATTGCAAGAGGCATAAGAATTTAGAAACTAAATGGTTGCAAGAAAGGCTAAATGTTAGTGCTTAAAATTTAAAATATCTTTACCGTACTTGTGAACTTTGCAATGAACATGGTCATTTAAATATCAATTGCAAATTGTTTCATGATCGAATCGTGTCCAAAAATTGTGATGACTTGATTTCCCTTGCACATCATAATGAACTTAGTTTGCTTTTGGGTTATGAAGAAATGAAACGTCAAACTAAGCATATTCCAGAATATAACCTTCAGAAATTCCTCGATATTGATCTAGAAGAGATCTATATGTATTGTGTGGTGAATTGCATTGAAAATCCTTATATTGCCAATTACATAAAGAGAAGAAAACAAATAGAAGATGAAGAGAATACTAACGAAAGGGAAGATACTTCCCAATATCCTCCTATTATTACTTATGATGAATCAGGTAACGAGGAGGAGCCTTCTATTCAACCAATCTCATTAATAAGGTGATGTGGTGAAGAAGAAGAAAAGAAAAAGGAAGAGAGGTAAAAAGGTATCTCTCCCAAATAATGTTGCTCCTATTATTGTTGTGCCTCATGAAAATGAATCAAAAATAATTGTGGAAGATGATGCACTTGATGATGATCTCGTTATGCCTATTGCTTGTTGTGATGATTATGATTGGGAAGATAATAATACTTCTTATGATCTTGAAAATCTTTTTGGCACTTGCTTGGAAGAATATGATAATTGCTATACTATTGGTGCTATCCATACTATTAATGATGAGAGTGATTATGCTTATGATATGAAAAGGACCAAGCTTGGGGATGCTATGTTTGATGAAGATGATGTTTTTGAGAATATATTGCTGCAATTAATGTTTGTCCCAAGCTTGGGGATTGTCGGTGTCAAAACCGGCGGATCTCGGGTAGGGGGTCCCGAACTGTGCGTCTAGGCGGATGGTAATAGGAGACAAGGGACACGATGTTTTTACCCAGGTTCGGGCCCTCTCGATGGAGGTAATACCCTACTCCTGCTTGATTAATATTGATGATATGGGTAGTACAAGAGTAGATCTACCACGAGATCAAGGAGGCTAAACCCTAGAAGCTAGCCTATGGTATGATTGTTCTTCGTCCTACGGACTAAAACCCTCTGGTTTATATAGGCACCGGATAGGTTAGGGTTACACAGAGTCGGTTACAATGGTAGGAGATCTACATATTCGTATCGCCAAGCTTACCTTCCACGCCAAGGAAAGTCCCATCCGGACACGGGACGAAGTCTTCAATCTTGTATCTTCATAGTCTTGGAGTCCGGCCATGATGATAGTTCGACTATCCGGACACCCCCTAGTCCAGGACTCCCTCAGTAGCCCCTGAACCAGGCTTCAATGATGACGAGTCCGGCGCGCATATTGTCTTCGGCATTGCAAGACGGGTTCCTCCTCCGAATACTCCATAGAAGGTTTTGAACACCAGGAAAGTGTCCGGCTCTGCAAAACAAGTTCCACATACCACCATAGAGAGAATAACTTTTGCACAGATCTGCTGATGTATTCCGCGGCGTGACATCACACCACGGCCAGGCATTTATATGAATTGTTTTTTTACTGTTCCACCTCAGCGCGTTTAGCGAGGCGGTTTCCCTGGCACGTCTTATCAAAGCATAGATCGTGCCCCCTTATTCCGGGATTCTCATCAGTACGAGCGTGGGTAACCCACCCGCGCCATTGATTAAGGTGCTTGGGAGATAAGCGAGTTTTACCAGGCTGGCGGGGGATGCATAGCTTCGTCCGTCCATATAAGGGGATAAGGATCCACCTTTTCACCTACGCCTTCTTCCTCCTTTGCTCATCCATTTCCGCGCACTCGAGCTCTAGCGCCCAAGTCCGCGCATCCCACCTCAACCTTCTCCAACCATGTCAGGAGCGGGAGGCAGGTGGATGGCCTCCTCCGTCACAGAGGGGCACATCACAAGACAGCGGGAGGCCGGATACTTGTCCGGCGACATCGCGCCTGAGCTTCCCGACGAGGGCAGCTCATTCAACCCCGGGCCCCATGAGAGGTGGTGTTTCTCCCCACTTCCTCCATGGACTAGGTTTTCCACTTCACCCATTTGTCCGGGGCTCATGTTCTACTACGGCCTGGCTTCCACGACTGGCCCCAATTTCATCCTCAACATCTCGGTGTTTATCGTCGTGTGCGAGGCCTTCCTCTGCATCCAGCCCCACTTCGGCCTATGGCTGAAGATCTTCAATGTCAGGCCGAAGGTAGTGGGCGGCCATCAAGCGGAGTGCGGAGGCGCCATGGTTGGCAAGATGGCCAAGGTCCTATGGCTCGAGGGCTCCTTTGTGGAGACAATAAAGGGGTGGCAATCGGGGTGGTTCTACATCACCGAGCCACGCAACCCCGAATGGGTGGCGGCCCCCGAATTCCGATCTGGCTTCCCCACACGGCTCTCGTCATGGAAGGAGACGGGCCTGACGTGGGGGAATTCGGACGAGCTATCCGGACTCCAAACATGCGTCCGAAACCTGGTGGACAAGAATCTCAGGCTTGTCGACGTAATCCAAGTGATGCTCATCCGCCGGATTCTCCCATGCCAACAACGGGCCTTTAATTTGTGGGAGTTCGATCCGGCACAGCACCGAACCTTGAGCCGGCTCTTCGACACTACATACGAAGATGCCTGGAAGGTGCTATTCAAGGGCGCTAAAGCCCCCGCATCCGCTAACAAAGATCGCGGATACAGCTCGCGGCGTCAAGCCAGCGAGGTAAGTTATTTTACCCTTCACGGGACTCTTTTTTCATAGATTGACTCTGTGTGGGATCTAAAACTCCCTAATCTTTGACAGGACTGGCTGAAGACGTCCGGACAGATTAACTGTCCGGCTCCTTTGCCAGAAGACCCAGCGGACGCCTGATTGACGGGGCTGCTGGCTCCGGCACCATGTGGTGCCGGAGAAGAAGGCCGAAGGAGGCCACGGAACTTGAAGGAGCTCCCGACGCCAGTCTTGTCGATTCTGAAGCGAATCTTCTCCCGAGGGCGAGGAGGAGGAAAAAGCTTCTCCCCGGCGGGGAGGAGAGAAAAGGAAGGCCGCCCCAACTGGGGAGGCCGGAGGGTCCAAGAAGGGAAGAACCCTTCCTCCGGACTTCTCCACCAACATCGACAGCGACGAGGAGGACTGGCCAATAAGGGCCAAGCCCCTGGCGAGATCGTAAGTGTCCGGATACCCATGGCTTTTCATTATCGCATAGTGTTCTCTAATGTCGAACAATCATGCAGCCCGCCCAAGGGCGAGTTCGCCGCTTCAACGAGCGGGTCCCTGGGTTCGTCGAAAATGGAGAGTACTTCACTTCCGACTGCCTCCTCACCTCACGCTGAGGACGGCGCCACAAGGGGCCCCAAGAGGGCTTGGCCAAGAGGAAGTGGCGCGAGGAGGCGCCACAAGGCGACCTCCGGACTCGGGCGTGGGGGCAAGACCCTAGGGGCTCTAAGCCCGACCCTTGTCCGGACTCCATGCGGAACCTTGGTGGTTCCGAGTCCGGCAAGTGGTCCTTCGTAAGAAGGGTAAGACGTCGGTGTCCTCCGTCCAACCGGGGCACGGATAGCATCTTGGGCGCTTAACAGCGCCTCCATCGAGGAGGAGCACCGCCTTGTTATGAGTGCGGTGATCCGGACAGTTCAGTCCGCCAAGAGCGGGCTGACGAAGCTTATACCAGCCTTCTAACGGGCTTTGAGGTAAGTTTAGAATATGTAAAATATTACCGCATAGACAGTAGCCCCTGATGCTTAGTTCGGTGTTCGGAAAGAAAAGTCGGACTAAGGATCTAAAAGATATACGCAGGAGTCTAACATAAGTATGTCAATATGGGAATGCAGGCTGCGCTGCTGACCTCTGCCGTACTGACTGCGGAGGTCAATGCGTTGAAGCAGAGCCTCGAGTGGTCCGAGAACGAGCTCGGCCAAGCCAAGAAGCAGCTCGAGGACTAGGAAGGTAAGTAGTACCTTATTAAAGAAATACCTAATAGAAAGGTTTCGGTTGCAAAAAATAACAGGAATAACATGGGTACTGCAGGTGCCACGAACGAGGTGGCGACCACGAAGGAAGCGATGTCCGTGGCAAAACAAAGCGGCTGCGGAATGCACCGAGCGAGAGAAGGGGAGGCGCAGCTGGCCAAAGATGCGGCAAGAGCTCCAAGCTCGTGGAAAAACACGAGAGTTTGGGCGTGACTCGAACTCGAGAGTCCGAGCTCGCCTCGGCTCTTGAGAGTGCCAAAGCTGCTAAGGCCGAGGCCCAAAAAGCCCTCAGAAATTGAATCAAGAAAGAAGATAGCGGCGGGTAAGGCATTCTTTATGCAAAGCAAGCATGTGAAAGTGAATTACCTATTACTTACCCGGATTCGGAGCTCTCCGGGAGCATTCGCAGATTTGCCCCGTAGTGTGTCTGATGCTGCCGCATTCTACCGCGCCAAGGAGGGAGCTCGACGGAAAAGGTGTTCTCGTCTCGAGATCTTTGAGGCGGACATCCGGTGCCCCTGAGCGACCAGCTGAAGCAGCTGGTCGAGCTCCACAAGGTCGCCGAACAGGCCATGAAGGGCCTTATAGAGCGGCTGTGGCCATTGGAGGCCATGCCTGGGAGCTAGTTCGGCTTGGTGCAGCGGCTGGTGGACGCCTGTCCACGGATTGAGGTCATCAAGCACTCCGTCTGCATTGAAGGTGTCCGTCGGGCCCTTTCCCGTGCTAAAGTGCACTGGGGCAAGCTGGATGCGGAGAAGCTTGTGACGGACGGGCCACCGAAGGGCAAGGAGAATCGCACGCCCGAAATGTATTATGAGGGCCTCCTGAAGGGTGCCCGCCGAATAGCGGATGAGTGCTCCAAAGATGTAATTTTTGAATAAACTCGCATTTGTTATTCATGCGCTGAAAACTTGTTCATATCGCTAAGCAACGCTTGTTAATTTAAAATATTACCTTCATGCAGCCGTTTATCAAATTTGAGAGAAGGCAAGTCGTTGGCTTCAGCCCCATGCCACAGTCTTTGGGGTGTTCGGGATAAACTTGAGCACTCTTGTTCCCATTCTTGGGTCCATCTAGGAGGCGCTCAGCATAGCGAACAAGGCAACCGGACTTATAATGCTTGAACACTCTCACTTAGCCATAGAATTCTATAATTTTAAATTTCGTGAAGCCCCTAGTATTCGGAAGACCGAGTTCGGGCGCTATCCACGCCTTGGCGGACAATTCGGTTCCTCGCTCTAAGCGGCATAAGTCTTTAGGGACCCGAAAAACCTCTCGAACAGCGACCGGCTCTCGCCCTATCATGACGGTCAGTTTTAACTTTCTCCATCGAGGTGCTCGACCCAGCTCAACTGGGCACAATCGCGATGGTTCTCCGGTGCTACCTTAGCCGATATAACGGAACGTAAGGTACCAAAACACGGGAGCCGAGCAAACCCAACTATTGACCCAAGACATGATTCGGAGCCGATTCATATAATGCTATAAGTTCGGGGTGCCTCACTTGTGAAAGTGTTCGGACTTATCACACCATAATTTTGGGGTACTTAAGCCCCTGGTGTATCGGCCGTACCAAAGTGTACGGGTGCAACATGTCATGAAATGAACATATATATAGATAAAGAAAGGAGTGCAATAATAGGCAAACGCTATGTATTGTTTATTCAAAAAAGGTACTGCAATGAAAGCAGAACGATACAAATAGTGCGATAAGCAAGGGATGGGACTATCTAACATGTCCCCCTCCAGGGGTAAGCTGCGGTATGGTATGTAAAACAGGTCTAATGCTCGTAATAGAGACCACTGAACACTCGGCGTAGCTTTACATTTCCACGGCTGTTGCATCGTGAGTCCGGCGATTCTAGTGCGGACAGGACTTCTGGATATCGGAGTCCCGAAAGTAAAAAAGGAAGAAAAGAAAAGGAAGAAGAAAAAGAATGACCTGGCGGGGCCCAGTGCGGTTGAGCCGTATTCGGGCGTGCGTGGTCGTGCCCCTCCCTTATGTGCATGGTATCTCCGGGCGTAGTTATGTGCAGCGTAATCTTGCTTCATAACCGCGAGGGCTGGGGTTGGGGCGGATTACTACGCGCGCTTGAATCGTGCCAGCGGTCTTGTTGTAGGTTACTCCGGCGCGCTTGGCGGTGTCCGGACGCTTAGTGGCGGACTCGAGAATTGCTGTGAGAGGCTGCTTTGCACCTCCGCCGCGAAAAGCCGCCGTGTGCTCCTCCGTTCGGAGAGCGTTCGGTGTTTCCATTGACCGTGATTACTCCTCGAGGGCCTGGCATCTTGAGCTTGAGGTATGTGTAGTGCGGCACCGCATTGAACTTTGTAAATGCGGTTCGTCCGAGCGATGCATGATAGCCGCTGCAGGAACGGGCGATGTCGAAGATTAACTCTTTGCTTCGGAAGTTATCCGGGGATCCGAAGACCACTTCGAGTGTAACTGAGCCCGTACAATTGGCCTCTACACCCGGTATGACGCCTTTAAAGGTCGTCTTTGTAGGTTTAATCCTTGAGGGGTCTATGCCCATTTTGCGCACTGTATCCTGATAAAGCAGGTTCAGGCTGCTGCCGCCGTCCATCAGGACTCTGGTGAGGTGAAATCCATCGATAATTGGGTCAAGAACCAATGCGGCGAAACCGCCGTGACGGATACTAGTAGGGTGGTCCCTTCGATCGAAGGTGATCGGGCAGGAAGACCATGGGTTGAACTTCGGGGCGACTGGCTCCATCGCATATACGTCCCGTAGTGCATGCTTCCGCTCCCTTTTGGGTATATGGGTTGCGTATATCATGTTCACCATCCGCACTTGTGTGGGAAAACCCTTCTGTCCTCTGTTGTTCGGTGGCCGGGGCTCTTCCTCGTCATCGCTATGCAGCCCCTTGTCATTGAGTTCGGCACGTAACTTGCCTGCTTGCTTGAACACCCAACAATCCCTGTTGGTGTGATTGGCTGATTTTTCGGGGGTGCCATGTATCTGGCACAAGCGGTCGAGTATTCGGTCCAAGTTGGACGGGCCCTGGGTATTTCTTTTGAATGGCTTCTTCCGCTGACCGGGTTTAGAGCCTCTGAATCCGGCATTGACGGCCGTATCTTCAGCATTATCACCGTTAATGTGGCGCTTGTTCTTGTTGCGACGCGACCTGCCATTGCTGTCCTTGGTGTCCGAACTATCAGGGTGTTTGGCCAAGTTGTTGCTTCGAGCTAGCCAGCTATCCTCTCCCGCACAAAAGCGATTCATGAGGGTTGTGAGTGCTACCATAGATTTCGGCTTTTCCTGTCCTAGGTGCCGGGCAAGCCACTCGTCGCGGATGTTATGTTTGAAGGCTGCAAGGGCCTCTGCATCCGGACAGTCAACGATTTGATTTTTCTTTGTTAGGAACCGTGTCCAGAATTGCCTGGCCGATTCTTCTGGCTGCTGAATTATGTGGCTAAGGTCATCGGCGTCTGGTGGTCGCACATATGTGCCCTGGAAGTTATCAAGGAATGCTGCTTCCAGGTCCTCCCAACAACCAATTGATTCTGCTAGCAAGCTGTTGAGCCAATGTCGAGCTGGTCCTTTAAGCTTGAGTGGGAGGTATTTGATTGCATGTAGATCATCACCGCGGGCCATGTGGATATGGAGGAGATAATCCTCGATCCAGACCGCAGGATCTGTGGTTCCATCGTATGATTCAATGTTTACGGGTTTAAAGCCCTCAGGGATTTGATGATCCATTACTTCATCTGTGAAGCATAGTGGGTGTGCGGCGCCTCTGTATTGGGCTATATCACGATGCAGCTCAAATGAGCTTTGTCTATTGTGTTCGGCCCTGCCGGCGTTTCTGTATCCGGCGTGACGGTTATCATCACGTGTCATGGGGCACCCACGCGATCCGTAGATCAATCTTGTATGTTTTGCCTTATCCTCCAATATATCTTGCAAGTCCGGCGCATTTTCCCGTGCCCTGGTACTTTTTGAATGGCGTCGGGGTACAGCTTGAAAGGAGGGTCTAGAGGCCTCTCTATCGCGGCCACGAGGTGGCCGGTCTGCCATGTCATACGCTGGTGACTTGGGTGCTTCCTCTGATCGAGGCAACGGCCTGCGTTTGGGGTAGCTTTTGGAGGGGCGTTCCTGTTCATACTCTTCGCCTGCAAGGACTTCGGTCCATCTGTCAGCTAGCAGATCTTGGTCAGCTCTAAGCTATTGCTGCTTTTTCTTGAGGCTGCTTGCCATGGCTATAAGCCTGCGTTTGAAACGCTCCTGTTCGGCGGGATCCTCAGGCACGACAAACTCGTCGTCGTCGAGGCTTGCCTCGTCTTCGGAGGGAGGCGCATAATTATCGCCCTCGACCTCTCTTTCTGCCGCACTGTCGTGCGGACTTGCTTCTCCTTCCTCCTGCGCTGAGTCCTGCTGGAGGAGGTTGTCTTCGCACTGTCTGGGGTGTTATTATCTCCCCTGCCGGAATCATCATTTTTGCTGTGGCGGGATTTAGAGCGGCGCCGCTGACGTCGGTGCTTCGGTTGCTTCTTGGAGGGGTCATCCTCCGTTGTTCCATCGCCGTTCCCATCTTTTGGGATGTCCACCATGTATATGTCGTATGACGAGGTGGCCTTCCAGATTGCTCGTAGGCGCTGGGTCTTGGTCGTCTCCGGCATCGTCGTCCATACCGTCGATGTCTTCGGAGTCGTAGTCGAGCATGTCGGTTAAATCATCGACAGTGGCTACAAAGTGGGTGGTGGTTGGGCGTTTAATTTCTTCGTCGTTCGCATCCCAACCTTCCTGACCGTAATCCGGCCAGGGCTCTCCGGATAAGGAGAGAGACTTTAGTGAATTCAGGATGTCGCCAAAGGGCGAGTGCTGAAAGATGTCCGCGGCAGTGAACTCCATGACCGGCGCCCAAACGGATTCGATTGGCAGGGGCGTGGAGGGTTCGGAGTCCAGAGAGGAGTCCGGCACCTTGGAGTCACGATCTTCGCAGGGGACAGGGGTAGAGTTCGGCTCAATCGTCGTAGAGATCGTAGCCCCCAAGGCGGTGTCCAACCACTCGTCCTCGAACGGGGAATCCGGCTCCGGATTGAGGGCCGGAGCGAATGCTGGTGTGGCCTCCAGGGCACTGTTTGGCTGCATAGCTAGATCATGCCCATCGAGACAGTGCGGCACGCTTGGCTGCGGCTCGAATCTGTCGAAGATCAAGTCTCCGCGGACATCGGCCGTATAGTTCAAACTTCCAAATCTGACCTGATGGCCAGGGGCGTAGCTTTCGATCTGCTCTAGATGGCCAAGTGAATTGGCCCGCAGTGCAAAGCCGCCGAATACGAAGATCTGTTCGCGGAGAAAAGTCTCACCCTGGACTGCGTCGTTGTTGATGATCTAAGGAGCCATCGGGCCTATCGGTGGCGACACAGAGGAACTCTCAATGAAAGCACCAATGTCGGTGTCAAAACCGGCGGATCTCGGGTAGGGGGTCCCGAACTGTGCGTCTAGGCGGATGGTAACAGGAGACAAGGGACACGATGTTTTTACCCAGGTTCGGGCCCTCTCGATGGAGGTAATACCCTACTCCTGCTTGATTAATATTGATGATATGGGTAGTACAAGAGTAGATCTACCACGAGATCAAGGAGGCTAAACCCTAGAAGCTAGCCTATGGTATGATTGTTCTTCGTCCTATGGACTAAAACCCTCCGGTTTATATAGGCACCGGATAGGTTAGGGTTACACAGAGTCGGTTACAATGGTAGGAGATCTACATATCCGTATCGCCAAGCTTGCCTTCCACGCCAAGGAAAGTCCCATCCGGACACAGGACGAAGTCTTCAATCTTGTATCTTCATAGTCTTGGAGTCCGGCCGTGATGATAGTTCGGCTATCCAGGCACCCCCTAGTCCAGGACTCCCTCAGGGATGCTATGTTTAATAATGATGATATATTTAGCCTCCCAAGTTTTGATATGCAAAGTTGTTATGATGATAGCATGCTTTCTACCTATGATGATTATATTGATGAAAGTGGGTTTGGAAGAGTGTCAACTTTAGCAAGTAATGATCCCACTATTTTGGAGGATGTTGAATCTTATAATATTTATGAAAGTGGATTTGGAGAGGTCATGACTTTATTTAGTGATGTATCCACTATTTCGGAAGAGGTTTCAATCAATTATGATGAGAAAAAAGTTGCTACTTATGATGATTATTGTGATGACACGTATGCTATAAATAATAATGATAACCATGAAACTTGTCATCTTGATCTTAATTTTAAATCACATGATAGTTATTTTGTTGAGTTTGCTCCCACTACTATTGATGAGAATAAATTTGCTTATGTGGAGAGTAGTAAAATTTCTATGCAAGTAGATCATGAAAAGAATGCTTTAGGTGCTGGTTATATTGTTGAATTCATGCATGATGCTACTGAAAATTACTATGAGGGGGTAATATATGCTTGTAGGAATCGCAATAACATCAAGTTTCTTCTCTATGTGCTTAAAATCTTGAAGTTATGCTTGTTTTATCTTCCTATGCAAGTTGATTCTTGTTCCCATAAGTTGTTTGCTCACAAAATCCCTATGCATAGGAAGTGGGTTAGACTTAAATGTGCTAGTCATATTCTTCATGATGCTCTCTTTATGTTTCAATTCTTATCTTTTATGTGAGCATCACTGAAATCATCATGCCTAGCTAGGGGCGTTAAACGATAGCGCTTGTTGGGAGGCAACCCAATTTTATTTTAGTTTCTTGCTTTTTGGTTCTGTTTAGTAATAAATAATCAATCTAGCTTCTGTTTGGATGTGGTTTTATGTTTTAATTAATGTTTGTGCCAAGTAGAACCTTTGGGAAGACTTGGATGAAGTCTTTATGATCATGCTGTAAAAAAACAGAAACTTTAGCGCTCACGACATTAGCTAAAACTTTTTACTGGAGAGTGATATTTAGTTGATTACTAGACAAATTCCTCAGGTCCACCAAGTTATTTTAGAATTTTTGGAGTTCCAGAAGTTTGCGTTAGTTACAGATTACTACAGACTGTTCTGTTTTTGATAGATTCTGTTTTTCGTGTGTTGTTTGCATATTTTTGATGAATCTATGGCTAGTAAAATTGTTTATAAACCACAGAGAAGTTGGAATACAGTAGGTTTTACACCAATACAAATAAATAATTAGTTCATTACAGTACCTTGAAGTGGTGTTTTGTTTTCTTTCGCTAACGGAGCTTACGAGTTTTCTGTTAAGTTTTGTGTTGTGAAGTTTTCAATTTTTGGGTAAAGTTTCGATGGACTATGGAATAAGGAGTGGCAAGAGCCTAAGCTTAGGGATTCCCAAGGCACCCCAAGGTAATATTCAAGGACAACCAAGAGCCTAAGCTTGGGGATGCCCCGGAAGGCATCCCCTCTTTCGTCTACTTCCATCGGTAACTTTACTTGGAGCTATATTTTTATTCACCACATGATATGTGTTTTGCTTGGAGCGTCATTTTATTTTATTTAGCTTTGCTTGCTGTTTGAATAAAATACTAAGATCTGAAATTATTAAATGGGAGAGTCTTCACATAGTTGCATAATTATCCGAGTACTCATTGATCTTCACTTATATCTTTTGGAGTAGTTTTGTTATTGCTCTAGTAATTCACCTATATCTTTTATAGCACGGTGGTGGATGTTTTATAGAAACTATTGATCTCTTATGCTTCACTTAGATTATTTTGAGAGTCTTAAATAGCAGGTAATTTGCTTAAATAATCCTAATATGCTAGGCATACAAGATTTGTAAGAATTCTTATGAGTGTGTTGAATACTAAGAGAAGTTTGATGCTTGATGATTGTTTTGAGATATGGAGGTAGTGATATTAAAGTTGTACTAGTTGAGTAGTTGTGAATTTGAGAAATGCTTTTGTTGAAGTTTGCAAGTCCCGTAGCATGCACGTATGGTAAACGTTATGTAACAAATTTGAAACATGAGGTGTTCTTTGATTGTCCTCCTTATGAGTGGCGGTCGGAGACGAGTGATGGTCTTTTCCTACCAATCTATCCCCCTAGGAGCATGCACGTAGTGCTTTGGTTTTTGATGGCTTGTAGATTTTTGCAATAAGTATGTGAGTTCTTTATGACTAATGTTGAGTCCATAGATTATACGCACTCTCTCCCTTCCATCATTGCTAGCCTCTTCGGTATCGTGCATTGCCCTTTCTCACATTGAGAGTTGGTGCAAACTTCGCCGGTGCATCCAAACCCCGTGATATGATACGCTCTTTGACACATAAACCTCCCTATATCTTCCTCAAAGCAGCCAGCATACCTACCTATTATGGCATTTCCATAGCCATTCCGAGATATATTGCCATGCAACTTTCCACCATTCCGTTTATCATGACACATTCATCATTGTCATATTGCTTAGCATGATCATGTAGTTGAGACAGTATTTTTGGCAAAGCCACCGTTCATAATTCTTTCATACATGTCACTCTTGGTTCAGTGCATATACTGATACACCGCCGGAGTCATTCATATAGAGTCATACTTTGTTCTAGTATCGAGTTGTAATCATTGAGTTGTAAATAAATAGAAGTGTGATGATCATCATTTAATAGAGAATTGTCCCAAAAAAAAAAGAGAAAGGCCAAATAAATAAATAAAAGGAAGGCCCAAAAAAGGGGGCAATGCTACTATCCTTTTTTCCACACTTGTGCTTCAAAGTAGCACCATGTTCTCCATATAGAGAGTCTCTTGAGTTATCACTTTCATATACTAGTGGGAATTTTTCATTATTGAACTTGGCTTGTATATTCCAACGATGGGCCTCCTCAAGTGCCCTAGGTCTTCGTGAGCAAGCAAGTTGGATGCACACCCACTTAGTTTCTTTTGTTGAGCTTTCATACATTTATAGCTCTAGTGCATCTGTTGCATGGCAATCCCTACTCCTTGCATCAACATCAATCGATGGGCATCTCCATAGCTCATTGATTAGCCTCGTTGGTGTGAGACTTTCTCCTTTTTTGTCTTCTCCACATAACCCCATAATCATATTCTATTCCACCCATAGTGCTATGTCCATGGCTTGCGCTCATGTATTGCGTGAAGGTTTATGAGTTTGAGATTACTTAAGTATGAAACAATTGCTTGGCTTGTCATCGGGGTTGTGCATGATGAGAGCATTCTTGTGTGACGAAAATGGAGCATGACTAAACTATATGATTTTGTAGGGATGAACTTTCTTTGGCCATGTTATTTTGAGATGACATAATTGCTTAGTTAGTATGGTTGAAGTATTATTATTTTTATGTCAATATGAACTTTTATCTTGAATCTTTCGGATCTGAATATTCATATCACAAGTAAGAAGAATTACATTGAAATTATGCCAAGTAGCACTCCACATCAAAAATTATCTTTTTATCATTTACCTACCGAGGACGAGCAGGAATTAAGCTTAGATGCTGATACGCTCCAACGTATCTATAATTTTTATTGTTCCATGCTATCATATTATGTGTTTTGGATGTTTATGGGCTTTATTAAACACTTTTATATTACTTTTGGGACTAACCTATTGACCCAGAGCCCAGTGCCAGTTTCTGTTTTTCCCTTGTTTCGGTGTTTCGAAGAAAAGGAATATCAAACGGAGTCGAAACGGAATGAAATCTTCTGGAGAAGTTATTTTTGGAAGGAAGGCAATCGGGGAGACTTGGAGTCCACGTCAAAGAAGCAACGAGGAAGCCACGAGGTAGGGGGGGCGCGCCCTCCCCCTCCCAGGCGCGCCCTCCACCCTCGTGGGCCCCTCGTGGCTCCCCTGGCATATTTCTTCCGCCTATATATATCCATATACCATAAAAACTTCGAAAAATAGAATAGATCGGGAGTTCCGCTGCCGCAAGCCTCTGTAGTCACCAAAAACCAATCGGGACCCTGTTCCGGCACCCTGCCGGAGGGGGAATCCCTCACCGGTGGCCATCTTCATCATCCCGGCGCTCTCCATGACAAGGAGGGAGTAGTTCACCCTAGGGGCTGAGGGTACGTACCAGTAGCTATGTGTTTGATCTCTCTCTCTCTCTCTCGTGTTCTTGATTTGGCACGATCTTGATGTATCGCGAGCTTTGCTATTATAGTTGGATCTTATGTTGCTTCTCCCCCTCTACTCTCTTGTAATGGATTGAGTTTTCCTTTGAAGTAATCTTATCGGATTGAGTCTTTAATGATTTGAGAACACTTGATGTATGTCTTGCCGTGCGTATCTGTGGTGACAATGGGATATCATGTGATTCACTTGATGTATGTTTTGGTGATCAACTTGCGGGTTCCGCCCATGAACCTATGCATAGGGGTTGGCACACGTTTTCGTCTTGATTCTCCGGTTGAAACTTTGGGGCACTCTTTGAGGTCCTATGTGTTGGTTGAATAGATGAATCTGAGATTTTGTGATGCATATCGTATAATCATACCCACGGATACTTGAGGTGACATTGGAGTATCTAGGTGACATTAGGGTTTTGGTTGATTTGAGTCTTAAGGTGTTATTCTAGTACGAACTCTAGGGCTGTTTGTGGCACTTATAGGAATAGCCCAACGGATTGATTGGAAAGAATAACTTTGAGGTGGTTTCGTACCCTACCATAATCTCTTCGTTTGTTCTCCGCTATTAGTGACTTTGGAGTGACTCTTTGTTGCATGTTGAGGGATAGTTATATGATCCAATTATGTTATTATTGTTTGAGAGAACTTGCACTAATGGAAGTATGAACCCTAGGCCTTGTTTCAACGCATTACAATACCGTTTACGCTCACTTTTACCACTTGTTACCTCGCTGTTTTTATATTTTCAGATTACAAAAACCTATATCTACCATCCATATTGCACTTGTATCACCATCTCTTCGCCGAACTAGTGCACCTATACAATTTATCATTGTATTGGGTGTGTTGGGGACACAAGAGACTCTTTGTTATTTGGTTGCAGGGTTGCTTGAGAGAGACCATCTTCATCCTACGCCTCCCACGGATTGATAAACCTTAGGTCATCCACTTGAGGGAAATTTTCTACTATCCTACAAACCTCTGCACTTGGAGGCCCAACAACGTCTACAAGAAGAAGGTTGCGTAGTAGACATCACTGTCCATGACGGAAAAAACCGTGGTAGAAGTGAGGGCAAGGAAAATATCAGGGAGTTCCCGGTTACGGTGGGTGGTCGGGGGCCGAGCGATGCGTGTTTCTCTCGTACACGTATGCGCGTGTGTGCAAGGCGTTGCGCTCTAACTAAACCCGAGCGAGGCGTTGGGCTCTAACTGAACCTAAGCGATTGCACTAGCTACGTTACTGAACCCCGATCGATCCCTTGTTGTTAACTGAACCCGAGTGATTCCTTCGCTACTGCTGCTAACTGAAGCCGATCGATGCTACCTCGGGATGAACACTGAGCGTTGTTTGGGGGGGGGGGGGGTTGGATGAACAGTTCCCGGTGGGGGATTTGATGAACAGGACCCCGTGGTGGTAGAGGCCATTGCCGCTGGATGAACAGGACCACGGTCGAGCCGGTTGGGGGTGGATGAATAGGACCCCGTGGTGGTAGAGGTCGTTGCCGCTGGATGAACAGGTCCCCGATCGAGCCTGTTGGGGGTGAATGAATAGGACCCCGTGGAGGGCTGGATGAACAGGACCCGTGGAGGGCTGGTTGAACAGTAGCCGGTGGAGGGCTAGATGAACAGTAGCCCGTGGAGGGGTGGTTGAACAGGACCCCGTGGAGAGGGCTGGTTGAATAGTAGCCGGTGGAGGAGCGGTGGAGGCTGGATGAACAGGAGCCCGTGGATGAACAGTCGCAGGTGGAGGCTGGAGGAGGTCGACGGTGGATGAACAGTAGCCCGTGGAGGCTGGAGGAGGTCGACGGTGGAGATGAACAGTACCTCGTGGAGTCCCGTTTTGCGGTACGCCACACCCCTCCCGATGAACATGACCCTCATTTCGACAGTAGCGCTCCAACACAAGTCAGTTTCCTCCGTTTTGCGGTACGCCACACCCCTCCCGATCAACAGGACCCCATTTCGATGGTAGGAGGTCCAAGAGAAGTTTGTTTCCTCCGTTTTGCGGTACGCCAGACCCCTCCCGATGAACAGGATCCCGTTTCGACCGTGGCTGGTCGAACACAAGGTCGTTTCCTCCGTTCTACGGTACGCCAGGCCTCGTTTCGATCGGCTGTTCCGTCCAAGCCGGTTGCCTCCTGATGAACATGACGTATTCCGTTGCCTCTCGATGAACACGACACATTCCGTTGCCTCCTGATGAACACGACGACGCAGTTTCTCTGTTCCGACCCAGCCATGTAAATGAGCCCTGGCCGTACGTATTCACGAGTAGGCGTTCGAGACCCCGCCCGTATGTACGTACATGACTGTATTTACTTTCTTGCACCCTGGCCGATGTACGTACGTGTACACGATATTAATGGGATTGTGTGACATGCTACGTGCGCGCCTCTACTACGATACGTGCCCTTCCTGACATGGCCACGGTTCATTGCTGCAGCCTGCAGATAGACCGATCGACCAGTATGTACGTACACGTTCACATCCAGAATGACAACGCTACGTACGCTTCGACCAGGTGGGTCCCGACTATCAGGCACTTCCTTGCGTGCAAAGATGTAGCTAGTGGGTCCCAATAGTTAGGGGCGAATCATTTTTTTTGCCCGTAATATGGACACACTTCCTTGCGTGCGAAGATGTAGCTGGTGGGTCCCAGCAGTCAAGGGGGAGACGTTTTTTCGTGAGATACGGTGGCCCATCCGGTGGGTCCCTGCTGTCAGGTGGAGGAATCATTATTTTCCACGTAATAAGGAGGCACTTCCTTGATGCGCCTGTGGACCCAGCTGTCAGCCTCTCCACTTCAGACGGAAGTCATTCCTTGACCACATTGACCACGCCGCGCCGAGAGCACCAAGGCGGTGGATGATGGCGATGCCTAGGGAGGGGACGACACGGAGCCGGGGAAGACGCAACAGTGGATGCCCACACAGAGAGGAGTACGAGGGTTCACTGGTTCGGCTTCGGTGTGAGCTTGCCGTCACCGCAGAATAACAGGGGATGTGGGTCAGTGGTGGGATGGCCTGGCTAGCGGCGGGAGTAGTAGGGGGCGGGGAGGCCTCTGCGGCAACACAGCCGGCCACGGGAGGCAGGAGCAGGCGGCACGACGGGCGCTGCTTTGGGTGGCTGGAGCAAGAAGACCAGAGGTTGAAGAAGCACTACGGTCGTTGCATGGACATCGTACGGTCACTGGAGATAGAATCGTTCATATTGACTAAGTTGACAAAGCCCTCCGTCCCCATCAACTCAGTAGGCCCACAAGTCAGCCTCCCACTATGCTGGGTCCCGGCTAGCAGGCAGAGTATTCATTTTTTTGTGCGTAATAAGGAGGCACTTCCTTGCGTGCGAAGATATAGCTGCCGGGTCTGAGCTATCAGCGGTGGGAACATTTTTTGCGAAATAAAGAGGCCCTTCCAGTGGGTCCCAGCTGTCAGGTGGAGGAATCATTATTTTGCGTGTAATAAGGAGGCATTTCCTTGTGTGTGGCCGTGGACCCAGCTGTCAGCCTCTCCACGTACCGTCCACTTCCGATGCATGTCGTTCGTTGACCACGTTGACCACACCGCGCCGAGAGCACTAGGGAGGTGCATGATGGCGATGCCTAGGAAGGGAACGACACGGAGCTGGGGAAGACGCGGCAGTGGATGCCCACGCTGAGGGGAGTACGAGCGCTGACTGGTCGGCTGCAGGGTGAGCCTGACGTTGCCGGAAAATAACAAGATGTGCGGGTGAGTAGAGGGATGGCCTGGCGGCAGCACAGCCGGCCACGGGAGGAGGGAGTAGGCAGTCCCGTCGGTGCTGGTTTGGGCGGTTGGAGCAGGAAGATCAGAGATTGAATGTTGCGACCCGACCTCAGACGGTCAAGCCTCTGTGTTGTTTGTGCATCCTCGGATCAAGATGTCGGCACACAAGACATCAATGTATATATCAAAGTGCAATCACATGTATAATTAACTTAAAACTGATATATACCTCATAAGTCACAAATAAAACAAATAGTCGGTGTGGAGTCCCATCAACGCCATCGTCAAAGTTGAGTGTAGACCGTAACCTGCACTGCACTTTACTGTCGGAAGAAAATATCTGCAACATGATACGTTGCAGCCGTGTAAGTCAAGACATTGAATGTACCGCAAGATCACAATAAGAGAAAACAGATGATAAACTATACGATATGCAGATGGCTTTGTGGCTCAGATTCGAGTTTTGTTTGCATAAAAGCTGGTTTTATTTTTGCCCGCAACAAAGGAATATCAGAGTCTGTACTATGGAGTTTTCTATCATGACATGGTTCCGCCAACCGATGTCTCATAGCCCAAATCATCATAAGTTGCCCACAATTAAGTTATCATCCAAAGGTTGAGAGTTCCAGATAGATCCAAGTCCGGATGCTCAAATTGTTCAGAATCGGGACACGCCTAATCGATTAGGTTTTAACCTCTGCAGAGGTTTGTACACTTTACCCGCAAGATTCGATCCTCTCTTTACGCTTCTCGCACTTCAGGTGTTTGAGAACAAGATGACCGAAACATGGTCTTCCGAAGAGTTCCCCTGACCACTATCCGGTGCTCATTCAATCCTACCGTAGTTCTACATCTGCTAGCATCGTCCTAGCCAGAGTCACAACTAAGGTCAACCAAGCCAGAGCCCATAGTGACTTGCGGTTGCACATGTAAGCTTCCGGGCATGAAGTATTCTTCCGTCTCTTTGAGTCTGGGTGAAGCTTTCCGCAAGATGTCATGGCGCTTCTCCATGCATCCCAGCCAACCACTGGTTTCTCCAGGTGCCCACAACCGCCCTTCACCCAAGAGTGTGTATTGAATTCTTGTCTCGAGTCTTGAAGTCTTGAGGCCTTGAAAATGCAGTCCTTGCAGATGCCATCATGGAGCTGTCGCCATTGACGAGAGTCCTCCTTCTTCACACCACTCGAGCACTCATACCAACCCCGCCTACTATAGCGTAGCATTAAAACAAATGACGCCCCGGCTTGGTAACAAGGTGATGGGTTCCTACCTCATGCATACTACTCAACTACAAGAATTCAGTATCACTACTGGAGAGTTGTTGCAAAGATGCCACTAGATGCAATAAAACACATAGGTATGAAAAACATGGTCAAAGTAAACTTGCCTGGTAAGTTGATGAAGATAACAACACTCCCGAATAATGACTTGGTAGAACTATTCGTCACTCCGTTTAAAATCTATATAGTTAAACATAGCATTCATATAAGCAAACATCCTAGCAAACAATTTTAGCACTCGAAATAACAATCAAAACAACAAGGAAAATCGATAATAAAACTCAAACAAAATCAAAAGAACCTTCAAATAAAACTACAAAGAAAAACTACTAACGAAGATCTATGACTTTGCTACAAACATCTAATATAGTTTTGCCCTAAATAAAAACTTAACAACAATTAAAACACTAAAGTAATAAATTAACAGCAAATAAAAAACAACTAAGTTAACAAAAAGTATTTTTCATAAACTTTTAATAGAAAAAGAAACGAATAAAAAACTTTTATGAAACACTAACTATGACCTAAATAAGTTTTCATACAAAACTAAATAAAATAAATTTTTAAAATAAAACAAAATTTTCTTTGTTTGACTAACAGAAACAAAACTAAATTTGTCAAAAGTGACAAAATAAATAATTTAAAACTAATAAAAACAATAAAGAAAAGACTAAAACAAAACTATAACTAAAACAATACTGTTTTGCTAAAAACCTAATTTAAAAATAAAGTAAAATAAATAAGTATATGCTACTGGATAGACAAAACCATAATAAAACAGTAGCAAAAAGAATCAATCAAAATACTTTGTAAAACTCAAAATATGACCAAATTAGTGATTTGAACAAATTTCATCAAATTCAAATCTAAACTATTCAAATTTGAAACCTAAGTACACAAACAGAAACTTAAGCAAATTTGTGACACAATGCAAAAAGAATCACTCAATTTGGATTAAAAACCTAAAAGTTATAAGCAATATAAAATCAGAACTATTCTGATTTTAAAACAGAAACGAAAAAAAAAAGAAAACGGGCAGGTGCTACGTGGCCTACTGCTACTGGCTAAACCGGTGAGAGTTTGGTAACTAAACGGCGCTCGGCCGATACTTAACAAAACCGTGCATGCACGTGTAATAAAAAAAACGGGGAACTGGTTCGAACTAAACCGGACTTAACCGTATAAAAACCGGAACTAAACCGATCTAATAAAAAAAAACTAACCGTTCATTAGATCTAATCTAGCGCGTCAATAACAGATCGGACGGTGAAGGGGAAGTGGAGAGCTCACCGCGGGGAAGGTCAACGGCGAGCGGCTCGAACGTCGGCGGCGGCGGCGCTCCGATTGTCGGCGGGCTCCGGCGAGGGAACGGGCGGACGCGGCGTTCGACGGCGAGTCCAGCGGTGGTCGAGATGGCGCCCGAGGTGGAAGGAGACGGACGGCGGCGAGCTCGAGGCGGCGGTGGCGTTCGGGTGGTCGGCGGTGGCGGCGTTCCAAGGGCGCAGGAGCTCGGGCGAGTCCTCGGTGAGGTGTGGTGGACGGTGTTGAGGCGATTGGTGGAGGTGGTGGGGCTCGGGGACGACGGAGGGAGTGGCTAGAGCGACAATGGCGCGGTGGCGGAGGCGGAGCTCCGGCGAGCAATAGACGGCGAGGGAGAGGGGTTCGGGGGTCAGGAAGGGGCGGAACGGGGTGAGGGGGGTATATATATATAGGGGGGGCGATTCTTGGAGGAGGGGGTGAGTCGGGGAGAGGATCCCGCGGATCACGGGATTCCGGCGGCGGCGATCCCCTGCGTAGCTTGCGGGAGGAGGAAGAAGATGGTGGGGTCCGCTGTCAGTGGGTGCGGGAGCGAGGGGGAGTGCGGGCGATCGACCCGAAGGGGTTTTGGGCGTGAGCGCCTTGCTGCTGGGCCAGCTGGGCCGTGGGCCGGTGGGAGAGAGAGGGAGTGATGGGCCTCGGTGGCTTCGGCCGTTTTATTTTTTTATTTTTATAAAACATGGACAATAAAACAAACACAAATAAATAAATAAATAATATTATATAGACATATAATATATCAAAATTTTCAGAAAAAGATTTCCTACAACATGAACTATTTTTCAAGTTCAAATAACATCCTCAAAAATCTACAAAACTCAAATGGTGTTGCTGTTGCAATAAAACCCAACAAAAATCATTTTTAAAACACCAAAATGATTTCAAAATTATTTTCTCCTAATTTCCCTTGAAAGGAATCATTTTACCCATATTTCCATTTATTTATTTTTAGGAGAAAAATAATTTGAATAAATTCCAAATAATTCCAAATTTGAAAGAGAGTTTCAAAATACTTTCAAATGACTTTCAATTTGATTCTTTTAACTTCCAACTCATATTTCATATAATTGAAGAAGTCATTTTATCTTATCTCATGAAAATCCTTGAGTTGCATAAAGCTTTGAAATATTTTCAAATGAAATTCAAATCTTTTCAAAACCCTTTTCATTTCAAATGGAAGAAGTCATGTCATCTTCACTCTAGGGTTTTGTGTTGGAATGAAATTGTATTCATTGAGATCCAAAAGGGCAAAGGGAAAGTTTGGGAAAGTCATTTCATTCCCTCTCATTCATCTTTCAAAAAGTTTCAAATTCCACTCAATTTCACTCAATCAATCAAACAATCAATCAAACAACAAGCATAGTTATTTATTTCATATAACATTCCAAAATTTAGAATTTTGGGATGTTACATTGAAGAAGCACGACGGCCGTTGGATGGACATCCAATAGTCACTGCTCTGTGTTGACTAAGTTTACAAAGCCTTGCGTACGCGCCAAAAAAATTTTAGGACAACGTCATCATGAACCTAGTAGGCCCAGAAGTCAGCCTCCAAATCTGTGGAAAACAGCATACAACCCATTAGCCATTATTTTCAATAGTTTACAGCTCATTTGCTAATTCTTAAGGATATTTGAAGCTCATATTCTTTTTATTAGCATTACAGACCATATATTCTGGGCACTGCTAAGAAATTCAACGAAATTTTTCATATTTCGGTGGGGTCCGAACTCTTTTAATCACGAAATTTCGAGTCACGTTAAAAATATTTTTTAAAAATTATATAAAAAACAATTCTCCGCAAAAAAATGAATGAAATTTAAAATCTTAACTAGCAAGATGCCCGTGCGTTGCACGGAACATGAAGATGCATTTGTATGAGTAGTTTATCTCGTGGGAAAAAAGACGATATTTTAATGTAACTGCCAGTTGGCTTTGGTTTTTATAAGAGTAGAGAGTAGAGAAATCCAGAAAAATGATATTTTAATGTAATTGCCGGTTGGCTTTGGTTTAAAAATTTACAGCCCATTTCTTACAACTTATAGCCCATTTTCTGGGGAAGCCCATTTCTTACTACTTACATATGTCCCCGTCTTGAAAGATTTGTAGCCCAGCAGGGCTAAGAAAAGCAAGCAGGCCTCGGTTTTGGTATTCTCCAAAAAAAGAACTAGGATAGCCATTTTCAGAAAGAAAAAAGATATCAACTGGGCTCGTCATGTGCTTAAATAAAAGCGTAAGCGTGGGCTAGACGGGCCACAGCCCCCGGACAGCGTGCAGTTCAGCTCCGTCTCTGAAACTAAAAAACAACTGGGTGAGCTGCTGGGTCCTAGGTGTTATCCGCTCATTGTGTAATTTTCTCGTTTATTGACTACATTGACAATGGTGTGGGACCTAGTTGTCAAACAATTAGCAGGAAGTATTTTTTTGGCTTGTAATAACGAGGCACCTGCTTGCGTAATGCAATGACCCTGGTGGGTCCCTACTGTCGGCCTCTCCACGTATAGTCATCTCCTGAATGCTCTTGGTTGTTGACCATGTTGACAACGCCAGACAGCGGCGGGCACAACGAGCAAACCAAGGCGGAGAACGATGGCAAGGCCTCGGACAGGAACAAACAGCGGCCATGGAAGATGCGACAGTGTAGTGGCCGGTGGAGGGGAGTACGAGGGCAACAACATGCAACTCAAGCTTACAAACGGTACAAAAAGCCCAAGGATTAATTGTTCATGATTTTTTTAGATAAAACCCAGGTTGAACATGGCAGTAACATCTAACCCAACCACTCTTTTTCACAGTCACAAACAAATGGATCGGTCTGATCCATAAAATCAACATCATGTGCAAAAATGTATATTCCAGGATGACTACAACTTGTTGTAAATAGAAGCCGAGCATGTTTAGAAGCCCATTTGTCCACCTGAAACTTTTTTTTTGCTGTTCAATGTGTCCGTCCGTGAGAAATTTCTTGCGGTAAAACTTAAGCCTCATGGACAATAGTAACCTCGCATTCAACAGGAATAATGTGACAAAGCTTCTATTTGCCTGGTTGGATGCATATCCTTCCATCGTTATTGTCCTCAAACGAATGTCATGAGAATTAAGAAAATCTTGGTGCTTATTACGCCACCGATTGGTTATACGTTTTTCTCCATGTGGTTGTAGTACCTAAGTAGACATGAAGATTTGAAAACAGTTAAGGTATGAAAAAAGAGTATGTCGAAAGAGCAACGGCTGAACGGTTAATTCTAGTACAATATATACGGTCTTTCAATGTGCATGAAATCATCACCTTTATATATAAATTCTCTAGAGACCGAAAGCATTGCAGCAAGCCAATAATTATGTTCAGATCATAACTAAACATTATATTTTATAAGATCTTGACATAATCCAGCAGCATTGATAGGCTATCCATGGATGAACTCTTCACTGAGCATATAACATAATATTAGTACCCAAAGTGTACTCCAAGATGATATAAAAATTATGCGCACAAATGAAAAATGCAGCTTATGATTTCAAATGTGTAGATGATAATATACGGTACCTAAAAAAGTGAGGAGCCAAACACCAACTTGTTGTGATCATCAAACAGAGCACTAATTAGACCCAAGGTCTCCAGTTTGGGCGCAGAGACGATAGTTATTTGTGAAGGTTTATAACAATCATCAAGGAGCAACCTTTGAAGTGAAGGGGCATCTTTGATGATGAGCTGCTGTCCTTCAAAAAATTTGCAATGCTTTTAAGGTGAGGCAACTTTATTTGGAGACAGCTGATAGGGATTTCTATTCCCAAAACAATGAGCAAGCACTCAAGGGCAGAGAAACTGGAGTGGATGATGCTGTGCAGTGAGGCCTCCGACAGATAAACCACCACAAGCGAAAGTTTTTTTAGCAGTGGGAGTCGAAGCATTTGTACCAGATCGTCTGGTAGATGGTACCGGGCAAAGGTGGCGGTGTGGAGAGAGAGGAGGAAAACCGCGAGATGGACAATGGTGGTGTGGGCACGAATTCTTGATGTGTTCGTGGTAATGGTAGAACTCAAACTGCTGGTGTTTTCCGAATTCAGGGGATGTCAGCCAAGCGTCCACCGCGCCGGGTACGGACAACAGGTAGCGTTTCGGGATGCAGAGGCGTTGAACGGGGCCCTCACTACAAAAAAATACACTTCCATGATGATACATGTTTGTCACAGTAGGTCACGTTTTCTGTCATGCATGTACATCCATGACAAATTTATGACAGAATGAAGATAGTCATACCTGTGCTGTCATAAAAGTGTTCCATGACATTACCAAAATTATCATCACGGAAGTGTCCACTTCCATGACGATAAATCGCGCGTCACAGAAGTGCTTTTGTCAAGGGTGACCGACACGTGGCATCCACCATAACGGAACGCTGTTAAGCTATCGGGTCCGGTTTTGGATCCGATAACCCGTTAACAGCCCTGACCAATGGGGATTTTCCACATGTAAAATTCTGATTGGCTGACGGAAACACGTGTCAGCTCTGCGTTGGCACAGGTGTCACTCATCCAATGGGCGAGATGCTCCTATGATATGCTGACACGTGGACCGGCCCAAAAGTGGCCCATAAAGTATAAATGGGCCGGCCCAACTAAATTCCCACAAGATTTTGCGGTCCATAATGGGCCAGCCCAGCAAAAGGCCCACGAGATTTTGCGTATCATAATGGGCCAGCCCAACTAAAGGCCCACGAGATTTTGCGGGCCATAATGGGCCGGCACAGCTAAAAGCCCGCGAGATTTTGCGGGCCATAATGGGTCGGCCCAGCTAAAGGCCCGCGAGATTTTGCGGACCATAATGGGCCGACCCAGCTAAAGGCTCAACATTCTTAGTTAAGGCATGTACGGCTAGTGTCAAATAGGCATGTCGACGGCCTGTCCTAAACTTGTCATCATCGCGGCCCATGGTCACTTCTGGCCTGTTAACAGTCCGCTAAGTATATGGGCTGAATTACGGCCCCGTGTATTTCCGTCCTGCTAAAGGTCCTGCTTCATTTGGGCCCATTTACAGGCCAATGAAACTTTCAGCCCATAAACGACCGTGAAGGATTTGGGTCATATTCGGCCATGTCTGACATTCGGCCTGTTAGAGGCCCACTATAGATTTGGGCCACTTTCGGCCTGTTAACGTCAGACGAAATCCATGGGCCATATGTGGCCCAATGTCACATCGGGCCCATTAACGGCCCATATAAAAATGACGATAATCTAGCCCGACCAAACTTCCGGCCTGTTAAAAGCCCATATATTAGGTCGGCGCATTTACGGCCCGTCCGAATTTCGGCCTGTGAAAGATCTGCATCGTAAATGGGTCCAATCTCACTTTTGGTCTTTTAAAGGCCCATGTTTTTTATGGGCTCGAGATATTTACACCTGTAAACGGCCTATTGTTAGTGAGGGCCCAAATTATGTTTAGGCCTGTTAAAGGCCCACTATGGGCATAGGCCTACCAGAAAAATATGAAATCTTATGCTGAGTTAGGCCCAGATATTTTTAGTGGGCTACATGCAAATTTCGGCCCATAACCGTTTTTAGCCCAATTGGAATGGGCCCGACGAATGTTGGCATGTTGGGCTCCTACGAAGCTTTCGACCGAATACATTACTAAGATAAACCTACACTATACAAAAATAGCGTCGTAATTATTGCAGCCTTTGGCAACATCATAAATGATGTATCACAACAAAAGGCCTGTTGGCATAAAGTTTACAGTCCTTGCAGATAAAAGCACCATCAGATGTATAGAAGCATAGATCATTTGACCCGAGTTCTAATGTTTCAGGCTGTAGAATCTGATGGAGCAGCACGATCTTCACCTTTTTTCCGCCATTGCTCTTGAACAACGAAGCGAATGTCTGATAGTCTGGTTTCAAAACCATTCATATCTTGACTACATTTGTCAACCACTATTCTTGTTTCCAAAATGACGTCCATTAGGGATTGGACTTGTGTCTGGAGCACAGATATATCACTCTGTCTAGCAGGAAGATTTTGTTTAGTAGGAGATTTGGACGAGGTTACCTTGACAACCAACCCAGAATTACGCAGGAAAGTGCTTTTTGCACTGTTAGTGGAGAGATACTGACGCACTGCAGCAAGAGGTGACATTGTGCCTGTGGTAGCCTCGTCCCCTTCAGGTGGTTGTGACTGTTCAATCGTTTTTTCCATAGCTTCCTGAAAGTCTGAACTTGTAGATTAGTGTACTAGATAAGTTACTAACGAGACAAAAACAAACAAAGCAGGTTACACGTTTATACATAACTTATTTTGGTGAACTGCTGCAATACATTAGCATGTATTGTAGTGCCAACTACATAATAAAATCACTTTCGGAACATATGTCCATGTAGCATGCCAACTGCATTGTCTATTTCCTCACATTCGTTGACATCTAAGGATAAAGAGACATGGTTTAAAGTAGGAAGAACATAGTATGACATCATTCATAGCATGGGCAAACAAATATAAAAAAATAGGATATTTTATCATTGTGTGTGCACGTTGATACGTCTCCAACGTATCTACAATTTTTTATTGTTCCATGCTATATTATATTCTGTTTTGGATGTTTAATGTGCTTTATTAAACACTTTTATATTATTTTTGGGACTAACCTATTAACCGGAGGCCCAGCCCAAATTGCTGTTTTTTTGCCTATTTTATTGTTTCGCGGAAAAAGAATATCAAACAGAGTCCAAACGGAATGAAACCTCCGGGAACGTGATTTTCGGAACAAACGTGATCCAGAGGACTTGGAGTCCACGTAAAGAAATCAACGACGAGAGCACGAGGCAGGGGGCGCTACCCCCTCAGCGCCCCTCCACCTCGTGGGGCCCACGTTGCTCCACCAACATACCTCTTACTCCTATATATACCTACATACCCCCAAACCATCAGAGGCATCCACGAAAACCTAATTACACTGCCGCAACCTTCTGTACCCGTGAGATCCCATCTTGGGGCATTTTCCAGTGCTCCGCCGGAGGGGGCATTGATCATGGAGGGCTTCTACATCAACACCATAGCCTCTCCGATTATGTGTGAGTAGTT
Source organism: Aegilops longissima (assembly GCA_021605205.1). NCBI lineage: Eukaryota > Viridiplantae > Streptophyta > Magnoliopsida > Poales > Poaceae > Aegilops > Aegilops longissima. Next base: position 171,872,092 of record CM038681.1, on the reverse strand, counting down.
TACCTCAGACCTTTGGGTCCATAGTTATTAGCTAGATGCTTGTTCTCTCTCTTTGGATCTCAATACAAAGTTCTCCTCGATTCTCTTGGAGATCTATTCGATGTAATCTTCTTTTGCGGTTGTTTGTCGAGACCGATGGATTGTGGGTTTATGATCAAGTTTATCTATGAACAATATTTTAATCTCCTCTGAATTCTTTTATGTATCACAGGTTATATTTGCAAGTCTCTTCGAATTACCATTTTGGTTTGGCCTACTAGATTGATCTTTCTTGCAATGGGAGAAGTGCTTAGCTTTGGGTTCAATCTTGCGGTGCTAGATCCCAGTGATAGAAAGGGAAACGACACGTATTGTATTGTTGCCATCGAGGATAACAAGATGGGGTTTATATCATATTGCATGAGTTTATCCCTCTACATCATGTCATCTTGCTTAAAGCGTTACTCTGTTCTTATGAACTTAATACTCTAGATGCATGCTTTGGATAGTGGTCGATGTGTGGAGTAATAGTAGTAGATGCAGCAGAGTCGGTCTACTTGTCACGGACGTGATGCCTATATACATGATCATACCTAGATATTCTCATAACTATGCTCAATTCTATCAATTGCTCGACAGTAATTTGTTCACCCACCGTAATACTTATGCTTTTGAGAGAAGCCACTAGTGAAACCTATGGCCCCCGGGTCTATTTTCCATCATATTAATCTTCCAACACTCAGCTATTTCTATTTCCGTTTATTTTACTTTGCATCTTTATTTCTCATTACTATAAAATACCAAAAATATTATCTTATAATATCTATCAGATCTCACTCTCGTAAGTGACCGTGAAGGGATTGACAACCCCTTTATCGCGTTGGTTGCGAGGTTCTTATTTGTTTGTGTAGGTGTGTGGGACTCGAGCGTGGTCTCCTACTAGATTGATACATTGGTTCTCAAAAACTGAGGGGAATACTTACGCTACTTTACTGCATCACCCTTTCCTCTTCAAGGGAAAACCAACGCAGTGCTCAAGAGGTAGCAAGAAGGATTTCTGGCGTCGTTGCCGGGGAGTCTACGCACAAGTCAAGACATACCAAGTACCCATCACAAACTCTTATCCCTCGCATTACATTATTTGCCATTTGCCTCTCGTTTTCCTCTCCCCCACTTCACCCTTGCCGTTTTATTTGCCCTCTCTTTTCCGTTCGCCTCTTTTTCGCTTGCTTCTTGTTTGCTCGTGCGTTGGATTGCTTGCTAGTCACGATGGCTCAAGATAATACTAAATTGTGTGACTTTACCAATACCAACAACAATGATTTTCTTAGCACTCCGATTGCTCCTCTTACCGATGCTGAATCTTGTGAAATTAATGCTGCTTTGTTGAATCTTGTCATAAAAGATCAATTCGCCGGCCTTCCTAGTGAAGATGTCGCTACCCATCTAAATAGCTTCGTTGATTTGTGTGATATGCAAAAGAAGAAAGATGTGGACAATGATATTGTTAAATTGAAGCTATTTCCTTTTTCGCTTAGAGATCGCGCAAAAGCTTGGTTTTCTTCTTTGTGTAAAAATAGTATTGATTCATGGAATAAGTGCAAAGATGCTTTTATCTCTAAGTATTTTCCCGCTAAAATCATCTCTCTTAGAAACGATATCATTAATTTTAAGCAACTTGATCATGAACATGTTGCACAAGCTTGGGAGAGGATGAAATTAATGATACGTAATTGCCCTACACATGGTTTGAATCTTTGGATGATTATACAAAAAAATTATGCTGGATTGAATTTTGCTTCTAGAAATCTTTTACATTCGGCTGCGGGAGGCACTTTTATGGAAATCACTTTAGGAGAAGCTACTAAACTCCTAGATAATATTATGGCTAATTATTCTCATTGGCACACCGAAAGATCTACTAATAAAAAAGTGCATGCGGTCGAAGAAATTAATGTTTTGAGCGGAAAGATGGATGAACTTATGAAATTATTTGCTACTAAAAGTGTTTCTTCTGATCCTAATGATACGCCTTTGCCTACTTTGATTGAGAATAATAATGAATCTATGGATGTGAATTTTGTTGGTAGGGATAATTTTCGTAACAACGCGTATAGAGGAAACTTTAATCCTAGGCCGTATCGTACTAACTCCTCTAATAATTATGGTAATTCCTACAACAATTCTCGGGAGGCACTTTTATGGAAATCTCTTTAGGAGAAGCTACTAAACTCCTAGATAATATTATGGTTAATTATTCTCAATGGCACACCGAAAGATCTACTAATAGAAAAGTGCATGCGATAGAAGAAATTAATGTTTTGAGTGGAAAGATGGATGAACTTATGAAATTATTTGCTACTAAAAGTGTTTCTTCTGATCCTAATGATATGCCTTTGTATACTTTGATTGAGAATAATAATGAATCTATGGATGTGAATTTTGTTGGTAGGAATAATTTTGGTAACAACGCATATAGAGGAAACTTTAATCCTAGGCCTTTCCCTAGTAATTCCTCTAATAATTATGGTAATTCCTACAACAACTATTATGGAAATTTTAATAAGATGCCCTCTGAATTTGAGACTAGTGTTAAGGAGTTTATGAATTCACAAAAGAATTTCAATGCTTTGCTTGAAGAAAAATTGCTCAAGGTTGATGAATTGGCTAGGAACATTGATAGAATTTCTCTTGATGTTGATTCTTTGAAACTTAGATCTATTCCACCTAAGCATGATATCAATGAGTCTCTCAAAGCCATGAGAATTTCCATTGATGAGTGCAAAGAAAGAACCGCTAGGATGCGTGCTAAGAAAGATTGCTTTGTGTTACGTATCCAACGTATCTATAATTTTTTATTGTTCCATGCTATATTATATTCTGTTTTGGATGTTTAATGGGCTTTATTATACACTTTTATATTATTTTTGGGACTAACCTATTAACCGAAGGCCCATCCCAAATTGTTGTTTTTACCTATTTCAGAGTTTCGCAAAAAAGAATATCAAACGGAGTCCAAACGGAATGAAACCTTCGGGAACGTGATTTTCGAAGCAAACATGATCCAGAGGACTTGGAGTCCACGTAAAGAAAGCAACAAGGAGAGCATGAGGCAGGGGCGCGCCTACCCCCTAGGCGCGCCCTCCACCCTCGTGGGGCCCAAGTTGCTCCACCGACGTACTTATTCTTCCTATATATATATATATATATATATATATATATATATATATATATAGGACAAATGTTTCCTACAAGCAAGGGTAGTTACCACCGCTATGCTTTTGTATGTTGTATGTAGTATCTGTCAAACCGAGAGTATGTACGTGTAGTATGTAGTATATAACAATGTTTAGGTAGTATATATACTAATTTTTAGGTAGTATGTATCATATTTTGAGTATGCTCTTTTTACGCACAAATATGTACGTATTTCACAAATAAAACAAAAACTATGGACCCATATGCAATTTTTCATATAACTTGCTTTCAAATATCTTAGATATATTATATGAACATATTTAAATTAATAAAATAGTATATTTAGTACCACATGGTAGTATATGAGATATGTGGGTAACTACCATCGGGTGGTAGGATGGATTTTCCTATATATATATATATATATATATATATATATATATATATATATATATATATATATATATATATATATATATATATATATATATATATATATATATATATATACCTATGTACCCCAAACCAACATAAGCATCCACGAAAACCTAATTCCACCGCCGCAACCTTCTGTACCCGTGAGATCCTATCTTGGGGCCTTCTCCGGCGTCCTGCCGGAGGGGGCATTGATCACGGAGGGCTTATACATCAACACCATAGCCCCTCCGATGATGTGTGAGTAGTTTACCTCAGACCTTCGGGTCCATAGTTATTATCTAGATGGCTTCTTCTCTCTTTTTGGATCTCAATACAAAGTTCTCCACGATTCTCGTGGAGATCTATTCGATGTAATCTTCTTTTGCGGTGTGTTTGTTGAGACCGATGAATTATGGGTTTATGATCAAGTTTATCTATGAACAATATTTGAATCTTCTCTGAATTCTTTTATGTATGATTGGTTATATTTGCAAGTCTCTTCGAATTATCAGTTTGGTCTGGCCTACTAGATTGATCTTTTTTGCAATGGGAGAAGTGCTTAGCTTTGGGTTCAATCTTGCGTGTCCTTTCCCAAAGGATGCTAGGGCAGCAAGGCACGTATTGTATTGTTGCCATCGAGGATAAAAAGATGGGGTTTATATCATATTGCATGAGTTTATCCCTCTACATCATGTCATCTTACTTAAAGCATTACTCTGTTCTTATGAACTGAATACTCTAGATGCATGCTGGATAGCGGTCGATGTGTGGAGTAATAGTAGTAGATGCAGAATCGTTTTGGTCTAATTGTCACGAACGTGATGCCTATATACATGATCCTACCTAGATATTCTCGTAACTATGCTCAATTCTATCAATTGTTCGACAGTAATTTGTTCACGCACCGTAATATTTATGCTCTTGAGAGAAGCCACTAGTGAAACCTATGGCCCCTGGGTCTATTTTCCATCATATTAATCTTCCAACACTTAGTTATTTCTATTGCCATTTATTTTACTTTGCATCTTTATTTACTCTTTATCATATAAAAACCAAAAATATTATCCTAGCATATCTATCAGATCTCACACTCGTAAGTGACCGTGAAGGGATTGACAACCCCTTTATCGCGTTGGTTGCAAGGTTCTTGTTTGTTTGTGTAGGTGCGTGGGACTCGCGCGTGGTCTCCTACTGGATTGATAGCTTGGTTCTCAAAAACTAAGGGAAATACTTATGCTACTTTACTTCATCACCCTTTCCTCTTCAAGGGAAAACCAACGCAATGCTGAAGAGTTAGGAAGAAGGATTTCTGGCGTCGTTGCCGGGGAGTCTACGCACAAGTCAAGACATACCAAGTACCCATCACAAACTCATCTCCCTCGCATTACATTATTTGCCATTTGCCTCTCGTTTTCCTCTCCCCCACTGCACCCTTGCCGTTTTATTCGCCCTCCCTTTTCCGTTCGCCTCTTTTCCGCTTGCTTCTTGTTTTCTCGTGTGTTGAATTGTTTGCTTGTCATGATGGCTCAAGACAATACCAAATTGTGTGACTTTACCAATACCAACAACAATGATTTTCTTAGCACTCCGATTGCTCCGCTTACCGATGCTGAATCTTGTGAAATTAATGCTGCTTTGTTGAATCTTGTCATCAAAGATCAATTCGCCGGCCTTCCTAGTGAAGATGCCGCTACCCATCTAAATAGCTTCATTGATTTGTGTGATATGGAAAAGAAGAAAGATGTGGACAATGATATTGTTAAATTGAAGCTATTTCCTTTTTCGCTTAGAGATCGCGCTAAAGCTTGGTTTTCTTCTTTGCCTAAAAATAGTATTGATTCATGGAATAAGTGCAAAGATGCTTTTATCTCTAAGTATTTTCCCGCTAAAATCATCTCTCTTAGAAACGATATCATGAATTTTAAGCAACTTGATCATGAACATGTTGCACAAGCTTGGGAGAGGATGAAATTAATGATACGTAATTGCCCTACACATGGTTTGAATCTTTGGATGATTATACAAAAAAAATATGCTGGATTGAATTTTGCTTCTAGAAATCTTTTACATTCGGCTACGGGAGGCACTTTTATGGAAATCACTTTAGGAGAAGCTACTAAACTCCTAGATAATATTATGGTTAATGTAACATCCCAAAATTCTAAATTTTGGAATGTTATAATAAATAAATAACTATGGTTGTTGTCTGATTGTTTGACTGATTGATTGAATGGAATTGAGTGGAAATTGAAACTTTTGAAAGTTGAATGAGAGGGAATGAAATGACTTTCCCAAAACTTTCCCCTTTGCATTTTTGGATCCCAATTGAACTCAAGTTCATTGCAACACCAAAACCTAGAGTGAAGATGACATGACTTCTTCCATGTTGAAATGAAAAGGGTTTTGGGAAATTTGAATTTCATTTGGGGATATTTCAGATTCAAAACTTTATGCAACTCAATGATTTTCATGAGGGAAGATAAAATGACTTCTTCAATTATATGAAATAGGAGTTGGAAGTTATAATGAATCAAGTTGAAAATCATTTGAAAGTGCTTTGAAACCCTCTTTCAAATTTTGAGTTTTGAATTTGAATTTCAAACTTTGGCATGTGGGAAACATTTCAAAAACTAAGCCTGATAAATACTTGATCAAAAGTATGAGAGGAGCAAACATGACACTCCAAAAATATCAGAGGAAACAATGCCAAAAGATTTGGATTCAAATCTGAAATTTATTTGAATTTGAAAAAATAGATTTTTATGAAGTTTGATTTTGACTTTGGAAAATGTTCAAATGAAAGGAATATTCCCTGATCATTTTGGTATATATATACCCTATATATATTATTATTAGTTTAGGTTTTATTTTTGTTTTTGTTTTAATTAAAAAATAAAAAAAACCCCAGGCGCCACCAGCAGCCACCCCAGCCCAGCAGGCCAACCCCCCCAATCGCCAGCCCACTAACGCCACTTCACCAGCCAATGAGCCGCCCAGCCCCCCTCCCCTCGCGCCCAACCCTCTCCCGATCGGTCGACCGCCCCCTCGCCTCTCTCTCTCTCACTCGCCTGCTGACCCACCTTCTTCCTTCCCCGCCCCACGCCACGCCGATCTCGCTGAGATCGCGGATCCCGGCGATCCGGATCCCCGATCGCCTGATCCCTTCCGCTCGCGGACCCCCGGCTATATAAGCCGCCACCCCGCACCCCATTCCCCCCGAGACCACGCCGACCCCTCTCCTCCCGCTGACGTCGCGGAGCCCGAAGCCCTCTCTCGCCGCCAAGGTCGCCGCCGACGCCTAGCCTCCCCGAGCTCCCCGACCCAACCAAACTCCTCACCGCCTCCCCAGACCAAGACGGCGACTCACGGACCTCCCGACGCTTCAAGCCTCCGACGACTTCCGCCGCCATTGCCAGCCGGACTCCGAAGACACCGAATCATCCTCCCCGTCCGATCCATCTTAGACGGCCACGATTAGACTTCAAGGGGTATGAGTTTATTAAAAGAACCGGCCGGTTCGTCCGGTTTATTTATTAGGGTTTTAGTCAATTAGCCGGCCCGTTTTTAGTTTTAACCCGAGGCCCATTTAGACTAAATTACGCTCAGGGCACAGTATAGGCCCATTAGGCTTTTTCTTTTTATTTTGATTTTCTGTTTTAGCCGATTTGTTTCAAATTTCAAAAATGTATATCTTTTATTCTGTTTAATATTTTTGAGTGATTCTTTTTTTGTTGGATTGAAAATTTTATGTAGTTTCTGAAAAATATATATTTAGCTATGTTAAAAATAATTAAAAATGCCTTAATATTGTTTTAGTCAGAATATCAAATCTGTTATAACTTTAGCTAGAAAAATTATTTTTGCATGGTTCTTTTTGTCATCACTTTATTTTGACATTGCCAAACCCTAGAAATTAATTTGGGTATTTTAGGATTAATAAATAATTAATTCTAGACAGAATCCAATTAATCCTAATTAATTAACTAGTTCTGTTTTCCTAATTAATTAATTAGTAAATTAATTTATTTTTAACTTGTGATTAGTTATTCTAGGTTAGTTTCTGTCATTCTAGTAGATGAACTTTTATTTATAATTAATAAAAGTTTTAAATTATTTTATTAATAGAAATTGGATTAGGCCTAAAATGAGTTTTATAATAGCTTTTTAATTAATTCTTTTTGCTCCTAGTTGCTTAGTTAATCCTTTTCTGTTAAGTTAACCTAAAACCATGATTAGGTTATTTTAAGAAATTTTGTTATATAAAACTACTATTTTGTTATTGTTTGAAGTAGGGAAAACTTTGAGTGGCCTTTCTTTGAGTTTTTCTTTTGGATTTGGTTTTGGTTGTTTTGTTGTGTTATGTTACCTTTGTTATGTTGTGTTATGTGATCCTATTGCTATGTGCTTATCATAGTTATTTTTTGCCTCGGTAGAATTTCCGGAGTGCGAAGATTACTACTACGAAACCCTAGTTCTTTTGAAGATCGTCAACCAGGCAAGTTCACTTTGACCATGCTTTCTTACCTATGTTTTATTGCATGTAGTGGCACCTTTGCAACCACCCCTCAGTAGTGTTATTGAAATTCTTGTAGTTGAGTAGTAAGCATGAGGTAGGAACCCACCACCCTGCTACCAAGCCCGGACGTTATTTCTTTTAATGCTACGCTATAGTAGACGGGTTTGGTATGAGTGCACGGAGTGGTGTGAGAATGGAGGATTCTACGCCAATGACGATAACTCCATGATGGAATCTGCAAGGACTGCATCTTCAAGACCTCAAGACTTCAAGACTCGAGACAGATTTCAATACACACTCTTCGGGTGAAGGACGGTTGACGGGCAGCCTGGAGAAACCAAAGGTTGGCGGGATGCATGGAGAAGCGCCATGACATCTCGCGAAAGCTTCACCTGACTCAAAGAGACGGAAGAATACTTCACGCCTGAAGCTTACCTGCAACCGCAAGTCATTATGGGCTCGCTTGGTTGACCTTAGTGGTGACTCTGGCTGGGGCGGTACTAGCGAGATGTAGAAGAACGGTAGGATTGGATGGGTACCGGACAAAGGTCGAGGAACTCTTTGGAAGACCATGTTTGGTCATCTTGTTCTCAAACACTCAAGTGCGAGAACGTAAAGAGAGAGATCGAATCTTGCGGGTAAAGTGTACAAACCTCTGCAGAGGGTTATAACCTAATCGATTAGCCGTGTCCCCGGTTACGGACAATTTGAGCCTCTGGACTTGGATCTATTTCAGAACTCTCAACACCGGATTGATAACTTAATTGTGGGCAACTTATGATGATTTTGGGCTATGAGACATCGGTTGGCGGAACCATGTCATGATAGAAAACTCCATAGTACAGACTCCATTTATGCCTTTGATGTAGGTAAAATAAAACTAGCTTTTACGCAAACAAAACTCAGATACAGAGCCACAAAGCCATACTGCATATAGTATAGTTTATCATCTGTTTTATCTTATTGTGATCTTGCCGGTACATTCAATGTAATCGACCTACACGGCTGCAACGTATCATGTTGCGATATTTCCTCGACGAGTAAGAGTTACGATACAGGTTACGGTCTACACTCAACCTGCCGATGGCGTTGATGGGACTCCACACCCGCTTGATTGTTTCCGCTGATTATTATGAGGTATATATCATTTTACGTTATTTATACATGTGATTGCACTTTGATATATACATTGATGTATGTGTGCCAAGATACCGATCCGTGGATGGCACAAGAATACGAGAGGCTTGACCGTCTGAGGTCGGGTCGCTCTGTAGATGGTATCGAGCACATGTTGACCGTAGGACGTGACCCTAGAAATCGGAAAGCCCCTAGGACAGAAATCTCTAAAACTTTATTTTCAAAAGGATCCTTTACTTCGTCTTTTCTGATTTTATCGATAGACCTCAAATAGTTAGAATATACCCTTATCCTTTGATCACCCGGAGGATCAATCAAGACGCCCAAGAAGGATTTGATATCGAGAACTGATGACCCTTCAGAGTAAAGAGGATTTCTCCATTAGAATCTACAACAGTTGAAGACTCAAGACTTGAAGGATCTCAAGAATTATTTGACCTTTAGAAGACCAAACCCTGCTATACACCTCGTTAGATGCGATGATTTTGTGAGCTGTCATTTGTTTGATGTTTTCCGACAGCCCCAAAATAAAAACTTGTTTCTTCAAAAACTATTGGTTGTATTGTGTGTATATCCCCCCCATCTCTCTCACTCACCCTAAAACCCTTGAACCCCATAGATGATGAATGAAGTTGGACTGATATTCTCTCGATCAAGACTCACCGGAGGCGAGCTATGGATGCGAGAACATGGAGAGTCACTTGGGAACAATTTGGTTTCAAGGAAGTATGAGGTCCAATACGCTCTTGAAGATTTTACAGAAAGTGCTGCAACCTGATGGAAAATGCATCAAGCCATACAGGATTTAATGGAGCAAGAACTTGGGAGGATTTCAAGAAGACCTGTTGAGATCACGCCTTATCCGGAAGCACCATGATACACCAGGAATTAAACCTTGTGCTGCAGGATTTGCGGAGAAATAGGACACACCGGAGGAACACAAGGATGGATGCCCTCATTGTGAGGAGAAACACCCACCGAGGAATGCCCAACTAGTCGGTGACTTGCTTCCTGTGTGAAGGAACCACCCACTACCCGTGCAAAGGTCACATTTACTCCACGGTGCAACGAACTATTCAAGCAGTGAAGATGGAATGAAAGAAGCCCTCAAGGAAGACCTAGAAGAACCAAGAATGAATGAAAGTGTTGAAGACCTGGATGGAGAAGGTCTCAACAGATTTTACTCCAATGCCTGCTATTCATGTGGAGAAGAAGGACATTTTCACAAGATTGCACCAAGGAAAGAAAAGAGTATCCGGATACTTCCCGACAAGAGCAATAGAGTTTGATCCACGGGGAATAGAAGGATTGATCGAAACGAGGAAACCTGGAAGAGAAAACAAAGACACCCTCGTAACAACCCAATTTCTGCAAATAGGGACAAGAGTCATATCACCTGTTTTGAATGTAAGGACATCGGGCATTATGCCAATCAATGTCCCGAAAGGAAGCAAGGAACTCAAGCAGCAGGCACCATCTCCAAGAAGCCCAAAGACTTATCGAAAGTCATTTGTTTTCGCTGCAAGGAAGCAGGACATTATGCTACTAAATGTCCCAACAAGATGAAAGCTGTAGTTGAGTAGTTGGAATTTTGATATTGGAAACAAGAGTAGTAGAAAGCAATTTCATGAGCTCAATGAGTTGAGTTATGTAATAGATTACCCTGAGATTGTAATAGTTCATGACGCAATAAAGTTGTAATGTCACATGCTGAAAAGCTTTAAGGAGTTGTCATATTTTACCTTGGAAATTAATATTCGGATGAACATGGAAGAAAGTGAGTTGTGATGCATAAACAGGAAAATTGGAATTGAGATTGAAGTTTGTTTGGATGATATGAATGTGTGCCTAGGAGATAAGTACCTTATTCTGAGCATCATTTCTGGTTCACAAACTGCAGATGACGACACTTTACGAGTCTTTCCTTAAAGGTCCTGAAACGATCATGACCCTGACAAGTGATCATGATTACCCGAAGATCTTGAAGGACATGATGAAGCATATTCACCTTGAAGGAGATGCAGTCTACAAAGGCTACCCCTTCAATCAAAAGGGAGTGGAACTTTGGTATGTGGAGGTACACCTCCACCGTTTGAAAGGAGTTTGCCCAAAGAGGATGGGGCATTACTTCTTCATTTCACGTGTGCCACAAGCAACTTTCTTCGATGCTGTTCGTGAAGCAGCCATGGAAGCCATACGTCGATCGAGAAATACTTGAAGCAAGACTCCGTCATACTCAGGAATACCTAAGTGAAGTGCATACGGAGATGATGGAGGTGAAGCTCAAGGCCACCACAATGAACCGAAGATTGAAGAATTCAAGACACATGTCGCACAATTCCAAGGGATCAAGAATCCTCGAGGAGGATAAATGAATAAAGTTGGAAGTAATGTCCACCATACCGAACCATGTGGGTGGCAGCATTTGTAACAAAGTATTTTTTGGAATTTGGATTCACGAAAATGATTAAGGATGTAATGAAAGATTAATATGAGAATAATGAGATTTTATGGATAAACTTGTGCATTCTTTTGGTCATAGTACTCAGAAAGCCACAGGATCAATGAAGAAAGAAATGTGTTATTCATGACGGTCCATAGGAGGAAGCTGGACAAAATAAGTTGGAGTTTTGTTCTTGAAATGATGGTATGAAGTAACAGAGTACTATTGGAATTAAAGAAGGTGTAACAAGAGAGTTACTCCAAGGATGAGTTAAAGCTGCACTAGTGTTGAAGTGGGCCATAACCCACAGGCCCAGGATTTCGAGAAGGAACCGTTGTAACCTTGATGAAGGAATAAATTGGAAGAATCAGCAGTCCAATCAGCATACGTTTCGTAGGAGGTTACACAAAAACCTGAGAGTGGTGAAGTAACGATAGATGTTTGTTCAGCTTGCAGAAACCATGGATTTACTCGAACCCAGTTCGAGAACAAGAGAAATTCTGCAATGCCTGTGAGAATGACCGAGTGTTAGAATACGAGATTCGCTAAGCCTTATACAGGGCAATGATCTGGGTGCGGAATGGATTGATCACCATACCGACTTACTCGTATCTTTCGCTCTTGCTATTTGGAATGGTAAATCTGAGAGACTTAACCATAGTAAAGTGACGACGCTCGTTGAAGCCTTGCTTAAGCCTTAGAGTGGTAGGAAGATAAACCCATGTACATGGCAGCTGTTGCCAAACGTAGGTTATACGGTGAGATTCAACCTGCACCCGTTTCGCAAGAGAAACCATAAATTGTAGACCACCATGAGTATTTCGATAGCTGTCTAGAATGGACACAGACCCATCAGCTAAGAAGATCCGGTCTCGACGAACCACAACTTTGAAGAACCGACCCAAGGTTTCGAGGAAAACTTTACGCCCTAATGTAAGAGCGTTAATGAAGGAGTTATTGTAAGATATGTGAAGATACATACATTGTCAAGACTCGAGGAAGTATCTGAGTTTATTGGAACTGAACCTTGATTTTAAGTGTGGTAGCCCACCGACCTTTCGACTGAACATTTGCTAGAAGACCTCCAACCCCTAACCTTTTCTTGTTAGTTTCTTCAATCTCGAGGACTAGATTCATATTAAGTGTAGGTTTGTAACATCCCAAAATTCTAAATTTTGGAATGTTATAATAAATAAATAACTATGGTTGTTGTCGATTGTTTGACCGATTGATTGAATGGAATTGAGTGGAAATTGAAACTTTTGAAAGTTGAATGAGAGGGAATGAAATGACTTTCCCAAAACTTTCCCTTTGCATTTTGGATCCCAATTGAACTCAAGTTCATTGCAACACCAAAACCTAGAGTGAAGATGACATGACTTCTTCCATGTTGAAATGAAAAGGGTTTTGGGAAATTTGAATTTCATTTGGGGATATTTCAGATTCAAAACTTTATGCAACTCAATGATTTTCATGAGGGAAGATAAAATGACTTCTTCAATTATATGAAATAGGAGTTGGAAGTTATAATGAATCAAGTTGAAAATCATTTGAAAGTGCTTTGAAACCCTCTTTCAAATTTTGAGTTTTGAATTTGAATTTCAAACTTTGGCATGTGGGAAACATTTCAAAAACTAAGCCTGATAAATACTTGATCAAAAGTATGAGAGGAGCAAACATGACACTCCAAAAATATCAGAGGAAACAATGCCAAAAGATTTGGATTCAAATCTGAAATTTATTTGAATTTGAAAAAATAGATTTTTATGAAGTTTGATTTTGACTTTGGAAAATGTTCAAATGAAAGGAATATTCCCTGATCATTTTGGTATATATATACCCTATATATATTATTATTAGTTTAGGTTTTATTTTTGTTTTGTTTTAATTAAAAAAAAAAAAAACCCCCGGCGCCAGCCAGCCACCACCCCCAGCCCAGCACATGAACCCCCAGCCCAGCCCACACAATGCCCACCCACCACTGGCCCAGCCAGCCGCCCAGCTCCCCTCCTCCCCCTCGCGCCCGAACCCTCTCCCGATCGGTCGACCGCTCCCTCGCCTCTCTCTCTCTCTGCCTGGGACCCACCCTTCTTCCTTCCCCCCCCACGCCACGCCGATCTCGCTGGAGATCGCGGATCCCGGCGATCCGGATCCCCGATCGCCCGATCCCTTCCGGCTCGCGGACCCCCAGCTATATAAGCCGCCACCCCGCACCCCATCCCCCCCGAGACCACGCCGAACCCCCTCTCCCTCCCGCTCGACGTCGCCGGAGCCCGAAGCCCTCTCCGCCGCCAAGGTCGCCGCCGTCGACGCCTAGCCCTCCCCGAGCTCCCCCGACCCAACCAAACTCCTCACCGCCTCCCAAGACTCAAGACGGCGACTCATGGACCTCCCGACGCCAAGCCTCCGACGCACTTCCGCCGCCGCCCCGTCGTCGGGACTCCGTGAAGACACCGAATCATCCTCCCCGTCCGATCCATCTTAGACGGCCACGATTAGACCCCCCGAAGGGGTATGAGTTTATTAAAAGAACCGGCCGGTTCGTCCGGTTTATTTATTAGGGTTTTAGTCAATTAGCCGGCCCATTTTTAGTTTTAACCCGAGGCCCATTTAGACTAAATTACGCTCGAGGCACAAAGATAGGCCCATTAGGCTTTTTCTTTTTATTTTGATTTTCTGTTTTAGCGATTTGTTTCAAATTTCAAAATGTATATCTTTTATTCTGTTTAATATTTTTGAGTGATTCTTTTTTTTGGATTGCAAATTTTATGTAGTTTCTGAAAATATATATTTAGCTATGTTAAAATAATTAAAATGCCTTAATATTGTTTTAGTCAGAATATCAAATCTGTTATAACTTTAGCTAGAAAAATTATTTTTGCATGGTTCTTTTGTCATCACTTTATTTTGACATTGCCAAACCCTAGAAATTAATTTGGGTATTTTAGGATTAATAAATAATTAATTCTAGACAGAATCCAATTAATCCTAATTAATTAACTAGTTCTGTTTTCCTAATTAATTAATTAGTAAATTAATTTATTTTTAACTTGTGATTAGTTATTCTAGGTTAGTTTCTGTCATTCTAGTAGATGAACTTTTATTTATAATTAATAAAAGTTTTAAATTATTTTATTAATAGAAATTGGATTAGGCCTAAAATGAGTTTTATAATAGCTTTTAATTAATTCTTTTTGCTCCTAGTTGCTTAGTTAATCCTTTTCTGTTAAGTTAACCTAAAACCATGATTAGGTTATTTTAAGAAATTTTGTTATATAAAACTACTATTTTGTTATTGTTTGAAGTAGGGAAAACTTTGAGTGGCCTTTCTTTGAGTTTTTCTTTTGGATTTGGTTTTGGTTGTTTTGTTGTGTTATGTTACCTTTGTTATGTTGTGTTATGTGATCCTATTGCTATGTGCTTATCATAGTTATTGTTTGCCTCGGTAGAATTTCCGAGTGCTAAGATTACTACTACTGAAACCCTAGTTCTTTCGAAGATCGTCAACCAGGCAAGTTCACTTTGACCATGCTTTCTTACCTATGTTTTATTGCATGTAGTGGCACCTTTGCAACCACCCCTCAGTAGTGTTATTGAAATTCTTGTAGTTGAGTAGTAAGCATGAGGTAGGAACCCACCACCCTGTTACCAAGCCCGGGACGTTATTTCTTTTAATGCTACGCTATAGTAGACGGGGTTTGGTATGAGTGCACGGGAGTGGTGTGAGAATGGAGGATTCTACGTCAATGACGACAACTCCATGATGGAATCTGCAAGGACTGCATCTTCAAGACCTCAAGACTTCAAGACTCGAGACAGGATTTCAATACACACTCATCGGGTGAAGGACGGTTGACGGGCAGCCTGGAGAAACCAGTGGTTGGCGGGATGCATGGAGAAGCGCCATGACATCTCGCGAAAGCTTCACCCAGACTCAAAGAGACGGAAGAATACTTCACGCCGGAAGCTTACATGCAACCGCAAGTCATTATGGGCTCGCTTGGTTGACCTTAGTGGTGACTCTGGCTGGGGCGGTACTAGCAGATGTAGAAGAACGGTAGGATTGGATGGGTACCGACGGTGGTCGAGGAACTCTTTGGAAGACCATGTTTGGTCATCTTGTTCTCAAACACTCAAAGTGCGAGAACGTAAAGAGAGATCGAATCTTGCGGGTAAAGTGTACAAACCTCTGCAGAGGGTTATAACCTAATCGATTAGCCGTGTCCCGATTACGGACAATTTGAGCCTCTGGACTTGGATCTATTTCAGAACTCTCAACACCGGATTGATAACTTAATTGTGGGCAACTTATGATGATTTTGGGCTATGAGACATCGGTTGGCGGAACCATGTCATGATAGAAAACTCCATAGTACAGACTCCATTTATGCCTTTGATGTAGGTAAAATAAAACTAGCTTTTACGCAAACAAAACTCGAATACTGAGCCACAAAGCCATACCGCATATAGTATAGTTTATCATCTGTTTTATCTTATTGTGATCTTGCGGTACATTCAATGTAATTGACCTACACGGCTGCAACGTATCATGTTGCAGATATTTCCTCGACGAGTAAGAGTTACGATCTGGTTACGGTCTACACTCAACCTGCCGATGGCGTTGATGGGACTCCACACCCGCTTGATTGTTTCCGCTGATTATTATGAGGTATATATCATTTTACGTTATTTATACATGTGATTGCACTTTGATATATACATTGATGTACTGTGTGTGCCAAAGATACTTGATCCGAGGATGGCACAAGAATACGAGGCTTGACCGTCCCGAGGTCGGGTCGCTACAGAGATGGTATCGAGCACATGTTGATTGTAGGACGTGACCTAGAAATCGGAAAGCCCCTAGGACAGGAAATCTCTAAAACTTTATTTTCAAAAGGATCCTTTACTTCTCGTCTTTTCTGATTTTATCGATAGACCCTCAAATAGTTAGAATATACCCTTATCCTTTGATCACCCGGAGGATCAATCAAGACGCCCAAGAAGGATTTGATATCGAGAACCGATGACCCTTCGAGTAAAGAGGATTTCTCCATTAGAATCTACAACAGTTGAAGACTCAAGACTTGAAGGATCTGAAGAATTATTTGACCTTTAGAAGACCAAACCCCTGCTATACACCTCGTTAGATGCGATGATTTTGTGAGCTGTCATTTGTTTGATGTTTTCCGACAGCCCCAAAATAAAAACTTGTTTCTTCAAAACTATTGGTTGTATTGTGTGTATATCCCCCATCTCTCTCACCTCACCCTAAAACCCTTGAACCCCATAGATGATGAATGAAGTTGGACTGATATTCTCTGGATCAAGACTCAGCCGGAGGCGAGCTATGGATGCGAACATGGAGAGTCACTTGGGAACAATTTGGTTTCAAGGAAGTATGAGGTCCAATACGCTCAAGATTTTTTCGAAAGTGCTGCAACCTGATGGAAAATGCATCAAGCCATACAGGATTTAATGGAGCAAGAACTTGGGAGGATTTCAAGAAGACCTGTTGAGATCACGTCTTATCCGGAAGCACCATGATACACCAGGAATTAAACCTTGTGCTGCAGGATTTGCGGAGAAATAGGACACACCGGGAGGAACACAAGGATGGATGCCCTCATTGTGAGGAGAAACACCCACCGAGGAATGCCCAACTAGTCGGTGACTTGCTTCCTGTGTGAAGGAACCACCCACTACCCGTGCAAAGGTCACATTTACTCCACGGTGCAACGAACTATTCGAAGCAGGAAGATGGAATGAAAGAAGCCCTCAAGGAAGACCTAGAAGAACCAAGAATGAATGAAAGTGTTGAAGACCTGGATGGAGAAGGTCTCAACAGATTTTACTCCAATGCCTGCTATTCATGTGGAGAAGAAGGACATTTTCACAGATTGCACCAAGGAAAGAAAAGAGTATCCGGATACTTCCCGACAAGTAGCAATAGAGTTTGATCCACAGGAATAGAAGGATTGATCGAACGAGGAAACCTGTGAAGAGAAAACAAAGACACCCTCGAACAACCCAATTTCTGCAAATAGGGACAAGAGTCATATCACCTGTTTTGAATGTAAGGACATCGGGCATTATGCCAATCAATGTCCCGAAAGGAAGCAAGGAACTCAAGCAGCAGGCACCATCTCCAAGAAGCCCAAAGACTTATCGAAAGTCATTTGTTTTCGCTGCAAGGAAGCAGGACATTATGCTACTAAATGTCCCAACAAGATGAAAGCTGTAGTTGAGTAGTTGGAATTTTGATATTGGAAACAAGAGTAGTAGAAAGCAATTTCATGAGCTCAATGAGTTGAGTTATGTAATAGATTACCCTGAGATTGTAATAGTTCATGACGCAATAAAGTTGTAATGTCACATGCTGAAAAGCTTTAAGGAGTTGTCATATTTTACCTTGGAAATTAATATTCTGGATGAACATGGAAGAAAGTGAGTTGTGATGCATAAACAGGAAAATTGGAATTGAGATTGAAGTTTGTTTGGATGATATGAATGTGTGCCCAGGAGATAAGTACCTTATTCTGAGCATCATTTCTGGTTCACAAACTGCAGATGACGACACTTTACGAGTCTTTCCTTAAAGGTCCTGAAACGATCATGACCCTGACAAGTGATCATGATTACCCGAAGATCTTGAAGGACATGATGAAGCATATTCACCTTGAAGGAGATGCAGTCTACAAAGGCTACCCCTTCAATCAAAAGGGAGTGGAACTTTGGTATGTGGAGGTACACCTCCACCGTTTGAAAGGAGTTTGCCCAAAGAGGATGGGGCATTACTTCTTCATTTCACGTGTGCCACAAGCAACTTTCTTCGATGCTGTTCGTGAAGCAGCCATGGAAGCCATACGTCAGATCGGAGAAATACTTGAAGCAAGACTCCGTCATACTCAGGAATACCTAAGTGAAGTGCATACGGAGATGATGGAGGTGAAGCTCAAGGCCACCACAATGAACCGTAAGATTGAAGAATTCAAGACACATGTCGCACAATTCCATGGGATCAAGAATCCTCGAGGAGGATAAATGAATAAAGTTGGAAGTAATGTCTGACCATACCGAACCATGTGGGTGGCAGCATTTGTAACAAAGTATTTTTTTGGAATTTGGATTCACGAAAAATGATTAAGGATGTAATGAAAGATTAATATGAGAATAATGAGATTTTATGGATAAACTTGTGCATTCTTTTGGTCATAGTACTCTGTAAAGCCACAGGATCAATGAAGAAAGAAATGTGTTATTCATGACGGTCCATAGGAGGAAGCTGGACAAAATAAGTTGGAGTTTTGTTCTTGAAATGATGGTATGAAGTAACAGAGTACTATTGGAATTAAAGAAGGTGTAACAAGAGAGTTACTCCAAGGATGAGTTAAAGCTGCACTAGTGTTGAAGTGGGCCATAACCCACAGGCCCAGGATTTCGAGAAGGAACCGTTGTAACCTTGATGAAGGAATAAATTGGAAGAATCAGCATCCAATCAGCATACGTTTAGTAGGAGGTTACACAAAAACCGAGAGTGGTGAAGTAACGATAGATGTTTGTTCAGCTTGCGAAACCATGGATTTACTCGAACCCAGTTCGAGAACAAGAGAAATTCTGCAATGCTGTGAGAATGACCGAGTGTTAGAATACGAGATTCGCTAAGCCTTATACAGGGCAATGATTCTGGTGCGGAATGGATTGATCACCATACCGACTTACTCGTATCTTTCGCTCTTGCTATTTGGAATGGTAAATCTGAGAGACTTAACCATAGTAAAGTGACGACGCTCGTTGAAGCCTTGCTTAAGCCTTAGAGTGGTAGGAAGATAAACCCATGTACATGGCAGCTGTCGTCAAACGTAGGTTATACGGTGAGATTCAACCCAGACCCGTTTTCTGCAAGAGAAACCATAAATTGTAGACCACCATGAGTATTTCGATAGCTGTCTAGAATGGACACAGACCCATCAGCTAAGAAGATCCAGTCTCTGACGAACCACAACTTTGAAGAACCGACCCAAGGTTTCGAGGAAAACTTTACGCTCCTAACAGAAGAGCGTTAATGAAGGAGTTATTGTAAGATATGTGAAGATACATACATTGTCAGCACTCCAGAGGAAGTATCTGAGTTTATTGGAACTGTAACCTTGATTTTAAGTGTGGTAGCCCACCTGACCTTTCTGACCAGAACATTTGCTAGAAGACCTCCAACCCCTAACCTTTTCTTGCTAGCCTCTTCGAATCTCGAGGACGAGATTCATATTAAGTGTGGTAGGTTTGTAACATCCCAAAATTCTAAATTTTGGAATGTTATAATAAATAAATAACTATGGTTGTTGTCTGATTGTTTGACTGATTGATTGAATGGAATTGAGTGGAAATTGAAACTTTTGAAAGTTGAATGAGAGGGAATGAAATGACTTTCCCAAAACTTTCCCCTTTGCATTTTTGGATCCCAATTGAACTCAAGTTCATTGCAACACCAAAACCTAGAGTGAAGATGACATGACTTCTTCCATGTTGAAATGAAAAGGGTTTTGGGAAATTTGAATTTCATTTGGGGATATTTCAGATTCAAAACTTTATGCAACTCAATGATTTTCATGAGGGAAGATAAAATGACTTCTTCAATTATATGAAATAGGAGTTGGAAGTTATAATGAATCAAGTTGAAAATCATTTGAAAGTGCTTTGAAACCCTCTTTCAAATTTTCAGTTTTGAATTTGAATTTCAAACTTTGGCATGTGGGAAACATTTCAAAAACTAAGCCTGATAAATACTTGATCAAAAGTATGAGAGGAGCAAACATGACACTCCAAAAATATCAGAGGAAACAATGCCAAAAGATTTGGATTCAAATCTGAAATTTATTTGAATTTGAAAAAATAGATTTTTATGAAGTTTGGATTTTGACTTTGGAAAAATGTTCAAATGAAAGGGAATATTCCCTGATCATTTTGGTATATATATACCCTATATATATTATTATTAGTTTAGGTTTTATTTTTGTTTTGTTTTAATTAAAAAATAAAGAAAACCCCGGCGCCAGCCAGCCAGCCCACCCCAGCCCGGCCATTGAACCCCCATCGCCAGCCCACTGGCGCCCGACCACACGCCACCAATGAGCCGCCCAGCTCCCCTCTCCCCCTCGCCCGAACCCTCTCCCGATCGGTCGACCGCCCCTCGCCTCTCTCTCTCTCACTGCTGCTGGACCCACCTTCTTCCTTCCCCCCCCACGCCACGCCGATCTCGCTGAGATCGCGGATCCCGAGGATCCGGATCCCCGATCGCCCGATCCCTTCCGCTCGCGGACCCCCAGCTATATAAGCCGCCACCCCGCACCCCATTCCCCCCGAGACCACGCGGACCCCTCTCCTCCCGCTCGGCGTCGCCGGAGCCAAGCCCTCTCCGCGCCAAGGTCGCCGCCGTCGACGCCCTAGCCCTCCCCGAGCTCCCCCGACCCAACCAAACTCCTCACCGGCCTCCCAAGACCCTTGACGGCGACTCACGGACCTCCCGACTTCGAAGCCTCCGACGACTTCCGCCGCCGCCGCCATTGTCATGGGACTCGATGAACACCGAATCATCCTCCCCGTCCGATCCATCTTAGACGGCCACGATTAGACCCAGAAGGGGTATGAGTTTATTAAAAGAACCGGCCGGTTCGTCCGGTTTATTTATTAGGTTTTAGTCAATTAGCCGCCCATTTTAGTTTTAACCCGAGGCCCATTTAGACTAAATTACGCTCGGGCACAAATATAGGCCCATTAGGCTTTTTTCTTTTATTTTGATTTTCTGTTTTAGCGATTTGTTTCAAATTTCAAAATGTATATCTTTTATTCTGTTTAATATTTTTGAGTGATTCTTTTTTTTGGATTGCAAATTTTATGTAGTTTCTGAAAAATATATATTTAGCTATGTTAAAAATAATTAAAATGCCTTAATATTGTTTTAGTCAGAATATCAAATCTGTTATAACTTTAGCTAGAAAAATTATTTTTGCATGGTTCTTTTTGTCATCACTTTATTTTGACATTGCCAAACCCTAGAAATTAATTTGGGTATTTTAGGATTAATAAATAATTAATTCTAGACAGAATCCAATTAATCCTAATTAATTAACTAGTTCTGTTTTCCTAATTAATTAATTAGTAAATTAATTTATTTTTAACTTGTGATTAGTTATTCTAGGTTAGTTTCTGTCATTCTAGTAGATGAACTTTTATTTATAATTAATAAAAGTTTTAAATTATTTTATTAATAGAAATTGGATTAGGCCTAAAATGAGTTTTATAATAGCTTTTAATTAATTCTTTTTGCTCCTAGTTGCTTAGTTAATCCTTTTCTGTTAAGTTAACCTAAAACCATGATTAGGTTATTTTAAGAAATTTTGTTATATAAAACTACTATTTTGTTATTGTTTGAAGTAGGGAAAACTTTGAGTGGCCTTTCTTTGAGTTTTTCTTTTGGATTTGGTTTTGGTTGTTTTGTTGTGTTATGTTACCTTTGTTATGTTGTGTTATGTGATCCTATTGCTATGTGCTTATCATAGTTATTGTTTGCCTCGGTAGAATTTCCGGAGTGCGAAGATTACTACTACGAAACCCTAGTTCTTTCGAAGATCGTCAACCAGGCAAGTTCACTTTGACCATGCTTTCTTACCTATGTTTTATTGCATGTAGTGGCACCTTTGCAACCACCCCTCAGTAGTGTTATTGAAATTCTTGTAGTTGAGTAGTAAGCATGAGGTAGGAACCCACCACCCTGTTACCAAGCCCGGGACGTTATTTCTTTTAATGCTACGCTATAGTAGACGGGGTTTGGTATGAGTGCACGGAGTGGTGTGAGAATGGAGGATTCTCGTCAATGACGACAACTCCATGATGGAATCTGCAAGGACTGCATCTTCAAGACCTCAAGACTTCAAGACTCGAGACAGGATTTCAATACACACTCTTTGGGTGAAGGACGGTTGACGGGCAGCCCAGGAGAAACCAGTGGTTGGCGGGATGCATGGAGAAGCGCCATGACATCTCGCGAAAGCTTCACCCAGACTCAAAGAGACGGAAGAATACTTCACGCCGGAAGCTTACCTGTGCAACCGCAAGTCATTATGGGCTCGGCTTGGTTGACCTTAGTGGTGACTCTGGCTGGGGCGGTACTAGCAGATGTAGAAGAACGGTAGGATTGGATGGGTACCGGACGGTGGTCGAGGAACTCTTTGGAAGACCATGTTTGGTCATCTTGTTCTCAAACACTCTAAAGTGCGAGAACGTAAAGAGAGATCGAATCTTGCGGGTAAAGTGTACAAACCTCTGCAGAGGGTTATAACCTAATCGATTAGCCGTGTCCCGATTACGGACAATTTGAGCCTCGGACTTGGATCTATTTCGAACTCTCAACACCGGATTGATAACTTAATTGTGGGCAACTTATGATGATTTTGGGCTATGAGACATCGGTTGGCGGAACCATGTCATGATAGAAAACTCCATAGTACAGACTCCATTTATGCCTTTGATGTAGGTAAAATAAAACTAGCTTTTACGCAAACAAAACTCGATATCTGAGCCACAAAGCCATACCGCATATAGTATAGTTTATCATCTGTTTTATCTTATTGTGATCTTGCGGTACATTCAATGTAATGACCTACACGGCTGCAACGTATCATGTTGCAGATATTTCCTCGACAGTAAGAGTTACGATCTGAGGTTACGGTCTACACTCAACCCGCCGATGGCGTTGATGGGACTCCACACCCGTTTGATTGTTTCCGCTGATTATTATGAGGTATATATCATTTTACGTTATTTATACATGTGATTGCACTTTGATATATACATTGATGTACTTGTGTGTGCCAAGATACCGATCCGAGGATGGCACAAGAATACGTAGGCTTGACCGTCTGAGGTCGGGTCGCTACAGTTAATTATTCTCATTGGCACACCAAAAGATCTACTAATAAAAAAGTGCATGCGGTAGAAGAAATTAATGTTTTGAGCGGAAAGATGGATGAACTTATGAAATTATTTGCTACTAAAAGTGTTTCTTCTGATCCTAATGATACGCCTTTGCCTACTTTGATTGAGAATAATAACGAATCTATGGATGTGAATTTTGTTGGTAGGAATAATTTTGGTAACAACGCGTATAGAGGAAACTTTAATCCTAGGCCGTATCGTAGTAACTCCTCTAATAGTTATGGTAATTCCTACAACAATTCTCGGGAGGCACTTTTATGGAAATCACTTTAGGAGAAGCTACTAAACTCCTAGATTATATTATGGTTAATTATTCTCAATGGCACACCGAAAGATCTACTAATAGAAAAGTGCATGCGATAGAAGAAATTAATGTTGTGAGTGGAAAGATGGATGAACTTATGAAATTATTTGCTACTAAAAGTGTTTCTTCTGATCCTAATGATATGCCTTTGTATACTTTGATTGAGAATAATAATGAATCTATGGATGTGAATTTTGTTGGTAGGAATAATTTTGGTAACAACGCATATAGAGGAAACTTTAATCCTAGGCCGTTCCCTAGTAATTCCTCTAATAATTATTGTAATTCCTACAACAACTCTTATGGAATTTTTAATAATAAGCCCTCTGAATTTGAGACTAGTGTTAAGGAGTTTATGAATTCACAAAAGAATTTCAATGCTTTGCTTGAAGAAAAATTGCTCAAGGTTGATGAATTGGCTAGGAAAATTGATAGAATTTCTCTTGTTGTTGATTCTTTAAAACTTAGATCTATTCCACCTAAGCATGATATCAATGAATCTCTCGAATCCATGAGAATTTCCGTTGATGAGTGCAAAGAAAGAACCGCTAGGATGCGTGCTAAGAAAGATTGCTTTGTGAAAGCGTGTTCTTCTAAATTTTATGAGAATAAAGATGAAGATCTAAAAGTTATTGAAGTGTATCCTATTAAACTTTGTTTTGCAATATGAATCTAGATAATGATGGGGTTGGAGATGAGTCACCTTTACCTAGAAGGCGTCCCAAGAATTCAGAGTTTTAAGATCTTGATGCAAAAATTGGTAAAAGTGGGATTGAAGAGATCAAAACTTTAGATATTAATGAACCAACTCTTTTGTATTTAAGGGAATTTAATTATGATAATTGATCTTTGATAGATTGTATTTCCTTGTTGCAATCCATGCTAAATTCTCCTCAAGCTTATAGCCAAAATAAAACTTTTACTAAACATATCGTTGATGCTTTGATGCAATCTTATGAAGAAAAACTTGAGTTCGAAGTTTCTATCCCTAGAAAACTTTATGATGAGTGGGAACTTACTATTAAAATTAAAATTAAGGATCATGAATGCTATGCTTTGTGTGATTTGGGTGCTAGTGTTTCCACGATTCCAAAAACCTTGTGTGATTTGTTAGGTTTTCGCGAATTTGATGATTGCTCTTTAAACTTGCACCTTGCGGATTCCACTACTAAGAAACCGATGGGAAGAATTAATGATGTTCTTATTGTTTCAAATAGGAACTATGTGCCCGTAGATTTCATTGTTCTTGACATAGATTGCAATCCTTCATGTCCTATTATTCTTGGTAGACCTTTCCTTAGAACGATTGGTGCATTTATTGATATAAAGGAAGGGAATATTAGATTCCAATTTCCATTAAGGAAAGGCATGGAACACTTCCCTAGAAAGAAAATAAAATTACCTTATGAATCTATTATGAGAGCCACTTATGGATAGCCTACCAAAGATGGCAATACCTAGATCTATCCTTGCTTTTATGCCTAGCTAGGGGCGTTAAATGATAGCGCTTGTTGGAAGGCAACCCAATTTTATTTTTAGTTTTTTTTTTTGCTTTTTGATTCTTTTTAGGAATAAATATTTGATCTAGCCTCTGGTTAGATTTTTTTATGTTTTAATTAGTGTTTGTGCGAAGTTAAACCTATAGGATCTTCTTGGATGATAGTTATTTGATCTTGCTGAAAATTCCAGAAACTTTCTGTTCACGAAAACAATTGTTAAAAATCACGAGAATGTGATAAAATACTGATTCCAATTGCATAATATCAATAAAAAAATTTTATAGGTCTTCCTATTTTGGTAGATTTGTTTGAGTTCCAGAAGTTTGCGTTAGTAACAGATTACTACAGACTGTTCTGTTTTTGACAGATTCTGTTTTTCGTGTGTTGTTTGCTTATTTTGATGAATCTATGGCTAGTATAATAGTTTATAAACCATAGAGAAGTTGGAATACAGTAGTTTTAACACCAATATAAATAAATAATGAGTTCATTACAGTACCTTGAAGTGGTGTTTATTTTTCTTTCACTAACGGAGCTCACGAGATTTTCTGCTAAGTTTTGTGTTGTGAAGTTTTCAAGTTTTGGGTAAAAGATTTGATGGATTATGGCACAAGGAGTGGAAAGAGCCTAAGCTTGGGGATGCCCATGGCACCCCAAGATAATCTAAGGACACCAAAAAGCCAAAGCTTGGGGATGCCCCGGTAGGCATCCCCTCTTTCGGCTACTTCCATCGGTAACTTTACTTGGAGCTATATTTTTATTCACCACATGATATGTGTTTTGCTTGGAGCGTCTTGTATGATTTGAGTCTTTGATTTTTAGTTTACCACAATCACCCTTGCTGTACACACCTTTTGAGAGAGACACACACAAATCGGAATTTATTAGAATACTCTATGTGCTTCACTTATATCTTTTGAGCTATATAGTTTTGCTCTAGTGCTTCACTTATATCTTTTAGAGGACGGTGGTGGATTTGTTTTATAGAAACTATTGAACTCTCATGCTTCACTTATATTATTTTGAGAGTCTTAAAACAGCATGGTAATTTGCTTTAATTATAATATCATGAGAAATTTGATGCTTGATAATTTTTTTGAGATATAAAGGTGGTAATATCATAGTTGTGCTAGTTGAGTAATTGTGAAATTGAGAAATACTTGTGTTGGAGTTTGTGATTCCCGTAGCATGCACGTATGGTGAACCGTTATGTAACAAAGTCGGAGCATGAGGTATTTGTTGATTGTCATCCTTTGTGTGGCGGTCGGGATCGGGCGATGGTTAACTCCTACCAACCCTTCCCCTAGGAGCATGCGTAGTAGTACTTTGCTTCGAGGGCTAATAAATTTTGCCATAAGTATATGAGTTCTTTATGACTAATGTGAGTCCATGGATTATACGCACACTTACCTTTCCGCAATTTTCTAGCCTCTTCGGTAACATGCATTGCCCTTTCTCGCCTTGAGATTTGGTGCAAACTTCGCCGGTGCATCCAAATCCCGTGACATGATACGCTCTATCACACATAAACCTCCTTATACCTTCCTCAAAACAGCCACCATACCTACCTATTATGGCATTTCCATAGCCATTCCGAGATATATTGCCATGCAACTTTCCACCGTTTTGTTTATCATGACACACTCCATCATTGTCATATTGCTTTGCATGATCATGTAGTTGACATCGTATTTGTGGCAAAGCCACCGTTCATAATTATTTCATACATGTCACTCTTGATTCATTGCATATCCCAGTACACCGCCGGAGGCATTCACATAGAGTCATATCTTGTTCTAAGTATTGAGTTGTAATTCATGAGTTGTAAGTAAATAAAAGTGTGATGATCATCATTATTAGAGCATTGTCCAAAGTGAGGAAAGGATGATGGAGACCATGATTCCCCCACAAGTCGGGATGAGACTCCGGACTAAATAAAAAGAAAAAAAAAGAGGCCAAAAAAAGAGAAAAGGCCCCAAAAAAATGAGAGAAAAAGAGAGAAGGGACAATGTTACTATCCTTTTACCACACTTGTGCTTCAAAGTAGCACCGTGATCTTCATGATAGAGAGTCTCTCATTTTGTCACTTTCATATACTAGTGGGAAATTTCATTATTGAACTTGGCTTGTATATTCCAATGATGGGCTTCCTCAAATGCCCGAGGTCTTCGGGAGCAAGCAAGTTGGATGCACACCCACTTAGTTTATTTTGTTTGAGCTTTCATACACTTATAGCTCTAGTGCATCCGTTGCATGGCAATCCCTACTCCTTGCATTGACATAAATTGATGGGCATATCCATAGCCCGTTGATTAGCCTCGTCGATGTGAGACTTTCTCCTTTTTGTCTTCCCACATAACCCCTATCATTATACCTTATTCCACCATATTGCTATATCCATGGCTTGCGCTCATGTATTGCGTAAAAGTTGAAAAGGCTGAAGCGCGTTAAAAAGTATGAACCAATTGCTTGGCTAAAACCGTGGTTGTACATGGTATGAATATTTTGTGTGGGGAAGATGGAGCATAGGCAGACTATATGATTTTGTAGGGATAACTTGTGTTGGCTATGTTATTTTGATAAGACATAATTGCTTGGTTAGCATGCTTGAAGTATTATTGTTTTTATGTCAACATTAAACTTTTATCTTGAATCATATCGAATCTGAACATTCGTGCCACTATAAGAAGAACTACATTGAAATTATGCTAAGTAGCATTCCACATAAAAAATTCGGTTTTTATCATTTACCTACTCGTGGACGAGCAGGAATTAAGCTTGTTGATGCTTGATACGTCTCCAACGTACCTATAATTTTTTATTGTTCCATGCTATATTATATTCTATTTTGGATGTTTAATGGGCTTTATTATACACTTTTATATTATTTTTGGGACTAACCTATTAACCGAAGGCCCAGCCCAAATTGTTGTTTTATTTACCTATTTCAGAGTTTCGCCGAAAAAGAATATCAAACGGAGTCCAAACGGAATGAAA
Source organism: Aegilops longissima (assembly GCA_021605205.1). Lineage (NCBI taxonomy): Eukaryota > Viridiplantae > Streptophyta > Magnoliopsida > Poales > Poaceae > Aegilops > Aegilops longissima. The sequence goes on along the minus strand of CM038681.1, from coordinate 171,843,611 downwards.
CCTTCGAAAACGTGATTTTCGGAACAAACGTGATCTAGAGGACTTGGAGTCCACGTAAAGAAAGCAATGAGGAGAGCACGAGGTAGGGGGCGCACCTACCCCCCCTAGGCGTGCCCTCCACCCTCATGGGCCCCACGTTGCTCCACCGATGTACTTCTTCCTCCTATATGTACCTACGTACCCCCAAACCAACAGAAGCATCCACGAAAACCTAATTCCACCACCGCAACCTTCATGCCGTGAGATCCCATCTTGGGGCCTTTTCGGCGTCTGCGGAGGGGGCATTGATTACGGAGGGCTTCTACATCAACACCATAGCCCCTCCGATGATGTGTGAGTAGTTTACCTCAGACCTTCGGGTCCATAGTTATTAGCTAGATGGCTTCTTCTCTCTTTTTGGATCTCAATACAAAGTTCTCCACGATTCTCGTGGAGATCTATTCGATGTAATCTTCTTCTGCGGTGTGTTTGTTGAGATCGATGAATTGTGGGTTTATGATCAAGTTTATCTATGAACAATATTTGAATTTTCTCTGAATTCTTTTATGTATGATTGGTTATCTTTGCAAGTCTCTTCGAATTATCAGTTTGGTTTGGCCTACTAGATTGATCTTTCTTGCAATGGGAGAAGTGCTTAGCTTTGGGTTCAATCTTGCGGTGTCCTTTCCCAAAGGACAGTTAGGGCAGCAAGGCACGTATTGTATTGTTGCCATCAAGGATAACAAGATGGGGTCTATATCATATTGCATGAGTTTATCCCTCTACATCATGTCATCTTACTTAAAGCATTACTCTGTTCTTATGAACTTAATACTCTAGATGCATGCTGGATAGCGGTCGATGTGTGGGGTAATAGTAGTAGATGCAGAATCGTTTCGGTCTACTTGTCGCGGACGTGATGCCTATATACATGATCATACCTAGATATTCTCATAACTATGCTCAATTCTATCAATTGCTTGACAGTAATTTGTTCACCCACCGTAATACTTATGCTCTTGAGAGAAGCCACTAGTGAAACCTATGGCCTCTGGGTCTATTTTCCATCATATTAATCTTCCAACACTTAGTTATTTCTATTGCCGTTTATTTAATTTGCATCTTTATTTACTATTTATCATAAAAATACCAAAAATATTATCCTATCATATCTATCAGATCTCACTCTCGTAAGTGACCGTGAAGGGATTGACAACCCCTTTTCGCGTTGGTTGCGAGGTTCTTATTTGTTTGTGTATGTGCGTGGGACTCGAGCATAGTCTCCTGCTGGATTGATACCTTGGTTCTCAAAAACTGAGGGAAATACTTATGCTACTTTACTGCATCACCCTTTCCTCTTCAAGGGAAAACAAACGCAGTGCTCAAGAGGTAGCACTTTGTGAAAGCGTTATCTTCTAGTTTTTGTGAGAATAAAGATGAAGATCTAAAAGTTATCGATGTGTCCCCTATTAAATCTTTGTTTTGCAATATGAACCTTGATAATGATGGGACTGAATATGAGCCACCTTTACATAGAAGGTTCCAAAAATTCGGAGTTTTTAGATCTTGATGCGAAAGATTGTGAAAGTGGGATTGAAGAAGTCAAAACTTTAGATATCATTGAACCCACTATTTTGGATCTCAAGGAATTTAATTATAATAATTTCTCTTTGATAGATTGTATTTCCTGGTTGCAATCTGTGCTAAATTCTCCTCATGCTTATAGCCAAAATAAAGCTTTTACTAAACATATCGTTGATGCTTTGATGCAATCTTATGAAGAAAAACTTGAGTTGGAAGTTTCTATCCCTAGAAAACTTTATGATGAGTGGGAACCTACTATTAAAATTAAAATTAAAGATCATGAATGCTATGCTTTGTGTGATTTGGGTGCTAGTGTTTCCACGATCCCAAAAACTTTGTGTGATTTGCTAGGATTTCGTGAATTTGATGATTGTTCTTTGAACTTGCACCTTGCGGATTCCACAATCAAGAAACCTATGGGAAGAATTAATGATGTTCTTATTGTTGCAAATAGGAATTATGTGCCCGTAGATTTCATTGTTCTTGATATAGATTGCAATCCTTCAATTCCTATTATTCTTGGTAGACCTTTCCTTAGAACGATTGGTGCAATTATTGATATGAAGGAAGGGAATATTAGATTCCAATTTCCATTAAGGAAAGGCATGGAACACTTCCCTAGAAAGAAAATAAAATTACCTTATGAATCTATTTTGAGAGCCACTTATGGATTGCCTATCAAAGATGGCAATACCTAGATCTATCCTTGCTTTTATGCCCAGCTAGGGGCGTTAAACCATAGCGCTTGTTGGGCGGCAAACCAATTTTATTTTTATTTTTTTTGCTTTTTGCTTCTGTTTAGGAATAAATATTTGATCTAGCCTCTGGTTAGATTTGTTTTCATGTTTTAATTAGTGTTTGTGCCAAGTAAAACCTATAGGATCTTCTTGGGTGATAGTTATTTGATCTTGCTGAAAATTCTAGAAACTTTCTGTTCATGAAAACAATTGTTAAAAATCACCAGCACGTGATAAAATACTGATTCCAATTGAAGTAGATCAATAAACAAATTGTCTAGGTCGTCCTATTTTGGTAGATTGTTTTGAGTTCCAGAAGTTTGTGTTAGTTACAGATTACTACAAACTGTTCTGTTTTTGACAGATTCTGTTTTTCGTGTGTTGTTTGCTTATTTTGATGAATCTATGGCTAGTAAAAGAGTTTATAAACCATAGAGAAGTTGGAATACAGTAGGTTTAACACCAATATAAATAAAGAATGAGTTCATTACTGTACCTTGAAGTGGTGTTTTGTTTTCTTTCGCTAACGGAGTTCACGAGATTTTCTGCTAAGTTTTGTGTTGTGAAGTTTTCAAGTTTTGGGTAAAAGATTTGATGGATTATGGAACAAAGAGTGGAAAGAGCCTAAGCTTGGGGATGCCCATGGCAACCCAAGATAATATAAGGACACCGAAAAGCCAAAGCTTGGGGATGCCCCGGAAGGCATCCCCTCTTTCGTCTACTTCCATCGGTAACTTTACTTGGAGCTATATTTTTATTCACCACATGATATGTGTTTTGCTTGGAGCGTCTTGTATGATTTGAGTCTTTTATTTTTAGTTTACCACAATCATCCTTTCTGTACACACCTTTTGAGAGAGACACACATGATTCATAATTTATTAGAATACTCTATGTGCTTCACTTATATTTTTTGATCTATATAGTTTTTGCTCTAGTGCTTCACTTATATCTTTTAGAGCACGGTGGTGGATTTATTTTATAGAAACTACAAATCTCTCATGCTTCACTTATATTATTTTTAGAGTTGTAAAACAACATGGCGATTTGCTTTAATTATAATTTCATGATAAATTTGATGCTTGATAATTGTTTTGAGATATAAAGGTGGTAATATCATAGTTGTGCTAGTTGAGTAATTGTGAAATTGAGAAATACTTGTGTTTGAGTTTGTGATTCCCGTAGCATGCACGTATGGTGAACCTTTATGTAACGAAGTCGAAGCATGAGGTATTTATTGATTGTCATCCTTTGTGTGGCGGTCGGGATCGCGCGATGGTTAACTCCTACCAACCCTTTCCCTAGGAGCATGCGTAGTAGTACTTTGCTTCGAGGGCTAATAAATTTTTGCCATAAGTATATGAGTTCTTTATGACTAATGTGAGTCTATGGATTATATGCACACTTACCTTTCTGCAATTTTTTAACCTCTTCGCTACCGTGCATTGCCCTTGCTCACCTTGAGAGTTGGTGCAAACTTCGCCGGTGCATCCAAATCCCGTGATACGATACGCTCTATCACACATAAACCTCCTTATACCTTCCTCAAAACAGACACCATACCTACCTATTATGGCATTTCCATAGCCATTCCGAGATATATTGCCATGCAACTTTCCACCGTTTCGTTTATCATGACACGCTCCATCATTGTCATATTGCTTTGCATGATCATGTAGTTGACATCGTATTTGTGGCAAAGCCACCATTCATAATTCTTTCATACATGTCGCTCTTGATTCATTGCATATCCCGGTACACCGCCGGAGGCATTCACATAGAGTCATATCTTGTTCTAAGTATCGAGTTGTAATTCATGAGTTGTAAGTAAATAAAAGTGTGATGATTATTATTATTAGAGCATTGTCCCACGTGAGGAAAGGATGATGGAGACTATGATTCCCCCACAAGTTGGGATGAGACTCCAGACTAAATAAAAAAAAGTGGCCATGAAAAAAAAGAGAAAAGGACCAAATAAAAAAATGAGAGAAAAAGAGAGAAGGAACAATGTTACTATCCTTTTACCACACTTGTGCTTCAAAGTTGCACCATGATCTTCATGATAGAGAGTCTCCCATTTTGTCACTTTCATATACTAGTGGGAAATTTCATTATAGAACTTGGCTTGTATATACCAATGATGGGCTTCCTCAAATGCCCGAGGTCTTCGTGAGCAAGCAAGTTGGATGCACACCCACTTAGTTTCTTTTGTTTGAGCTTTCATACACTTATAGCTCTAGTGCATCCGTTGCATGGCAATCCCTACTCCTTGCATTGACATCAATTGATGGGCATATCCATAGCCTGTTGATTAGTCTTGTTGATGTGAGACTTTCTCCTTTTTTGTCTTCCCACGTAACCCCTATCATTATACCTTATTCCACCATAGTGCTATATCCATGGCTTACGCTCATGTATTGCATAAAAGTTGAAAAGGCTTAAGCGCGTTAAAAAGTATGAACCAATTGCTTGGCTAAAATCGGGGTTGTACATGATATGAATATTTTGTGTGGTGAAGATGGAGCATAGCCAGACTATATGATTTTGTAGGGATAACTTGCTTTGGGTATGTTATTTTGATAAGATAATTACTTGGTTAGCATGCTTGAAGTATTATTGTTTTTATGTCAACATTAAACTTTTATCTTGAATCATATCGAATCTGAACATTCGTGCCACAATAAGAAGAACTACATTGAAATTATGCTAAGTAGCATTCCACATAAAATTCTATTTTTATCATTTACCTACTCGAGGCCGAGCAGGAATTAAGCTTGGGGATGCTTGATACATCTCCAACATATCTATAATTTTTTATTGTTCCGTGCTATATTATATTCTGTTTTGGATGTTTAATGGGCTTTATTATACACTTTTATATTATTTTTGGGACTAACCTATTAACCGAAGGCCCAGCCCAAATTGCTGTTTTTTTGCCTATTTCAGTGTTTCACACAGAAAGAATATCAAACGGAGTCCAAACGGAATGAAACCTTCGGGAACGTGATTTTCGAAGCAAACATGATCCAGAGGACTTGGAGTCCACGTAAAGAAAGCAACAAGGAGAGCATGAGGCAGGGGCGCGCCTACCCCCTAGGCGCACCCTCCACCCTCGTGGGGCCCATGTTGCTCCACCGACGTACTTCGTCCTCCTATATATACCTACGTACCCCCAAACCATCAGAGGCATCCACGAAAACCTAATTCCGCCGCCACAACCTTTTGTACCCGTGAGATCCCATCTTGGGACCTTTTCTGGCGCTCTGCCGGAGGGGGCATTGATCACGGAGGGCTTCTACATCAACACCATAGCCTCTCCGATGATGTGTGAGTAGTTTACCTCAGACCTTCGGGTCCATAGTTATTAGCTAGATGGCTTCTTCTCTCTCTTTGGATCTCAATACAAAGTTCTCCTCGATTCTCTTGGAGATCTATTCGATGTAATCTTCTTTTGCGGTGTGTTTGTCGAGATTGATGAATTGTGGGTTTATGATCAAGTTTATCTATGAACAATATTTGAATCTCCTCTGAATTCTTTTATGTATGATTGGTTATCTTTGCAAGTCTCTTCGAATTATCAGTTTGGTTTGGCCTACTAGATTGATCTTTCTTGCAATGGGAGAAGTGCTTAGCTTTGGGTTCAATCTTGCGATGCTCGATCCGAGTGACAGAAAGGGAAACGACACGTATTGTATTGTTGCCATCGAGGATAACAAGATGGGGATTATATCATATTGCATGAGTTTATCCCTCTACATCATGTCATCTTGCTTAAAGCGTTACTCCGTTCTTATGAACTTAATACTCTAGATGCATGCTGGATAGCGGTCTATGTGTGGAGTAATAGTAGTAGATGCAGGCAGGAGTCGGTCTACTTGTCACGGACGTGATGCCTATATACATGATCATACCTAGATATTCTCATAACTATGCTCAATTCTATCAATTGCTCGACAGTAATTTGTTCACCCACCGTAATACTTATGCTTTTGAGAGAAGCCACTAGTGAAACCTATGGCCCCCGGGTCTATTTTCCATCATATTAACCATACAACACTTACTATTTCTATTGACGTTTATTTTACTTTGCATCTTTATTTCTCTTTACTATAAAATACCAAAAATATTATCTTATCATATCTATCAGATCTCACTCTCGTAAGTGACCTGAAGGGATTGACAACCCCTTTATTACGTTGGTTGCGAGGTTCTTATTTCTTTGTGTAGGTGTGTGGGACTCGAGCGTGGTCTCCTACTGGATTGATACCTTGGTTCTCAAAAGCTGAGGGAAATACTTACGCTACTTTACTGCATCACCCTTTCCTCTTCGAGGGAAAACCAACGCAGTGCTCAAGAGGTAGCACACGTGAACTTAACAACTAGAATACAGATCAAGACCAAAAGAATATCCTTCATCTCTTTTAAACCATGTAAGGTGAAATGATATGTTAAGACAATTGTTTATAAAAGTGAACAGAGTAACTGACATTGCCTGCAAACCAAGTAGTTAAATGAACACATCACAGTACCAATCAGTTCAAAGGAAGGAGGAGTAAGGACTTACAACAATGGCTTGAACTGGTGTGCTCATGCCCTTCATCTTGCTGGCGTGGCAATCCTTGAAGATTTGCACTGCATTCGGTTCAGGTTATTTTTGGTCCGCATAGGCTGTCCTCTGTATTTGGAACAAGTCAATATAGATACGATAATATGGCATAGAAAAAAGAAGGAAGTAGCAGCTATTTACAAGAGCCTTGCAGTGTGCAATATAGCTACGAGATCCTGTTGTCTGTTGGAATATCACTTTAGAACGGTTGGTCTTGTTCTTCAAATAGTTAGCCTAGAAGAAAATACACTTGTAAGGCACATACATAGATACAAGTTCAATATGTGATCTGATCAAATACATATAGCCTACCTGATACTTTGGATCAGACTAGTGTTTAACGAGGGTTGTCCAGTCTTCATATGTAATATATTCCACTGGAGATGTTTGGGCGATTTCATTGTTAGCCTTGCCTTCAAAGTGAGATTTTCTAAGGTGGTACTGATACTGTCGCAGAGCAGACTGAAAAACATGAGTGAATGCTTGTTTAGTTGCATCATCTCTCGGATCCAACTTGAACCTCATCTGTTGAAAAAAATGTGAGTCTTATTAGGAGGAAGCTAGAAAGTATGGGACAGAGCAAGACAATATTACTAATTGCGATGAATAACATTACTTACGGATAAATGGTCAAGGAAGGTGTTAAACTGGGTATTGTCTTTATCATTCCAGTACTCGATCCACGTTGGGAGGATACGTGCATGACACCTAACGGCAACGACTGCCTCTAATACTAACTTGGCTGACTCTGTAGCATCACGTGGCCTTTTTAAACCTGCCTCAAAATGGATCTCCATTCTTCCTCCTTTAGATTTTGTTAATCTGTCAAGAATTATCCCTGATGTCTGTTTCCGCTTGCGTCGTGGTGCTAGTTCAATAACGAATATGGAAAGTATTAGTGTACATCAAACTGTGAGAGTACATATAAAGGAGCATGCAACTGCAACTTGACCCGGTCAGGTACCGTCTTGGTGTTGATGCTCATGAGGTTCATCTGATCTTGCCAAGTCTGTTGTGTCAAAGATGCTTGAAAGTAGTGTTAGGTGTGAAGGCAGCTTGGGAACTGGCGAGTTCGGAGCAAACAAGCGAGTAACTCGTTGAGATCTTGGTATACAGTTGAAGCGGATCTGCAGCTGGTGGAGCGAGTGATCTTGTGTTTGTAGATTTAGCTTGATGGACTTGGACCTTCTACTGCACTATAAGTACCAGCAGAATCTGGACGGCAGATCCTTTTCCGTTTCACCCGACGAGTAACACCACTCCCTACTATATTATTTTCCTTGCTCTTTTTTGACTTTGCCATGTCAAGCCATACCCACAACACAAAAGAATAAAATCGCTCTTCAGAACTCATTGATGCATGATACAGACAAGCAATACTTTGATGTAAGACAACCGTATGAGGATGGAATATGTAAGAAAAATAGGACGGCATGACATATTCACAGCTACGATGTGTAAACTAAGCAGAATGATTTTCAAGAAAATAGAAGTAATGCAAGCTAGACACCATATGAAAGATGCAACCAATATTACTCTGCCAAGTTAAAAGTGTCTTGTCATAAGTGGCAATTCGAAAAATTAGAAGCAGTACAACATAGAAATCAATGCAAGATACAACCACTATCAAACTGCCATGTTAAAAGTGTCCAATCATGAGTGAATGATGCGGGATACACAACAACAGTACTTTGATGTAAGAACATGGTATGATAGATAGATACAATATATTCTAGACACAGAACGCCATGTCATATGCACATGTATAATGTATGAACTCAGCAGACGCAATTTAATCAGAATAGAAGAAATACAGGCTAGACAACATATGCAACATGAAACTAATTATCACACTGTCAACTTAGAGCAAGCACCTGCGATGGTGGAGTACGGGAGATGAACTCATCATGTAGACTTGGGACTTCAACTTCATTAGCAGTAGCAGTGGCAAATCTAGAGAGTCTCTGTTTGCATTAGTGCGGAGGACCACCAACATCCCCTAACTTACTCTTTTCCTTCCTATTTTCTGATATTGCCTTATGAAGTCAAAACCACAAGAAGATGAATAAAATTTTGTTGGCGTTCTGGGAACGGGGGTCCCCAGACTTGCCTGCCTGCGGCCCATAGCGTGGCCAAGCAGCAGGCCGTACAGCCCATCTTCGTCAACAAGGCACCCAAGACCCTCGCGAGGCGGACGATGCAAGACCTCCTCTGGAGCGGCCTAGCCAAGCATGCTCACGAGGAGCGGAGATATCAAGGCGAGGCAAACCTCATGAGGCTCTCGTGACGTGAGCCATGACGAACGGTACCAGGCGGGCGCCAGTGCGTGCAGCGTCCCTATTTCCTCATTGGTGCTAAGGAGGCCAGCGTAGGCGAGGATTACCGAGGCATCAGGCAAAGGTTGCCATATTGGTGCAACGAGACCAAAACCAGGAGGAAGGCAAGGCGGAGGTCATCGTGGAGCCCAAGACGGCGTCACCCCAGAGCTTTTCGCAGGCGAAGACCGCTTTTGTCAGGATAGCTTGTACTAGCTGCCCCCCTTCAAATTTGCCCGCCGTTGTTGGATCCCTTCACGCTCGATATTTGGGAAGAGGACCAGGGCCTATATAAGTAGAGCTAGCCACCACAGTAGAGGCATCGAATCCTCACGCCACAAGTTCATACATACAAGAACACCTCAACCTCAGGAGGCTGTTCTTCCCTTGTACTGTTCATCATTAGCCCAAGAGGCAATCCACCACCACCACACTGGAGTAGGGTATTACACCTAGCGGTGGCCCGAACGATATAAACCCGTGTCTATCTCGTGTTGCAAGTTCGTCGAGTTCATCCGCGAGATCTTAGCGAGCTAGAGCGTAGATCGGTAGGAGGGAAAGACTTCGCGTGCACCCCAGTGTTTGAACCTTAAGGGTTTGCCGGAACTCCACATCCGACATTTGGCGTGCCAGGTAGGGGAGCGCCGTAGTTTCCCTTCCATCAGTTCGTTGCTCCATCGCTCCGTCGTTTCCATGGCGGACGCTCGCCGTGCTCGAGCTGAGCGTCGGGCTGCCCTCTCCGCCCGCGTCGCTCAGACGGCTCCTGTAGGTGGGCCACCTCGTCGTTCTCCGTCTCCCGCCGCCAACCCTGCCACTGGCCCGACGGGGAACTAGCAGCAGGTGCCTCGCTCCATCTTCGGTGCGGCAGGACGACCGCACCGCTACTCCATCGCTAAACCCTGTCGGTTCTTCATCTCACGCGCACCATGCTCCCATGGAGGCAAGGGTCGCACTCATCATGGTGAACGAGCTCCTGCGTTACCGCCCGCCCCGTCGACGACCTCTATGAGGAGTGGCTCGACCGCGTCGCCGAGCTTGTCCGTGCCGCAGGGGGCTCTCCGGCGCCGTCCCACTCTCTACCTCCCCCTCAACCAGCCGCGGGCGACGGGGCTCATGGCATGCCTCCACCACCTCAACCCCAAGACGGCGCCTTGGAACCAAGGCGCGCGCCTCCGTGGCGTGATCCACCGCGCCCGGCGCCCGCGCGTGAAGAAAGAAGCTGCCAAGAAATCCCACAGCCGCGAGAAGGTGCACCGGCGCTCCCCGCGCCACCTCGTCAAGACCGCATGCCGCCTGCAGCGGCGCAGCGCGGACCTCGCCAAGAGCAAGCTCCACCTCAGAAGCGGGCCCCGGCGACCACGGTCGGCTGCCGCGCCTTCACCCCCGAACTGCGTAGCGTTGCCTGGCCAGGCAAGTCCAAGCCGGATCTGCCTCCTTGCTACAACGGCACGGCCGAACCCGCGGAGTTCCTGCAGCTCTACGAGCTGAGCATTGAAGTGGCCAACGGCGACGAGAAAGTCATGGTGAACTGGTTTCCCATGGCTCTCAAGGATGGGGCCCGCTCCTGGCTCCTGAACCTGCAGCACGGCTCGATCTCCTCCTGGGACGAGATGCGCGACCGCTTTGTCGCCAACTTCCAGGGCACTCGCGACCGCCCACCGGCCGCGGGTGATCTACGCCGCATCAAGCAACAGCCAGGAGAGACCCTCCAGAAGTACATTCAGCGCTTCAACAACACCCGCCTCAACATCCCCAAGGTCATAGACGAAGCCATCATCTCCGCGTTCTCGGATGGCGTCCGTGACGTCAAGATGAAGGAAGAGCTTGCTATCCACGAGGAGCTCTGCACATCTCAAGAGCTGTTCAACCTAGCGACCAAGTGCGCAAGAGCTGAGGAGGGGCGCCTCTCTCTCCTTGAGCTGCCAGCTGCAGGAGCGGAGGAGAAGAAGGCCAAGGCCAAGGACGTGAAGCACAAAGAGGCAGTGGTGCTCGCAGCGGAGCCCGACACCAAGCGAGGCAGGGATCAGCCTGAATCATCCAAGAACGGCCGACCGTTCTGCGCCTTCCACAACCTGAACACCCCCAACACCAGCGACTTTCAAGAGCTCAGAGCCATACAGGAAGGACGCTATGGCCGATGCCCCGAGCGCAATGACCGGGGCTACGGCCGCGGAGGAGGACGCGGAGGCGGACGCTGGGACGACCGTGACCCGCGCCAGGAGTGTTGCGATCGGCCTCGTGAGGACCGCTGGCAGGACCAACCTCGCGAGGGCGCCTGGAGGGACCCGCCTCGTGAGGATCACCCCCAGGGCAACGCAGGTCTTCCCCCGCTGCCGCCACCAAGAAGGAACGACGACCACCACCAGGACGAGGGGGCTGGGGGCTTCCAGGAGCCGCGTGCGATCGCGTGCATCTTGGGCGGTGCCCAGGCCCCAGCCTCTCAGCGCATCTTCAAACAGTTCGCTCGCGAGGTGAACGCGGTGCTCCCCAAGCTCGAGGCCACGTGGTCGCTCAGGCGGTCCCAATGTGCCATCACCTTCAACTCGGCAGATCAGCTCAAGTGCGCAGCCACCGCTGGCGCCCTCCCTATGCTGTGCTCCCCAGTCATCAGCAATGTGCATGTCACCAAGACTCTCATCGATGGCGGCGCAGGGCTCAACGTCATGTCCGTCGATACGTTCGACAACCTCCAAGTGCCATATGAGCAGCTCCAGCCAACCAAGCCTTTCTCAGGAGTGACCGACGGCTCCACCACACCAATAGGGCAGGTCCGCCTGCCTGTCACCTTCGGGGAGCGCAAGAATTATCACACCGAGCTCATCGACTTCGACATCGCGCACATCCGCCTACCGTAAAATGCCCTCCTCGGGTATCCAGCCCTGGCCAAGTTCATGGTGGTCACTCATCATGGCTACAACGTTCTCAAGATGCTAGGAAGCGGAGGAATCATCACGGTTCCGTGTGAACAGAGGGATGCGGTGTGCTCCCTTGAGCGCGCCTTTCAAGCCACAGCAATCGACGACCCCGACAGCAGAAGTGAAGGCCCTCCGGAGACCATCCGCAAGAAGAAGATGCCGCGCTGCACAGGACCTCAGGAGGATGGCGTCGCGGCAGGAGCCTCGTCCGGATCAGCGCCCGCTCCAGGGGTGCCTCCCTTCATCGCATAGGAAGGCATGCCCGGTGCCCTCCTCAGGCAGGGCTCGGGGGCTCTCTTCTAGAGAGCCTCAGACCTTGCCAACCTCACGAGGGAGGCGCTTGGGCACCACTTGGAAGTGTGCCTCACGGCACACCTTCCTCAGGAGAGCACAGGGCAAGGAGTGCCCACCACTCAGGAGTTCATCACCAAGACCACCCAGGAACTGCAAGAAGCAAGAGCCATGCGCGGCCACAGTCGCTCACAAGGCGCAGCACCCCATCCAGGCGAGGATGTCGGGCTGCATGTCTGCGTCGACATCCCAGGGCTCAACAGGGCCGCGTCTCAGGAGCGCTTCTGGCCATCGCGTGTGGGTCGCTGCGAGGGCCCACCACACAACTATGTTCGCATGCCCTTCGGCTTGCCGAGCGTGGCGTCGGCCTATCAGCGCAACGTGCGGCAAGTCCTTGTGGCTCAGGAGGCCAGGTTCCATGCCGTCCTGGAGGAGATGGAGACGGTCTTCAGGGAACCTGCTGAACCTCCAGAGCCTCCCGAGGCTCAGGGTCCCGGTGGCTCATGAGGAGCCATTCCTTCAACGCGGGGCTATAGCTGCACCAACTCTACTTCGTCTACAGAACCAGGTGACATCTTCCAAGCTCGTTTAAGCTGGGAGCGCCCCTCGGGCTACATTATTCCCAGGCCACATGGGTCTATCCCTGTGGCATGTACCCCTTTCGCTTATGTCTTTAGCTTACTTTGCTGGGGGCGCACCTCGGGCTGCATCATCCCCAAGCCGCTCGGGCCAGACCCAGTGGCATGTATCTTCCTGCATTTATCCAAGTTGATCTGCTCTCCATGCATAACCTACCAACGGCTATCACCTGCTCAATCATTGCCTCCCCCGGGGCCTTCACACAGGCACGACGCTGGTGCATGGGTCCGTCCCTGCCACACCGACAAATCTGTGTGGTCGAGCTCTGGCTCACGGCACGCGCCGCGCACGTCACCTCACCAGGCCCTCAGTGCCTTCACCTCACCCAGAGCAACCAGCGGCAGACTAACAGCTGTAACTGCAAACCATGTTCTTCTTGTGCCTGCTCACAGGGATCCCGCGGGAAGGATAGCAGGCGGCAGACTAACAGCTGTAACAGCAAACCATGTTCTTCTCTCGTGCAATTCGCTTGCGCGTTAAAAGGGGGGCTCCTGAGCATCGCGACTCAGGAGCTCTTACTATCTCTCTAGCCCTCACCCCCTGGCCTTGCCCACGGCATCGCGACCTGGCATACCAGCGGCGGCTGAGCTCGCTCGAGGGCCGGGACCTGAGGACGTAGAGCACTAAGGAGAGCATGAGGGGAGGAGAACTCGTACGGGCCAACCTAGCTATGCCGCACGAGTTGGCGCGCAACCCTAGCGCGATGTCAGGAATCGCCGTGAAGTCAGCAAGATAAGTTTCGCCCTAGGATCAGCTAAATATCTGGGTCTCATGGTCATTCACGCCATGCCGCAGCCCCGTTGCGTCCAAGTCATTTTACTTTCTTGCGTTACCATGGCTGCTTGAGCGCTAAGGGGGACCTCCTGAGCATCACGCCTCAGGGGCTCTTACTGGACCTCGGGCCGCACACCTCCTGGCCTTGACCACGGCACGCGACCTGGCATACCAGCGACGACTGTAGCCTGCCTGGGGACCAGGACCTGTCAGCGTAGAGCAACAAGCCATCGCGAGGAAAGAAAGGGGGGACTAAGACTTAACGGGACATGCACTCACCAAATTTTCATAACAAGGAAGATAAGCACCAAAGACATTACAGACCCTTACATGCCCCCACGGGGTGATTCATGATCCTTCGCAGGAAAGAAAAGCTGATGCTAAGGGGAATCCTATCTACAGCCTTCCGTGGCAGACGCCATCATCAATAGTGGGCCAGGGAGGCCGGCGCCAACCCAATCCAGATCAGCGGCGGCGACGGCCGGACGCTGCAGCCCTGCTCCGAGCGCGGCGAGAGCTCGGGGGCACGTAGCTGTCATCGCTCGTCTCCGGAGTCTCGTAAAGCTCAGGAGAGCTGCCGAACTCCCAGGGGCTGCTGCTGTTGGAGTAGCTCCGGGCGGAGCGCGCGTCGGTCTGGCGCTCCTCCCCAGGGCAGCACTCCAGGTGGCGGCCCTCGGCGTCGAAGACCTTGAAGAAGAGCATGGAGGCACCATTGTACTCGAAGTGGATCGCGAGGGCTCCTCTCGTGCGGTAGACGCGCGCGATCTCGCCCCAGCCGCGAGTCATGAAGATCTTGCCGGTGGGGACCGCTCCGATCTCCGCTCTGGTCGCTGGAGCGCTGCAGTCGGCGTGCTGCAGCCAGAGCTCGAGAGGCCTCCTCGGCGGCATCACGTCGGAGAAGAACTGTGGGGAGCGGATCCAGGAGCTTGGAGGCATCGGCGCCCACAACACCAACTCGTGCGAGGAGTCCGCGGCCTGGACCCCAGGGGTGACGGCAAGTGACGCCGTGGCGCGACGGCCCTGGACGCGGCGCGGGCGGCGCTGCTCGTCGCTCCAACCTCCCGAGCCCTTGGCTCGGGCGTACAAGGGTAGCAGGTACCCCAGAGGAGGCCGCTCACGCCAAGGCCTCGTCACCACCTGCATCACCGCTTCATCACGGTGATGGATCGACCTCTTCTTCAGTGGAAGTGGCCCCGGATCGTTACGGGGAGCTTTTCCTTTCTCTTCGGCAGAAAACCTTCTACTGGGCGCCATTGTTGTCAACAGTGGAGCAAGGAGGAAGAAGCAAGCAAGCGAGGAAGATATGGGCAACGGGGACTCCGCCCCCTCCCCATTTATAGCAAGAGAAGGCCAACCGGCGTCTCCCATGATCGCAGGTAATGATGGTTTTCCTTGCATGTCGCAGGGACTTGTCAAGTCGTGCAGTTGCCGAGGTAGCGTGGGGAAGCGAAGACGCCCACGTCCAATCAACTGCCACACGTCGACCGAGGCCGCATGCTTTTGGGGCCCGCGGTGCTCCGAACTTGACCCTTAACCGCCAAGGCCAAGCCAGCGCACCTTGGGCCGGGGCTCTTGTCGGCGATTCAGGGCAGGGGTCCCGGACTTGCTCGCTGCGGCCCATAGCGTGGCCAAGCAGCAGGCGTACGACCCATCTTCGTCAACAAGGCACCCAAGACCCTCGCGAGGGTCCAAGCCTCGCGAGGCGGACGATGCAAGACCTCCTCTGGAGCGGCCTAGCCAAGCAGGCTCACAAGGAGCGGAGATATCAAGGCGACGCAAACCTCACAAGGCTCTTGTGACATGAGCCATGACGAACGGTACCAGGCGGGTGCCAGGCGGGCGCCAGTGCGCGCAGCGTCCCTATTTCCTCTTTGGTGCTAAGGAGGCCAGCGCGGGTGAGGAGTACCGAGGCATGAGGAAAAGGTTGCCATATTGGTGCAACGAGACCAAGACCAGGAGGACGGCAAGGCGGAGGTCATCGTGGAGCCCAAGATGGCGTCACCCCAGAGCTTTTCGCACGCGAAGACCGCTTTTGTCAGGATAGCTTGAACTAGCTGTCCCCCTTCAAATTTGCCAGCCGTTGTTGGCTCCCTTCCCGCTCGATATTTGGGAAGAGGACCAGGGCCTATATAAGTAGAGCTAGCCACCACAGTAGAGGCATGGAATCCTCACGCCACACGTTCATACGCACAAGAACACCTCAACCTCAGGAGTCTGTTCTTCCCTTGTACTGTTCATCATCAGCCCAAGAGGCAATCCACCACCACCACCTTTGGGTAGGGTATTACACCACAGCGGTGGCCCGAACCATATAAACCCGTGTCTTTACGTGTTGCAAGTTCGTTGAGTTCATCCATGAGATATTAGCGATCTAGGCGTGGACCGTAGGGAGGAAAAGACTTGCAAGCGCCCCAAAGGTTCGAACCTTAAGGTTTTGCCGGAGCCCCACATCCGACAAATTAGCTCTGCATAACTGGTTGATGCATGATAGAGACGAACACTACTTTGATGTAAGGCAAGCGCAGGATAGGAGGATGTAATATATACAAAAAAAGATAGCATTTCATATTCACACGTACGATAGGAGGATGGAATATGTATGAAAAAACAGTAAGCGGAAGGCATTTCAACAAAACTAGAAGAAATGAAAGCTAGGCACCATATGAACATGCAACCAGTATCACTCTATCAGGTAAAAAGTGTCTCGTCAAAAAGTGTCTCGCCGTAAGTGCCATTTCAAGAAATTAGAAGCAGTACAAGCTAGAAGACAATGCAAGATGCAACCTACATCACAGTCCCAAGTTAAATGTGTCTAATGGGTAAGTGATCGTTGCAGGTATAAGTTGTAAGCTACGCCGATGCAATTCAACATAATCAGAAGCAATACAAAATAGACATCATACGGAAAACGCAACCACATATAACAGTTCCAAGTTAGAGCAAGCACCTGTGATGGTGGAGTAGGGGAGATGTGCTCATCATGTACACGTATGTTCTAGAAACGGGAACACGTGTCATATTCACAGGCATTATGTGTAAAGTAAGCAGATGCAATTCAACAAAGTTAGAAGCAATACAAGCTAGACATCATACGCAACATGCAACCACATATAATAGTGCCAAGTTAGAGCAAGCACACATGATGGTGGAGTAGGGAGATGTGCTCATCATGTACACGTATGTTCTAGAAACAGGAACACGTGTCATATTCACGGGCATTATGTGTAAAGTAAGCAGATGCAATTCAACAAAGTTAGAAGAAATACAAGCTAGACATCATCGCAACATGCAACCACATATAATAGTGCCAAGTTAGAGCAAGCACTGTGATGGTGGAGTAGGGAGATGTGCTCATCATCTACACAGCTCGTTGGTAGCTAGCCTTGCTTGTCTTACGGATCTTGTTGGGAGGATGACGGAGTAGAATCTATAGAGAACCTCCGTTTCAGTTGCTCGGATGGACCACCATCATCCAATGCCTTGCCAATTTCCTTCAGCTTTATTGATTTTGCATTGTGAGGTCAAACCGATAAGAAAAAGGAATATAATTCGCTCTTCAGAACTCATTCATGCATGATCTTGATGAACACTAATCGATGAAAGGCAAAGTCATGATACGAGGATGGAATATATGCGAAAAAATGGACGGACTTGACATATTCACACCTATGATGTGGTAACTAAGCAGAAGGCACTTCAACAAATTAGAAGCACTGCAAACTAGACACCATATGAAAGGTGCAATCAATATCACTCTGCCAAGTTAAAACTGTCTCATCATAGGTGGCGTTCATCAAACTAGAAGCAATACATGCTAGAAATCATATTCAAGATGCAAACCAATATCACACTGCCAACTTAAAGGTGTTCCATCATAAGTGACTGATGCAGGATACACAAGAAGAGTAGTTTCATGTAAGAACATGGTGTGGTAGACAGATATAGTATGTACCAAAAACAGGAAAGCGTGTCATATTCACATGTATCATGTGTAAGCTAAGCAGATGCAGTTTACACTAATTAGGAGCAATAGAAGCTATACACCATTTGCAACATGCAACCAGATATCACACTGCCAAGTTAGAGCAAGCACCATGGATGGTGGAGTAGGGGACCGGAGACTTGGACCTTGTAATGCACTATCAGTACAAGGAGAATCGGTACAGATGCTCCGTTTACGTTGCTGCAGAGGACCACCATCATCGCCTTCCTTACCCTTTTCCTTCCTCTTTCTTGATTTTGCCTTGTCAAGTCAAACCCACAAGAAAAAGGAATAAAATTTGCTCTTCAGAACTCATTGATGCATGATACTGACGAACACTACTCTGATGAAAGGCAAAGTCATGATACGAGGATGGAATATGTACGAAAAAATGGACGGCTTGACGTATTCACACCTATGATGTGGTAACTAAGAAGAAGGCACTTCAACAAATTAGAAGCACTGCAAACTAGACACCATATGAAAGGTGCAATCAATATCACTCTGCCAAGTTAAAACTGTCTCGTCATAGGTGGCGTTCATCAAACTAGAAGCAATACATGCTAGAAATCATATTCAAGACGCAAACCAATATCACACTGCCAACTTAAAGGTGTTCCATAATAAGTGACTGATGCAGGATACACAAGAAGAGTAGTTTCATGTAAGAACATGGTGTGATAGACAGATATAGTATGTACCAAAAACAGGAAAGCATGTCATATTCACACGTATCATGTGTAAGCTAAGCGGATCGATTTACACTAATTAGGAGCAATACAAGCTAGACACCATATGCAACATGCAACCAGATACCACACTGCCAAGTTAGAGCAAGCACCTTGGATGGTGGAGTAGGGGAGCGGAGACTTGGACCTTGTAATGCACTATCAGTACAAGGAGAATTGGTACAAATGCTCCATTTACGTTGCTGCAGAGGACCACCATCGTCGCCTTCCTTACTCTTTTCCTTCCTCTTTCTTGATTCTGCCTTGTCAAGTCAAACCCACAAGAAAAAGGAATAAAATTTGCTCTTCAGAACTCACTGATGCATGATACTGACGAACACTACTTTCATGTAAGGCAGCCGCATGATAGGAGGATGGAATATGTATGAAATACAGGACGGCGTGACATATTGACATGTATGACGTATAAAGGGTAAACTAAGCACAAGGTGCTTGAACTTGTTAGAATCAATGCAAGCTAGAAACCATATGAAAGATGAAACCAATATCACTCTGCCAAATTAAAAGGGTGCCCTAACAAATGTATTTGACCAAATTAGAAGCAATACATGGCAGCAGGCTAGAAATAACATGCAATATACAGCGAATAATGGTGACTCATCGTAAGTGATTGATGCAGGATCTGAGAGAGGTAGTTTCATGTAAGAACAAGGTTAACACATAGATGTAGTGTGTACCAAAAATAGGAAGGCATGTCATATTCACAGTATAATGTGTAAACTAAGCAGATGCAATTTACCCTAATTAGAAGCATTAAAATCTAGACGCCGTATGCAACATGCAACCACATATCACACTGCGAAGTTAGAGCAAGCACCTGTGATGGTGGTGTGGGGGAATTGCGGTCATCAACTAGAGAGCTACGTTGACTATCTTCTTGAGAATCATGTGGGGAGGATGACACTACACTCTTTAAATGAGTATGGCGTCTCACAGTAACCCACCCGGGTGACTATCTCATCATAAGTGATTGACAAGGGATACAAAAGAGCATTAGTTTGATGTACGAACATGGTTAATAGACATATGTAGTATGTATCAGAAACAGGAAGGCATGTCATTGTCAAAGGTATAATGTGTAAAGTAAGCAGATGCAATTTAACCAAATTGGAAGCAATACAAGCTAGACACCATATGCAACATGCAACCACATTTGACAGCGAAGTTAAAGCAAGCACACAGGATGGTTGTGTGTGGCAATTGAGATCATCAAGCTGAAGAGCTAAGTTTATGTCTCCAGCTAGCGACCTTTGCATCCTTTAGAGCTGAAACACTTAGTGCTTATCTTCGAATTACGCTGGAGCGACTTCTGTCTTTTCTTTTCAGCATTCATCAAAACTGCATCAGAGTCTGAAATACCCATGCATTAAAAAACAATAGTGTGAGTATGGGTGAAGTGTGCGCACAATTAGTACAGTGTAAAGGTAGTAGATAGCAGGTCGGTGAGAAATAAATGACGGGAGACATATGATAGCTCTACAACATGCATGGCACACTAAATTACTATAGGATTCTATGAAAATAACATTCGACTGAAAACAAATAGGTTAGTCCATTTTTTCTGCACCGTCCGATGTACAAAGAACGGGCAGATCGCCTTCATCTACCTCCAGCCAGTCAGTGTTGACGATCTTCCTCGAAACGGCAGCGACCACCGGCCCAGTCCCCTGCCTGCACCCTCCCCTCGACCTCACCGCACCGCCGTGCTTGGCACCACCCCCGACAATCCATTCAAGCCCCGCCGACCTCCAGATCGGGCGCAAGCAGCTCCTGCGCCCCACACCCCTATGATAGACACCGATGCGCCGCTTCCCCGACGAACAGGCGGACTAGGTGCTCCGCGCGCCTAAGCAGATGCTGCTTCTTTTAATTGCAGTTCGACAGACCCTGAATTGAAATCCAGGCAGGCTACTTACCTCTAGAAAAGGTGAAATAGTAAAGGTAGGAAACCTTGAGCATTTAGTATCATGAAGAAGATGCAGTAAGAAGCACTCAGCTAGTTTCTTTCGTGGGATGAATACGGTGTGAGCATAGACATAAGTTTTGCACGAATAAGGGAAGAGGAGTACCTCTTACTGCTGGCAGTGCTGTGTCCTCCTTCTGTTTTTCCAACGATCTTCTTGTGGTTCGCTAGAAACGAGAAGTTGTGGAGTACGGTGCAGCCTTGGATGAACCCATGGCCAAGTTGTTGAGTGTGGTGCGGTGGCCGTCTGTCGGCGGCGGGGAAGCAGATCCGAGGCGGCGAACGATGGCGTAGCGGGAACAGCTCCGGTGCGGTGGATGGTTGCGACAGTGGAGCTGCAGTAGTGAGGCGCGGGACGGCGTGGTCGGAGTGGTTCTGGTACGGCGCACGTCGGCATCGGCGTCGTGGAGGCAGCTCTACCTCGGCTTCAGCTGCTAAGTCCTTGAGGGTGTTGCGGTTGCGGTTGCGTTGGACGGCGGCGTCGAGTACTGCTCGGCGTGATGGAGTTGGGCGGTGGATTGGGCGCTATGGGGTGGAGGACGGAGGAGGCTGGGGTTTCGCGGCTGGTGGAGAGGGCCTTTTGGCGCCCACGGAGTATGAATGGGGAAACGGAGGGAGGCGGGGAACTAAGGGGGAACAATGTTTCGGTTTGGGACGCGCTTGTTTGAAATTTGGGGAAAGTTACAAACTTTGCCCTCATCTAAAATTTTAGACATATTGCGGGTTGGGGGTAGGACAGTAATCTCAGGTGTCCCAAATGTGGGCGGGATAGATTTCGGCCGAGCGCATGGGTGTTTAGGCACCCATGGCGTATGAATTCTTCTCAGAGGCGGTTGAGACTGGCGTCTTGGTGAAGTTACAACCTACCCCGGTTTAGACCTTTGGACATCAGGCGATAGGCTACGGGCGAGTCGTCAGACATTAATTTCCTACCACCAAACATTAGTCTCGCCGCGGTTTGGGTGACGAGAGGCCTATTTGGTAACCGTTCAATATTTGGGAGCGAAGCATTAACGTTTCGGTTCTCTTGAATTGAACATTTAGGATTTGTTAAACTTCACAAATCTTTACTCTTGAAAATCCTAAAGCTACGATTATTTTGGAATGGAGGTGGTACATTTGAATATAGATTGTACATGAGTATATATTAAAAAATATGCAACTTACCTCAGTTCATGCAGGGTTCCAGATATAATCTCCTTGGTTGCAAAAAAAAAGTTAGACATGCGTATGAATATATATAGCATGTTCAAATGCACAACAAAGGTTGATGCCCCCTTTTTCATCTGATTTAGAAATGCCATTATCTCGGCTTCAAATACATGAATGCACTTCCTATGAATTCGAATCTTCGAAACCCCCTTTATGTTGAATTCGACATGTATTCTAATTCATAGCTAGCAATTTGGAATGTATCCATGCAAGTGATAAACGTATAAAGTGCTTCACACTAACAACATGGAGTGCACTAATTTATGTTTATGTAAGAATTGCAAAAGCATCCATTGCCTGTATTTCAAACCGCTCTCACTCTATGGATCGATAATATGAAATAAACACATGCACATGCTAGAATTCAATAGAGTATGGGTGTTTGATAGACCGATTTTCATCCATACACAATTTGCAAAATTCATGATCTCATCCAATAATAATAATGCCATTTATATTTTAATTTAATGCGTAGAACCTCCATTTACACGTAGATGCACTATGCCTCGGCCCGTTCTCACAAACGCGCTATATGTAACACCCCGGATACAACTTTCCATATTCGTAACTCCGACTCTTGCCTTTTTCGGAGATGCGATATGATATTTCCTTCGTGGTTGGGTTTTGTCTGTTGTTTTGCATTTTGTTCTTGTCTTGCATCTCATCTCATGGCATCATCTGCATTTCATCTGCATGTTTTTTCAAAACTTGCATCCGTTCGTGTTCCGCCGGTTCTCTCCGTTGTCCGTTCCGAGTCCGGATACATTACACGCAGCCGCCCTTTCCTCCGAAATATTATTTTATTAGTGGCTTAAAAATGTTCTCGGAATGGGTTGCAACTTGTCGTGCGGTCTTATTATAGTGTAGACAGGCCGCCTGCCAAGTTTCGTCGCATTCGGAGTCCATCTGTTAGCCCAACCGTTGATCATAGCGGTACCGTTGCCGGTACCTTCGTCGGACGTTTTCGGTCTCCGGAAACAGATGCCGGGTCGCTCTGTTCCTCTCTCTTCTCAGCCCGAGGCATTCTACACAGCCCACCAACCCCTCTCCTAGTTCCCCCTCTGTCCGGAGCCGCTCGATCGCGATCCGAAGGTCCCGAAACCCCCTCCTAACCCCTCAAACCCTAGCCCTACCTATATATGGAAGCCCCCCCTTCCATTTTTGGCAGCAGCCAACCCCCTCCTAAAAATCCGCGCCACCAACCTCCCTCCACAGCGCCGCCGTCTTCCCCCTCCAAATCCGGCGCGCCTCCACCTCATCCCTGCCACTTGGCGCGCATACAGTTGGCCGGCCGCCACCCAGCCGCCGCCTCCGGCCTCTCTGCGTCGCCACCTGTCCTCCCCGCCCCACTTCACGCGGCCCGCTAGGCCTGCTGAGAGCCCGCCCGAGCCGCCCAGGCCCGACCGCCCGAGCCTCACGCGCCCTCCCAGCGCCCGAGCCGGGCCCGAGCTCCCGCCGACCCCGAGGTCCCCGAGCTCCTCTGCGCCGCTCCCCTCGCCGGGCCACGGAGCCGCCGCCGGCGACCTCCCAGGCCGACCCCGTCCCTTTGCTCCCCCGTCCGGCTTCCTCCTCTCTCTCCCTGACCCCGCCTCTCTCTCTCTCTCTCTCTCGGGGTCACCGCCCCATCGCGGAGTAGGCCATCTCGTCGCCGAGCTCGTCGCTGCCTCCGCGCCCTCGGTCTTCGCGGATCCGGGATCCCGCCACGGATCTCCCATTCCGGCCTCCGCCCCTCATGGCGCCTCCCCATCGCCGTTGACGCTTGCCGCCGCCGCCTGGCAAGTTCGGGAGGAGCCAGAGCTCGCCCAGCCCCGTTGACCGCCATACCGCGTCCTTGGCCCGGCCAGTCCAGTAGCGCCTCCTGCTGGACTCCTCTCCACCGGCCGGGCCGAGCCCAATGTGAGCAGCGCCCGCCCTCTCTGAGCACTTCTTTGGGCCAGCCAGTTTGGCCAGCGTAGATTTTTCCGTTCTGCGAATTTGCTATTTAACCAGGGATTTACTATTTTGCGAAAAACCCTCCATGTTCATGCATCAATAATTAATTAACCGTGCATCGGATTTAAACAAACTTTATATGTAATATGCTCAGAAAATTGTGTAGATTAATAATATGCCACTTTCATCCAATGTTAAAATGTTTAAATTGATGTTTGCATTAATTTGCTAATATGCCATGCTAAAATGATTTAATTCATAACTAAATAACCGTAACTCGGATTTAAATGTTCTTTATATGTAAATGGGGTAGAAAAATGCCTAGATTATCATGGTCCACTTTATGTTGCTGTTTAACAACATTAAAATTGTGTTTAGGGCAGAACAGTGCCGAATCTAAGATATTGCTCATGAGGATTTTCCGGAATTGTTGTTTCTTATTTCCGGCCTCATTTAAACTTGCCTAAATAGTTAGTTTAATTATGCTCCACCTCTTGCCATGTTTAACAACATTTAATATTGTTGTGTACCTAAACGAGATCAAACTAAATAAGTGTTGTGGTGTTCCGTCAATATGCAACTCGTTGCATATTGGGCTCCATTTAACTTGTAGTTTTGTTTGTGCATATTGCCATGCCATGCTATTTAAACCGGACATGCATCATACTTGATTGTGCATCATGCCATGTTTATGATTGTGTGTTTACTATGTTGTTTGCTTCTTTCGGTTTGCTTCTCTCGTTAGCCGGGTTCGTTCGGAGTTGTGAGGATTCGTTCGACTTCGTCCGTTTGTCTTCTTCATGGATTCGTTCTTCTTCCTTGCGGGTTTTCAGGCAAGATGACCATACCCTCGAAATCACTTCTATCTTTGCTTGCTAGATGCTCGCTCTTTTGCTATGCCTATGCTACGAGGCCTACCACTTGCTATATCATGCCACCCACATTGCCATGTCAGCCTCTAACCTTTTGCACCCTTCCTAGCAAACCGTTGTTTGGCTATGTTACCGCTTTGCTCAGCCCCTCTTATAGCGTTGTTAGTTGCAGGTGAAGATGAAGTTTGTTCCTTGTTGGAACATGGAGTTGTTGTTCCTTGGTGGAACATGTTTACTTGTTGGGATATCACAATATATCTTATTTAATTAATGCATCTATATACTTGGTAAAGGGTGGAAGGCTCGGCCTTATGCAGTGTTTTGTTCCACTCTTGCCGCCCTAGTTTCCGTCATATCGGTGTTATGTTCCCGGATTGTTGCGTCCCTAACGCGTCGGGTGATTTATGGGACCCCTTGACAGTTCGCTTTGAATAAGACTTTTCCAGCAAGGCCCAACATTGGTTTTACATTTGCCTCCTAGCCTTTTTCCCTTGGGAGTCGCGCATCCCGAGGGTCATCTTATTACCCCGGGCCAATGCTTGTCTAAGTGTTGGTCAAACTAGACCACTTGCGGTGCCGCCCGAGGCAACTTGGGGTATCGTCGGTTGCCGTCGTAGTGTTCATCCGGTCGTGGCTCGAGGCGAGATCTGTGCGGCTACTATCGAGGTGTCGGCACGCGGGAGGTCTTCTTGGACTTGTTTTATTGCTGTGAAATGTCTTGTAGCGGGATTCGAGACTGATCGGTCTTCCGGGAGAAGGTCTATTCGCCGTTGATCGCGAGAGCTTATCATGGGCTAAGTTGGGACACCCTGCAGGGTTTGAACTTTCAAAGCCGTGCCCGCGGTTATGTGGCAGATGGGAATTTGTTAATGTCGGTTGTAGAGAACCGAAGTTGATCTTAATTAAAATACACCAACGGCGTGTGTAACCGTGATGGTCTCTTCTCGGCGGAGTCCGGAAGTGAACACGATGTTGGAGTTATGCTTGACGTAAGTAGTTTCGGGATCACTTCTTGATCATAGTTGTTCGACCGTGCTTTTGCCTCCTCTTCTCGCTCTCTTTTGCGTATGTTAGCCACCATATATGCTAGTCGCTTGCTGCAGCTCCACCTCACTACCTGTCCTACCTTTAAGCTTAAATAGTCTTGATCTCGCGGTGTGAGATTGCTGAGTCCCGTGACTCACGAAAGTTCAAAACCAGTTTGCGGTGCCGATGAAACCGTGCGGTGATGGACCCGAGCTCAAGGAGGAGCTCGATGCAGATCTTGTTCCTTGTGTTGTTTCGTTTGAGTTGATCGATAGTGGAGCCAGTTGGGACGATCGGGGATCTGTGTAGCTTTGGGGTAGTCTTCTTTTATTTTGGTTCCGTAGTCGGACCTTGATTGTATCTGTATGATGTAATGTTTTACTCATGTATTGTGTGAAGTGGCGATTGTAAGCCAACTATGTATCTCTTTTCCTTATGTATTACATGGGTTGTGTGAAGATTACCTCACTTGCGACATTGCTTTCAATGCGGTTATGCCTCTAAGTCGTGCTTCGACACGGGGAGATATAGCCGCATCGAGGCGTTCAAGTTGGTATCGAGCCGACCCTCATGATTACGGATGGTTGCGGACAGTGCGTGGTCATGTTGTTCATGACGTTTGTGACCCGTCGTGGCACCCGACATGGCACATGTACGGATTGGAAGCACGACGTTTGTGCCAAGAGGAGCGTTCTGTGGCCCGACGAGGACGTCGGTTCCTCTGAGTGGGGGTGTATGTGATAGCCTGGCTTATTAGGGATGATAGACTACTCATATCAATAAGGAATTCCTTCTTTTAGGGAGCCCATTGGACGAACTCCAAAGTTAAGCGTGCTCAGCTTGGAGTAGTGTCGGGATGGGTGACCGACCGAAGTTGCTCCCGGTGCGCAGTGAGGACAAAGTCTTGAGAAATGACTAGTATTGATCTGTGGGGCGATCTAGATCCCGCCAGAGTAACGACCACCGGCGGGTGTGTCAAGGCGTTTCAAGTTGGTAATCGAGCCTTCCCGACTTAGGAGCCCCTACTTGATTGTTCTTGGCGTTGTTGAGTCTAGAATGGAAAATGTTTTGAGTCTTAGGATTATATATATCGGAGAGTAGGATTCTTTTTACTCCTCGGTCCTTAAATCGCTCTGGTGAGGTATCTGGCGTGAGTTTGACTTATCTCTCCTCAAATTTCACTAAAAAATTTTTTAGGATCACGTGGGTATCTTGGAATCGTTCGATGGTTTTGTGGCGAGAACATTGTTCTTGGTGCCTCGACATTTAGGGGTTGTGGCGGTGTCCCGGGAGTTGAGCTCCGGGTGTTGTCGTCACAATTTTATCGTTGCGATTCGGAATACGAGTTTTGCCGACATCGAAATCTCTTTCGTGCGATTGTTGGTGAGATAACCACGATAGCCCGATCTTGTGGCGAGTCGGAGTATTGCCATGACTTGTATAACGGATGTTTTTGAAGGTCGAGGTACACGATTTCGAGGATTTCTTGGTTATGTGTTGACGGATGGATACAATTGGATCTAGGTATTGTTAGTTTGGGTGATATATTTTGTGTCCCTGTATCCCCAACACCAGATTGCATAACCAGAAAGTTTGGGAGTTTATAGGTGGGAATTCTAGTAGCTTACGGGATATCTTTCCGATGGATGTATGATTTGAGATTGGGGTTCAACGTCTAGTGGTCCGCCCATTCACGGTCGATTCTACGTGGTCGCGAGGCGTCTTAAAGAATCCTTGGCTATGCTGATTCGGGGCGTCTTGTTTGTCATTCGTGGCGTCCGCTATCGTCGTGTCCGTGTGGGCCCCACCACGAACACTTTGGGCGAAATCTCTATCATGTGTTTGTTCCGGCTCATTCTTGAAGCCAATCCTTTGTTTTTGTTTTGTTTTGTGGTATTCGAGTTGCTTCAATGCCAAGTGTTGATTCCATACCTTTCCTAATTGGTATTCTCATATTGCTATGTGAATACTAATCCTTCTTGATCACTGAGCTGATCATGTTAATTCTTTTCCAACCGGCGTGCTTCTCTTCAAGTGAATCCGATCATTCCAACATTCGCAAGATCAATTCTAAGCTTTTTCTCAACGGTGTGCGTTTCATCTGACCCAAGTTGTTTTGATTCCCCGCCCTCCCACCCTTTTTCTTCAAGGACTCAGATTTCTTAATCAAGTATCCATTTTTATTGAGTGAAGTCTCTTCATTCTTTTCTTTTAATGATCTTATCCGGTGATTTCCCATGAAGATGCTCAACAGTTTCAAGTTCATCATTCTTCATTCGCATATTCTTTTTCGGTGGATTTAACTCAAGCCTTCAGTGTTGATCATATTCCTTTCCTCGTTTCTAATGATTTCTCTTGCGGGTGCATCTCTCAATCATCCACTTCTCGCTATTCAATTGTTCCGGAGTGTTGAACATATCTCAGAAGATTCTAGTTTCCATTCTCAATTCACTCAAGTTCTTTTGAGGATGCTATCTCATTCAAGCCATTTAACTCTACCGGTGCAATATCTATTTCAAACAATTGTTCAACGGTGGTTCTTTTGAGTGGGCCCTAACCCACGTGTCTTTTCGAGGATCTTACCTGACTCTTTTATTTCCCGGAGTTATTCTCAAATTCTTTGCAAGTTTGACGTAAGAATGAATTATCATCAGTCAAATGTCTTCTCCAAGGTCTTTCAAATTATTTTCATTGTTGGTTCAACCTTTCTAATTTTCATTCCGGAGTGCTTCAATAATTCATGGTGATGTTCTCGTCGTCATTCTCGAATTTTGAAGACCGAAGAAGAGTGTCTCTTAAATCTCGCTTCTTTCTCTTCAAGATTCATGGTTCTAGCTTCGTGCCATCCTCATAATTGTTTTGATTGTGAGAATTCTTTTAACCACCCGGAGCATTTCGGGAGTCTTTTCAGTTTGATTCTTCGGAGCCCATCATCTCAGAATTATTCATTCAAGCGTTCAGCTCTTGTTTTCCAAATCTTACCGGTGCATCATTCAAGTATTCACTAATCAGTTCATGATCTCTCCGTTCTCATGTATCTAAATCCCCTCAAATATCTTCATTCATTTCACAATTCTTCTCGGTGAATTGTGCCTTTGCTACGTTCATTCTCAATTATTATGGTGGTTTGTTCAAGAGTTCTCTTCCTTCGTTATCATATAGATTCATTTGTTGTTTCCAATCCTACCGGTGGTTCGTTGAAGACCTTCTCAAGTTTGCGCCATATCTATCTTAATCTTTTCTACGGGAATAAGTAGTATGCCAAATCCGTTGCTTGTCATCAATCTAAATTGGTGAAGGATACGCATAACATAATTCTTGTTCGTGTTTCTTCCAAGTGATTCAATTCCTTATTCCGGAGGATCGTCAAAATTCGTGATTTCATTTGTTCATCTTTTGTTTCCGGAGTTCCAAGTTTTCTCGGTTATATCATTTCAAAGCTTCATGGTATCACTGCAAGGCTTCACCTTGTGTTGTCAACTTCTCTTTCTTTTTATCATCTTTTCTTTACCGGAGTTCTTCATGGAGGCTCTACATGGTGCTTCCTCAAGGATTCTTTTCATTCTTCAATTGTTCATCAAGATTTCTCTCGGAGTTATGATCCGTCAAGCTATACTCAAAATTGAACATGGTGCTCAACACATGTTTTGTTTTGAGGAGTTCAAGCATTCTTCTTCTTGCATTCCGAAGTGCAATTCTTTCTACCTTATCTTTTGAGGTGGTGTTATGTCATTCTCGACAATTTGAGTTCGTGTTTCATGATTCACATGTTGTCAAGAATGAGGTATTTTAAATCCATCAATCTCTTCATTAGACTTATCTTGGGCTATATTTCACCTAAAGCTTTCCCTAAGGATTGTTGCTATTTATGGTGCTTATTAATGACCCAAGTTCTTCATTTGTCCTCCGGTGAAATAAGTTTCGTCTCTGGTTGATATCAATCCAATCGTTTGTTTCCGTTGGTGGCAGAAGCTCACCTCATAATGTGGAGATGTTTCCATAAGCCCACTACAAGCTTACTCTTTTCGTTGTTGGTTTTCCAACAACTCCGTTCAATTCTTCTTTGCAAGGGTGCTTTCCAAACTCAATTGTGGAAGAAGTTGTCATTTTCTTCTCCATTCCTTTATTCCGACGACCTTTATTCAATTTTTTCTTCCGGAGGCATTGTGATGTTGCATTCTTCGACCCATCATCTTTCTTTTGTCAAGATCATGTTCTTTTTCTTGCTTATCCATTTAACCGGAGTATCATGTTTTTCATTCGAGTTCTCTCATCTTATCAAGTTTTGCCTGCTTCCTCAACGGAGAGCTGTCTGAAATCTTTCTTACCCTTGTGCTTTTTTTCAATAGTTCCGGAGGCAGTATGTTGTTGATTTCATCAAGTATCATCCCATCCTCTCAAGTTCATGTTATATTCCTTCCATGTTCAATCGGAGTGCTGCCCGAATTCTTCCTCTCTCATCTTGTTTTAAACGGAGTGGTTTCGAATTCTATCTTGTCCATTAAACTCTTGATTCATGCCTTTTCAACCTTCAAGTTATCGTAATGTTCCTTGTTCCTCTTTTCTAACGGATTGTTTTCAACCTTGTTCATCTTTGTTGTGTTCTTTCTTTCATTTTGCTCAACCTCTCAAGGTTCTTTGGTTTCACTCGTTTGTCAAAGAAGCAACTTAGGGTTACCTCTCATCTTCCTCTTCCTTTTCCCTCCGGTGCCATCCTAGATCTCGGGACGAGATCCTCTCGTAGTGGTGGAGTGTTGTAACACCCCGGATACAACTTTCCATATTCGTAACTCCGACTCTTGCCTTTTTCGGAGATGCGATATGATATTTCCTTCGTGGTTGGGTTTTGTCTGTTGTTTTGCATTTTGTTCTTGTCTTGCATATCATCTCATGGCATCATCTGCATTTCATCTGCATGTTTTTTCAAAACTTGCATCCGTTAAATGTTCCGCCGGTTCTCTCCGTTGTCCGTTCGAGTCCGGATACATTCGCACGCTACCGCTGCACCTCCAAATATTATTTTATTAGTGGCTTAAAAATGTTCTCGGAATGGGTTGCAACTTGTCGTGCGGTCTTATTATAGTGTAGACAGGCCGCCTGCCAAGTTTCGTCGCATTCGGAGTCCATCTGTTAGCCCAACCGTTGATCATAGCGGTACCGTTGCCGGTACCTTCGCTTGACGTTTTCGGTCTCCGGAAACAGATGCGGGTCGCTCTGTTCCTCTCTCTTCTCAGCCCGAGGCATTCTACACAGCCCACCAACCCCTCTCCTAGTTCCCCCTCTGTCCGGAGCCGCTCGATCGCGATCCGAAGGTCCCGAAACCCCCTCCTAACCCCTCAAACCCTAGCCCTACCTATATATGGAAGCCCCCCCTTCCATTTTTGGCAGCAGCCAACCCCCTCCTAAAAATCCGCGCCACCAACCTCCCTCCACAGTGCCGCCGTCTTCCCCCTCCAAATCCGGCGCGCCTCCACCTCATCCCTGCCACTTGGCGCGCCCTGGTTGGCCAGCCGCCACCCAGCCGCCGCCTCCAGCCTCTCCTGCGTCGCCACCTGTCCTCCCCACGCCCACTTCACGCATGGCCCGCCAGCCAGCTGGAGCCCTCCCGGGCCGCCCAGGCCCGACCGCCCGAGCCTCACGCGCCTCCCAGCGCCCGAGCCGGGCCCGAGCTCCCGCTCGACCCCGAGGTCCCCGAGCTCCTCTGCGCCCGCTCCCTCGCCCGGCCACCGGAGCCGCCCAGCCGCGACCTCCCAGCCGACCCGTCCCTTTGCTCCCCGTCCGGCTTCCTCCTCTCTCTCCTGACCCGCCTCTCTCTCTCTCTCTCTCTCCAAGGGTCACCGCCCCATCGCGGAGTAGGCCATCTCGTCGCCCGAGCTCGTCGCTGGCCTCCGCGCCCTCGGTCTTCGCGGATCCGGGATCCCGCCACCGGATCTCCCATTCCGGCCTCCGCCCCTGCCGCGCGCCCTCCCCATCGCCCGTTGGCGCTGCCGCCGCCGGCTTGCAGCAAGTTCGGGAGGAGCCCGAGCTCGCCCCGCGCCCCCGTTGACCGCTTCGCCACCGCGTCCCTTCGGCCCAGCCAGGCCCAGCGCGCCTCCCTGCCTGGACTCCTCTCCACCGACTGGGCCGAGCCCAATGTGAGCAGCGCCCGCCCCTCTCCTGAGCACTGCTGGGCCAGCCAGTTTCGGCCCAGCGTAGATTTTTTCCGTTCTGCGAATTTGCTATTTAACCAGGGATTTACTATTTTGCAGAAAAACCCTCCATGTTCATGCATCAATAATTAATTAACCGTGCATCGGATTTAAACAAACTTTATATGTAATATGCTCAGAAAATTGTGTAGATTAATAATATGCCACTTTCATCCAATGTTAAAATGTTTAAATTGATGTTTGCATTAATTTGCTAATATGCCATGCTAAAATGATTTAATTCATAACTAAATAACCGTAACTCGGATTTAAATGTTCTTTATATGTAAATGGGGTAGAAAAATGCCTAGATTATCATGGTCCACTTTATGTTGCTGTTTAACAACATTAAAATTGTGTTTAGGGCAGAACAGTACCGAATCTAAGATATTGCTCATGAGGATTTTCCGGAATTGTTGTTTCTTATTTCCGGCCTCATTTAAACTTGCCTAAATAGTTAGTTTAATTATGCTCCACCTCTTGCCATGTTTAACAACATTTAATATTGTTGTGTAGCTAAACGAGATCAAACTAAATAAGTGTTGTGGTGTTCCGTCAATATGCAACTCGTTGCATATTGGGCTCCATTTAACTTGTAGTTTTGTTTGTGCATATTGCCATGCCATGCTATTTAAACCGGACATGCATCATACTTGATTGTGCATCATGCCATGTTTATGATTGTGTGTTTACTATGTTGTTTGCTTCTTTCCGGTTTGCTTCTCTCGTTAGCTTCGGGTTCGTTCCGGAGTTGTGAGGATTCGTTCGACTTCGTCCGTTTGTCTTCTTCATGGATTCGTTCTTCTTCCTTGCGGGTTTTCAGGCAAGATGACCATACCCTCGAAATCACTTCTATCTTTGCTTGCTAGATGCTCGCTCTTTTGCTATGCCTATGCTACGAGGCCTACCACTTGCTATATCATGCCACCCACATTGCCATGTCAGCCTCTAACCTTTTGCACCCTTCCTAGCAAACCGTTGTTTGGCTATGTTACCGCTTTGCTCAGCCCTCTTATAGCGTTGTTAGTTGCGGTGAAGATGAAGTTTGTTCCTTGTTGGAACATGGAGTTGTTGTTCCTTGGTGGAACATGTTTACTTGTTGGGATATCACAATATATCTTATTTAATTAATGCATCTATATACTTGGTAAAGGGTGGAAGGCTCGGCCTTATACAGTGTTTTGTTCCACTTTGCCGCCTAGTTTCCGTCATATCGGTGTTATGTTCCCGGATTGTTGCGTCCCTAACGCGTCGGGTGATTTATGGGACCCCTTGACAGTTCGCTTTGAATAAGACTTTTCCAAAAAGGCCCAACATTGGTTTTACATTTGCCTCCTAGCCTTTTTCCCTTGGGAGTCGCGATCCCGAGGGTCATCTTATTACCCCGGGCCAATGCTTGTCTAAGTGTTGGTCCAAACTAGAGCCACTTGCGGTGCCGCCCGAGGCAACTTGGGGTATCGTCGGTTGCCGTCGTAGTGTTCATCCGGTCGTGGCTCGAGGCGAGATCTGTGCGGCTACTATCGTGGTGTCGGCATGCCGGAGGTCTTCTGGACTTGTTTTATTGCTGTGAAATGTCTTGTGGCCGGATTCGAGACTGATCGGTCTTCCGGGAGAAGGTCTATTCCTTCGTTGATCGCGAGAGCTTATCATGGGCTAAGTTGGGACACCCTGCAGGGTTTGAACTTTGAAAGTCGTGCCCGCGGTTATGTGGCAGATGGGAATTTGTTAATGTCGGTTGTAGAGAACCGAAGTTGATCTTAATTAAAATACACCAACGCGTGTGTAACTGTGATGGTCTCTTCGGCGGAGTCCGGGAAGTGAACACGATGTTGGAGTTATGCTTGACGTAAGTAGTTTCAGGATCACTTCTTGATCATAGTTGTTCGACCGTGCTTTTGCCTCCTCTTCTCGCTCTCTTTTGCGTATGTTAGCCACCATATATGCTAGTCGCTTGCTGCAGCTCCACCTCACTACCCTGTCCTACCTTTAAGCTTAAATAGTCTTGATCTCGGGTGTGAGATTGCTGAGTCCCGTGACTCACGAAACTTCAAAACCAGTTTGCGGTGCCGATGAAACCGTGCGGTGTGATGGACCCGAGCTCAAGGAGGAGCTCGATGAAGATCTTGTTCCTTGTGTTGTTTCGTTTGAGTTGATCAAGAGTGGAGCCAGTTGGGACGATCGGGGATCTGTGTAGCTTTTGGGG
Organism: Aegilops longissima; assembly: GCA_021605205.1. NCBI lineage: Eukaryota > Viridiplantae > Streptophyta > Magnoliopsida > Poales > Poaceae > Aegilops > Aegilops longissima. The sequence goes on along the minus strand of CM038681.1, from coordinate 171,809,644 downwards.
TAGTCTTCTTTTATTTTGGTTCCGTAGTCGGACCTTGATTGTATCTGTATGATGTAATGTTTTACTCATGTATTGTGTGAAGTGGCGATTGTAAGCCAACTATGTATCTCTTTTCCCTTATGTATTACATGGGTTGTGTGAAGATTACCTCACTTGCGACATTGCTTTCAATGCGGTTATGCCTCTAAGTCGTGCTTCGACACGGGGGAGATATAGCCGCATCGAGGGCGTTTCACTATATCTCTCTCTATCTACCACATAAGTGCACACACTTTATGTGCATCGTCATTTCTCTTTCACACATGCTCACACTCTCTCGGGGTGTCGGGGAGTCTCACGCACATGCTCTCTCTGTATCTCTCTCTCTCTCTTTCTGACTACTATGTACCACTCTTTTCACTAATCTCAGTTGGAAAACACTATTTCTCTCACATGCATATATACACACGCACGGTCTCTACTAGCCCTCTCAGACGCACATATATGTGCCTCGTGTCTCCCGTGACGCACATTATCTTTAGGCCTCTCTACTTTTGTGCCCCCCTAGACACACCTCTCTCTTAGTAGTTGGCGATATGATTCCATCATATCATTCGGTAGGATATCCACGATCGTTAGGCTGGATGGTATCTGAGGCAAAGTTTTACCCTAGTTACGACCCTTGCGCTTGAGGAAAAAGCCTACTCCTGGTACTAGTGATAGGGGTGTGTACAAAGTACACGTGAATACCAGGCATTGTGCGTGTATGTATACTATCGATGAACTAGCCCCCAAGCTTCTATAACATACTGGGGGCCTAGGGTTACAAATCATATATAGTCGTCTTATCACCAGTGGGGATAGAGTCCTCCGCGACTGTGGTAGCTAGCTTCATGTTGTACGCCAAGTCCTCCACATGGGTCTTCGTATAACGCGTCTTGATCCAACCTATGTGGCGCAGGATGGAACCGACCCATGAGTTGTAGTGACCAGACCTCAAACAGTCTGACCTCCGTGCATCAGTGTCATCCCTGGATCAGTAATGCTAACACGCACAGTACTTGAAGGATTTATAACAGAGTAGAAATCACACACTTATTACATCGAATGTCTCAAAAGACAACTTATTACAATAAATATGGCTTAAGGCCATCTAATAACGATAACAACGGAAGGCTTGGAAGATAAGCGAGTCCATCAACTCCAACGGCATCACCGAGTATAGAACCGGGACCTAAAGCACCTTACTGTCGTAAATCGAAAAGTCTCGCAACATAAACGTTGCAGCCCGAAAATGGGTCAGCACATGGAATATGCTGGCAATGTAACACATAGAGAGAAATATACAGAAACAAGCTATACTACATGCATATATGGCTCGTGGAAAGCTCTATGGTTACAGTTTTGCGTAAAGCCAATTTTTCCCTACTGCAAAGGAATAAATGTTATTTAACTATCATGGTGGTTGTTAAACATTGAGAATGGTTGACAGCATTCTCAATCCCAATTAAGCATCACCATTAAAAACCCAACAATATTAATTAAAGTAACATGATGAGATTCACATGATAATCCAAGTACTAGATACTCAAGATGTCCATGACCGGGGACACGAATAACCATGATTAATTTTATACACTCTGCAGAGGTTTGCGCACTTTTCCCCACAAGACTCGATCTCCTCCGTTGGTATTCTCGCACTACACGGAGTTTGACAAACGGATGACCGAGACATAGTCTTTTAGAAGCGCTAGCACCTTACGAACGGGTAGACCGTTACACCTACTTTCCCCTATATCTGCTAGTCTACCACTGTAAGAGTTTGCACGACTTAATCAACTATGCTAGAGCCCATAGTAGCTTGTGGCTGCACATGGAAGTTTCTAGCATGAATAATCTCATGATCCCTTTGAGCCTGGGTGGCGGTCCAAAAAGAAACAGGCGATCCTGGAATACCCAGGTACCTCAATCCACCCAGATGTGTATTAAAGTTGCCACCTTAAGTAAACCATTAATTAAAATCTCACATCTGTCATGGATACACTCACCCAATCCACGTCTACTAGCATAGCATAGCAACACAAGCAAACGTAGAAGTAACTCCCAAGGGTTTGATAATAAAACAAGTAATAGGTACTACCTCATATACTTTCCCAAAACCCACAATTTAATTAGATCCTAGTCATGCAATGTTTGAGGATTGATCTAATGCATAAAAACTAGGTATGAAAGGGATATGATCAAAGTGTTACTTGCCTTGCTGATGATCCGTCAAACCTACCGATTCGAAGTAACAAGCGGCACACTCCGGGTACTCTATTGCAAACAAACAAGCAAGCATACAATAAGTACTCATCTAATGCACAGGTAAAACTCAAATAAAATATCTAACCAGAAATTTCAACTTAAGAACTCCGGTTTGCAAAAAGAAACAAAACAAACGAAGCAATGAAAAGCAAACGGCGAAAGAAACAAGCTTCGTTTACTAATCTGGATCTAAGTCAAATTTTACAGAAGGAAAAACTTGTTTGAGTTGATTAATCGGAAATAGGATTTCAAGACGAAACTCTAGGCGCTTGAATCGCCTGATTCCGATAAACGAGCGAAAAGTTATACTAGAACGAAAATCGGATCAGAAATCGCGATCAGAAATAATCGCGGAAAATCCGAGAAAAAGAAAAATGGACGAATAGGCGAACGAATGGACGTTCGTTAACTGAAACTAAACGACGAAAATCGTTCATTAAAATGAACGAACGAGCGAACGCTCGCTAAATAATTAAACCGATAAAAATCGATCTAATAAAAAAACGAAAACCTGGGGTTTTTTTAAACCGGATCAGTTTTCTTTAGAAAACCAGGCGACGGGGCAGCTACCTCGGCTCGGGCTTGGCGAGGTCCGCGGGTCCGCGGGGTTCTTGGGCGGCGTGGCGGGCGGCGGTGACGGCGCGGCAGCGCGCTAAGCGGCGGGGCGGCGGCTGCGGGGGTGGAGTCTTGGCGGCGGCTTGGGGCTCTGGGGGCCCTGGTCGGCCTTTTTAAAGGGGGAGAGGTGGCGGTGGCTTGCGGGAGGCGGTGGCGGCGTGGCCCTCTCGGACTCGGGCGGCGGCGGTGACGAGCGGGCCGGCCTGGCTGGGCCTTCGGCCGAGTCGGGCGCGGGGCGTTTTTTTAAACAGATTTCCGCCGAAACAAGAAAAATTCTGGAAAATAAAATAAAATTCAAAAAATGCCAAAATAAATTTTCACCGCCTAAACAAAATATTTATCGAGATGAACATTTTCTTGGCCCTAAAATGTAACTTTGAAAACGTGCAATTTTTCCTAAATTCAAATAAAATAGCGTAAAACACCAAAATAAAATCTTATTTGATTTTTTATTAAACCTTCAATATTTCTTTATTTTGGGAAAGTCATTTTATTCCCTCTCTCATATTTTTATAATAGAAATAATTGAAGATAAAATAAATAAAATCAAATGATCCTTTTTTTCAAAATTTGAGAAAACTCAAATATGAAAATAATGAAATCTCCAACTCTCTCTGTGGGTCCTTGAGTTGCGTGAAATTTCTAGGATCAAGCCAAAATGCAATAAAATTATGATATGCACTGATGATCTATGTATAACATTCTAAATTGAAAATTTGGGATGTTACATGAGTCCTCATGTTGACCCACCACAACTAGAAATGATGTGCCCACCACACCACACACGCAATCGGCCACTAAGAAAATAAGCATATACAATAGTACAATGTTATACATGAAAGTTAATTGCATGGTGCATCCAAAAATATTTGTTCTGCATTGTGAATGTTTATATATTCTCCTAAAATATTAGTCACGGGAAACGAAGGGCATATCTCTCGTTGTCTCCACCAGACATCCCATCTTTCTACATCACTTTCAACTCACACAAACTATCTCTTGGCCCTCTAAAAGTATGCATGCCCACGACACATTCACGCATGATGGTCACTGTATTTCAAGCTAAAGCACTATACGGTCACTGGAGTTCAGAATATGCTCATTACGGTCACCGTATACATTCTCGTGGTGATCGTACGGTATCTAGCTCATGATACGTCTCCGTATTTTCTTGATGACACTGACGGACTTTGCATTTGATGCGTTCTCCGTATTTTGTTGACGACACTTACGGTCATTGTATTTGAAACGAAAGCACGAAATGGTCACTGGACTTCAGACTAAGCTCATCACGGTCACCACATACATTTTGTCGTGCTAACCAACATGTGGTTGGATGGTTAGGAGGACAGTGGTTTCTCGAGCCCACCAGGGTTAATGTCCCGGTGCTCGCATTTATCCTCGGTTAATTTTAGTATTTTCCGGCGATTTGCGTTCAGTGGGAGGAGACGTTCCACTCGACTACGAGGCACCTAGGGTGACTTCGTAAAATCTCAAGATCATATGCTGGCCCACTCTCTCGAAGGTGCTCATAGGGGTAGGGTCTGCGTGTGTGCGCTTATAGCGGTGAGTGCTTGCACGTATATATGAGCCCTTGTGTCTGTACCGTGTTAAAAAATACATGTCATGATTATACGGTCACTGGCTCACCCGTACAACTCCGTATTTTGTTGATGACACAATCAATTGACCAGTCAAACGTTCCACGTGGCGCAACTAGTGTTGCACCATCGGGGCGCCCGTGGGGGGCCCACCACAGCCCGTATATGAAAGAAAGAAATGGTAGTTTGAGTCTGTACTGTGTTAATAAAATACACAGCTCCGTAATTTGTTGATGACATGATCAATTGACCAGTCAAACGGTCCACATTCAGCAGTGCACATTACCATAGGCCCACCCGTTAGCGTGTATATGAAGGACATATATGGTAATAAATTAGTGGTCGGTGGGTACTCGAAGTCGTGAGACATCTAGTTGGCAGTCGCCGGCGGTGGGGGGCGTTGATTGGGCGGTGGGGTGGGGATCGCGGAGAAAAAGCTTCGGCGTGGGGAGGGCTAGAGGATGGCGGTGCGGCGGCGGACCGGCGGTGAGGAGTGTTTTCGGGGCGGGCGGCGCGGCGGCGCGGGCGGCCACGGCGGCGCGGGCGGCGGTTCGCCGGTGGTGGCTGGTGGCTCGGGGTGGAGTTTGATGATAAACTGGAGGCCCTTGATTTCATATCCAATGGCTAGAAAATCTAATGACCAGAGATGAAAAAGTCAGCCGGCTGACGTGTAGCCTCACCCCGCGCGTACACATATGCGCGCAAGACACGCGCGCATGCAGGCGTGCAACAGCGACACGCATACACATAAACAACACACGACGCATGCAAAGTGCAACACTGACGCGTACACATGCACTCACGAACACACGCATGTACGCACACATGCATGCAACACTGAAACGTACCCTTGCACGCACGCAACACTCGCGCGCTTGTATGCACACAGCACACGACGCAAGACACATGCTCAACCTATACGTGCATGCACCCTTTGTTAAGGACATGGATTGTTACGGGTATTAATCAATCTTATCTGTGATAAGCAGAACATTGATGTTTGTAGCGGTCTTTATGAATCACAACGTATCGAACGGGCTATCAACATAGTAGGCTTATCTACATGAAAAGGATGATGTCACACTCAATGAACAATCATCGGTTTATGAAATGCCCGCTTCTGACCGCCCTGGACCACCAAAGGTTCCTCTGCTGTGCGCTGCCTGCGTTGGGTCACTGACATGCAGGCCATGTACCCAAAGAGCCCACACGCCAGTGAAAGAACGGCGCGCTGTCCTACGTCAGTGTCGAGGGCGCCACTCGCTGCGCGCCCGACTAAACACGCCTCCTTGCCGCATTCAAATGCCTCCATGAAACCCGCCCGTGTGGAAGCCGAGAAACCCACTCTGGACACATGTCCGTTCATGACCGGGCCGGCATTAAACGCAACGCCGGCCGAGCTCCTCTCATCCGCCGTCTATTTAATCTCCTATTTAAACGAGGCCAAACGCCGGCCAAGAATCGCACACCTCCGCCGCTCCCCAATCTCCTCCTTCACCATTTTGTCCACTCTTACAATGGCTTATGAAGAGTAGTTATTCCGCATCCAAGCCGGCTGGGTGGCCCGCCGAGCCCGCCGGATACGAGCTATGCAGCTCCCAGATCCACCTCCCTCCTCTCGCCCAACGGAGCCAGTTGCCGCCCTAAGCCGGCGCGCGGTTCAGCAACTCGCCGCTCCAGGCCAGCTCGACGAGGAGCAGCGCACGGGCATCATTGCCGCCGTCCACGCTGCCGCCTCGTACCGCGTCTCCCGTTTCTGTGGCTGAGACTCCCATGCCGGCGGCCGCGCCATGCAAGCAGTGACAGAAGTCGGGTGCGCGGAGAGCGACGAGTTGATGGCCAGCGCCTCCGCGTCCGCCGCCATCATCGAGGAGAAGTAGAACACGGGAGGCCGCCGCCGCTTGGGTCCCATGAAGGCCACCACGGAGGCGACGCTGGCGTACACAGCAGGTGTCTTGCCGGATCCTTTTGTTGCGAGGACCTTCATCGACCCCGCATATACCTCCGGGGCTCCTGGCAGTCCGATGATCGTGCTGCCGGACATGAGGAACACAAATCGATCGGCGGGCGACCATTTAGGCCAGGTATTATATACCTGTGCTGTCTAGAACTAGCACCATGTAGTTCATTTGTATGTAATGAAATCCGTCATGTTTGTATGAAAATCCGCTATCTTATATGATTTCTGTCGTTTGTTTATATGAAATATCGCCGTGTTTGCGTGAATTTCGTCTGGTTGGTTGACTTGCTGTCATAATGTGTGTGGCGACGGTTGGATGGCATAATTTGCGGGTCGCTGGTCGGTCTACGGGCGGCTCAGACGGCGTGGTGGGACAAAAAGAACACAGCTCGTGCGAGATCGTCTCCAACGTGCGCGCTGGAGGATGCATGAGAACCCGAGCCATTCCTCGTTCATCGGTGGCAAAGGCACCGGTGGACAAAAGGGTCGCCAATATTTTGGCTACCCCGGGCAAGATCCAAACAGCCCCTCCCAACAGATTCAAATCCCTCGTTCGCCGTGGAATTTTGCCATGTGTTGTTTTCATGGACTAGCAAGATGCCCGTGTATTGCATGGAACATCAAGATGCATTCTTTTACAAAACACCTGTTGTGATTGACCCATGCAGGAGTAATCCCATTTTGTAAAAACTAATGATTGCTCGAGAATTTTATCGGATAAATGGTATCTCGAGAATTTTATCGGACTCCATTTTTGTATACAAGGCCACAAACCCATATTACAGGTACCAAGACAAAAATTAATGTCTTCTAACTCAATGTTGCAAGCCACCTTGTTTCCTTGTTTGCCGTGTAGAGTAATGTGTATTCTTCTCTTTCATGCACATCAAGCCAATGCTCACACTCCCGCATGCATGCAAGGGATAATTAATGTCCTCCTTTGCTAGTAGTACTACGAGGAATACACCATTAATATTGCATCGATTAGTGTTAGTGGTCTTGTATATCTGCAAATTGTAATTTTGATAGTGGCCTGGTATATAAAAATGGAGGGAGAAAGATGAGAGATAAGGTGAGGAAGAGTGGGGCGTGGTGGTGACTGGTGGTCGGACTAGGTGGAGGCATGGGGATGGACGGCGCATTATGTCTAGGTTTGTATCTCTATAGTCCCTCTCACACACACCCACGTAGGTGGGGGACGTGCCTGAAGAGAAGAGGTTCACGCACGGTGAACGTACTGCCGTCTCTTTCCCAACCACACCCGCGTGGGTACACGGTGGAGCTCATTTCTGTATGAAAAGGCAGCCCACGTGGTAACTTGACACATGTACTGGTTGTCCACTAGATGGAGGGACGATTGTCTACCACGGGTGAACAAACAAATTGTGACTTGATGTGTTATGTTAAAAAAGAGGCAAACCATGTGGGGCCTACCTTAGAGGCAAGGCTCTATACACTAGAGTACTTTTGATGTGTCTCGTCAACTCGCAGAACGAGGAGAAGCTTGCTTAGTACGCCGTCTCCCCCGCCCACAGGCGTGGTGGCTCGCAGGATGAGGTGAAGCTTGCTTACTACGCCTTACGCCCGCTCCCTCGCCCACGTGCGCGGTGGCTCGCAGGACGAGGAGAAATTTTTACTACTCCCTCCGTTACTCCTCGTCCCTACTACCTTGGTTAGAGAGATTATCATATTGTTTGGAATATATATGTCCTTTAGTACTCCCTCCATTTACTTATACAAGGCCACTATAAGAAAATACATTTTGCATCTATACAAGGCCACAAATAGTAATTGAGACAAAAGTTACTACTCCCTCCTTTCCAGTTTATGGCTCAATTTCAAAATCTCTCCAACCAAGGTAGACGGTGAGTGGTCGAATTAATTTCATAATCCTAGTTTGCACAAGTAATTAGTACGCTCATTTTTCTCAAGAAGTTATGTTTACCGAGGCATTAACTAGAACGAATGCATGAATGACCACTAAATTTCCATGAACTTCTACATGCATTGGTGAGTTTTCTCTTGACACTGCTTGCATCGGGTGATCTAACGCACCTCGAAATCCAACATGTGATGGTACTACTACTAGTAGTAGAATTGAGACTTATAAAACGGAAAAACGAATGTTTTTTAGATGAGCCCTATAAACCCTAGTGGGTACGTACTCCGTAAAATCAGATTTTCCCAAAACTAAGTCGCTCAACCTTTATTTGCTTGTTTCCCTTCCTGCCTCCTTGCCTCGAAAAGACTATGCCAAACTCCCCTGCCTGCCGCGTGGGAAAAGACCCGCCCTCGCCTTTTTTTAGTCCGGGTTTGTATCGATGGATCGCGGGAAGCAGCAAAAACCCAAGCCGTGTCTTGTACTCCTCCGTCGACGCTCGCTTTCATGAATTATGTACTTCCCGTCGCTGACATGTGGGACATATAGCAACCGGGTCGACGTGTCAAGCACCAAATAACGATCGCAGAACAACAGGAGACGCACCTTTGATCGTACCGCCCGGAGTAGTAGTAATAAGCAATGAGACGTCAAATCACAACGCCGCACCTTCCCAGACGGACGAAGCAACCATTATTTCACACTTCGGTTCGCCATCATCTCAAACCACGTAGTATTGCTTCTGCCTCAAGAGGGACACATGCATCACCTTGGTACATCATGACACGTGGGACCTCATGACAGGCCATGCTCCCCCGCAGATCGCTCGGTAAAATCACCTCATTTTTACTACTATACTTCTTCCGTATCGGTTTACATGGCATGCACGTCATTCTAGGTTGAGAATTTAACTGGCTATATATGTGATGAACAGTATATGTTTAGAAACTACATCTGCTTAATAATCCATGATATACTTTTTGTGACATATAACTCAGATTTAGTTAGTCAAATGGATGACCTAGAACTACGTGCACGCCCTATAAACTGAGACGTCTAAAAAAACGAGACGGAGAGGGTAGTTCAGTACGTATCTTTTTAGATCAATATAGTCGGGATTCACCAAGGAGCAAAACCAAGTGGTAGGCTGCACCTGTCATGTTGGCGTAACGACTCAAGTAGGGTCAGTCCGCACACGAAATGGCAACACACGTAACAGGACCCCTTTGGCCGACATGTGGCTCATCCACCATCTTGTTCCACGTGCGATGCACCAAATTACAATTCGGAGCAGCGGTTGGAATAGGAGGCACCCCGGTCGTAGCGCTGCAGTAGTAGAAAATGAGCGATGAGGGGTCAAATCACAAAGCCCCACCTTTCCCGCATTAAGATGGACGGACGACGCAACCATCATTTCACTCTAGGGCGCAAGAGCATAAAGAAAAGAGAAAACCAATGATGCGTGCGGCAGCTACCTAGGGCACCCTAGGGTAGGGGTCTCCACTACAGATCATTTTTTTGAAAGCGCCTCCGCTACAAATCGGCTTCTCCCTCGTCCTCTTGAAGAAAACGGATGATGTGTGCGGCGGTAGGATTTGTAGGAGTACTAGTAGGGCGTGCAGGGCCACGTCATAGTAAACGGGAGAGGGATTGAGTTCGAGTCGAAGCCTTAAATATGTGTGGGCCGCTTGGTTTTAGGGGAACGAGGCAGCATTTTGGGTTCGGGGACCAGCAGAGATATAGTACGTACAAAAAATTATGGACGTAGGTTCGACCGAAAGGCAATGATGCATGGGCCCTGCATTTTGATATACCCGGGGCCGCGTGAAATTTGCTACTCTACTCAAAACTAGTAAGGTACACATGCATTGAACGCATGAGATTTCGAAACCAAATTATGAATAAATACACACTATAGTATGTAAAGCTTTGAGTCATATATGCATGATGTAGATGTTCGTTTAGTTCTTATAGTTCATCTCATTCAAAATCAATTAGTTTTATAAAAATGTTAAGATTCATGGGGTTGTGCATTGTAAAGCATAAAGTAAAAAACAAACAATGGCAATTCATTTAGAAAAAAAATCAATTATGATACGGAAGATTCTAGAACAAAGGAGAAATGCTTGTGTTTTGAGGTTTGTGCATTATGCTTAAGTTCAACCATGGAGTCTTCTAAATTGTATATGTGGAAGATCTGGTGGAATGTTGATGATATCCAACTGCCAATAGTGCTCGGATTTGCCATCTCTTCACTGTCGGATTAGCTTCATCTAGCGGCCATCTTTCAAGTTATTCGCACACTATATAGTTCTTGTGCCATAGTTGCATGTCTTGGAAAAAATCTACTAGTGGATTGTACTAGCTATTTAGAAATAGAAGATGTATACATGGAAGTTGTAGGGAAAGAGATGACATGGAGTATCTCAATTCCTATGAGTAGGGATTGGAAAAGAGATGTCATTTGGTTGACATCATAGGGACTTTTCTTTTGAATCTAGAGATGACATGTATCTCAATTCCTATGAGGAGGTATTAGAAAAGAGATGTAATTTGGTTCATATCATAGGAACTTTTCTATTGAATACACGCTAATGTTTATTTTCCTTTGAAATTATGGGAGTATAGGAACCCATTCATATGAACCAAGTGGCTCTAAAGCTATAGAAATGATATCATGTTTATTTCCTTTGAAATGTGGAGTATATGAATCTATTCCTATGAACCAATTGGCTCTAAAGGAAAAAATCCTATAGAAATCATATCATATAGAGTTCCTATGATATTCCTCCACACCAAAGGATGGTTGAAATTGCTGCAGGTGATACGATGGTCTTTTGTAACGACCCGACCTCAGATGGTCAAGTCTCTGTGTTTCAGTGTCATCCCTGGATCGGTAATGCTGACACACACAGTACTCGAAGGATTTATAACAGAGTAGCAATCACACACTTATTACATCGAAGGTCTCAAAAGAGAACTTATTACAATAATATGGCTTAAGGCCATCTAATGCGATAACAGCGGAAGGCTTGGAAGATAAAGTGAGTCCATCAACTCCAACGGCATAGCTGAGCTGCACGGCAACGACCTAACGATCCTTACTCCTCGTCTGAAAAGTCTGCAACATAATACGTTGCAGCCCGAGAACGGGTCAGCACATGGAATATGCCGCAATATAACACAAGATATACAGAACAGAATAATGCTATCACTACATGCATATATGGCTTGTGGAAAGCTCTACGGTTATAGTTTTTGCGAAAAGCCAATTTTTCCCTACAACAAAGGAATATATTTAATTTAACTATCATGGTGGTTGAAACATCATTGAGAAGGTATAACCCCAACTCAATCCCAATTAAAGTAATTAACATCCCAGCAATATTAATATAGAGTGATGAGATACATGTGAATACTCAGGTACTAGCTACTCAGAATTGTCGATAACCGGGGACACGGCTAACCATGATTATATTGTACACTCTGCAGAGGTTTGCGCACTTTTCCCCACAAGACTCGATCGCCTCCGTTGATTTCTCGCACTACATGGTGTTTGAGAAAAGGATGACCGAGACACAGTCTTTCAGAAACACTAACTCTCTACTCCGAGTAGACCATACCAAACCTACAAAATCCACTACCTCCTGATCTACCTCTTCAAGAGCTTCACGTAACTTACTCAACTATGCTAGAGCCCATAATAGCTTGTGGCTGCACACGGAAGTTTCTAGCATGAATAAACTCAGTTCGCTTTGAGCCTGGGTGGCGGTCCATAGGAAGATCACACGGGTACCCCGGGATTTCCAAAAATAAAACAGACAACACTGCGTTCCCCAGGTGCCTCAATCCACCAGATGTGTATTAAAGTTGCCACCTTAAGTTGAACCATTAATTGATAATCTCACATCTGTCATGGAATACACTCAAACCCAATCCACGTCTACGAGCATAGCATGGCAATATAAGCAACACGTAGAAGTAACTCCCAAGGGTTTGATAGTAACGGGGCAATAGGTTCTACCTCAATATCTACTTCCCAACCCACAAGTTAATGCCATCCTAATCATGCAATGTTTGAGGATTGGAACTAATGCATAAAAACTGGGTATGAAAAGAGTATGATCAAAGTGTTACTTGCCTTGCTGACGATCCGCGAATCCTAGAGACTCGTAGTAACACGCTTCGCACTCCGAGAATTCTATCGCAAGCAAATAATAACATACATAAGCAACAAGCAAAGATGCACAGGCAAAACTCTACTAAAAGAGGTTGACCAGAGAGTTCAATTTAAGAACTCCGATTCGCAAAAAGAATCAAACCAAACCGAGCAACGAAACTCAAACGGCGAAAGAAATAAGATCCGTTTACTAATCTGAACTAGGGTCAAATTTTAAAGAGGCAAAAACTGGTTTGAATTGGTAATTCGGAAAGAGGGTTTCGAGATGAAACTCCAGGCGCTTGAATCGCCTGATTCCGATAAACGAGCGAAAAGTTATACTAGATCGAACATCGGATCAGAAATCGCGATCAGGTAAATCGCGGAATAAATCCGAATAAAAGAAAAATGACGAACAGTTTAACGAACGTACGTTCGTTAACTGAAAATAAACGAAGAACGCGTTCGTTAAAATGAACGAACGAGCGAACGCTCGCTAAATAAATAAACCGGAGAATAAAACCAATTTATATATAAAAAAACAAAACTAGGGTTTTCTAAAAAAACCGAAACGGTTTTCTTCAGAAAAACCGGGCGGCGGGGCAGCTACCTCGCGGTGGCTCGGCGGGCTCAGCGGGGCTAGGGTGGCTCGGGGCGGCGGCGGCGGCGGCGGCGACTCGGCGGCGGCGGAGGCGGCGGCGGGACTCGGGTGGCGGGGGGCTCGCTCGGCTCGGGCTCCGGGCGGCGTGGTGGCGGTGAGAGGTGGCGGGCGGGGTATTTAAGGAGGGGGCGGTGGCTTAGGAAGGGGCGCCGGGAGGAGTCCGCTCGGGCTCCCCTCGGCGTCCGTCTTGGCGCAGGCAGTGCTTTCATGGGGAAGGCGGCGGCGGCGGGCCGGCTGGTGGGCCTCGGCCTTAAGCGGCGTCTTGGCAGCAAGCATTTTTTTTTTAAATTCACGAGAATTAGAAAAATCCTAGAAAATAAATAAAAACTAAAATGCCAAAACAAATTTTCACCGCCTAAATGAAATATTTAGAACGGAATGAACATTTTCTGGCCCCTAAAATGCAATTTTAAAACTTGCAAATTTTTCTAGGGCAAATAAAATTCCAAATAAACTCAAATAAAATCCAAATAATGATTTTAACATTTTTCCTCCAATATATCAATTGTTTTGGAGAAGTCATATTATCTCCCTCATTTATTTTAATAAGAAATATTTTCCGAGAGAAAATAATTAAAATCACAAATCTCGCTTTCCAATATTTGATAAAATCAAATACGAAAATTCGGAAAAATCCCCAACTCTCTCCGAGGGTCCTTGAGTTGCTTAGGATTTCGAGGATTGCAGAACGAGGATGCAATAAAATATGATATGTATGGATGTCCTATGTATAACATTCCAATTTGAAAATTTGGGATGTTATAAACCTACCCCCCTTAAGATGAATCTCGCCCTCGAGATTCGGGTTGGCTAGAGAATAGGTGCGGGTGGTCCTTGCGAATATCATCTTCTCGTTCCCAGGTGGCTTCTTCCTCAGTATGGTGGCTCCACTGAATTTTGCAAAACTTGATAACCTTGCTGCGAGTGACTCGGCTGTCAAAGTCGAGAATCTTTACTGGCTTCTCCTCATAGGTCAAATTACTGTCTAACTCAAATCGCCTCCAGGGGCACTGTGTCTCTCAACGGTATATCAGGCATCTCAGCATGACAGTTCTTCAACTGTGATACGTGGAACACATCGTGAACTCCTGACAATCCTTCAGGTAACTCCAGCTTGTAGGCCACTTCTCCCATCCGTTCCAAAACACGGTACGGTCCTACAAATCTTGGGGCTAGTTTTCCTTTAACTCCAAAACGTTTCACTCCTCGCAAGGGTGATACTCGCAGATAGGCTCTGTCTCCAATTTCATAGGTTACTTCCTTGCGTTTTGAATCTGCATAACTCTTTTATCTGGACTGAGCAATCTTTAATCTGTCTCAGATTAGTTTAACCTTCTCTTCGGACTCTTTGATCAAATCTGGTCCAAACAACTGACGGTCTCCTACCTCATCCCACATCAGAGGTGTTCTACATCTCTGCGCCCATCAGAGCTTCAAACGGTGCCATCTTCAAACTGCCTTGGTAGCTATTGTTGTATGAGAACTCTGCGTAAGGCAAATTGTCATCCCAACTAGATCCATAATCTAGCGCACAGACTCTCAACATGTCTTCCAGAATCTGGTTGACTCTCTCTGTCTGTACATCCGTCTGTGGGTGGAATGCGGTACTGAACTCCAATCTCGTACCCAAGGTCTGGTGTAGCTGATGCCAAAACTTTGAGGTAAACTGGGTTCCTCTATCTGATACGATGGTCCTCGGAACTCCATGCAAACATACGATCCTGGACATGTATATTTTGGCCAACTTTGCACTTGTATATGTTGTTTTCACCGAGATGAAGTGAGCTACTTTGGTCAAACGATACACTACTACCCATATTGAGTCATATCATGCTTTGGTTCTGGGTAATCCGGTGATAAAGTCCATGCCTAGTTTATCCCACTTCCATTCAGGTATCAGCATAGCCTTGTAATGATCCTGCTGGCTTCGATGCTCTGCCTTCACTCTCTGACATACATCACATACGGCTACATACTCGGCAATGTCCTTCTTCATACCAGTCCACCAGAAATGTTCCTTCAAATCCAAATACATCTTGGTGTTTCCGGGGTGTATCGAGTATGGTGAGTCATGGGCCTCCTGAAGTATTAATTTCCTGAGCTCTGGGTTATTGGGCACATAAACTCGGTCCTCAAACCACAAGGTATCGTGCTCATCCTCGCGAAAACCTTTGGCTTTTCCTTCGCTCATCTTCTCCTTTATTTCAGCAATCTCTTTGTCTTCCTTCTGAGCTTCCCGAATCTTGTCCAACAATGTAGACTGAACCTCCATCGTTGCAATGAAACCTCTTGGAACAATCTCCAACCGAAGTTCCATAATATCCTCAGCTACCTCCTTTGGCAGTCCTCTACTTTCAAGGATATTAGTGTAAATATTCTGGCTCAAGGCGTCTGCTACGACATTGGCCTTTCCTGGATGATAGTGCAGCTTCATGTCGTAATCCTTTATAAGTTCCAACCATCTCCTCTGCCTAAGTTTTAACTCCTTTTGAGTGAAAATGTACTTCAAACTCTTATGATCCGTGTACATATCACAACGGTTTCCAATAAGATAATGTCTCCAAGTCTTCAAGGCATGCACTACCGCTGCTAGCTCCAAATCATGCGTGGCATAGTTCAACTCATGAGGCTTCAGTTGTCGTGAGGCATACGAAACAACCTTTCCGTCCTGCATAAGCACACATCCCAGTCCCAAGCGAGAGGCGTCGCAATACACTTGAAACTCCTTATGTATATCTGGCAATGTCAGCACTGGGGCTGTAGTCAACCGTTTCTTCAACTCCTGAAAACTTGCCTCGCAATCTTCTGTCCATTTAAACTTAGTATCCTTCTTCAGCAATTCAGTCATTGGCTTGGCAAGTTTGGAAAAATTCTCAATGGATCTCCGATAATATCCTGTGAGTCCAAGGAAACTGCGGATCTCGCCAACTGAAGTGGGTGCCAACCATTCAGTAACTGACTGAACCTTGCTGGGATCTACTGCTATACCCTCTCCTGATATAACATGCCCAAGAAATCCAACTTCCTTCAACCAAAACTCGCACTTGCTGAATTTGGCGTATAACTGGTGTTCCCTGAGCTTCTCGAGAACCAAACGTAAATGTTCCTTGTGCTCCTCTTCGTTCTTCGAATATACCATAATGTCATCAATAAACACCACAACAAACTTGTCCAAATACTCCATGAACACCTTGTTCATCATACTCATGAAGTAGGCAGGGGCGTTAGTCAGTCCAAACGACATGACTGTATACTCATATAATCCATATCGCGTGGTGAACGCTGTCTTTGGTATATCCTTTTCTCAGATCTTCAACTGGTGGTATCCCGACCGTAGATCAATCTTCGAAAACACCTTAGCTCCTTGCAACTGATCAAACAGATCATTGATCATTGGTAACGGATACTTGTTCTTTATTGTTACTTCATTCAAGGCTCGGTAATCAACGACCATCCTCAGGGATTTATCCTTCTTCTCAACCAAAAGTACTGTTGCTCCCCAAGGTGATGAACTCCTTCGAATATGACCTTTCTCCAATAACTCCTTGATCTGCTTCTTAATTTCCTCCAGATCATTTGCGGGCATCCGATAGGGTCTCTTGGATATTGGCCTGTGCACTGCAATAGTTCTATCAAGAACTCGATGTCTCGATCCGTGGCATGCCCGTAACTCCTCCGAAAACATCCGGAAAATCTTTTACTAGAGGCACTTCCTCCTGTACAACTCCCGTGAGGGCATTCACTTGGCTCCTCCTAGGCACATGCCTGGATACATACTTAATCCTTTTCCCCTCCGGGGTGGTAAGATATATTGATTTGCTAGCACATTCAATACTTCCTCCATACTTTGACATCCAGTCCATACCTAATATCACATCCAATCCTTGCGACCCCAAGATAATTAGGTCAGACGGAAAAACATGTGCTCCAATGGTTAGTGGTATCTGGGTGCACCATCTGCTAGCCATGTACTCTGCTCCAGGCGAGCTCACTAAAAGAGGGGTCCTAAGGGTTTGGGTTGGTAACTTAAACTTATCCACAAATCCCCTTGATATGTATGAATGCGATGCACCAGTATCGAAAAGAACAATAGCGGTAAATGACTTAACCAAAAACTTACCTATTATCGCGTCCGACTGCTTTTCAACTTCCTCCACGTCAACGTGGTTCACTTGTCCTTTGTTGAATGGATTTGGCTTCTTCCCAGCGCTCCCATTTCCGTTTCCATTCCTTCCTTCAAGGCAATCATTGGCATAGTGCCCTGTCTTCCCGCACTTAAAGAAAATAACTTGGCTTAAGTCCCTCTTGGCGGGTGTAGATGGGTTTGGGCGGTTCTGGTTGTTATTAACTCCGTTCCCATTCCCATTCTTTGCACCATTGTGGTTATGCGATCCTCCTCCAGTATGGTTATGGCCTCCATGGTTATGAACAAGTCCTCCCGAGTTCGGGGTTAAGCGAGGCTTCTGGTGAGCTCCTGAGTTGTACTTCCCTTGTCCATACTTCCTCTTACGACTCTCAATTTGTTGCTGCTTTCCTTCAATCATTAGGGCCTTGTCTACCAACTCCCGGTAGTTGTTGAAAGTTGCCACCATCAACTGCATGCTCATCTCATCGCTCAGCCCTTCCATAAACTTCTCCCTTCATGCATCCGTGGCCACATCATCGGGGCATAGCGTGATAACTTACTAAACTCATCCACGATTGAGCCACGATGACGGTTCCCTCGGCGTAAGTTGCGAAACTCGCTTCTTCATCTGCATGGCTCCAGTTGAGACATGGGCCGTCTGAAGGCTTGTGAAACTGGTCCCAAGTGACATTGGCTATAGGAAAAGTAGCCGTAATTCTCCCACCATGCGGCTGCTGGTCCATCCAATTGATGTCGCAAAGCGCACCTTCTCAAGATCTGTGCATCCCGCGGTGGTTAACTCCTTCCAATACGGCGAGCCAATCATCAAGAACTATTGGCTCGGTGCTACCGAAAACACCGGCGGTTGTAACCTCGTAAAACGGGCTAAATTGTCCATTGGGCGGCGGGTTGTTATTGTTGTTGTTGTTGTTTCCTGATTACGAACTAGCAATTGCATCAAGGCATTCTCTGCTGGAACAACTGGGTGAGCTCCGTGGAAAACAAAACCGGGTCACGCCTCGGAGGCATCGATGGGTTTAGATGGAAGAGATTAGAATAGAAAAAGGTCTAGTGAGAAAACACTACCCATATGCACATGAGGCAAACACAATCATTTCACTCAATCAATCAAGCAAGGGCATACAATGGTCCATGACTATCGCAAAAGTTCTCAGCTACTACTAGTTACATGGGGGAAATACTGCTAATATATGGTGGTCATCTAAAAAATTTGATCGGTGGAAGATTTCATGATGTCTGCTCCAGCTTCATCTTCGTAGTCATCATCACTTGGATCGGAATCGGTGTCGTCGATGATGATGTAGTTATCCGGGCAAGTGGGATCTTCTTCCTCTTCTTCCGGTGCGGATCCTCCCATGAATACTCCTATCTTCTTGACTAGATCGTCGTTCTTCTCCAGTAGTATCTTGATTTCCTCCTCATATCCATCGCGTGTAGACTTGAGTTCTTCCTCCAGATCGATGATCTTGGTATTCGCCTTCTTCAAATCCATCATGTTCATATGCAAGACATCTGGTTCTCCGACGTCGAATGTGCTGGTTTAGCTCCTGAATGAAAGCTGCAATGGATCTATCCTTCTTGGTGCTGATTACTTTCCATTGCTCGTCTCGGTGCCCACATATTTGGTAGATGGTGTCTTTAAGCTCCCTGTTGTAGACTTCTCCAATACGTCCCATGGTAATGTGAGCTGCTATACTTTTGCCAAGACTCCAGGTGGGTGCTTCAAAAGAAAACTCTATGGGCTTAGAAGTTGGCGAGAACGTCCTTCCTGGTACTTGTACTTGAATCATCCAGCGCTCCTCTTCTGGTAAGGTGGCGTTGTATGTCCCGGTGAAGCTTGGTATTCCAATGTTTAAGTACCTAGTGACTTCCTTCAAATGGCGTCCAAAAGGTGTGTCTTCATCTGGTTGTGCAAACTTGTTCTTCATCTCCGTCATCCTAAAGAGTGGAAAAATGGAGAGGAGTAAAAAATGAGTAGAGAAGAGTGTCCTATGGTTTATCTTAGTGGTCGTGTCCTACACTCAACGTGTGCTCTGATACCATCTTGTAGCAACTCGACCTCAGATGGTCAAGTCTCTGTGTTTGAGTGTCATCCCTGGATCGGTAATGTTGACACACACAGTACTCGAAGGATTTATAACAGAGTAGCAATCACACACTCATTACATCGAAGGTCTCAAAAAAGAACTTATTACAATAATATGGCTTAAGGCCATCTAATGCGATAACAGCGGAAGGCTTGGAAGATAAAGTGAGTCCATCAACTCCAACGGCATAGCTGAGCTGCACGGCAACGACCTAACGATCCTTACTCCTCGTCTGAAAAGTCTGCAGCATAATACGTTGCAGCCCGAGAACGGGTCAGCACATGGAATATGCCGCAATATAACACAATATAACAGAATGAATAATGCTATCACTACATGCATATATGGCTTGTGGAAAGCTCTACGGTTATAGTTTTTGCGAAAAGCCAATTTTTCCCTACAACAAAGGAATATATTTAATTTAACTATCATGGTGGTTGAAACATCATTGAGAAGGTATAACCCCAACTCAATCCCAATTAAAGTAATTAACATCCCAGCAATATTAATATAGAGTGATGAGATACACGTGAATACTCAGGTACTAGCTACTCGAATTGTCCATAACCGGGACACGGCTAACCATGATTAGATTGTACACTCTGCAGAGGTTTATGACTTTTCCCCACAAGACTCGATCGCCTCCGTTGATTTCTCGCACTACATGGTGTTTGAGAAACGGATGACCGAGACACGATCTTTCGTAAACATTAACTCTCTACTCCGGTAGACCATACCAAACCTACAAAACCCACTACCTGCTGATCTACCTCTTCAAGAGCTTCACGAACTTACACAACTATGCTAGAGCCCATAATAGCTTGTGGCTGCACACGGAAGTTTCTAGCATGAATAAACTCAGTTCCCTTTGAGCCTGGGTGGCAGTCCATAGGAAGATCACACGAGTACCCCGGGATTTCCAAAAATAAAACAGACAACACTGGGTTCCCCAGGTGCCTCAATCCACCCAGATGTGTATTAAAGTTGCCACCTTAAGATGAACCATTAATTAATAATCTCACATCTATCATGGAATACACTCAAACCCAATCCACGCCTACGAGCATAGCATGGCAATATAAGCAACACGTAGAAGTAACTCCCAAGGGTTTGATAGTAACAGGGCAATAGGTTCTACCTCAATATCTACTTCCCAACCCACAAGTTAATGCCATCCTAATCATGCAATGTTTGAGGATTGGAACTAATGCATAAAAACTGGGTATGAAAAGAGTATGATCAAAGTGTTACTTGCCTTGCTGACGATCCGCGAATCCTAGAGACTCGTAGTAACACGCTCAGACTCGGGAATTCTATCGCAAGCAAATAATAACATACATAAGCAACAAGCAAAGATGCACAGGCAAAACTCTACTAAAAGAGGTTGACCGGAGAGTTCAATTTAAGAACTCTGGTCCGCAAAAAGAATCAAACAAAACTGAGCAACGAAACTCAAACGGCGAAAGAAATAAGATCCGTTTACTAAGCTGAACTAGGGTCAAATTTTACAGAGGCAAAAACTGGTTTGAGTTGGTAATTCGGTAAGAGGGTTTTGAGATGAAACTCCAGGCGCTTGAATCGCCTGATTCCAATAAACGAGCAAAAAGTTATACTAGATCGAACATCGGATCAGAAATCGCGATCAGGAAAATGGCGGAATAAATCTGAATAAAAGAAAAATGACGAACAGTTTAACGAAAGAACGTTCCTTAACTGAAAATAAACAAAGAACGCGTTCGTTAAAACGAATGAACGAGCAAACGCTCGCTAAATAAATAAACCGGAGAATAAAACCAATTTATATATAAAAACAAAACTAGGGTTTTCTAAAAAAACCGAAACGGTTTTCTTCAGAAAAAACGGGCGGCAGGGCGGCTACCTCGCGGTGGCTCCGGCGGGGCTCGGGTGGCGGCGGGAGGCGGCGGCGGCTTCTCCCGGCGGCGGCGGCGGGACTCGGGTGGCGCTTGGGGGCTCGGGCTCCGGGCGGCAGTGGTGGCGGTTAGAGGTGGCGGGGTGGGGTATTTAAGGAGGGGGCGGCGGGGCTTGGGAAGGGGCGCCGGGAGGAGTCTCGCTCGCTCTCCCCTCGGCGTCCGTCGGGCGCATGGCGGCCTTCATGGGAAGGCGGCGGCGAGGTGGGATTTGCTGGCCGGGCCTCGCCCAATCGGGTCTTGGTAGCAAGCAAGTTTTTTTTAAAAAAATTCCGCCAAGAATTGGAAAAAATCCTAGAAAAATAAATAAAAATCTAAAAATGCCAAAACAAATTTTCACTGTCTAAATGAAATATTTAGAACGGAATGAACATTTTCTTGGCCCCTAAAATGCAATTTTTAAAACGTGCAAATTTTCTAGGGCAAATAAAATTCCAAATAAACTCAAATAAAATCCAAATAATGATTTTAACATTTTTCCTCCAATATTTCAATTGCTTTGGAGAAGTCATATTATCTCCCCTCATTTATTTTTAATAAGAAATATTTTCCGGAGAGAAAAATAATTAAAATCACAAATCCTCGTTTTCCAATATTTGATAAAATCAAATACGAAAATTAGGAAAAATCCCCAACTCTCTTCGAGGGTCCTTGAGTTGCTTAGTATTTCGAGGATTGCGGAACGAGGATGCAATAAAATATGATATGTATGGATGTCCTATGTATAACATTCCAAATTGAAAATTTGGGATTTTACATCTTTCTTTGTAGACTCCTCCCCCATCTTTATAGTTACCTCTTGAAGATGAATGAAATGATATATACAAGGTATTCTACATGTGCAATTTGGTACACAAAAACTCGGTAAAAGTTTGCGTGGTTCGAATTTTCAATAAAGCTATATGCACTGCATTTTGGAACGGAGGGAGCATACGGCAGTTGCTAACACTCACGTGGAAGATTTGTGTGTAGGAGGAGTGGCTGTTCTATTAAATGACATGGCAAAACTGACACTGTCGGATGCCAATCTAACGGTTCTTACTGTGTTCGTCAGGAAAAGGCTTGTGGTGAACGTTTGTCGGATAATGATTTACGGACACATGCATTGCATTGATACGTGCCCCCCTCTCTCTCACGCACACGCACCCTCCCGAGTCCTGTCGCACCCACCGTTTATCTGCAGGTAGACGTCACACACATATGTGCTCTTCACACCCTACCCTCAGAACTTCTAAAAAACAAAAGACGTCGCGCACATTTTATTTTAGCTCACACGTCACACACTTATACTATTACTCTTGTGGCGAACGTTCTTTGGGCATAGTATATTGTACTCTCATGAAGAGAAGCGGTGCACGCACGCACTAGTTCTCTCGCACCCACTCGTGGGTACACGTAGGAGTGCATTTTTTTTGAAGCTGGTACAACAAAATCACTCCACTATATATATAAGCAGGAGCCTTAGCGCTTGCTTTACTAAGGTTCCTCTCGTTCACTCTCTCATGCTCTCCAGATCTAAGCAAGACATAGGTGGCCACACTCTCTCTCAGCTCATGGCTGGTCACAAATACGGCCGGACAACCTCGACCGGGGTAGGGGTGTAGGTGCATCATTCACGCTGTCGTCGGCGGCGAGGGAGGAGACCAACAGCTGCCCAAGGGTCCCGATCGGCGGCCGTGTCATTCTCTCCGAGAGAGCGCCGGCTCCGGAGGGCCTCCCACCCCTTCTTCCTCCCTACGGTATTGTGGCCAAGATGCGGCCTCCCGACGTTGTCTTTGCCACATGCCGACGAACCTCAGGCATATATTCCTTCAAAACCTACCTTGCTCTACTGCCCCAGCTCCCCACTTGGCTTCGTGTGGATCTTTTTTTAATTACATCCGCTGTTCCAAAGCCACCTAGACTTTTACTATTATTAGAGGTAAAGCTAGTTCATATAGTCGACTCTAAGAGTTGGTTCAAACAGGAAAGAAAGTGTGAAAGCTGTAGCATGAATCTAGGACTTTGTTCTAAGAGGAAACAGGGGAAAGTAGTAGATACTGGCTACCCAACCGGTCTCTTGGTTGAGAAGACGAAGAAAGCATGGTGGATGGCGAAGAGTGGGGGGGAAGTGGACCTATCTCTTGGTTGAAAAAGGAAAGAAAGTGACGGGTGTTGGGGGACAATGTAAATGAGAATGAGCAGGTCTAGATTTCCTGTGCTCACATAGGAAAATGTCGCCGAGGAGATAAAAAATGGGACAAATGCAGACATGCTGCCTGAGTGTTTGCGGCTCTCAGCAACCACATCTACCTCACCACTTTATGCCTCTGTTGTCCCTACGCCCATATCGCTACCGTTAATGTAAAATCACATGAAGCATTAAGCAATGCCACCTAATGTCACTATAAGTAATGGTCTAGTGTCGTCGATAAATTGAAGCAATGCCACCACCATTTTATGAAGTGCTTCCGTCTTGGTTTATTTCCCATGAATTTTGTTTTTGCAGTTATACTTAAATCTCACACTGCTAACATTGCTTCATCCTAGCGGAACTGCACAAATTTGATTGCACATTTACTGACCATGTGCTACTCTCATGACAGTAATACTAATGCTATTGTTCTGCATGTTAATCTAGTGGCAGTGTTGATGTGATGTGATGCTACTTACTTAAGGACACTTTCATACTGTCAATCTAGTGCCAATTATAACACAATAGATGTTGTTGTTAATCATACGCCACTGCAAATATTTGTCACCGCTTTAAATAACCGTATTTCATATTTGTGCAAACATGGATGTCTGCTCCATATTGTTTCGGGATGTCTGCTCCGATCGCTTTCTATCCGCGCAATCAAAAGCACACACCTCGCTTTTAGTAGAACTGCGCAAAATGAGATGGCTATCCCTCATTGCCGTTGTTTAACCACCCGTCTTCCAGGTATTCCTACATTGGTAGTTACTAGGTAGAATGACCAACGCAATCTAAAAGAAGCCGATTCATACGTTTTACTTCCTGATTGCAGTGCAGGGACGAGCGAAAACATCTGCATCCTAGTCTGGAATGCACTTTCTTCCAGTTCATCCATGGACCGAGGACAAGCTGGCATGGCTGCACGGAGGTTTTTGGGATAGGTGCGCGGACAAGAGGCATTGTAGTGTACTTATTTCTGCAAATAGCGGCGCTTGAATTTAGTGGAATGCACAAGACTTTCAGCTGGTCAAGATAATCGCATGGTTCAGTTCAGCATTCCAAATTGAGAACACAATTATAATTGGTTATTCGGAATGAGAGAACCTAACCCGGATGGTGGCAACAAGAAAAACCATAGTGAACTCCAGGAAATTTAAGCTCGCCGGAGGCCCTTTGCTCGAGAAGCCTTGCTTGTTTTTTCCTGATTTATAAACCTTCTCACAACTTTGTCTTTTGCTATTAACTAGTATATGTTTGTTATGTTCTATGAATCATTGAGATGTATAAAATTGCTTAACTTATGCTTTTCAAGTTTTTATGAAGCCGAGTTTAATGTGAGTGTTCCACATGAATGCTGGACTAGCGTGTGAACGTTTGGAATTTACATTGTGGCCTCAGTTAACTGCATGAACCACTGTAACAAGTTACATAGTTGCTTATATGTCAGACAGCAGATTGTGATTGTTAGATGGTCGATAGCCTAGTGTTGAAGCGAGCTGAGCTAATGTGCCGTGTTTTGCACAAGTGCTTACTAGTGGGGTAGCACCAATAGTGTTTACAAGTACTTATGTATACGTCGGCGCACAGTTCTCAAACGAGTACTCTATTTCATGAAAACACACACTGCTCGTATGATAAAACTAGTGAGGACGCATCTATTTTGACAACAATTACGATGATTCACGGGCACACAAAAGTAGCAGCAGTTCCCATAGACGGATTCAAATAGAGTACTAGCCCCAGAGGGCTCGATAACAGGCAAGGTTCGCATAATTAGACATAATCCAAACTACTATTAAACACTAGCTGGGGCAAGTATTTCATGCATCGATCTAATTTGGGCTGGACACAAGACGGAACTTGCCATGAACATCATCGAGGACGTCTGACAGTAGCTCAATCCTGTGAACCTTCATGAAGACAACCTTGTGGCCTTGCCACTCATAAACTTGTTTGTGGAGGCATGCCGCGTCATCTTCCTACGTAAGCTTGACAAGAACAGTATGCCTCACAAACGAAGGAGTTGCTTTGAACTTCTTGTGCTTTAGTACACCCTGGACAACACGCCTGACAACAGTGAGGCTGGAATACAACTCTTCATTGGTATAAGTGCAAATGGCTTCCAGGATCCAACAACCTAAAAACTCTGTTTTCCCAGTGCGTATATTCAGGTCATCCGCCTCATAGCGAGTGACATGTACAACCACACAATCCTTGTCTGCATCAGGGCTCTAATTGAAACAGAAACAAATTCTGAATTACTTTCCAGTATAAGAAACACAAGTTATTTAAAACACTATGTATAGCATGGCATCGAAGCTAATAAAATTTTGCATTATTCATCACCACATACTTAGATGAAACCACAATCGAGACCGGCAAGGAAGAAAATCACCTTGGGTAGCTCAGCGGGGGACACATCCTCGAAGGGGAAAACTGCTCCTGCAGTGCCACGGGGGCTGTAACCTCAAACGGGGCGTTGACCATCCCAGTAGTGGCCGTGAGCGTATCTGGGGTTGGCTCGGTGGCTGCCTCCATCTTCTTGGAGCTCTCTGTTTCGGGGGGATCAGCCTCCCGCGTCTGCTCCAATATCGGCAGATCTTTGCCTGGTTCTCCTTGGTCCATCATGAAACTGACGAATACTAGGATAGCACTAAAAGGAAAACACAATCGCAATGACAATGAAACAAAAAAGAGACTGAGGATCGGTTACTGCTTTGCTAAAGTTCTTTTTTTCTCTAAATGAAAATATACCAACATCATGGATCCACTTACCTTCCCTTCGTTGGGAGAGAAGAACAGTGGCAGATGCGAGTGTTGCCTTTCTTGAAGACGGTGAGGGAGAACGGGATTCAACGAAGAGTGAAATGATGGTTGCTTCGTCTGTCAAACTTAGACCGCGAGGAGGTGGGGTTTTGTGATACGACGGCTTGTTATTGCGGCGCTACGACTGGGGTGACTCTTCGCCTGCATACTGCCTTTTAATTTGGTGGATGGCATTTGGGCCCGCGCGCTGCATGGCCCGCATGTCGGTGAACAAAAGTATAATGGCATTCAATAGAGGGAGTCGTTTCGATGACCTTGGAGGAGCCAGAAGCGGTATTGTATCCACTTTACTAGTAGTAATTGTTTTTATGGGTAGTTGTAGAGTGTCTCCACTGTACTAGTAGTAATTGTTTCTCTAGGCCCAAGACAAAACAGCCCATCCACCCTAGCAAATAGTAAAATCAATTCAAAAGTACATATATTTAC
Source organism: Aegilops longissima (assembly GCA_021605205.1). NCBI lineage: Eukaryota > Viridiplantae > Streptophyta > Magnoliopsida > Poales > Poaceae > Aegilops > Aegilops longissima. The sequence continues at coordinate 171,782,893 of CM038681.1, read as the reverse complement.
TGAATGAGAGGCGCTACCCACACCCAGCACACCGCCCCCCAAAAAAACCTGGGTGTTCTTATTCCTCCTCACTCCCACCCACCTCACGTTCACCTCACTCCTACAGAAAACCCCAGCTCCCCTTCTTCCTCACTACTACAGAAAACCCCCAGCTCCCCTTCTTCTTCACTCGCACTTCAACTAGGCTCGTCATTCGTTACTCTGCTCAAATCCGTGAGCGCGACACGACGCCCTCGAGGAAAATGGAGTCGGCTGACCCCAGCGCCAAGAAGATGAGGCTCCCGCCAGCGGCGATGCCTATTGTAGATCCCGCACCCGGCAGCGCGGGGAGAAGCGGCAACCCCGCCCCCACCGGATCCGAGGAACCCGTAGAATCTCGGGTGGACCGCATCAGCAATCTCCCGGACGCCGTCCTTGGGGAGATCATCTCGCTTCTCCCCACCAAGGATTGCTGCCGCACCCAAGTCCTCTCAATTCGGTGGCGCCCTCTATGGCGTCGTGCCCCTTAGTCTCGACTGTCGTCAGCTATCTCTCTTCAATGATTTTTAAATCCCCAAGAGCCATCATCTCCTCCCACCAGGGCTCCGTTCAAAGCCTTTGCATCCCGTCATGCTACCTGAGCAAGCATACCATGCCCTGCATCGTGGACGCCTGGCTGAAATCCCCTGAATTCACAGAACTACAGCTGCTTGAGTTCTACTATTCCCCTAGAAATCACCTACCAGATACCGAACGCCATCTACCTGTGCCTCAAAGACCAATGTCCATCTCGCGTTTTCCTCCTCTCTCCACACCGCCACCTTTGCTACCAGGCGACCTACCGCATAATCTGGTACTAAACCTTCGACTCCCATTTCTCAAGAAACTTTCACTTGTGCGGGATATCGGAGGCCTCATTGCATAGCATCATCCACTCCAGTTGCCCTGCCCTGGAGTGCTTGGTGCTTGTTTTCACAGTTAGAATCGGTTGTCTCCAAATAAAGTCGCCTAACCTTGTAAGATTTGGAATTTGTTTTGACGGAAGGCAGCTCATCATCCAAGATGCCCCTTCACTTCAAAGGTTTATCCTTGATTCTAGTTATTCACCATTGCAAATAAATGTCCTCTCTACGCCTAAACTGGAGACCTTGGGTGTAATACATGATCTCTGTGCTCATTTCAATATGCTGTTTGGCTCCACAGTTCTTCAGGTACTTTACATTATCATCTACACTTGTAACCATAAGCTGCATTTTAAATTTCTACGCATAATTTATATGTCATCTTGGAGTACACATTTTGTACTAATATTATGTTCTATGCTCAATGAAGAGTTTCTCCATGGATGGCCTATCAATGGTGTTGGATTCTGTCAAGATCTTATATATCCAAATGAATAGTTTTGATCTGAACAAGATTATTGGCTTGCTGCAATGCTTTCCATGTCTGGAGAAGTTGTATATAAAGGTGATAATTTCACGCACATTGGAACCCCGCATATAGTGTACTAGAATTAACCATTCAGTTGTTGCTCTTTCGACACTCTTTTATTAGACCTTAACTGTTTTCAATCTTCATGTCTATTTAGGCAACAGGACGGGGTAAGAAAGTTATTACAAATCGGTGGATTCGTAAGCATCGGGATTTTCTCACTTCCCATGAGATTCGATTGAAGACAATAACGCTAGAACGATATGTAGCCAACCGTGCAAACACTAGATTTGTCACATTGTTCCTGCTGAATGCGAGGTTACTATCGTCCATCAGGCTTATGTTTATCAGCGGCATGGTTTTGACGGATGGGTATGTGGAAGAGCAAAAAAAGGAGTTTCAGGTGGGCAAAAGAGCTTTTGAACGTGTCGGGCTTCTATTTACATCATATTGTGGTCACAATCCAGTAAATTTTACGACCCAAGATGTTCATTCTATGGACCTGACCGATCCATTTGATCGTGATCGCCAAAACAAAGTCTTTGGAGTTAGATGTTGTTTCCCTTTACAACCTGGTTTTTTTTGTAAACCTGATGAACAATTAACCCTCGTGCTTTTGTACAGTTTGTAAGCTGGAGTTAGATGTTCTTGCCCTTTTCAACTCGGTTGTGACTGTCATATTTTCTTTGAAGCAAGGAAAATGGCTTGCCAGTCGTTTAATTTAGAGTGAAATATTGTAACAACTAACAAATCCCAACCAAGGGAAATAACATCATTCTCGCCGGCTGCTTGAGCTCTTACAGAAGCCAAGTGATTAGCCCCCACCAGCACCCACAAACTTATTTCCAACTAGCACATCAAATGGGCTGTAAATTTTCATAGGAAGTGCTGCATGACCGTGACAGATTTGGATTCTAACATTTGGGACCCGTGAGGAAATAGCCTATCCAAGGTGGTGTTGACTTACTAGCCAGTCAACAAACAATTCTGCCTACCAGCCATTGGATTGACATCCAACATCTGTCGTGTATCTTCTATCTCTTGTCTTCTTCTTCTTCCTCCAGCCACCCAAACCAAACCACCCCGTCGGCTCCGCCTGCTCCCGCCTCCCATGGCTGGCTGCGCCTCCGCCGCCCTACGGTGCGTACCCTCCAACGTTGGCCACACCGTCCCTCTATTCCCCCACATGTCCTATTATTCTCCGGCGACGTCAGCCCCAACACGCACTCCTTTTGAACCAGTCAACCTCAGATTCCCCTCCGCTGCGATCGGATCGGGCGCATCTTCCACGGCTCCTGTTCGTTTTGTCCGAGGCCTCGCTGTCATCCACCGCCTTGCGGCCTTGGTTCGCTCGTCGTGCGTGGTGCGCCGCCCTCTTGCGTTGTCAACGTCGTCAACAACTGAGAGGAACAAGGGATGACTGTACGTGGAGAGGATGACAGTAGGGACCCACCAGCGTCATCGCAGTACACAAGCAAGTGCATCTATATTACAAGCCCAAAAATATGGTTCCTCCTAATGGTTGGACATCTGGGGCTCACGCAGTCACGCCATTGTCAACGTAGTCAATAAACGAGAGAATTACACTACGACGGTGACACGTGGACCCAAAGAGGTCGCATGTTTTTTTTAGGAACAAGCGGTTGTTATTTATACTAGTTATAGCGACGGATCGTGGTAACAACGGGCTGTGCGGGGGCTATGGCCCATCTAGCCAGGGTTTTATTTATGTTTACCACATCATGAGCCCAGTTGTGTTTTTTTCTTGCTGAAAATGGCTAGCCTAGTTCTATTTTTTAAGAAATACCCAAACGAGGCCTACTTGCTTTATCAGCCCTGCTGGGCTGCAAATCTTTCAAGACGAGGAGACTTTCATTCGGTTTGCCAAGAAATGGGTTGTACATTTTTAAAACACATCAAACCGGGAATTAGTTTCAATTTTTTTTCATTACAAGATTTTAAATTCCATTGATTTTTGTGCGTGGACAATTATTTGGATTTTATATTTATATAAATTATTTTTCAAAACAGTTTGAATGTGAATCGATATTTCGGGATTAAAAACAGTTGACCGCACCGAAATATGCAAAAAAATCGTATACTTTTTAACCGTGGCCACAATATGGGGTGTAATGCAAACAACAAGAAGATGGGATCCAAAAAAATTCTTAAGAATTAGCAAATGGGTTGTACATTATTAGAAATAATGCACACGAGAGTAGTGACTATTGGATGTCCATCCAACGGCTGTCGTGCTTCTTCAATCTCTGCTTTTCCTGCTCCCGCCCCTCAAACAAGCGCCGGCGGGACTGCTTGTTCCCTCCTCCCGCGGCCGGCTATGATGCCGCGCAGGCCTCACCGCCCCATCGTACTCTCATCGCTGGCCTAGCCATCCCTCACTCACCCACACCTGCAATTATTCTCCGCGGACGACAGACGAACCAGTAAACCCTCGTACTCCTCCGCATGGGAAACAACTGCTGAGTCTTCCCTGGCTCCGTGCCGTTCCCTTCCTAGGCCTCGCCGTCGTCCACCGCCCTGGTGCTCTCGTCGCGGTCTGGTCAACGTGGTCAATGAACGACATCCATCGGAGGTGGACTGTACGTGGAGAGGCTGACAGCTGGGTTCACGGCCGCACGCAAGGAAATGCCTCCTTATTACGCGCAAAATAATGATTCCTCCACCTGACAGCTAGGACCCACGGGAAGGGCTTCTGTATTTCGTGAAAAAAATGTTCCCCGCGCTAATAGGTCGGACCCACCAGCTATATCTTCGCACGCAAGGAAGTGCCTCCTTATGACGCACAAAAAATGAATACCCCCTACTAGCTGGGACCCACCGTAGTGGGTGGCTGACTTGTGGGCCTACTAAGTTGGCGGGACAGAGGGCTTTGTCAACTTAGTCAATATGAACGATTCTAGCTCCAGTGACCGTACGATTTCCATCCAACGGCCATAGTGCTTCTTCAACCTCTGGTCTTCTTGCTCCAGCCGCCCAAAGCAGCGCCGGTCGTGCTGCCTGCTCCTGCCTCCCGAGGCCGGCTGTGCTGCCGCGGAGGCCTCACCGCCCCCATACTACTCCCACCACTGGCCAGGCCATCCCTCCACCCACCCACACCCCCTGTTATTCTACGGCGACGACAGCCTCACACCGCAACCGAACCAGTGAACCCTCGCACTCCTCTCCATGTGGGCATCCACTGCCGCGTCTTCCCTGGCTCTGCGTCGTCCCCTTCCTAGGCCTCGTCGTCATCCACCGCCTTGGTGCTCTCGGCGCGGCGTGGTCAATGTGGTCAACGACCGACTTCCACGGCCGCAGCTGGGTCCACGGCCATAGCCCAGATTTTTGTGATTTCCCAAGTAAGTCGCTTTGTCAGGCCTGTTGAGCTACAAATCTTTCAAGACGAGGAGAGCTTCATTCGGCTGGGCGAGAAAATGGCCTATCAGTAATGTGAAATGGGTTGTACATTTTTAAAACACATCAAACCGGCAATTAGTTTCAAATTTCTTTTTTTCATTTCGAGATTTTAAATTGCATTGATTTTTATGCGTGGAAAATTTGTTAGATTTTATATTAATATACATTTATTTTTAAAATCAGTTTGAATGTGACTCGAAATTTCGGGATTAAAAACAGTTCGGACCACACCGAAATATGCAAAATTTCGTATAATTTTTTAACCGTGGCCACAATATGGGCTGTAATGCTAACAAAAAGAATATGGGCTCCAAAAAAACCTTAAGAATTAGCAAATGGGTTGTAAATTATTAGAAATGACTAGTACATATGCCCGTGCGTTGCAATGGGCAAAACAAATTGTAAAACCCGCTACCCCTGCCACTGAGCGACACTTCTTATATCCAACTCTACAAATTAAAAAATATGGTTAGCCGCATCTCTAGTAACATTGTGAAAGTAGTATTAATTTCACCGTATCTACCAGAGTTTCAGTAAAAAGAAATATACAAATAGCTAGATTCAACAATGGAGGGAAAACTTGTCAAACTTGTGTTACTTTTGCTTGCTTTTAGCAACTCAATGTTACTTGTTTGAGGGTAGATGATTTAGAACAGTACAGCTCCGAATATAAAGGAGAAGTTTGATTCAAGTATAAAGGAAACTTTTGTTGAACTTGGAAAACCTGTATCTTTTAATTCCTTTCAGCAAACTGGAATAGACATGAGCACCGATCTGACGAGGACCAATCTGCTCGTCGAAGCCATCAAGTGGGCCTTCGAGGTGGGCATCCGCGAAATACCTTGTCTAGGAGCGGTTTTAGCGCGGCCTTGGGGATCCTCTTCCGGATGGAGAGGGGAAGCCCAAGGTATTTGGTTGGGAAACTCACGACCTGGCATAGGAAGATGGCCGCGACAGTCGACAAGTGCGCGTCTAGACGGGAAAGTTATGGAAGGAGATCCATCATTTTGCAATGAAAACAACATATAAAACTCTGGACAATTTCGAAATCAGGCCAAGCGTCTTAATACATATGCAAAAAAATTCATTATTAGCCCACCATTGATTAGAAGATTTAGCTTGTATGAATCGCTATTGGTTTGATACGAATAGAAGCAATCCAGGATGGCACGCACCACCGACAGGTCCCCCAGAGTCGGCGCCAAGAAGAGTACGACATCGTTAGCATGGAAGGCGACGCAGTGCTTGATGTTGCGGCAGGGAAGGGGGGAAAGCATGTTGGCTTCGTTCGCCTTCCGGAGCATGGCGCTCAACACTTCAATGACCAGGAGGAAGAGCATTGGGGAGAGGGCATCCCCCTGGTGCAACCCACAGTGATGGCTGCTACGTCTAGAGCTTGCGTTGGTTTTCCCCGAAGAGGAGAGGATGATGCAGCAAAGTAGCGTAAGTATTTCCCTCAGTTTTTTAGAACCAAGGTATCAATCCAGTAGGAGGCCACGCAGAAGTCCCTCGTAACTGCACAAAATGATACCTACTCGCAACCAACGCGATTAGGGGTTGTCAATCCCTTCACGGTCACTTACGAGAGTGAGATCTGATAGAGATGATAGACAATATTTTTGGTATTTTTTGGTATAGACATGCAAAGTGAAAAGTAAAAAGGCAAAGTAAAAACAAAGCAAGTATTAAAATGATGGAGATTGATATGATGAGAATAGACCCGGGGGCCATATGTTTCACTAGTGGCTTCTCTAAAGAGCATAAGTATTTTACAGTGGGTGAACAAATTACTGTTGAGCAATTCATAGAATTGAGCATAGTTATGAGTATATCTAGGTATGATCATGTATATAGGCATCACATCCGTGAAAAGTAGACCGAAACAATTCTGCATCTACTACTATTACTCCACTCATCGACCGCTATCCAGCATGCATATAGAGTATTAAGTTAAAAACAGAGTAACGCCTTAAGCAAGATGACATGATGTAGAGGAATAAATTCATGCAATATGATAAATACCCCATCTTGTTATCCTCGATGGCAACAATACAATACGTGCCTTGCAACCCTTTCTGCCACTGGGTAAGGACACCGCAAGATTGAACCCAAAGCTATGCACTTCTCCCATTGCAAGAACTACCAATCTAGTTGGCCAAACCAAACGGATAATTCGAAGAGACTTGCAAAGATAACCAATCATACATAAAAGAATTCAGAGAAGATTCAAATATTATTCATAGATAAGCGGGATCATAAACCGACAATTCATCGATCTCAACAAACACACCGCAAAAAGAAGATTACATCGAATAGATCTCCACGAGAGAGGGGGAGAACATTGTATTGAGATCCAAAAAGAGAGAAGAAGCCATCTAGCTACTAGCTATGGACCTGAAGGTCTGAAGTAAACTACTCACACTTCATCGGAGGGGCTACGGTGTTGATGTAGAAGCCCTTCGTGGTGGATGCCCCCTCCGGCGGAGCTCCGGAACAGGCCCCAAGATGGGATCTCGTGGATACAGGAAGTTGCGGCGGTGGAATTAGGTTTTTGGCTCCTGTTCTGATCGTTTGGGAGTACGTAGGTGTATATAGGAGGAAGGAGTACGTCGATGGAGCAACAGGGGCCCCATGAGTGTAACGCCCTCGATTCAATCGTACACTAATCATAAACGCAAATGTGTACGATCAAGATCAAGGAATCACGGGAAGATATCACAACACAACTCTAGACACAAATTAAAATAAATCAAGCTTTATATTACAAGCCAGGGGCCTCGAGGGCTCGAATACATCAGCTCGAATACAAACGAGTCAGCGGAAGCAACAATATCTGAGTACAGACATAAGTTAAACAAGTTTGCCTTAAGAAGGCTAGCACAAAAGCAACATCGACCGAAAAGGCAAGGCCTCCTGCCTGGGAGCCTCCTAACTACTCCTGGTCATCCGCGGTCTCTGCCACGTGGTAGTAGGCACCCTCGGGGTAGTATCAGTCGTCAAAGGTGTCATCTGGCTCCTGGACTCCGTCATCTGGTTGCGTCATCCGAGAAGAATGGAAAAGGGGAAAAGAGGGAGCAAAGCAACCGTGAGTACTCATCCAAAGTACTCGCAAGCAAGGATCTACACTACAGATGCAACATTATCAAAGGAAGGTTGTATATGTGGACTGGGCTGCAGAAATGCCAGAATAGAGAGAAGGCCTAGTCCTATCGAAGACTAGCATCTGTTGGAAACCACCATCTTGCAGCATCCGGAGGGAGTAGAGTAGCATAAAATAAAGTAGTAGAAGTGCTATCAACCTCGGCCAGAGATCCTTTCTCGACTCCCTACGAGAAAGGCATCACAGAGCCATACTATCCAGTTATCATCACAATCCAATTCTCATCGCAATCCATTGCTCATATCCATGTCTCATCTCAAGTATCCAGTTCTAGTTGTATCGATCGGGATACAACTCCAAGTGTCCGCTTCAGAGGACAGGCTATCGATAGATGTTTTCTTCCCTGCAGGGTGCACCAACTTACCCACCACGCCGATTAACTCCGGCGGACACACTTTCTGGGTCATGCCCGCCCTCGCCAAACAATACTCCGCAACCCGACCTAGGCTTAATAGAGAGGCCAGCACGCGGACAAAACCTATGCCCCGGGGGTCATGGGCCATCTCCCCGAACTCCCCGCACGCTGCGAACGCGCGGTGAGCAGACCTAGCTATCTCCTTCAACAAGGCAGCGCTTACGCAGTCCAACTGGCGCTACGCCACTCGACCGCGACATCTATTAAGCTTCGGCTGATGCATACGACGCAAAACGCCCATACTATGCCCACGTGATGGTTAATGCTATCAGGCCAGAGGCCCTCAGATCAAATATCCAAATCGTAGTGGATTAGGAACGCGCGGTAACAAGCAGAGACTCACGAAGGATGTGACCCCCTTGCCCCGTCTCGAGGACTTGCGGCAAGGGCCAGGAATGCCCGGCTATGCCTCGTATTTATCTCGCGGGAACCCTCCAGGTCAACCCGTCTCCACATCACTCGCAATTAAGCTCGCGCGGGTACCCCTCAGGGTCGACTCGTCTTTCCAAGTAACAGTGGTAAAGTCCAAGTATCCGTGTGTCCAAACATCAAGGGGAAAACCCGAGGAATCACCCCTGATGAATTCCACTAGATGTAATCATCAAGGTGAACATAAGAGGGATCACCCCCGAGGTTCACACTTGAGGGGTTGCACGACAGAGTCGTATCGAAAGTGGTTAGGGAGGAAATCACCCTCGATGACCACGACCGAATGACTACACTACAGGGTTAACATCAGAAGTGCTGAAGAGGTTCACCCTCGGCACTCGATAGTAACCCAGTATTTTCGAGCAACTAAGGGGAAGTGATGTCCGGTGTCGGGGCCTGGTCTTCGATCACGTAGATCGAGTCGTCGATGATGTAGCGGGGGCAACAAGGACAAGTGGGGGTCACTGATGGATCACTAACCAACCTATACTAAGCAGTTTAGGATAAGTAGGTAAGGTACAACAGCAGATACAAAAGCAGGCTATGCATCAGAATAGGAGCAAACAATAACAGTAGCAAAATCTAATGCAAGCATGAGAGAATGGAATGGGCGATATCGGGATGATCAAAGGGGGGGCTTGCCTGGTTGCTCTGGCAAGGAGGGGTCGTCGTCGACGTAGTCGATCACAGGGGTGGCATCGGTCTCGGGGTCTACTGGAGAGAAGAGGGGGAAGAAACAGTAACTATAAAGCAGGCATAGCATCACCAAGCATAACATGGCAATAAGTTGTGCCGGGTGTGACCTAGCGTAAGGCTACACGATATAGGAGAAGGGGAAAATCAACCGGGAATGTTTTCCTGCCCTGACTGTGTCGATGTGATGACCGGAGGGGATGTCCCATGTTCAGCATGCTAGGGGCATGTGACAGATGAACGGACCGCGTATTCGGATTCGTCTCATTTTTCTGGGCGTTTTTCATATATAAACTTTTACGATCCGAGCTACGGTTTAAAAGTTACGGATTTTCAAAGTTTAAACCAATTTCTAAATTATTTTAAAAGCAGAAAAGGTTTACTGCATGAGCAGTGACGTCAAGATGGACGCCAAGATCGCGTCACTCTCATCGACCAATCAAACCGGCAGTGGGACCCACTGTCGGCCTCTCTCTCTAACAGAGGCTTAACTAAACTAACGAGGTTAGTTTGGGGCGTGGGCCCCAAAGAGCGATGACTAGTTAGTACTAACTAACTAACTAATTTAACTAACGCTTTAATTAATCGTTTTTATTTAGAAACACGTTTATTTAACAAAATATGCGATGGGGCCCGCGTGTCAGAGACACTGTGTGCCCAGTCAGCACAGTTGACCATGGTCAACGTGGTCAACTGGGGCCAGGGGGCCCACGGGCAGTGACCCAGAGGCGGGCCCCAGGTGTGCCATGTCGGCGGCATCGGGGTTTCGCCGCTGGCGACCAAAACAGTGGCGGGGCTCGCCGGACTCCACCGGGAATCGCGCAGAGGGGGTCATTTGGCCCGGGACTTGGCGCGTTCGAACGAGGAGACGAAGCCGCGCCGCATGGTGTGGCCGGTTGGACGCGGGGGTGACCGGAACTGCGTCAGCGACGAGTGGAGGCGGCGGTGGGGTTCGGGACCTCGTCGGGATCGGCGTTGCAGTGCGTGTTTTGGCGAACGAATGAGCTGGGCGAGGTCTACGGCGCTCCAGGAGCTCGTCGGAGCTACTAGCTCGAGCGGAGGAGCTCGGTGGCGAGCCCTACGACGGCAATGGCGGACGGTGGAGCTCGGCTTGCGGGCGAGCTAGCTGCGGTGGAGGCGGAGACGCGCGAGGAGAGGGAAAAGGGGGCCGGAGCTCACCAAGCGGCTCACGGTGGCCTGTGGTCAGTTTAGTAGCAGCAGAGCTCGACGCAGACGGGCGCGGTGGTGGTCGACGGGAGGCGACCTCGGCCGAAGACGGGGCCTCTCGGCTCCTGCTTTTGGGCGATAGGATGAGGCCGAGGCTGAGCAGCTCTCGAACGCCTGGCGCAGCCCGGGTGGCGCCGAGCGCTGAGACGATGGCGGCGGCGGCAGAGGGGTTCGGTGAAGCGGGGATCTGATGAGGGAAGGCCGAGAGGGAGAGGGAAGGGACGGAGAGGCGGGAGTGGCGGTAGGTGAGGGGAGGACTCGGGCGTCCGGGGTGTGGAGGCCTTATCCTCCGCGGGGGGGGGGGGCCGTCGGCGAGGTGGTTCGTGGCGACCAGCCTCTATGCGACGCCAAGACCGGGGAACAAGGGGGAGACGACCAGGCGGTGAGCTGGGCCTGGCAGTGGGCCTGCCTCTGTGCCTTAGGCCCAAAGGTGGGGGGTTCCTTATCCTTCTTCTTTATTTTTTTGCATTTCTATTTCTTTTCTCTTTTTACAGATTGCTTTGCAAATTTTTGGAGCTGCCAAAAGGATTCTGTAAAAATGTGGGACTTGGCCACATAATTACAATGCAATGTTTGACACAGCCACAAAAAGTTTGGAAGAAGTTTGAATTAGATGGAATTTGCAAAAAGATGGAAAAGCAATTAATTTGCTGAGTGGCACTGTTTTAATTTGCTATAGTCCATCTTAGCTTGGAGGTGATGTTGTTTTCCTTAACGATCATTTGTTATGGAATTTTTACTAAATGATGGACTATTTTGCAACAACTTTTGTGCAACTTCAAAAATCACTTGCAAATTGAATTTGATTCCAAAGTGGAATTTCAAATGAGATTTGAATTAAAGGTGATTAAGCACTGCTTGAAAAATGATTAGCTTAATCACAAAGGTTATCAGAGCATGACCACAGGGGTGTTACAAATCTCCTCCACTACAAGAAATCTCGTCCCAGATTTAAGAGGTGGAGTAAGGGAAAGACTCGGAAGGAAGGAGCTCAACACAAGATAGGTACGTGGGGACTATGTGAGTGAACGTGGCATAGAGGCATCTCTCGAGTTAAAATTCAAGAAAGTCATCGAGAGCAAGGTGAGATGCAATAAGAAGCTTCAACCTGGTAGACAATCGTTTATTGCCTGAAACAAGGGGGGTGAAAGAGGTTCAGAGCAATGGTATTAAGTATCATGTCTGATACCAGAATAGATCGCCTCTCGGAAGGCGGCTCGGGATTTTCATATGAAGCCAAGTGTGAGAAATAACCTTAGAAACAAGGGTGTACAGGAGAGCCAGGTTTCAATCATGTGGAACTGTGGGTTATGGGCCCACCATATGGGTTAAAAGTAGAAAGAGCGGTGACATGTTACACGGTTATGATAGCAAGCTTTGTCGGAGGATAGTGTCAGTTATGTTGGCAACCACGTTGGTACCAAGGGCGAGGGAACGAAGAGAACCATATTCCTGCTCGTTGAACGAGGCGGACCAATCGGCAAGGTTCACGTCCATCGGTGGTTACCGGAATGTCATCAACAATAGTAACAGGGTCTCACTGACAAGGTTGTACATCGGGGCGTTTTATAAGCAGTGAATTATTTCTGCTTATATCATATACTAGATCACAAGAAGGTTAAACAAACCAATGGAAAGGAAAATGTGGTTATTAGATTAATCAGAACATTGGAAAGGAAAATGTGATTACACACAAGAATTGGGAGTATATCCTTCCCAAGGGGAAGCGGAGCAGGATATACATGATATGATAGCAAGTTAAAAAGCATGTAGATAAAGAGGGCGAGGGGATAATCATGGTATTACCCATACAACGGTGTTTGGATAATAGATTAAGAACAATTAGCATTGCGCTCCCAATGTTCTTGTTGATGATCAGAGTACCACACACATGCTTCGGGATAGTGTTGGCATGGTCATCAGGGAAAGGTCAGACTTCGGGTACACAAAGGATCCATCGGAACAACTTATAAAATCAGTCATACAATTCCAGCAAGAAAAAGATGATTTTGTGGCTGGCGGGCTCGGGAACAATTCATCGAGGGGGGCAAGGATGGCATTTCTCATCATGAATTAGATTGATATCCTGGAACAGCTCAGAATGTTGGTGATGATCATGACACATTTGTCGAGAGATTTCAAAAAGATGTAATCGATCGGCGATGACATCAAGTCAAAGGAATGATGAAGCGAAAGGTTATTGGAACCATGGGTACAACACAAACTCAAAATCAATCTTGCTATTCAAGGGGAAAAGATCTGATGAGGAAGATCGATGTAAGCTTAGCTCATCGTCGAAAATTGTGCTCGGGAAAGAAGGACCAGGTAGCACAGTTAAAATTTATCACGATAATGATATAGACGATCAGGCTAGGAATGACTTGAAGGATTATTGAACTTGTAAGCAACAAAAATTACTTAGAGATGTTGAATCGGAGTGCAGGATCGATCTCTTATCGATGTTCTCGAGTGACCAACCACTTAGAACCCGGGGATATTGGAATTGGTGATCAATAGTAATTCGATGAAGAACTCATAAGAAGTTATGTAGTTCCTGTGATATTCCCGAGATACCAAGGGGTAACACTCGAGGCTAAATCAGAATAGAGGTTGGGCAGGCATATTGGTTTGCAGAAGACAAGTGCTTTAGCTTCTCCACGAAATGGGATCAAAGAAGAAGAATCATGGTCGGAACCACGGTTGCAAAGGATCAAATCCCAGATATAAGATGATCTTATAGCATGGGGTCAATTAATTTTAAGAGAAGCTTCCATGATAAGATCTACATGGTTTCCATGGGCATGAACACAAAGTTCAAGGCCGACTCCCACTTCTCCAATGCATAACCTTTCATTCACTTCTCGCGTTCAATGAAGTTGTAGTGTTGAAATGTTATCTGGCAAGACACCAGAAGAGTATGACTCGTGAAAACTTTCGGGTCCATACGGTTTAGGGAAGGCATAGGTTCAACCCATCGGGGCATCTTAGGAACATATACCACAAGCTTCAGGAGTAATTAACACAAGCTCGAAAACAGAGCATGGTTGAAAAAAGGAGAGGATACCAGCAAGGGGTCTAGCGGTCCACAACGAAGCTGCTGTGAGTTCGGTACTCAACCAGATGAAGAAGGGGATGCAAAGGCATCGACTTAAAGAAACGTCTGAATGATTCGATGCTTGGGTGCAAAGGAATTATGATTTCAAGACGAAGGATCAGAAGCAGAGGTTCTGATCAAAAGATGAGTAAATTGAATAGACTTAGAGGTGCACCCGATCAAATCTGGATTGGGCAAGAACCAGATCATATCTGAAAGGATGTCTTAGCCGGAAAGAAAATTTCCAAGGATTAATTGATGATTGCGAGTATTCGCACATATTGCTAGACATATGGAATTAACCATAATGCAGGCAAGCAAGACTTTCCAAAGCAATAGATTGCATAGGGTTCTCGAAAGAACGATTAGCATTATTTGAGAAGCACATTAACAACTGGGGCTGGACGGATCCCCGGTAAATGTGAGGAATTATCCGCAGTGCGAAAGAAGCTGCAAGGTATTAGGCTTAGAGAATTCTCGGAATGTCAGATAATATTTCGATATGTCGGATGGAACTCGAGAGTAACTGAAATGAATAAATGAACGATGAGTGTAAGTAGTTATCCATCGGAGTTTAAAGGTGGTCAGGAACTGCAAAGCAGTGGGCATAGGGTCTCAGGACTCATCGAGGAGTATCTTTAGAGTCTTCTGATGAAATCGCCAATCATCTGTGGTGAAGGGGCTCTCCGGGATGAAGTGGGTACGAGAGCCTAATGTCAGAGTTAGTAAAATGTTTAACCCGAATAGACGAGAGATCAGAATCCCAGAGTAAGGAAGGGGAATAAAAGATCCTAATACCACCCAATTGGCGACGTGGGCCCGTAAGCCACACAGCCATGTTAGTAAATGTTTTTATGTGACTAGACTCAACTTCGGCCAAGGAGTTGGAAAGGGGGCTACCTACAAGCAGTCAGCTCTGATACCAACTTGTGACGCCCTCGATTCAATCGTACACTAATCATACACGCAAATGTGTACGATCAAGATCAAGGACTCACGGGAAGATATCACAACGCAACTCTAGACACAAATTAAAATAAATCAAGCTTTATATTACAAGCCAGGGGCCTCGAGGGCTCGAATACATCAGCTCGAATACAAACGAGTCAGTGGAAGCAACAATATCTGAGTACAGACATAAGTTAAACAAGTTTGCCTTAAGAAGGCTAGCACAAAAGCAACATCGACCGAAAAGGCAAGGCCTCCTGCCTGGGAGCCTCCTAACTACTCCTGGTCATCCGCGGTCTCTGCCACGTGGTAGTAGGCACCCTCGGGGTAGTAGCAGTCGTCAAAGGTGTCATCTGGCTCCTGGACTCCGTCATCTGGTTGCGTCATCCGAGAAGAATGGAAAAGGGGAAAAGAGGGAGCAAAGCAACCGTGAGTACTCATCCAAAGTACTCGCAAGCAAGGATCTACACTACGGATGCAACATTATCAAAGGAAGGCAGATATGTGGACTGGGCTGCGAAATGCCGAATAGAGAGAAGGCCTAGTCCTATCGAAGACTAGCATCTGTTGGAAACCACCATCTTGCAAAGATCCGGAGGGAGTAGAGTAGCATAAAATAAAGTAGTAGAAGTGCTATCAACCTCGGCGAGATCCTTTCTCGACTCCCTGCGAGAAAGGCATCCCGAGCCATACTATCCAGTTATCATCACAATCCAATTCTCATCGCAAGCCATTGCTCATATCCATGTCTCATCTCAAGTATCCAGTTCTAGTTGTATCGATCGCGATACAACTCCAAGTGTCCGTTATCAGTAGGACAGGCTATCGATAGATGTTTTCTTCCTGCAGGTGCACCAACTTACCCACCACGCTCGATTAACTCCGGCCGGACACACTTTCCTGGGTCATGCCCGGCCTCGGCCAAACAATACGCCGCAACCCGACCTAGGCTTAATAGAGAGGCCAGCACGCCGGACTAAACCTATGCCCCAGGGTCATGGGCCATCTCCCGGAACTCCTCGACGTTGCGAACGCGGCCGGTGAGCAGACCTAGCTACCTCCTTCAACAAGGCAGGCGCTTACGCAGTCCAACCCGGCGCGCGCCACTCAGTCGCTGACATCTATTAAGCTTCGGCTGATGCATACGACGCAAAACGCCCATACTATGCCCATGTGATGGTTAGTGCTATCAGGCCAGAGGCCCCTCGGATCAAATATCCAAATCATAGTGGATTAGGAACGCGCGGTAACAAGCAGAGACTCACGAAGGATGTGACCCCGTTGCCCCGTCTTGAGGACTTGCGGCAAGGGCTAGGAATGCCCCGCCACGCCTCGTATTTATCTCGCGGGAACCCTCCAGGTCAACCCGTCTCCACACTCGCAATTAAGCTCGCGCGGGTACCCCTCAGGGTCGACCCCTCTTTCCAAGTAACAGTGGTAAAGTCCAAGTATCCGTGTGTCCAAACATCAAGGGGAAAACCCGAGGAATCACCCCCGATGAATTCCACTAGATGTAATCATCAAGGTGAACGTAAGAGGGATCACCCCCGAGGTTCACACTTGAGGGGTTGCACGACAGAGTCGTATCGACAGTGGTTAGGGAGGAAAAGGTTCACCCTCGGTACTCGATAGTAACCCAGTAGTGACGAGCAACTAAGGGGAAGTGATGTGCGATGTCGGGGCCTGGTCTTCGATCACGTAGATCGAGTCGTCGATGATGTAGCAGGGGCAACAAGGACAAGTGGGGGTCACTGATGGATCACTAACCAACCTATACTAAGCAGTTTAGGATAAGTAGGTAAGGTACAACAGCAGATACAAAAGCAGGCTATGCATCAGAATAGGAGCAAACAATAACAGTAGCAAAATTAATGCAAGCATGAGAGAATGGAATGGGCGATATCGGGATGTTCAAAGGGGGGGCGTGCCTGGTTGCTCTGGCAAGGAGGGGTCATCGTCGACATAGTCGATCACAGGGGCGGCATCGGTCTCGGGGTCTACCAGAGAGAAGAGGGGGAAGAAACAGTAAGTATAAAGCAGGCATAGCATCACAAAGCATAACATGGCAATAAGTTGTGCCGGGTGTGACCTAACGTAAGGCTACACGATATAGGAGAAGGGGAAAATCAACCGGGAATGTTTTCCCGGTTCCGGACCTGTGTCAGACAGATGACCGGAGGGGGGATGTCCCATGTTCAGCATGCTAGGGGCATGTGACAGATGAACGGAACGCGTATTCGGATTCGTCTCGTTTTTCTGGGCGTTTTTCATATATAAACTTTTATGATCCGAGCTACGGTTTAAAAGTTACGGATTTTCAAAGTTTAAACCAATTTCTGAATTATTTTAAAAGCAGAAAAGGTTTCTCGCGTCGATGTGACGTCGACATCAAGCGTCAGCTCTCTCGACGAGTCAAACCGGCAGTGGGACCCACTGTCGGCCTCTCTGTCTAACAGAGGCTTAACTAAACTAACAGGGTTAGTTAGGGGGCGTGGGCCCCAGCAGTCAGTGACTAGTTAGTACTAACTAACTAACTAATTTAACTAACGTTTTAATTAATCGTTTTTATTTAGAAAAACATTTATTTAACAAAATATGCGATGGCGCCCGTGTGTCAGAGACACTGTGTGCCCAGTCAGCACAGTTGACCACGGTCAACGTGGTCAACTGGGGCCAGGGGGCCCACGGGCAGTGACCCAGAGGCGGGCCCCAGGTGTGCCACGTCGGCGGCGTCGGGGTTTCGCCGCCGGCGACCAAAACAGTGGCGGGGCTCGCCGGACTTCGCAGGGAATCGCGCACAGGGGGTCATTTGGCCCGGGACTTGGCACGTTCGAACGAGGAGACGAAGCTGCGCCGCATGGTGTGCCCGGTTGGACGCGGGGGTGACCGGAACTGCGTTGGCGACGAGTGGAGGCGGCAGTGGGGTTCGGGAGCTCGTCGGGATCGGTGTTGCAGTGTGTGTTTTGGCGAACGAAGGAGCTGGGCGAGGTCTACGGCGCTCCAGGAGCTCGTCGGAGCTACTAGCTCGAGCGGAGGAGCTCGGTGGCGAGCCCTACGACGGCAATGGCGGACGGCGGAGCTCGGCTTGCGGGCGAGCTAGCTGCATTGGAGGCGGAGACGCGCGAGGAGAGGGAAAAGGGGGCCGGAGCTCACCGAGCGGCTTACGGTGGCCTGTGGTCAGTTTAGTAGCAGCAGGGCTCGACGCAGACGGGGGCAAGCCGAAGACGCGGGGCTTCTCCGGCTCCTGCTGTTGGGCGATAGGACGAGGCCGATGCCCGAGCAGCTACTGAACGCCCTGGCGCAGCCCGGGGTGGCGCCGGAGCGCGCGGACGACGGCAGCCGGCGACAGGAGGGGTTCGGTGAGGCGGGGGATCTGATGAGGGAAGGCCGAGAGGGAGAGGAAGGGACGGAGAGCGGGAGTGGCGGTAGGTGAGGGGAGGACTCGAGGCGTCCGGGGTGTGGAGGCCTTATCCTCCCGCGGGGGGGTCGTCGTCGGCGAGGTGGTTCGGCGGTGACCAGCCTCCTGTAGCAACGCGCACCGGGGGAATAGTGGGGGAGACGACCGGGGCGGTGAGCTGGGCCTGGCCGACTGGGCCTGTCTCTGTGGCCTTAGGCCCAAAGGCGGGGGTTCCTTATCCTTCTTCTTTATTTTTTGCATTTCTATTTCTTTTCTCTTTCTCTGAGAATGCTTTGCAAATTTTGGAGCTGCCAAAAGGATTACAGTAAAATGTGGGACTTGTCCACATAATTACAATGCAATGTTTGACACAGCCACAAAAAGTTTGGAAGAAGTTTGAATTAGATGGAATTTGCAAAAAGATGGAAAAGCAATTAATTTGCTGAGTGGCACTGTTTTAATTTGCTATAGTCCATCTTAGCTTGGAGGTGATGTTGTTTTCCTTAACAATCATTTGTTATGGAATTTTTACTAAATGATGGACTATTTTGCAACAACTTTTGTGCAATTTCAAAAATCACTTGCAAATTGAATTTGATTCCAAAGTGGAATTTCAAATGAGATTTGAATTAAAGGTGATTAAGCACTGTTTGAAAAAATGATTAGCTTAATCACAGTGGGTACTGTAGCATGACCCTGGGGGTGTTACAACGAGGCAGGGGGCGCGCCCTAGGGGGGGGGCCGCCCCCACCCTCGTGACCGCCTCTGTTGTTCCTTGGCGTAGGGTCCAAGTCTCCTGGATCACGTTCGGTGAGAAAATCATGTTTCCGAAGGTTTCATTCCGTTTGGACTCCGTTTGATATTCTGTTTCTTCGAAACACTGAAATAGGCAAAAAACAGCAATTACAGGCTGGGCCTCCGGTTAATAGGTTAGTCCCAAAATAATATAAAAGTGGAAAATAAAGCCCAATATAGTCCAAAACAATAGATAAAGTAGCATGGAGCACTCAAATATTATAGATACGTTGGAGGCGTATCAGGCATCCCCAAGCTTAATTCCTGCTCGTCCTCGAGTAGGTAAATGATAAAAAAGAGAATTTTTGATGCGGAGTGATACTTTGGCATAATTTCAATGTAAATCTTCTTAATCATGGTATGAATATTCAGATCCGAAAGATTCAAGACAAAAGTTCGTATTGACATAAAAATAATAATACTTCAAGCATACTAACTAAGCAATTATGTCTTCTCAAAATAACATGGCCAAAGAAAGTTATCCATACAAAATCATATAGTCTGGCTATGCTCCATCTTCCCACACAAAATATATAAATCATTCACAACCCCGATGACACGCCAAGCAATTGTTTCATACTTTAACATTTTCAAAACTTTTTCAATCTTCACGCAATACATGAGCGTGAGCCATGGATATAGCACTACATGTGGAATAGAATGGTGGTTATGGAGAAGACAAAAAGGGAGAAGATAGTCTCACATCAACTAGGCGTATCAACGGGCTATGGAGATGCCCATCAATATATATCAATGTGAGTGAGTAGGGATTGCCATGAATGGATGCACTAGAGCTATAAGTATATGAAAGCTCAACAAAAGAAACTAAGTGGGTGTGCATCCAACTCGCTTGCTCATGAAGACCTAGGGCATTTGAGGAAGCCCATCACTGGAATATACAAGCCAAGTTCCATAATGAAATATTCCCACTAGTATATGAAAGTGACAAAATGAGAGACTCTCTATCATGAAGATCATGGTGCTACTTTGAAGCACAAGTGTGGTAAAAGGATAGTAACATTGTACCTTCTCTCTTTTTCTCTCTTTTTTATTTGGGCCTTTTCTCTTTTTTTATGGCCTCCTTTTTTTATTTTTTTATTTTTTGTCCGGAGTCTCATCCCGACTTGTGGGGGAATCATAGTCTCCATCATCCTTTCCTCACTTGGGACAATGCTCTAATAATGATGATCATCACACTTTTATTGACTTACAACTCAACAATTACAGCTCGATTCTTAGAACAAAGTATGACTCTATATGAATGCCTCCGGCGGTGTACCGGGATATGCAATGATTCATGAGTGACATGTATGAAAGAATTATGAAGGGTGGCTTTGCCACAAATACGATGTCAACTACATGATCATGCTAGCAATATGACAATAATGGAGCGTGTCATAATAAACGAATAAAGGAAAGTTGCATGGCAATATATCTCGGAATGGCTATGGAAATGCCATGATAGGTAGGTATGGTGGCTGTTTTGAGGAAGATAAATGGTGGGTGTATGATACCGTGAAAAGTGCGCGGTATTAGAGAGGCTAGCAATGGTGGAAGGATGGGAAAAGTGCGATAATCCATGGACTCAACATTAGTCATAAAGAACTCATATACTTATTGCAAAAATCTAGAAGTTATCAAAGCAAAGTATTATCGCATGCTCCTAGGGGGATAGATTGGTAGGAAAAGACCATCGCTCGTCCCCGACTGCGACTCATAAGGAAGACAATCAATAAATAAATCATGCTCCGAGTTCATCACATAACGGTTCACCATACGTGCATGCTACGGGAATCACAAACTTCAACACAACTATTCTTTAAATTCACAACTACTCAACTAGCATGACTCTAATATCACCATCTTCATCAAGCATCAAACTTTTCTTAGTATTCAACGCACTCAAAAGAAAGTTTCACATATCTTGAATACCAAGTATATTAACATTAAGCAAATTACCATGCTATTAACGACTCTCAAAATAATCTAAGTGAAGCATGAGAGATCAATAGTTTCTTTAAAACAAATCCACCACCGTGCTCTAAAAGATCTAAGTGAAGCACTAGAGCAAAAATTATCACGCTCAAAAGATATAAGTGAAGCACTATGAGCAAAACTATCAAGCTCAAAAGATATAAGTGAAGCACATAGAGTATTCTATCAAATTCCAATTCATGTATGGCTCTCTCAAAAGGTGTTTATAGCAAGGATGATTGTGGTAAACTAACAATCAAATACTCAAATAATACAAGACGCTCCAAGCAAAACACTTATCATGTGGTGAATAAAAATATAGCTCCAAGTAAATTACCGATGGAAGTAGACGAAAGATGGGATGCCTTCCGGGGCATCCCCAAGCTTTGACTTTTTGGTGTCCTTGGATTATCTTGGGGGTGCCTTGGGCAATCCCAAGCTTAGGCTCTTACCACTCCGTGTTCCATAATCCATCAAAAGAATTTACCCAAAACTTGAAAACTTCACAACAGAAAACTCAATAGAAATCTCGTGAGCTCCGTTAGAGAATGAAAACAAAAGACTACTTTAAGATACTGTAATGAACTCATTCTTTATTTATATTGGTGTTAAACCTACTGTATTCCAACTTCTATATGGATTATAAACTATTTTACTAGCCATAGATTCATCAAAATAAGCAAACAACACACGAAAAACAGAATCTGTCAAAAACAGAACAGTCTGTAGTAATCTGTAACTAACGCAAACTTCTAGAACTCAAAACAATCTACAAAAATTAGACGACCTAGACAATTTGTTTATTGATCATTAGCAATTGGAATCAGTATTTTATCACATTCTGGTGATTTTTAATAATTCGGTCACTGAGCGCAAAGTTTCTGGAAATTACAGCAAGATCAAATAACTATCATCCAAGAAGATCCAATAGGGCTAGCTTGGCACAAACACTAATTAAAACATAAAACCACATATAAACAAAGGCTAGATGGATTATTTATTCCTAAACAGAAGCAAAAAGCAAAAAACGAAAAATAAAATTGGGTTGCCTCCCAACAAGCGCTATCGTTTAACGCCCCTAGCTAGGCATAAAAGCAAGGATAGATCTAGGTGGTGCCGTAGTAATAAGATAGATCGGTGAAACTCATTTCATATTCTCTATGTTCGGCAGCAAGTTTTATTTGAGGAAAGCAAAAGTAATCAAATGGGCTAAATTTAATAGGACAAAAGTCCCCAAGATCAATTTTAGGAGGTATAGTTCCTCTTTCGGCCCTTCGTATTGCACAACCAATTCATAATTATAAGCGTTCTTTTGATAGAACTTTGTGAGCCTATACTCAAGAGAGCATCCTAGCTCATTATTTCGAATAGCCAAATCATCATTAAGCTCAGAGATTATATCAATTAAAATATTGGTAGGCACTTTTTTCTAAGATTTTCATTGAAAGCAACATAGTCGATAGATTGAAAACGCATTATTTCTTCTTGATCAAAAAGGATAGATTCTATGGGAGGACGGCCAGCGTCCACCCTATAATGCTAAAGATTTCTTTGGCTTCTTTTATTATAAATCTGAATTCATGAGCCAAAAAGATAGTAGTGGCACGCTTAACAGAGGAGTGTTCAATATTAGAAAATTCTAGGAAAATTCTTTGTATAGAAGGGTGCATATGCATAAATTGCCTTTCAAGTTCAACGATAAGCATGGCAATAGCGTCCGCAAGGCTACTAGTTCTATGAAGAATAGAACCACCCATAGAGGGTAAAGCACCCGCACAAGTAAAGAAATCTTGAATAACTCCTTTTCCAATAATATTACCACTACCGATTCAAAATATTTTTGTATGATAGGTAGGGGATTCTTCAGCAGGAGCTTCAGAATTTTCCATGATATTATTATCGCCCATATCGGCAATAATTTCCCCAATTTCAGACATAACGACAAGCAAGCAAACTAACACACGAGCAAACAAGCGGACGAGGAAAAGGCAACGGGAAAAAGAGGAGAAGATTGGGAAAGAGAGGGCGAATAAAACGGCAAGGGTGAAGTGGGGGAGAGGAAAATGAGAGGCAAATGGCAAATAATGTAATGCGAGAGATAGGGATTGTGATGGGTACTTGGTATGTTGACTTTTGCGTAGACTCCCCGGCAACGGCGCCAGAAATCCTTCTTGCTACTTCTTGAGCTAGCGTTGGTTTTCCCCGAAGAGGAGAGGATGATGCAGCAAAGTAGCGTAAGTATTTCCCTCAGTTTTTAAGAACCAAGGTATCAATCCAGTAGGAGGCCACGCACAAGTCCCTCGTACCTGCACAAAATGATAGCTACTCGCAACCAACGCGATTAGGGGTTGCCAATCCCTTCATGGTCACTTACGAGAGTGAGATCTGATAGAGATGATAGATAATATTTTTGGTATTTTTTGGTATAGAGATGCAAAGTGAAAAGTAAAAAGGCAAAGTAAAAACAAAGCAAGTATTAAAATGATGGAGATTGATATGATGAGAATAGACCCGGGGGCCATAGGTTTCACTAGTGGCTTCTCTCAAGAGCATAAGTATTCTACGGTGGGTGAACAAATTACTGTTGAGCAATTGATAGAATTGAGCATAGTTATGAGTATATCTAGGTATGATCATGTATATAGGCATCACGTCCGTGACAAGTAGACCGAAACGATTCTGCATCTACTACTATTACTCCACTCATCGACCAATATCCAGCATGCATCTAGAGTATTAAGTTAAAAACATAGTAACGCCTTAAGCAAGATGACATGATGTAGAGGAATAAATTCATGCAATATGATAAATACCCCATCTTGTTATCCTCGATGGCAACTGAGGGAGTCCTGGATTAGGGGGTGTCCGGATAGCCGAACTATCACCGTTGGCTGGACTCCTGGACTATGAAGATACAAGATTGAAGACTTCGTCCCGTGTCCGGATGGGACTTTCCTCGGCGTGGAAGGCAAGCTTGGCGACACGGATATGTAGATTTCCTACCATTGTAACCGACTCTGTGTAACCCTAACCCTATTTGGTGTCTATATAAACCAAAGGGTTTTAGTCCGTAGGACGAACAACAATCATACCGTAGGCTAGCTTCTAGGGTTTATCCTCTCTGATCTCGTGGTAGATCTACTCTTGTACTACCCATATCATCAATATCAATCAAGCAGGAGTAGGGTATTACCTCCATCGAGAGGGCCCGAACCTGGGTAAAAACATCGTGTCCCTTGTCTCCTGTTACCATCCGCCTAGACGCACAGTTCGGGACCCCCTACCCGAGATCCACTGGTTTTGACACCGACATTGGTGCTTTCACCGAGAGTTCCTCCGTGTCCGTCACCTATAGGCCCGATGGCTCCTTCAATCATCAAGAACGATGCAGTCCAGGTGAGACTTTTCTCCCGGACAGATCTTCGTATTCGGCGGCTTTGCACTGCGGGCCAATTCGCTAGGCCATCTGGAGCAGATCGAAAGCTACGCCCCTGGCCATCAGGTCAGATTTGGAAGCTTGAACTATACGGTCGATGTCCGCTGAGACTTGATCTTCGACGGATTCAAGCCACAGCCGAGCGTGCCGCACTGTCTCGATGGGTTAGATCTAGCTCTGCCGCCGAACAGTGCCCTGGAGGCCGCACCAGTGCCCGCTCCAACCCTTAATCCGGAGCCAATTTCGCCGATCGACGACGGTTGGTTGGACACCGCCTCGGGGCTGAAATCTCTCGGCGATTGAGCGAACACCATCCCTCGTCCTTTATGGCTCGTGACTCCTGTGTGCCGGACTCCTTTCGGACTCCGAACCTCCAGCGCCTCTACGGTCGAATCCGACCGGGCGCCGATTATGGAGTTCACCGCCACGGACATCTTTCAAAGACTCGCCTTTGGCGATATCCTGAACTCATTAAAGTCTCTCTCTTTCGTCGAGAGCCTGGCGAACTATGGTCGAAGGTAGGGATTCGGACGACGAAGAAATTCAACGCCCACCCACCACCCACTTTGTTGCCACTGTCGATGATTTAACCGACATGCTCGACTTCGACTCCGAAGACATCGACGGTATGGATGACGGTGCCGGAGATCAAGAGCCAGCGCCCACGGGGCACTGGAAGGCCACCTCGTCATATGACATATACATGGTGGACATCCCAAAAGATGGGAATGGCGATGGAACGGCGGAGGATGACCCTCCAAGAAACAACCCAAGCGCCCGATGTCGTGGCGCGCTCTAAATCCCGCCACAAGAAAGCGGCGATTCCGGCACGGAGACAATAATACCCAGACGGTGCGAAGATGACCCCTCAGCGGGACTCAGCGCAGGAGGAGGAGAAGCAAGTCTGCACGACGGTCTGCGAAAGAGAGGTAGGGGCGATAATTATCGCCCTCCTCCGAAGATGAGGCAAGCCTCGACGACGACGAATTCGTCGTGCCAGAGGACCCCGTCGAACAAGAGCGTTTTAAACGCAGGCTCATGGCCACGGCAAGCAGCCTCAAGAAAAAGCAGCAACAGCTTAGAGCTGACCAAGACCTACTAGCTGACAGATGGACTGAAGTCCTTGCAGCCGAAGAGTATGAACTCGAACGCCCCTCCAAAAGCTACCCCAAACGCAGGCCGTTGCCTCGATCGAGAGGGAAGCACCCACGTCACCAAAGACACGACATGGCAGACCGGCCACCCGTGGGTCATGAGAGAAGCCTCTCGGCCCTCCGCTCAAGCCACGCCCCAACGCCAAAAAGTACCAAGGCACGGAAAACGCGCGGACTTGCGAGATATATTGGAGGATAAGGCAAAGCATACAAGATCGATCTACAGATCGGCGTGCGCCTAACGACTCGGATGATTACCATCACGCTGGATACAACAAACCTGGCGGGCGAACACGATGAACAAAGCTCATATGAGCTACGCCGTGATATAGCCCAATCTGAGGCGCCAAGACACCCACTATGCTTCACAGATAAAGTAATGGATCATCAAATCCCTGAGGGCTTCAAACCTGTAAACATCGAATAATACGATAGTACCATAGATCCTGCGGTCTGGATCGAGGACTATCTCCTCCATATCCACGTGGCCCGCGGTGATGATCTACATGCCATCAAATACCTCCCACTCAAGCTTAAAGGACCAGCTCGACATTGGCTCAACAGCTTGCCAGCAGAGTCAATCAGTTGTTGGGAGGACCTGGAAGCCGCATTCCTTGATAACTTCCAGGGCACATATGTGCGACCACCAGACGCCGATGACCTTAGCCATATAATTCAGCAGCCAGAAGAATCGGCCAGACAATTCTGGACCCGGTTCCTAACAAAGAAAAATCAGATCGTCGACTGTCCGGATGCAGAGGCGCTAGCAGCCTTCAAACACAACATCCGCGACGAGTGGCTAGCCCGGCACCTAGGACAGGAAAAGCCGAAATCCATGGCAGCCCTCACCATAGTCATGACCCGCTTTTGCGCGGGAGAGGACAGCTGGCTAGCTCGAAGCAACAACTTGGCCAAACACCTGGTAGTTCGGATACCAAGGACAGCAATGGCAGGTCGCGTCGCAACAAGCATAAACGCCACATTAACGGTGATAATGCTGAAGATACAATAGTAAATGCCGGATTCAGAGGCTCTAAACCCGGTCAGCGGAAGAAGCCATTCAAAAGAAATACCCAGGGCCCGTCCAACTTGGACCGAGTACTCGATCGCTTGTGCCAGATACATGGCACCCCCGAAAAACAAGCCAACCACACCAACAGGGATTGTTGGGTGTTCAAGCAAGCAGGCAAGCTAAGTGCCGAAAACAACAACAAGGGGCTGCATAGCGATGATGAGGAAGAGCCCCTGCCGCCGAACAATAGAGGACAGAAGGGCTTTCCCATACAAGTGCGGACGGTGAACATGATATACGCAACCCACATACCCAAAAGGGAGCGGAAGCGCGCACTAAGGGACGTATACGCGATGGAGCCAGTCGCCCCGAAGTTCAACCCATGGTCTTCCTGCCCGATCACCTTCGATCGAAGGGACCACCCCACTAACATCCGTCACGGTGGTTTCGCCGCATTGGTTCTTGACCCTATTATTGACGGATTTCACCTCACCAGAGTCCTTATGGACGGCGGCAGCAGCCTGAACCTGATTTATCGAGATACGGTCGCAAAATGGGCATAGACCGTCAAGGATCAAACCCACAAAGACGACCTTTAAAGGCGCCATTCCGTGTAGAGGCCAACTGCACGAGGCTCCGTTACACTTGAAATGGTCTTGGATCCCGGATAACTTCCGGAGTGAGGAGTTAATCTTTGACATAGTCCTGTTCCGCAACGGCTATCACGCACTGCTCGGACGAACCGCATTCGCAAAATTCAATGCGGTGCCGCACTACGCGTACCTCAAACTCAAGATGCCAGGCCCTCGAGGCGTAATCACGGTCAATGGAAACACCGAACGCTCCCTCCAAACGGAGGAGCATACGGCCGCCCTTGCGGCAGAAGTGCAGAACATCCTCTTAAGGCAATTCTCCATTCCGGCCAATAAACAATCGGACACTGTCAAGTGCGCCCGGAGTAACCTACATCAAGACCGCCTGGCACGTTCCGAACAGGCATAGTAATGTAGCCCCAACCCCAGCCCTCGCGAACTCGCGAAGCCAGTACTACACGCACGTAATTGCGCTCCGGCACCATGGGCATAGGGGACGGGCCACGACCACGCAAGACGCCTGCAATGCGGCTAGACCGCACTAGGGGCTCCGCTTGTGTCATTCCTTTTTTCTTTTCTTCCTCTTACTTTCGGGACTCTGTTCTCCGAAGCCCTGTCCGCATCCGCGCCAATACACGATGCAACAGCCGTGGAAGCGTAAAACTGCGCCGAGTGTCCAAGTGGTCTCTATTACGAGCAAAGATACCTGTTTTACATACCACACCGCAAACTTACCTGGAAGGGGACATGTCAAAGTCCTGTACCTTGCTTATCGCACAATTTCTATCGTTCTGCTTTTATTTGCAGTTTATTTTGAATAACCAATATATAGCTCTTGCCTATTATTGCATTCTTTCCCATTATATATGTTCATTTATGACATTCTGCAACCGTACAATTTGGTACGGCCAATACACCAGGGGCTTATGTACCCCAAAAACATGGTGTGACAAGTGCGAACACTTTCACAAGTGCGGCACCACGAACTTATAACATTATATGCATCGGCTCCCAATCATGTCTTGGGTCAATAGTTGGGTTTGCTTGGCTCCCATGTTTTGGTACCTTACGTTCCGTTATATCGGCTAAGGTAGCGCTGGGAGAACCACTGCGATTGTGCCCCGGTTGAGCTGGGTTGAGCACCTCAGTGGAGAAAGCTAAAATTGACCGTCATGATAAGGCGAGAGCCGGTCGCTGTTCGAGAGGTTTCTTCGAGTCCCTAAAGACTTATGCCGCTTAGAGCGAGGAACCGGCATTGTCCAGCCAAGGCGTGGATAGCGCCCCGAACTCGGTCTTCCGAATACTAGGGGCTTCACCGAAATTTAAAATTATAGAATTCTATGGCTAAGTGAGAGTGTTCAAGCATTATAGTCCGGTTGCCTGGTTCGTTGCGTTGAGCGCCTCCCTCGAAGGACCCAAGAATGGGAACAAGAGCGCTCAAGTTTATCCCGAACACCCCAGCACTCGTGGCATGGGGGCTGAAGCCAACGACTCGCCATCTCTCAAATTTGATAAACGGCCGCATAGAAGGTAATATTTTAAATTCAAAAGCGTTGCTTAGCGCATATGAAAAAGTATTCAGCATACAGGATAACAAATGCGAGTCTACTCAAATATTACATCTTTGGAGCATTCACCCGCTATTAGACGGGCACCCTTCAGGACGCCCTCATAATACTTCTCGGGCTTGCGATGTTCTTTGCCCGACGGCGGCCTGTCCGTCACCAGCTTCTCCGCGTCCAGCTTGCCCAAAGCACCTTAGCACGGGCAAGGCCCTCCCAGGCACCTTCAATACAGACGAGCGCTTGATGACTTCGATCCATGGACGGGCATCCACCGGTGCCGTGACTAGCCCGGTAGCTCCTGTGCATGGCCTCATTTGGCCACAGCCAAGCTATAAGCCCCTTCATGGCCTGTTCGGTGACCTTGTGGAGCTCGACCAATTGCTTCAGTTGGTCGCTCAAGGGCACCGGGTGTTCGACCTCAGCATACTGAGACCAAAACACCTTTTCCGTCGAGCTCCTTCTTCGCTCGGTAGAAAGCGGCGGCATCGGAGACACTCCACGCAGATCTGCGAACGCTCCCGGAGAGCTCCGGATTCGGGTAAGTACTAGATAATTGACTTTTACATTCTTGCTCTGCATAAAGAATGCCTTACCCGCCGCGATCTTCTTTATTGCCTCAATCTCCTGGAGGGCTTTTTGGGCCTCGGCCTTAGCAGCTTTGGCACTCTCAAGAACCGAGGCAAGCTCGGACTCTCGGGTCTTGACTCACGCCCAAACCCTCGTGTTTTTCCACGAGCCTGGAGCTCTTGCCGTACCTCCATGATTCGCCTCCCCTTCTCTCGCTCGGTGCGCTCCGCAGCTTTGTTTCGACATGGACACCGCCTCCTTGTGGTCGCCACCTCGCTCGTGGCCCCGCAGTACCCATGTTATTCCTGTTATCTTTGCAACCACATATTTTAAATTCCATAAGGTATTACTTACCTTCCTTGTCCTCGAGCTGCTTCTTGGCTTGGCCGAGCTCGTTCTCGGACCGCCGAGGCTCTCCTTCAATGCATTGACCTCCATGATCAGTCTGGCAGAGGTCAGCAGGCAGCCTGCATTCCCATATTGACATAATTATGTTAGACTCCTGCGTATATCTTTTTAGATCCTCAGTCCGGCTTTTCTTTCCGAACACCGAACTAAGCATCCGGGGCTACTGTCTATGCGGTAATCTTCTTACATATATTGAAAACTTACCTCAAAGCCTGTTAGAAGGCCGTTGCAGGCTTCAGTCAGCCTGCTCTTGGTGGACTGAACTTTCTGGATCACCACACTCATAACAGTGCGGTGCTCCTCCTCGATGGAGGCGCTGTTAAGTGCCTCCAATAAGCTATCCGGTGCCTCCGGTTGGACGGAGGACACCGGCGTCTTACCCTTCCTACGAAGGAGCCGCTTGCCGGACTTCGGAACTGCTGAAGGTTCCGGTATGGAGTCCGGACAAGGGTCGGGCTTAGAGCCCCTGGGGGTCTTGCTCCCCTCGCGCCTGGAGTCCGGGAGGCTGCCATACGGCGCCTCCTGCGCCACCTCCTCTTGACCAGGCCCCCCTTGGGGCCCCACCTCGGCGTCGTCAGCAGCGTGAGGTGAGGAGGCGGCCGGAAATGAAGTACTCTCCACTTCCGACGAATTCAGGGACCCGCTCGACGAAGCGGCGAGCTCATCCTTGGGCGGGCTGCATGATTGTTCGGCATTAGAGAACACTGCAATGAAAAAAAAGCCATGGGTATCCGGACACTTACGATCTCGCCAGGGGCTTGGCCCTTGTTGGCCACTCCTCCTCGTCGTTGTCGGCGTTGGTGGAGAAGTCCAGAGGAAGGGTCCTTCCCTTCTTGGACCCTCCGGCCTCCCCAGTTGGGGCGGCCTTCCTTTTCTTCTCTCGCCCCGCTACGGGTGAGGCTTCTTTTTCCTCCTCCTCTTCCTCAGAGGAGGATTCCGCCTCAGGGTTGTCGGGCGATGAGTCCGACAGCACCTGGCGCCGGGAGCTCCTTCGAGTTCCCGTGGCCTTCTTCTTGGCCTTCTTCTCCGGCACCACGTAAGGTGTCGGAGCCAGCAGCCCCGCCAAGCGGGCGTCTGCCGGGTCTTCTGGCAAAGGGGCCGGACAGTTAATCTGTCTGGACGTCTTCAACCAGTCCTGTCAAAGGTTAGGGAGTTTTAGATCCCACATAGAGTCAATCTATGAAAAACAAGAGTCCCATAAAGGGTAAAATAACTTACCTCGCTGGCTTGACGCTGCGAGCTGAATCCGCGATCTTCGGTAGCGGATGTGGGAGCCTCGGCGCCCTTGAACAGCACCTTCCAGGCATCTTCGTACATAGTGTCGAAGAGCCTTTTCAGAGTTGGGTGCTGTGCCGGATTGAACTCCCACAATTTGAAGGCCCGTTGTTGGCATGGGAGAACCCGGCGGATGAGCATCACCTGGATTACATTGAAAAGCCTGAGATTCTTGTCCACCAGGTTTCGGACGCAAGTTTGGAGTCCGGACAGCTCATCTGAATCCCCCCACATCTGGCCCGTCTCTTTCCATGATGTGAGCAGTGTGGTGAAGCCAGATCGGAATTCGGGGGCCGCCGCCCATTGAAAGTCGTGTGGCTCGGTGATGTAGAACCACCCCGATTGCCACCCCTTTATGGTCTCCACAAAGGAGCCCTCGAGCCATAGGACTTTGGCCATATTGCCAACCATGGTGCCTCTGCACTCCTCTTGGCGGCCGCCCACTACCTTCGGCTTGACATTGAAGATCTTCAGCCATAAGTCGAAGTGGGGCTGGATGCAGAGGAAGGCCTCGCACACGACGATAAACGCCGAGATGTTGAGGATAAAGTTTGGGGCCAGATCGTGGAAATCCAGGCCGTAGTAGAACATGAGCCCCCGTACAAATGGGTGAAGTGGAAAACCTAGTTCGCGGAGGAAGTGGGTGAGGAACGCCACCCTCTCATGGGGCCTGGGGGTGGGAATGAGCTGCCCCTCGTCGGGTAGCCGGTGCGCGATGTCGCTGGACAAGTATCCGGCCTTCCGCAGCTTTTTGATGTGCCCCTCCGTGACGGAGGAGGCCATCCACCTGCCTCCCGCTCCGGACATAGTTGGAGAAGGTTGAGGTGGGGTGTGCGGACTTGGGCGCTGGAGCTCGAATGCGCGGAAATGGATGAGCAAAGGAGGAAGAAGGCGTAGGTGAAAAGGTTGATCCTTATCCCCTTATATGGACGGACGAAGCTATGCGTCCCCCGCCAGCCTGGTAAAACTCGCTTATCTCCCAAGCGCCGTAATCAATGGTGCAGATGGGTTACCCACGTCCGTATTGATGGGAATCCCGGAATAAGGGGGCACGATCTCCGCTTTGATAAGACGTGCCAAGGAAACCGCCTCGCTAAACGTGCTAAAGTGGAACAGTAAAAAACGATTCGTATAAAGGCCTGGCCGTGGTGTGATGTCACGTCGCGGAATATGTCAGCAGATCTGTGCAAAGGTTATTCTCTCTACGGTAGTATGTGGAACTTGTTTTGCAGAGCCGGACACTATCCTTGTGTTCAAAATATTCTATGAAGTATTCGGAAGAGGAACCCGCCTTGCAATGCCGAAGACAATATGCGCGCCCGACTCGTCGTCATTGAAGCCTGGTTCAGGGACTACCGAGGAGTCCTGGATTAGGGGTGTCCGGATAGCGAACTATCACCGCTGGCGGACTCTGGACTATGAAGATACAAGATTGAAGACTTTGTCCCGTGTCCGGATGGGACTTTCCTTGGCGTGGAAGGCAAGCTTGGCGATCTGGATATGTAGATTTCCTACCATTGTAACCGACTGTGTAACCCTAACCCTATTCGGTGTCTATATAAACCGAAGGGTTTTAGTCCGTGGGGACGAACAACAATCATATCAGTAGGCGAGCTTGTAGGGTTTAGCCTCTCTGATCTCGTGGTAGATCTACTCTTGTACTACCCATATCATCAATATCAATCAAGCAGGAGTAGGGTATTACCTCCATCGAGAGGGCCCGAACCTGGGTAAAAACATCGTGTCCCTTGTCTCCTGTTACCATCCGCCTAGACGCACAGTTCGGGACCCCCTACCCGAGATCCGCCGGTTTTGACACCGACAACAATAATACAATACGTGCCTTGCAACCCTTTCTGTCACTAGGTAAGGACACCGCAAGATTGAACCCAAAGCTATGCACTTCTCCCATTGCAAGAACTACCAATCTAGTTGGCCAAACCAAACGGATAATTCGAAGAGACTTGCAAAGATAACCAATCATACATAAAAGAATTCAGAGAAGATTCAAATATTATTCATAGATAAGCGGATCATAAACCCACAATTCATCGGTCTCAACAAACACACCGCAAAAAAATAAAATTACATCGAATAGATCTCCACGAGAGAGGCGAGAACATTGTATTGAGATCCAAAAGAGAGAAGAAGCCATCTAGCTACTAGCTATGGACCCAAGGTCTGAAGTAAACTACTCACACTTCATCGGAGGGGCTATGGTGTTGATGTAGAAGCCCTCCATGGTGGATGCCCCTCCGTCGGAGCTCCTAACAGGCCCCAAGATGGGATCTCGTGGATACTGTGAAGTTGCGGCGGTGGAATTAGGTTTTGGCTCCTGTTACGATCGTTTGGGGTGCGAGGTATATATAGGAGGAAGGAGTACGTCGGTGGAGCAACAGGGGGCCCACGAGGCAGGGGGGCGCACCCTAGGGGGGGCGCCCCCACCCTCGTGACCGGCTTTGTTGTTCCTTGGCGTAGGGTCCAAGTCTCCAGGATCACGTTCGGTGAGAAAATCACGTTTCCGAAGGTTTCATTCCGTTTGGACTCCGTTTGATATTCTGTTTCTTCGAAACACTGAAATAGGCAAAAAACAGCAATTCTGGGTTGGGCCTCCGGTTAATAGGTTAGTCCCAAAAATAATATAAAAGTGGAAAATAAAGCCCAATATAGTCCAAAATAGTAGATAAAGTAGCATGGAGCAATAAAAAATTATAGATACGTTGGAGACGTATCAATGGCAAGGCAATTCTTGGCGCCGGGCACCCCGCTGAGTAGAATCCGCGACGAATAAATGAAGAGCAGTTTGCACAACAGTTCTATCCAAGGTTCCCCAAACCCCGGACGTTGGAGCAGCTCGATGAGGAAGGCCCAGGACACCGTGTCAAAGGCCTTGGCGATGTCCATCTTGACAAGGAGCATGGGTGCTTGGCGGGCATGGAGTGCGCAAGTGATGAGCTGCACCTTCTTGAAGCTATCGTGGATGGGTCGTACTTTGATGAACGCCATTTGGTTCTCCGAGATGAGGGCAGGGAGCTGCACCGTAGAAATTTGAGGGAGCATTATATCCATTTAGGTTCTTGTTTAATAACATCTACAGGTGTAAGAGAATGGAGAAAAAAAGCAATACCAGGATGTTCTTCATCACTAATTTTCTCTGGATAAATATCTATGGGGTGGGAGTGTGGCGCTAGCTTGAAATGGAGCTTTGATGAATGGTGAATTATCTTGCAGATTGTATTGCAAGGTGAAGAACATCATACCAGGATTCCATCAAGCAAATTTATTGTAGAAAGCATCAGAATATCTTAGCTAAAGTTTATTTCCAACCCTCAATGCTTAGGAGAACTCTTGAAATAAGAAGTCAATATAGTATCTAATATTGGTAAGAAACGAAATACACAAGTCGTATGTAAATCTGATCAGCAGGCGTTGACCTTTTAGACAATGCAAAACATACTTGTTGCTATTTGACATGTGCTCGTTTTTTTCCTACTTCCTCGATTGCATCACCTTGGGAGATTGAATTACTGATGTGTCTACATCATTGCCTTGTGCTAGATTCCATAGTGTCCAGGAGGAGGACAACATGGCAAAAAAAATTAATCAGCATGAGAGACGAATAGTACTGAAAGGTTAAAGCCCATGTCATGCTAGTTATTAAGGAATAAAGAAATCGAGAGTAGGACATACCAAGATTAAACCAGCAACCTTGTATAAGCTGTTGGCAATGAAGCAACATCAACTCAAAAAAATATCATAGGTATTGCTCATATTGTTTTACCCGGTGGAGAAACTGATTGGAGAATATCATCACCAACAATCGCAGAATTGCCCCACCTATAATATCTGTACATTGCTTGTGTGACAAAAATCTCCTCGACCCAGCTGCTAACACAGAGGGATCTATTATGTCAGGTTTAACCAAACAGTGAATTGCTAGAATAAATTGGTGAAAATATGATTCTCTAACCTGCGTGGTTTGAGCAATGGTAACATCATCAATCTAGAGAAGATAACAACAATGGATCAACGATTGGGTGAAACATGGATCAATGACGAATTGCAAGGTCGGTGCAACAGTTTTGCTCTGAGGATGGACCGAGGGATGATGGAGATGACGGTCCTTGCAGCGTGCGGTGCTCACTGGGAGTGTGCCTGACTGGTATGGGACCCAATTCAGGTAGTGGCCTGGAGGGGACACCCGGCTTTAGATGTTAGGCTTTAGTGTGATGTCTGTTTGGTATTAGGTCTGGACATTCGGCACGCCTTCATCAAGGGGATAGGAGTAGCAACGGTGTTGCCAAGATGATGGCTTCAGACTTATTGATGTATCAACTTGTATGGTCTTTGTAAATAGTTAATAATATGTCTGCAAGCATCGTCCAGATGCAGAGGCCGGGGTGCATCCTCCTTTAAAAAAATAAAAAATGACGAATGACAAAAACGAACCGGCTCCAACTGATCTGATTAGGATGGGTCTAAAGGAAAATATTCTCTTTTTTTTTTGAAAAAATCAAAGGAAAATATTCATAAAATAATATAAATTAATCCTAGAAAACAAACGTGAATTAAGATGACAAATTAGATGACGCCTCTCGTGATTGCAACCAGAGACGTCAAATAAAGATGAGGTAGCTGCTCCATGTGCACTCAAGGAACACCACCGCTATTGAGTCTGTGAGCGATGGGGAATTCTCTCCCTGGACGGCGGCGACGATGTCCAGTCCATAGCTAGGAACTATTGAATGAGACTAATAACTTATGGGCAAACGAAAATTAGTAGCGTGACATGAGCCAGAACTTGAGCACGCCCATGAGCACATCTTAATGTGGCGATGTTGTAAAGTAGGATGCATATGTACCACGTGTGCAAGCAAGCAAGCTAGACCGCCGACGTGACTGCGTTAAGCCATCCATCTTGGCGCACTATAGGAAACGACGGCGGCGCTGATGAACTGGGCTGCGCTCGAGCATGACCTCATAGCCATGGCTCTATCCCCCATCCTGGATGCCATGACCTCCCAGAAGATCCCTCGCCGGGTGTGTATGTGGCGTACGTAGTACATGACTCGCACACATGCAAACGTAGTCGTCCTGAGCCGCCATCGTGTAGTTGTTCGACATGCCTATCACTCTGATGCAAAGGCCGAGGAATAACCTCCTTTTCAAAAAATAATAAAAGATCAAGCAATCTCTGACATCAGCGGCAGCTTCCTCAGTCCGTCACTGCGTCCTCGACATGTGACACCGTCCACTTCATGAACTCCACCTCTGCATCACTACTCGACCACTTCATGAATTCCACCTCTGCATCGCTGCTTGACCCCGTTTCTAGTCGAACTCATCGCGGATCTCAAATTCTTCGATATATTCTCGCGTTGTGTTGTGAAAAAGAAATCAAGAGGAATAGCCTATTTTTATAGCGCCTCGGCAGGGTTTAGAATTTTTTTTGAGAGACTTGTCACCGTTTAGATTTCCTGATGATTTGTGTTCATTCTCCAATGCAAGTCGATGCAGAATACGTGACAGACAAACGATTTTGTTTTTCGCTTCTTATAATGGCTGAACGCAGCTGGAGGCCCACCATGTTGGAAGCCCGCTTGTGTGGCTTCGTTAGGCTGAGCCCAAGCAATTATTTGCATCGAGTGAGGTAAGAAGTAACGGGAGGCACCCAAATACACGACGTACGGAATTACCAAAGCGACGGACGAAACTTTGACGTACGAAATTACAGGAGCAAGAAGTAATAGATGCTTTATTATTATAGGTAAAGATGGCAGATGAGCCGCATGATGTTTTCCACAAATTTGAGGCTTTCCTAAAAAAGGTTGACACACAAGTAGTGATTGTTGGATGTCCATCCAACGGCCATCGTGCTTGTTCAATCTCTGCTCTTCTGCTCCAAATTACTCAAACAAGCGCCAAGCGGGACTACTCGCTCTCTCCTCCTCATGGCCGGTGTGCTGCCACACAGGCCTCACCGCCCCATCGTACTCCCATCGTTGGCCTAGCCATCCCTCTACTCACCCACACCTGCTGTTATTCTCCGGCGACGACAGACGAACCAGTAAACCCGCGTACAGTCGTACTCCCCTCCGTGTGGGAAACAACTGCGGAGTCTTCCCTGGCTCCGTGTCGTTCCCTTCCTAGGCCTCGCCGTCATCCATCGCCCTTGTGCTCTCGGTGCGGCCTGGTCAATGTGGTCAACGACCGACATGCATCTGAAGTGGACTGTACATGGAGAGGGTGACAACTGGGTCCATGGCCGCACGCAAGGAAATGCCTCCTTATTACGCGCAAAATAATGATTCCTCCACCTGACATATGGGACCCACCGAAAGGGCCTCTGTATTTCGCGAAAAAAACGTTACCGCCGCTGACAGCTCGGACCCACCACCTATATCTTCGCACACAAGGAAGTGCCTCCTTATTACGCAAAAAAATGAATACTCCCCCTGTTAGCTGGGACCCAGTATAGTGGCAGGCTGACTTGTGTGCCTACTAAGTTGACGGGGACGGAGGGCTTTGTCAACTTAGTCAATATGCACGATTCTAGCTCCAGTGATCGTACGATGTCCATCCAACGGTCGTAGTGCTTCTTCAACCTCTGGTCTTCTTGCTCCAGCCACCCAAACCAGCGTCGGTCGTGTCTCGTGCTCCTGCCTCTCGTGGCCGGCTGTGCTGCCGCGGAGGCCTCACCGCCCCCTACTACTCCCACCGCTGGCCAGACCATCCCTCCACTCACCCACACCCCCTGTTATTCTGCGGCGACGGCAGCCTCACACCGCAGCAGAACCAGTGAACCCTCGTACTCCTCTCCGCGTGGGCTTCCACTGCCACGTCTTCCCCGGCTCCGGGTCGTCCCCTTCCTTGGCCTCGCCGTCTCCACCGCCCTGGTGCTCTCGGCACGGCATGGTCAACGTGGTCAAGGAATGGCTTGCATCGGACGTGGACTGCATGTGGAGAGGCTGATAGCTGGGTCCACGGTCGCAGCAAGGAAGTGCCTCCTTATTACGCGCAAAATAATTATTCCTCCACCTGACAGCAGGGACCCACCAGATGGGCACCGTATTTTGCGAAAAATGTTTCCCCTGACTGCTGGGACCCACCAGCTACATCTTCGCATGCAAGGAAGTGCGTCCGGGCAAAAAAAATGATTCGCCCCCTGACTGCTGGGACCCACCAGCTACATCTTTGCAGGCAAGGAAGTGCGTGACAGTCGGGACCCACCTGGTCGAAGCATATGTAGCGTTTGTCATTCTGGTCACGAACGTGTACGTACATACTGGTCAATGTAGAGGTGCGCACATGTCGTAGTAGAGGCGCGCACGTAGCATGTAAACGTACGTACAACGGCCAGTGTGCAAGAAAGAAAATACGGCCACGTACGTACATACGGGCAGGGTCTCGAACGCCTACTCGCGCATACGTACGGCCAGGGCTCGTGTACATGGCTGGGTCGGAATGGAGAAACTACATCGTCGTCGTGTTCATGGGAAGGCAACGGAATGCGTCGTGTTCATCGGGAGGCAATGGAACGCGTGGGAGCCAACCGGCTTGGACGGAACAACCAATGGAAACGAGGCATGGCGTATCGTAGAACGAAGGAAACGGCCTTGTGTTCGACCGACCACGGTCGAAACGGGATCCTGTTCATCGGGAGGGGTCTGGCATACCGCAAAACGGAGGAAACAGACCTCCTACGGTCGAAACGGGGGTCCTGTTGATCGGGAGGTGTGGGGACCCCCACTCATAAGTCGAGATCACCGAATGCACGTGTACAGTGATCCCAGAGAACAATGCTCACAGAACACACAGAAGCTGAATAACAAGAGTCTTACATCCATACATGCCGTCTTACACAAATTATGACCATTATGGTCAAGTCTTACATAGATAAAGCCATAAGGGCTGAATACCAAATAAACTTAAGCAGCGGAAATCTTCATCGATAAGTAGAACCCATGCCATCTGCCTTAACCCTACAGGCATTCTGACTGGGAAACGTCCTAGTTCGCATGTTCGTCTCCAAAGAACTCTTCTTCGAACTCCTGTTCTTCCATGCCTGGCCAATTAAATAACCAGTGGCAAGCCAATGAGTACTTTGAATGTACTCGCAAGCAACCCATGATTGGAACAAGGCACAATAATGCAAAGATATAGCACTAAGTAGGTAGTTTGCAGAAAGCTAGTTTTGCGTGCAATGACATGATCTGTCAACATGTAAAGTATGCATCATGGGAGTACAGACATCCGTATGGACAGGTTACAGATATCAACATAAGCGGAGTTGGACACCAATCCAATTTGATCATCGTGTCAAGCCATCTAACTTAACTCAAATAGTCTTACCAACACACACACGCGCGGTGAAAGATCGTGGATGTCGCCTAGAGGAGGGGGGTGAATAGGCGTTTTAAAATAATTACGGTTTAGGCTTGAACAAATGCGGAATAAACCTAACGGTTAATTTGTCAAGCACAAAACCTACAACAATTAGGCTCACCTATGTGCACCAACAACTTATGCTAAGCAAGATAAGCAACTATGTGATAGCAAGATATATGACAAGAACAATATGGATATCACAAAGTAAAGTTCATAAGTAAAGGGGTCGGGTAAGAGATAACCGAGGCACGCGGAGACGGCGATGTATCCCGAAGTTCACACCCTTGCGGATGCTAATCTCCGTTTGGAGCGGTGTGGAGGCACAATGCTCCCCAAGAAGCCACTAGGGCCACCGTAATCTCCTCACGCCCTCGCACAATGCAAGATGCCGTGATTCCACTAAGGGACCCTTGAGGGCGGTCACCGAACCCGCACAAATGGCAACCCTTGGGGCGGTCACCGAACCCGTACACTTTGGCAACCCTTGGGGCGGTCACGTGCACCCGATCAAATTGCTCAGGCGATCTCCACAACCTAATTGAGGCCCGACGCTGCCCGGAGCTTTACACCACAATGATTGAGCTCCGAACACCACCAACCGTCTAGGGCGCCCAAGCACCCAAGAGGAACAAGCTCAAGGGCACCAAGCACCCAAGAGTAATAAGCTTCTCAAACTTCACTTCCACGTATCACTATGGAGAACTCAAACCGATGCACCAAATGCAATGGCAAGGTCACATGGAGTGCCCAAGTCCTTCTCTCCCAAATCCCACCAAAGCAACTAATGCTAGGGAGGAAAATGAGAGGAAGAATGAAAGAAGAACACGAAGAACTCCAAGATCTAGATCCAAGGGGTTCCCCTCACTTAGAGGAGAAAGTGATTGGTGGTCCTTCTCTCCCAAATCCCACCAAAGCAACTAATGCTAGGGAGGAAAATGAGAGGAAGAATGAAAGAAGAACACGAAGAACTCCAAGATCTAGATCCAAGGGGTTCCCCTCACTTAGAGGAGAAAGTGATTGGTGGAAACGTGGATCTAGATCTCCTCTCTCTTTTCCCTCAAGAACTAGCAAGAATCATTGGAGGGATTGAGAGTTAGCAAGCTCGAAGAAGAGCAACAATGGGGGAAGAACACGAGCTAAAAAGGATAAGGTTCAATGGGAAGAAGACCCCCTTTTATAGGTGGGGACAAATCCAACCGTTATGCTCACAGCCCGCACCGAGCGGTAGTACCGCTCGACATCACGGTACTACTGCTAGGGGTAGCGGTACTACTGCTAAGGGTAGCGGTACTACTGCTATGAAGCGGTACTAAAAATTACATACGTGCCTACCACCGCTGGACTTGTGACGAGTTTTTGGTCCCGAGCGGAAGTAGCCACGAAGTAGCTTGTGTAGTACTGCTCCCAGCGGTAGTACCGCTCCCAAGAGCGGTAGTACCGCTCCCATGGGCGGTAGTAAAAATTACTTCCGCTCCTACCATGTAGTACCGCTGCAGCCTTTTCTGAACACCAAAACTACCATAACTTCTGCATTCGGACTCCGAATTCGACGAAACCAAGTTTGTTGGAAGCTAGCGACAAGGGCTAACACAATCTTGAGAGAAATACCAATAATAAGCAAATGAGAAAAGGCCCAAAAGAAAATGGTGAGAACCCTTCCTCGGAAAAGACCGGTAAAACCTCCAACACCGACAACATCATAGAAGACGCATGCAAACTCCATTTTCGATGAACTCAAGCTTGTCATAAAGATGACCATAAGCTCTAAGACTCACGAAGAGAACCAAACAAGAACCAAGAAACATGATGCAACGATGCAATGGTTTGAGCTCTCGACGAACGATACGATCAAGCTACTCACTTGAGAGCCCCCCTTGATAGTACGGCTATCGATCCTATAACCCGGTCTCCCAACTACCACCATGAGACCAGTAAAATAGAAAACCTATCAAGGGCAAACCTTTGCCTTGCACATGATCCACTTGAGCTAGATGATGACGATCTTGTCCTCCTCAAGATGGACCACCTTTCTTGATTGCGATGGGTCGATGGAGACTAGATGATTGCTCCCCCATACTCCACTATGGGTGAGCCACTCTTCGGCACATCTTCACAAGTCCATTGACACCACAATGGATGACAAGCTTCAAGCACTTGATCTCTTCGTGATGCTCCACTTGAACTTGCACACGGCAATCTTGATGACGATCACCACTTGATGTCATCCTTTCCATGGGTTGTATGATATCTTCCTCTTGACGCAAGCCCATGGACACATACCTAACCCCACATAGACTCTCACATAGACCATGGGTTAGTACACAAAGTGCAATGGATAATGCTTACCATACCATGGGATCACTTGATCCCTCTCGGTACATCTTCTACGCTTTGTGAGTTGATCAACTTGATTCACTCTTGACTTAGTCTTGATCAACCTTGAATCTTTCCAACTCTATTCGTTTGGATGATGTCTTGAAGGTAAACATGAATGATCACACAATCTTCTTCTTCAAGACATGCTTGCAATAAGCTCAACACTCACATGACCAATCTTTGGATAATTCCTTAATAGCACCTTGGTCAACACATAAACTCCTTGAAACCAACACATGGACTTCAAGAAATGCCTATGGACAAATCATGACCAATCTTTGGATAATTCCTTAATAGCACCTTGGTCAACACATAAACTCCTTGAAACCAACACATGGACTTCAAGAAATGCCTATGGACAAATCCTTCAAATATAACTCAATGCAACCATTAGTCCATAGAGAATGTCATCAATTACCAAAACCACACATGGGGGCACCGCATGTCCTTTCAATCTCCCCCATTTTGGTAATTGATGACAATCACTTTCAAGAGAGTTTATATAAGGAATTATGCATCACCATGCAATGCAACAACCAATAATGCATGCGTATGAGATGCAAATGCTTAGGAACAAAACCAAAGCAAGGAGAAAACTCAAGACTTCTCCATAAAACTCTATGAAACTTCTCCCCATTGGCATCGATTGCCAAAATGGGCGAAAAGCTAAGAAGACCAATATAAAGGTGTTCCTCCAAAAGTTGTGTATTTCTCAACAAGAGAGTGGAATGCCATACACATATCCAAAGGTAATACTTGGAGGAAGACCAACTATATTGAGGCACCAAGATTGCAAAAGAATGATATGCCACAAAGACATAACAAAGAGAGAAACAAGCAATCAAGCAATCAAAAGATACCAATTGAAGCAAGCTATCAAAAGATATCAACTAAACCAACTAGAACAAAGATCCCACGAGCCACATGAAAAGATATTATGATATGAGCAGAGGATTGTTCTAAAGAAACTAGAGAAGCTCCCCATGATTTGTGCACATCAAGAATTTTGTATTTGGATACAAAGTGCAAAAATAGGATCATAGCTCCCCCAAAGTCAACAGAAACTAACAACAAGTGCAAGAGAGCATATAGGAAACTAAGCCTAGCGCTTGCAACAAGCACATGGTTGAGCAACATTGTAAAAGAGGCAACTTAAGAATAGGCTCAACCAAAATGATGTGTGTGAGTCATGGCAAAGCACATGAGAAGACTAATATACGGATGAGCATAAGCATCAACATAGTCTCGAATGAAGGAGATACACGGTGCAAAGCCTTTCATTCTCACACACAACTAGCAAATGGGTTCACAAGCTTACTAATAAGAAAATAGAGAACCTATGCTTGTGACAACCCGTGGTGAAGATAGACGATGAGAGGCTCATCAAGACGAGGGGTACCAATTAAGATGGCAAAAGCCTCGTAAAGATAAGCAAGAGGAAAATAATCTTCACCACACAAGAGTGCAACAAGATGCAACGATAGAGGACACTCACTCAAGGCAAAAGCTTTCACGGAGCCCCCAAAGAAATAATATAAGAAAGACAAGGTGGACGTGAAAGAAAAGATATAAACTAGAGATGTAATTTCTCTCAAGTGTATAAGGTTCTAGGTAGACAAAATCATGATGATATATATCTACAAAGAGGGATGTACACTCGAAATAGTTACAACATGAAGGAACAAGATATCCACAAGGAAGTCATAAATATACCAATAAGATATTTGCTTGAAAGCATAACACTTGGCTAGATATGGTCTTAATGTATATAAATGAATTCCTAACGCATGAACATCAAAGACATCACAACTAGCAACATGAGATCATCGTTGAGATGCTTTGAGAAAGGAAACAAGTATCACAAGAAAGAATGAAATACATGCCATGATACAACCTACACAAGGTTGATGCAAGTAATGTGTGCATGTAGTAGATGATGATACTTATTACCGAGATACCATTGGAAGGATGTAGTAGATACCAATTGAAGGTAGATAGTAGTTCATTGATCATCCTAGCTTGACTCAATATGCACATGGTGACAACACCTTCCTTGTGAGTGAGCCGAGCATCCAATGCATCTCCAACTGTTCCTATAAGAACAACACAAACTAAGCGGTACCCAAACTCATCGGGACCAAATAGTTAGAAACACCAATACATAGGACAAACTCCACATAAATATGTGCATATAGATATGAAAATGAATATCATGTGCATCTCATCCAAATTGAGACTAGGTGGAGTTTCTCCCATATATTGAGTCAAAGAAAGAAAGCATGCCAAATAAAATACATGAAGAAAACATGCATGCTCAAGACTTC
The DNA here is from genome assembly GCA_021605205.1 of Aegilops longissima. NCBI lineage: Eukaryota > Viridiplantae > Streptophyta > Magnoliopsida > Poales > Poaceae > Aegilops > Aegilops longissima. The sequence goes on along the minus strand of CM038681.1, from coordinate 171,738,836 downwards.
AAAACCCAAAACCAAAAGACAAAGAAATGCCAAGTGAAAAGGATACCAAATGAATAAAACATCACTTGGAGGATATCCATAAAAGATACATCAAGGAATGAGATATCCATTGATACACTCAAAATAAAATATATCAAACTCCCAAAAGAGAGGATGGTTCCAAACAAACCAAGCTCTCTACAAAGTTTCATGATGGCAGAAAGTACCAAAATGAAAACGGCTTGCCTTCCACCAACACACACTTGATAAGGATCACAAGAAGAGTGTTCTAAAGAAAATAGGATATCTCCCCCACGAGTTGTGCATTATATAGGATTTGCATTTGAATACAAAATGCACAAGGTGGGATCACCATTTTCACTATATCTAGAAAGCACTAGACAAGAACGAGAAACAAACAAGATCCACAAGTGGTAGGGAAGACAAGGGAGTTGACACAAACCTTGGCAAGAGAAAAGGAAAATAAAAATAAAATCCAATGTAAAGATGATCAATAAATTCTACCACACATAAGTGAGTACCAATTGTCAAAAGACAAGAAGTATTTGGAAATAATTCCCGGTGGTAGATAGCAAGGATATCCGACATCATCTTCACACCAAACACAAGCAAATTGCAACTTGTAGAGCTATCATGCCACCTAGGAACAAGATAATTTACAATATCAATTCTAGGTGACAATATCTCAAATGTACACATTTTCTAGGCTAGTAATACACACATAGCATATTACTCCCCCATAATGTGATACCAATTAAAGATAGAAAAGAGGCAATTAAAAGGATCCAACAAGAGATAATTAATGTACAATTTAGAATTTGAATTTCTCATGAGAGATATACCACCTAGAGACTAGATAATCTTGAAATATCAATACTAGATGGTATTACTCATGTACACACATTTATAGGATTGTGAGGTGCACAAAGCACATCACTCCCCCATAATGGGATATTCCATTAATCTCTCACAAGAGCCAACTAAGAAATAAACAAGATGCAAAAAGGCTCAACACACAACACACATGTACATGATGTGCAAACCAACATGCACATACTTGATTTCTCAAGATAAGCAATTTGGAAGCACAACATATACAAGCACATGCAAGATACAAAACCACAACATGCTAAGGGACAAGTAACTTTTAATGTAAGCAATTTAAGCATGAGTTACCGCAAGGAGGAACATTGGATATATGATAGAAAGATAATCCGAATGACTTGGCTTGACACAATATGAATGATGAGGACCCCTTAAATCTTCATAATGTAGCCAAGTATCCAATGACCTCCAACAACACCTATTGATCAAGTTTGAGCTAGTTGGTCCCCAACCAAGTTGGGTCCTAAGAGGTTAGTCACAATAGGCTTGGCCTCCCAAATGGTTCTTTTCTTGACACCACTTTGAGTACCAACAAACTTGGCAAACACATTGCCAACCTTATCCTTCCCAAGAGAATAGACATCATCAATAATAATTGGGTTGGATAAGTTACCACTAGTGCATGAAGAAGCGACATGGCCTTTCTCACGACATAAGTAGCAACGTCTACTCTTCACTTTCTTCTCACTTGATTTCTCAACAAGAGAAGCATTAACTTGAGTCTTCTTGGGAAGTGGCCTTTCTTCAACTTGAGGTTGAGCATGATATTGAACTTGTGCCCTCTTCCCTTGTTGATTGACACTAATGGCCTTCTTCTTCAATGGCCAAGATCTAACATGATGCCCTTCTACTTTGCACTTGAAGCAAACAATCTTGGCCGATTTCTTGACTTGTTCTTGGCCCTTCTTTTTGTTCATCTTGGACTTCTTCTTCTTATTGGAGTTGAATCCAAGTCCACCTTTGTCATTGGGGATTTTGCACACTCAAGATATTGTTGAGTGTGGATTTCCTTCATGACTCTTTTCCAAGTCTTTCTTCAAAGAAGTGACTTGGGCCTTGAGCTCTTTGATTTCCTCTACATGGTTAGTCTCAATACAAGTACTAGAGGAAGTATAAGCTTCATTGTTAGAGCAACAAGGCAAGGAAAGAAATTCATCACAAGATGTACCAACATTGTGAGTAGATGAATTACAAGGACTAGCACATATCAATATAGCATTTTGACTAGAAGTAGTGCTAGTATCCACACGAGGCTCACTAGATGTTACCTTTGCAAGCATGGCCTCATGAGCTATCATTAGCACATTATGGGATACTAGAAGATAGTCATGAGAGCTTGAGAGCTTTTCATGGCTTTCTTCCAATTTCCCATAATTGCTAGATAGCAACTCAAGTTGAGCCCGTAGCTCAACATTCTCCTTCAAAATGGATGCTTCACAAGAGATAGAGTTAGTAGCACAAGCATCATCATCAGCAACAAGAGGAGAAGACAACTTGGCAAGCTCTTTTGAATATGAAGCTTTAAGTTGAGCATGAGACTTGGTGATTTTGATGAGCTCACTCTTAATGACCCTTGAGCCATTTTCGAGGTGCTCAAAGTCCTCAAGGAGTTTAGCATGCACAACTTCAAGCTCCTCATTTTTAGTTTCAAAATCATTGGCCACCTCAAGAGCTCTATCACGAGATTCCCTCACTCTAGATAATTCTAGAGCAAGAGTCTCCTCAAGAGATTCCTTGGTGGTTTGTTCAAGTTCAAGAGCTTGAGAGAGGTCCACAATCTCATTAGCGTAATCACGCTCATGACCTTCCATTTTATCAATGGTGACCTCATGATCCTCAAGACGAGATTCCAACTCATCAATATATTTCTTGCCCTCAATAGAAATAGACATGATTTCCATGAAGTTGGAACGAGCAATTTTATTCTTAAGAAGAGCTTTAAAAATCATTTCCCCCTTAATTTTTAAGGAGGCAACATCATCACTCTCTTCATCATAATCAACATCATCATCACTCTTGCCATCATGTCAGGACCCCGATCCCAAGTCACATCAACCTAGCCGGTAACACCTCATATCACTTTGCGGCCTCACGCACGGTATTCCCACGGTGTCGCCTTACCATGGCCCGGGACCGTTTATGCGTCTTTTGGCTCACGATATGATAGTGTCGCTAGCATCCACATGACAAAGAACCGGGCCGACATGGCTAGTCGTGAACCCAAAGCGGCGCTAACCCATGGGGACAGGCATACATGAATCACATCGAGCATGTCGGTCATCAACGATATACATTCGGGCTGTAGCACTGGCTAACAGGACTCGGTATCCCGGCTGTAGCAGGCTAGGCAGGACTCGAATACCACCGCGTGACATTTCCCGAAGGAACAGACACAGAACGGAGTGAAACACATGCCGCCAGATCAAGTGTCCAAGCAGTAGTCTTTGGGCTAGCAGGACTCCGGTGAACCGGGCTGTAGCGGACTACTATCGCTCAGAAGCACGAGACTACATTTCCCCATATGAGAGGCTGCCAAGGATAAACAACTAGTTTGTCGGATCCCACTCATACCAAGCATTTCAATCATACACGCAATATGCCCGATATGAGTAAATACAACAAGGCATCACAACAAAACTCTACAACTCAAGTACTTTATTTAAGAGGCTCAGGAGCCATACATAACATATCCATACGGTAGGGGTCACATGACCCAACACTCAAGTCATACAATCATACAAGCACATGCGGAAGCAAACTAGTCTGAGTACAGACTCTAGAAAGAAAGAAAGCTTGTTGGAGCCTTTCTATCTACAATGGCCCTTCACAAGTCTTAGATCGCTACCTGGGTGGCTAGTTCACTCGTCGAAGTCGATATCTACATAGAATCCATCGGAGGGGGTAGTATTGTCCTCTGAAAAACATTAATTAAGCAAACATGAGTACGGAGGTACTCAGCAAGTCTTACCACAGAATCCTATCATACATGCACATTCTCAAGAAGGTGGTGGAGTTATTTGCACAAGCCAGCTTTGACTCTTGGCTAAGCTATCCTCGTGACACCACTTTGTAAAGCATTTGTCGTACACGAGTCCACTAATCACCATCACAATACTCCATCGTGGATCCTCTCTCATCATCCACGAGAGGGCCATCCACGATACTCACACTATCTTGAGGCTTTTAGTAGTATCCATTTACTTGTCTATGAACCGATATAGGTAACCCGAAGTCCTTCTCCGTGGACACGGCTATTCGAATAGATCATATCAAAACCTGCGCAGGGTGTACTTCTTCACACACTCACCACTTACCGCCGTTTACACGACATGTACTCGGCAACCTTCAAGCGGAAGCCCAACGTGGGTGTCGGCCACACCTACCTAAACACTCAAGTCCCTAGTCCAGGTTTATCGCCTATTCGGGTTCCATCCGAGGAGTCCGCCGAGGTTTCCCATACAGCCCCGAACGATGTGTGCAGGGTTCTCGAGATACCAAACGGGCACTTTCGGTACACCAGGCCACGTGCCTCTGCAACACAACCCACCCCTAAGGTCAGCGTTGCGTGCGGCCCCCAGCATGCTACAAACACCAGAAACTACTTGCAATTCCCGGACTAAGAAACAAGGGTGGTTAAGAAGCCGAGAGGGTCAATTAAGGATCCCAATGCGTGGTAGTAACTGTTTCATGGATCACAAACACAGATCTCAGTTCTTAGGATCGGCTTCAATGAAACAACCCACCATGTACTCCTACATGGCCTCTCATCGATACCTTTACCAAAACGTGTTCAACACTTTCACTCTCGATCCAACACAACCTTTCACTCCAGTTCATCATCCCGATGAGCCGACTGACACAACTCTAAGCATAGCAAGCATAGCATGGTAGGAATCGCAAACATGGCTCAATCAACTCCTACACATACTAGTGGGTTTCATCTAATTCTTGTGGCAATGACAGTCATGCAAAGGAAGTGGGTTCAACTACCGCAGCACACAACAGTTTGAATCGCGTTGTCTTAATGCAGAAACGAGAGCGAAGCGAGAACATGGGTTTGTATCGGAATGATCAATGAGTTGCTTGCCTGATGGAACGGGGGTAGAGTACTGCCCTTCGGATGGATAGTCGAGGTTATCCTCGGGGGCAGAACCTATCACGAAAAGCATACCGAAAGTAAACACACATGACAATATGCAACAATATGATGCATGCTATGACATGGCAATATGGATGTGTGTTGGCCTAATGCAAGCTGAATTAATAGAGGATGAACTCATTTGAACCAAGGATTCAAATGATAGCTCATTTGAAATAACCCTAAAGGTGCATTATCTTATTCTGGTTAAACAGCAAGGTTAACTTGATTTAACATGCATGAAACCTGTACCAATGGATAGAATGGATTTTTCTGATCATTTTCCATATATAAATCTTTGCATTTGGAGTTACGGATAAAAAGTTATAAGCATTTGAAATTTGAATTATATTCGAATTTCTTGTATTAGAATAAATCCAGAAATTAGATTAATCGTCGACCATGCGTCAGCATGACGTCAGGGTCAACAGAGACGTCCAGGTCAAACCTGACAGTGGGTCCCGCGTGTCAGGGTAATTAACTTAACTAATGTTTAATTAAAACTAAACCTATTTAGTTAGCAGGGCTGGGCCCCATCTGTCAGTGACTTGTCGGGGTCAACGAGGGCCCACGTGGTCAAAGTCCACGTCGGCTGCACCGGCGACTAGCCGCCGGCGAGCCCGACGCGGCGGAGGAAGTGCTTTTGGCGATTCCGGCGACCAAATGAGCCGCGGAAGGTGGCTACGGATAGCTGGGTGCAAGCCGCGGCTATTGGTGGAGCCGGTTGGGGTCGGGGTGGCCGGAGTTGGCGCCGGCGACGAGCTAGGCGGCCGCCGGGGTTCGGCCAACGATGAGCTTGGGGTTAGAGGGCTCGGTGAGGTGCGGGGAGTGCATGGGTAGACCCCTTGGGGTGCGGTGGGTGTGATGGACACCACGGGGTGGCCGGAGGGTGACCGGGAGCACGTCGGCGACGAGCTCCACGGCGGCGGGTGCGGGTGAACGTGGTTCGGTTGCTACGCTGCTCGAGGGCGCGAGAGAGAGGGAAGGGGAGTTAGATGGGCTCACGGGCGACGTGTAGAAGCTCTCGTCGAGGTCGGGGACGAACCGGAGCGACGGCAGCGACGAAAGGGATCTCCGGCGATGGCGAACTCGGTCGAGGTCGGTGGAATGGACTCGGTGCACTAGAGCGAGCGGGGCTCGGCTGGTTAGGGATAGTGGAGTGCGGCGGAGCTCCTGGACATGGCGAGGAGGAGCACGGACGGCGGGGAGCACGGTTGCGACGATGGTGCGGCGGCGGCGGCGTCGGCCAAGGCGGGGGAGCACGAGGGAGAGGAACCGGAGAGGAGAGGAGGTGTCCAGGGGGTTCGAGGGAGAGAGAGGAGGCGATCCTCAGCGGCAGCTGGCGAGAGGAGCGGCGAGGCGGCGACCAGGTGCGTGGCACCCAAGCGGTGCCCGCCGCGGAGCACCTGGCAGCCTGCCTGGCCGAGCCAAGCAGCTGTTGGCCTGCGCTCTTTGGCTGGGCAGGCAGGTGGGCCGGTAGGGAGGCGCCAGTAAGTCTTTCTGATTTTTATCTTTTCTAATTTCCTGCAACTTTGTGGGGTTTTCTAAAATACCAAAACAGTTTTAAAAATCACCAAAATTCTCCTGGTCCCTTGTTGGAATATTTCCAACATGAAACATTTAGTTTGGCAATTTTGGACATTTAAAATATTTTATATAATTTGAAATGCTCAAGGTCAAAAACTTGTGAATTAATCCAAGGACCTTTGGATGACCTAGAAAATGATGCACCACCTTTGACATAGGCTCTGAACCAAAGCAAAGATGATGAGCATTTTGAAGGGCATTTCAGGTTCATTGAAATAATTTTAGTAAACCCTAGTTGAATTAAGGGGGTGTTACGGGGTTTCTGCCTTCCCATTTCAAATTCAAATGAAATTTAAACATGATGCACACCCTAATGCATGGTCTAACTGGGATGTGACACATCATCAATATCATCACAAGATATATTGGGATTCAAAGTGGGAGATACCTTTGAAGCCTTGGCCATAAGGCAAAATGCAGTAGATGATGATATAAGATCCCTTGAAGCACCATTCAAGACCACATCTTGTTCCATGGAGTGTTGGGTTTCAACTACATTGTTAGCACAACAACTCGAGGAAATACATGCATTTTTATCATGGCAACAAGATATAGCAAGCATATCATCATGAGATTTAGTCAAGAAATTTCTACATGATATGCAAGGACTATCAACACAAGCAAGTGAAACATTTGGAGTGCTCGAATTGCTAAGGCCCAAAGACGGAGCATTGCAATAATATAGTGATGAAGAATCATCCACAAAAAGCACACTATCATCATTGCAATGACCGACACTACTCACCATATCATTACCTTGTGGCAAACCACATGTAGGTGAAGTAGAAGAAGTTGAGAAGACTATACGGCCGGAGGTGGAGGGAGAACAATCATCCCTACAAATCTTGGACACACCACATTTATCTTGAAGCTTCATCCACAACTCATGAGCATCCCGGAACGGCATGAGTTGAAATATAACTACATTGCTCAAAGCATCGAAAAGCACATTAGAAGCTTGAGCATCGAGATAAGAGTTTTTCTCATCCTCTAAAGATAATCTTTGGGGATCCTTTGGAGGAGAAAAACCCATATCTACAATTCGCTCCAAATTTGGGTCCATGACCCTAAAGAGATTAAGCATGCGAATTACCCAAACATCAAAATTTTTGCCATCGAAACTAAGAGTGTCAAAGAATCCTAATCCCCTAGTCGACATCTTTACTCTCTAGGCGGTTAAGCCCAACAAAGAGAGACGAGGCTCTGATACCAATTGAAAGATCGTGGATGTCGCCTAGAGGGGGGGGGGGTGAATAGGCATTAAATAATTACGGTTTAAGCTTGAACAAATGCGGAATAAACCTAACGGTTAATTTGTCAAGCACAAAACCTACAACAATTAGGCTCACCTATGTGCACCAACAACTTATGCTAAGCAAGATAAGCAACTATGTGATAGCAAGATATATGATAAGAACAATATGGATATCACAAAGTAAAGTTCATAAGTAAAGGGTCGGGTAAGAGATAACCGAGGCACGCGGAGACGGCGATGTATCCCGGTTCACACCTTGCGGATGCTAATCTCCGTTTGGAGCGGTGTGGAGGCACAATGCTCCCCAAGAAGCCACTAGGGCCACCGTAATCTCCTCACGCCCTCGCACAATGCAAGATGTCGTGATTCCACTAAGGGACCCTTGAGGCGGTCACCGAACCCGTATAAATGGCAACCCTTGGGGCGGTCACGAACCCGTACACTTTGGCAACCCTTGGGGCGGTCACGGTGCCCACAAATTTCTCGGGCGATCTCCACAACCTAATTGGAGACCCGACGCTTGCCGGAGCTTTACACCACAATGATTGAGCTCCGAACACCACCAACCGTCTAGGGCGCCCAAGCACCCAAGAGGAACAAGCTCAAGGGCACCAAGCACCCAAGAGTAATAAGCTTCTCAAAGTTCACTTCCACGTATCACCGTGGAGAACTCAAACCGATGCACCAAATGCAATGGCAAGGGCACACGGAGTGCCCAAGTCCTTCTCTCCCAAATCCCACCAAAGCAACTAATGCTAGGGAGGAAAATGAGAGGAAGGATGAAAGAAGAACATGAAGAACTCCAAGATCTAGATCCAAGGGGTTCCCCTCACTTAGAGGAGAAAGTGATTGGTGGAAATGTGGATCTAGATCTCCTCTCTCTTTTCCCTCAAGAACTTGCAAGAATCATTGGAGGGATTGAGAGTTAGCAAGCTCAAAGAAGAGCAACAATGGGGGAAGAACACGAGCTAAAAAGGATAAGGTTCAATGGGAAGAAGACCCCCTTTTATAGGTGGGGAAAAATCCAACCGTTATGCTCACAGTCCGCACCGAGCGGTAGTACCGCTAGACATCGCGGTACTACTGCTAGGGGTAGCGGTACTACTGCTAAGGGTAGCGGTACTACTGCTTGCGAGCGGTACTAAAAAATTACATACGTGCCTACCACCGCTGGACTTGTGACGAGTTTTTGGTCCCGTGGAAGTAGCCACGAAGTAGCATGATAGTACTGCTCCAAGCGGTAGTACCGCTCCCAAGGGCGGTAGTAAAAATTACTTCGATCCTACCAGCGGTAGTACCGCTGCAGCCTTTTCGTAACACCAAAACTACCATAACTTCGCATTCGGACTCGAATTCGACGAAACCAAGTTTGTTGGAAAGCTAGCGACAAGGGCTAACACAATCTTGAGAGAAATACCAATAATAAGCAAATGAGAAAAGGCCCAAAAGAAAATGGTGAGAACCCTTCCTCGAAAAAGACCGGTAAAACCTCCAACACCGACAACATCATAGAAGACGCATGCAAACTCCATTTTCGATGAACTCAAGCTTGTCATAAAGATGACCATAAGCTCTAAGACTCACAAAGAGAACCAAACAAGAACCAAGAAACATGATGCAAGGATGCAATGGTTTGAGCTCTCGACGAACGATACGATCAAGCTACTCACTTGAGAGCCCCCCTTGATAGTACGGCTATCGATCCTATAACCCGGTCTCCCAACTACCACCATGAGACCGGTAAAATAGAAAACCTATCAAGGGAAAACCTTTGCCTTGCACATGATCCACTTGAGCTAGATGATGACGATCTTGTCCTCCTCAAGATGGACCACCTTTCTTGATTGCGATGGGTCGATGGAGACTAGATGATTGCTCCCCCATACTCCACTATGGGTGAGCCACTCTTCGGCACATCTTCACAAGTCCATTGACACCACAATGGATGGCAAGCTTCAAGCACTTGATCTCTTCGTGATGCTCCACTTGAACTTGCACACGACAATCTTGATGACGATCACCACTTGATGTCATCCTTTCCATGGGTTGTATGATATCTTCCTCTTAACGCAAGCCCATGGACACATACCTAACCCCACATAGACTCTCACATAGACCATGGGTTAGTACACAAAGTGCAATGGATAATGCTTACCATACCATGGGATCACTTGATCCCTCTCGTTACATCTTCTACGCTTTGTGAGTTGATCAACTTGATTCACTCTTGACTTAGTCTTGATCAACCTTGAATCTTTCCAACTCTATTCGTTTGGATGATGTCTTGAAGGTAAACATGAATGATCACACAATCTTCTTCTTCAAGACATGCTTGCAATAAGCTCAACACTCACATGACCAATCTTTGGATAATTCCTTAATAGCACCTTGGTCAACACATAAACTCCTTGAAACCAACACATGGACTTCAAGAAATGCCTATGGACAAATCATGACCAATCTTTAGATAATTCCTTAATAGCACCTTGGTCAACACATAAACTCCTTCAAACCAACACATGGACTTCAAGAAATGCCTATGGACAAATCCTTCAAATATAACTCAATGCAACCATTAGTCCATAGAGAATGTCATCAATTACGAAAACCACACATGGGGGCACCGCATGTCCTTTCACGCGGTTTGAAAGACTCTGGACGTAGTTTAAGCAGCACCACCTAACTGTCCTTGACCGTGGACACGGCTATTCGAATAGTTTTACACTCTGCAGAGGTTGCACACTTTACCCACAAGATCCGGAGAACTTCCGTGTCATCCACGACCCGCGATACTCAAGTACCCGGGGTAAGCACCCGATCACCACCTTTCCCTAGACGACACTAACAAGGAGTCCACTCGTTGTTCCATATCCTCACGATGTACATCATACGAGACTCACTCGAGATCGTAACATCCGAGAGGGGACACAACGGTGTATCCGGTGCCCTGTGAAAACAGTCATGGCCGCCCTACCTGGCACGACCCCGTCCCGAGAGAGAGCACCAACTCTCCCCCGTCATTAGTAATGCGGGCTCCAAGCTAGTATCGGCCTAGGTAATCAATAATGCCCTTTCCCATACAAGGGTAGAGTGGTTGCACATGTAAGGTTGGGACAGTCGACAAATCTTAAATCTAATCCATTTTCGAAAACAACACACACACTTGCCTCGGTACACCACTTCTTCATCAAGCGGTTACCCAACTCATTATATCCCTCGGGCATTAGTGGCACCCGACGGGGTTTTCGAAAAGTCTTTTGAAAATACTCTGTCGCCTTCACCATGCATATACCCGTCCCTTTTTGCGTAGCATCTACTTTTGCATCCTATCTACTCCCACCGGCATAACCCTCATAAGAAGGTAGGGTCATGCACAATGCAAGTATCAACGAGGAAGTAACGGTGGCAAACCACCCCATGTGGTCACCACAGTATCATGTCTTCGATGCAACCAATAAAAGTGTTATATGACCTCCATAAAAAGGGTATCATAGACATGGTCAAAGGGCTGCTTGCCTGGCTTAGCAAAGTCTTCTTGGGTCTTCAAGGTTTTCTGGTCCAACTCCTTCGTCGGCAACGCAATTTATCGTCGCAAAATAATAGCGAGAAAAATAAGGCAATAATGAAACAGAAAAACCAAAGTGGTCATAAAAATGTAAACTCATTTTTGTTAAATACTAGAGTGAAAACTAAGAAGGGGAAATTCCTAGTTTTTGATTTGGAGTCATGGAAACAGTGCTAGGAATTTTAAATGACAGTCATAAATGCTCAAATTCAAATTTAAATTTGAACAGTGAAGAAAAGTTGGTTTGATAAGAGTGAAAACTGTACCAATAAATAGGTGGGATTATTACAAGAATTTAGGAGTTTGGAATTATTGCATTTGGATTATTATTTAATCCTGTGGAATTTTTGGAAAAGTGACAGAAAAAGAAAAGGAAAAAGGCTCAGTGCTGCTAGGCTGAAAACAGCCGCAGCAAGAAAGAGCCCAGCCAGAGAGGCGGCCCAGTGCACTGGTGCACGCGTGCGCGCCAGGTTTAAACCTGACGGGCGGGGCCCAGGCGTCAGCGAGACAGAGGGGGCGATGGAGTGGAGAGGCTGACAGGCGGGGCCCGCCTGTCATCCCTAACCACGCGATAGAGGGCCGACGGGCTCACCGGCGATGATGCAGGGCACGGCGAGGTGAGAGGTGGGCAGGGTTGGACTCAGCGCAGAGTCGCCGTTCAGGTGGAGGTGCTTGCGGTCGCCGGGGTGGCATGGTTCGCTGGCGACGAGGTCTCGCGGCGGAGGAGCTCTGGGCGTCGTCGGTTCCGACCGTTTCTGGCTGCAAAAGAAGCGGGGGAGAAAGGGGAAATGATCAGGGGTGCTCGGGGGTTCCAGATCGAGGCAGAGGAGGAGCGGGGAGGCCTGTACCTCGCGAACCCGTGCGCCGGCGAGCCTATTGCAGTTGAAGCGGGTTACGAGGGCTCGCCGGGGCGTGTCTGAGGCGTTTGTGGGGTTGGTCTAGGGTGATGGGAGAGAAGAGAGGGAAAGCAGGGGGCTGGGGCACACACAGGTGAGCTGCTCCACTGCAGTGCGCCGGGCGGCCGGGCAAGTCTTGCTGGGGCGAGAGGAGGAAGAGGGAGGAGGGGGACAGAGGCGTGGCGTGACGCAGCCGTCGAGGCGCATCGTCGGGCGCGCTGGGGAGGCCCGAGGTGGCCGGAGGCGGTTGGAAGGGGGCGGCTACAAAGGGGAGCAAGATCAGAAGGCCTCAGAGCGCCCAAATGGCCGGCATGGCCATTTTCTATGCAATGTGGTCACGGCCAAAGGTTTCTGGTAGCTCTAGGGGGGAGTAAAGGAGTGGGATATGGCCTTGGATGCCATGGGGAGCCACTGGAGTGAGGAGGGAAGTTGAGGGAGAGAGAGAAGTTGCTGACCAGGGAGGTAAATGGGGGTGTTTCACCCCTTAATCATCGAGCAATAGCCAGGGGAGGGTTACTGGAGGTAGGAGAGGACTAGGAGGAGCTGTGTTAAAAAGTTGAGCTCAAGGAGAATAGTGTTAGTGGTCAAAATGGTGATTTTTGAAAAGTGGCAGAAGGTGTTTGATAATGGTTTGGACCAGCAGATGCTTTCCAACTGCCACGAGACTCCACAGGGTGAAATTACACATATAATTAGGGCCTTCAACCAATTTGGAGCTTATTTGGGCAAAGTTGCCAATGCAACTTTTGTAAACCCTGGAAATTAGCAGAAATGAACTTGTGTAGATCTAGTTGAGCAAATCACTTCCCCTTGATGAACCACTAGGTGTAGTGGCCTCATTTGGTCATGTGGACATGCTCACAAAAGTTGGGGTCAAGGAGAGAAAGTTGGTAGTACAATGTTGTTCAAATTTGATTCTTGTCAGAGAGGGTTTTGTGGCATTTTGGTGAACCAAAATGACCTTGATTGACATGAGGATTTGCAAGGTGATCACAATATGCATTTGTGACTAGCTGGATTTTCCTTGGATTTTTATGAAAATATTTCCTGTAGAAATATTTCAAATCCTTGAAATGGGCAGAAACGGTTTTGGGAGGTTTTGTCCAATATTTTTAACATGACCATGTGTTGAAACTCTTATATATGGACTATATATGTCCTATGAGTTTACCTAAATTTTGTCAAATATTTTTGAAGCATTAAAATAATTTTAACCTATTAAAGACCATTTCTGGCCTAAAGAAAAGCCTTTAAATAAAATAGTAAAATAACTTTTAAAATTATATTTTTTTGGTTTTTGGGATTCCTATATCTATTAGGTTTCAAATATACTCTTTGAAATATTTTTCTCACCCCAAATCAAGTACTTGTAGTGCAAACCTCAATTCAGGGGTTTTTGGAAAACTAATTTTAGAAAATACTTTTTGGCCAAATTATTTTTGGAAGAAAATACTATATTTCTCTATTCACATGGCATGATCATTGGGCAGAAGTTTGGGGCAAGGAGATGAAGTATAGAAGGTGGAGTTGTGTTGACTTTAAAGAGCACTTGAAAATCACAGAGAGAAAACCAACTCCAAATAAAAGCCAATTGATGCAAAAGTTTTTTTGTCAAACCACACTTTATCATGATTTATTAGCTTAAGTGTTGTGGCATGAAAATCAGGGTGTTGACAGACCTACCCCCCTTACAAGAATCTCGTCCCCGAGATTCCCAAACTAGGCGTGGAAAGGAATACGAAAACTGGATCTGTGGTAGTCTTCTTGTCCTCATACCGCTTGTGCTTTCGAGTGGTGCTCCATTGAACCTTGAAGTAATCGACGGCGTGTCTTCGTGTAGGACATCCTGCTTGATCCATATTGCCATTGGGGTCTTTCGCGTAAGTCATATTGGGCTGGAGGTCGATGGCTTGGTGATCGACGTCCTTGTAGGGATCAGGTTGGTTAGGATGTTGGAAGCACTTCCGAAGCTGTGACTCGTGGAAGATGTTGTGCACAGTGGGTGGCTCAGGTGGTAATTCTAGCTGGTAGCTGTCTATTCTTCGTCTTGCAGTGATCTGGTCTTCGACGCCAACGTTTACTTCTTGACGATGGTGGTTGGTATACTTCTTCCTCCTTGGCATGGCGGTCTTTAAATGTTCCTTGACCAGCTCAACAATTCTTCTTCCGTCTTCGGGTGGACAAGTAGGTCACCAAATGCTGATGACAACTATCTTGTCTAAGCACTTCATGAGGACTTTGTTCACGGAGTACATAAAGTAGGCTGGGGAATTAGTGGTGGTCTTTGTTGACTGTGGGCCAAGGTGTTCTAGATCTAGTGTCAAGGCCCTAAGGTCCTGATCCGACCATGTTGTAGCTTGGTAGGGCATAAGGGTTTCAAGGATTCTAGTGTGCGAGTGAATGTTTATCATCCCATCCTTGAGCACAGTTTCTGAGATGCCATTTGTGCCATCTAGTCCTTTAAACAAATCACATCATATCACTGATAGCATCATTTCGTATAGGTCAACTCCAATCATCACTCATGTGATTCATATCCTCATGACTCTCGAGAGGAGGTCTAACAAAATCATATATGTCTACAATCCCCAAACTCATATGTATGTCTACCCCTAAAAATCCATGGGTAGAACATATAAGCTGCTAAGCTTGAACGTGACAATCCAAGTGCTCAGCCCATTCTTCCAAGGTCTAAGATAAAGCACCTCTATCCTAAGGAAACACGTCGTAAGCCACTCCAAGATCTTGTTTCTTTCCTATGAATCAACTCCAACAGCCCATTAACTTCCATCAATCACTACATAATCCATTTAATTCTACAAATCCAATGTTTATGGTGTTCCACATGATCTTCTAATGTCCTAGAATCCTCAAATACTTGAAAAGTGTTATCTTTACTATAGTCAGTACACCAATTCCCATTATCGGGGTCAAGTAACTTCCAACCTCCAGCTTATATAGATCCTTAAACCAATTCCAATCTCCTAGTTTATTGTCCATCGAGAAACATGGTATCACGATCAAGATCATCAGTCTAAATTCAATTTACTCCGAATCCTGCAGGCTTACTCAGCATCTATACTCAACTAGGATCACCTATTTAAATCCAAATCTCTTGTCCAATGAGGAATCCTACATGTTTCCCTCAAGTTATTTATGTAATATCAACTGTCTCCTATCAATATCATCTGATCAAGTCAAATCCTTGCACTTCCAGGAGTTTCAGCTTGCGATCATAATTGTCCTAAAAATCAATTTACTCAGGGGAAATGAAAGCTATGCTACTCTATAATCATGATCCCACCATGTTCATCTACCAACATGGAAGCTTTATAATCCACCAAAGAGTCTCAGATAATTCCTCAAGGTCACTGATATAAACTCATCAAGTCATTTGTCCTCTGTTCATATATCCCCAAATTGGTCTTTCCTATGGCATCGCCAGTTCTGGTGCTACCTTAGGATGGTAATGTGCTCGTTCACTACGTCCACTAGTTCCATAATGAACCCAGTGATAAGCAAGGCTTACTGTAGCTTAACTTGTTCTCTTGTGATTCTGTAGGCTAAGCTCAGGGTTAAGGTTTAGAGCTGGGGTATCTCGTGAAGTCTCGAAGGGTCTAGGAATGGGTTTCTAGTCAGTAGGGTTAAACATAACTCTACGGGGTTTCACTTGGTCAAGGAGGCTGTAGAAAAGTTCTTTAGTGCCAGTTGGTCGCCGAAGTAGAATCCCTTGGTGTATCTTGTCATACTGGTCTTCAGAGATGAGAGGGAAAAGTAGCATAGAGGAGGGGGATGCCTAAAAGGGGGTTTTATGGTGTAAGTGTAAACAAACAAGTGCCGTAAAGACCACACACAATTCCATTAAGACACGATAGGTGATATAGTCGCGTACAAGCTGCCTAGGGCAAATGTGTGACTTATATCAAAACACAAACAAGTACAAACAAGCAACACAAAACGTGGTTCCATTCGAACCATCTCACGAACTCGACTACGCATATGGGGGTACACGACTCATCCTACCCTAGGGGTCCTCGGACTTGGTAGTCGTGCTTGCTCGGAGAGAAGGGCGTTCAGTCTTCAGTTTCTGGGTTCCCCTTGTGGTGCCAAAGGGTATGCGATGGTCGGCTGCTTGTTGGGACACATCCTTTTAATGTGCCCAAGTTCACCACACCCGTGACAAGTGACGAAAGCAAAAAGGTTGTTATCCAGTCTTGGGTTATGTCGTCGATGGCCTGACGACGATCTTCTACGAGGTGGATATGGAAATTCATTCCTATGCCTCCTGCATGGGGTTTGGTTGCGGGTTTTCTGAAGTTCCTTGATTTGTTGCTCCTAATTGGCAAGGTGGGCTTGTAAGGCAGTGATTTGCTGTCCTTGCTCGGCCACCTTCTTCTTCTCGAGGTAGTGGAGGTGCAGAAGTGAAGGGAGGTCTTGGCGAGTGTCGGTGTCAAAACCGGCGGATCTCGGGTAGGTGGTCCCGAACTGTGCGTCTAGGCGGATGGTAACAGGAGACAAGGGACACGATGTTTTTACCCAGGTTCGGGCCCTCTCGATGGAGGTAATACCCTACTCCTGCTTGATTAATATTGATGATATGGGTAGTACAAGAGTAGATCTACCACGAGATCAAGGAGGCTAAACCCTAGAAGCTAGCCTATGGTATGATTGTTCTTCGTCCTACGGACTAAAACCCTCCGGTTTATATAGACACCGGATAGGTTAGGATTACACAGAGTCGGTTACAATGGTAGGAGATCTACGTATCCGTATCGCCAAGCTTGCCTTCCACGCCAAGGAAAGTCCCATCCGGACACGGGACGAAGTCTTCAATCTTGTATCTTCATAGTCTTGGAGTCCGGCCGTGATGATAGTCCGGCTATCCGGACACCCCCTAGTCCGGGACTCCCTCAGTAGCCCCTGAACCAGGCTTCAATGACGATGAGTCCGACGCGTTGATTGTCTTCGGCATTGCGAGGCGGGTTCCTCCTCCGAATACTTCATAGAAGGTTTTGAACACAAGGATAGTGTCCGGCTCTGCAAAACAAGTTCCACATACCACCGTAGAGAGAATAACTTTTGCACAGATCTGCTGACGTATTTCGCGGCGTGACATCACACCACGGCCAGGCCTTTATATGAATCGTTTTTTACCGTTTCCACCTTAGCGCGTTTAGCGAGCCGGTTTCCTTGGCACGTCTTATCAAAGCATAGATCATGCCCCCTTATTCCGGGTTTCTCATCAATACGGACGTGGGTAACCCAACCGTGCCCGTTGGCACGCCTCCTCTATCAAAGGCGAGTCCTAATCGACCACGGGGTGGGCTCTTGGTATTCAACCTATTTATAATGAGACCAAGGCCCTCTTCTTTTTACACCCTCCATCGAGTTCACCTCGCGCTTTGAGTTCCAACACCCAAAGCTTCAGATTTAGGCGCTTCGGACCTTCGACGATGTCCGGCTCCGACCAGCACGGCCGATGGATGTCTTCCTCCGTTACATAAGAAGATGTGCTAAACCTGCGAGACGCCAGGTATCTAACCGGCGAGATCTCTCATAGGCTGCCTGCTCCAGGGCAGGTCATTCCCACTCCTGAGCCCGGCGTGAACGTGGTGTTCATATATCACTTCCTTCGGGGTTTGGGCTTCCCGACGGATCCCTTTGTGCGAGGGCTCATGTTTTATTATGGGCTTGATTTCCATGACTTGAATCCGGAGTCCATCCTCCATATCTCGTCATTCATTGTAGTATGTGAGGCCTTCCTCCATATTACCCCCCACTTTGGATTGTGGCTCAAGACCTTCAAGATGGAGCCAAAGGAGATCGGGGCAACAAGCGAAGTCTTGAGGGGCGGTCATAAGCAAATGTGCTGATGCTCCATGGCCCGAGGGCTCTTTTCAAGAGGAGCTTGGTTTGTGGCAACGGACTGGTTTTATATCACCGCTCCCGGGGGCACCAAATGGGCGGCGCCCCGCCTTCCGCCAGTCCACCACAGCGGCTGGCGTCATGGGTCAACAAGGGGCTCGATTGGGGGCCGTCCAAGGACGTTCCTTTGCTGCAGGGCCGTATTCGAGACCTTCAAGAAAGAGAGATCAATCTAGTTGCAGTGGCGCAAGTTATGTTGATCCGGCGCCTTCAGCCCTGCAAACGTCGCCCCCTTCGCCTGTGGGAATTTAATCCGGAGGGACCACGAGCTCTCCAAAATTTTATGGGCACAACGCCCGTGGAGATGTATAAACGGTTCTTCGGATCACGAGAGAAGTGTCCGGACCTGACTGAGGACGTAGGACTAAGCTGCAATCGCTCAGATCCTCAAGTAAGTAGTCCTGTAACCGGACAAGCTGTTCATTCATTATATACATGCCCTTTAAAGGAGCCGTTTCTTGAACAGGTGTGGATAGCCAAGGCAAAGTTGATAAGGTGTCCGGCTCCCCTCCCGGAGACCACGCCAGATCCCATGCTGACCAAGATGTTGAAGGTCGCGCCTTTTAAAGAAGGCGAAGGGGGGAGCGGGGAAGCAACTGCCTCTACAAAAGAGGCTATCAAGGAAGGAGGGATTAAAGGTCCCATCCTTCGAGGAGAGAAGAGGAACGCTTCAGAAGATCCGGAGGTCAAGGCCTCAAAGAGGGGAAAGGAATCTTCGTCAGAGAGTTCGGCGATGGGAAGTTACCCAGCCGCACTATTTCCCCAAGGGGATCAGCCCTCCAGCGAGCCGTAAGTAAAAAGTAGGGGTCTTGTAAATAAGGAACATCCCTGTATACATTTCTAAAGATAACGGAAATTGTACCTTGTAGTTCGGACCTCAGCCCTTCTCGTGAGCTCGTCTTGGAGATCTTCTTCCGGAGATGATGGAGAGCGAACGCCTCGACCTGTCGCACCCTCATGCAGGCGGACGACCCGAGGTGTCGTCGCGAGGGCTCCCAGTCCGGCGGGGCGGAAGGTCCGCGCCAAGTGGTGTGCGGTCGGAAGAGTGAAGGATCTGCTCGGCGGCGGTTATCTCGAGAAGAACACCGTGCTCTAATGGGTACGGTGATTGAAAGAATTGCATCCGCGGAGAGCGGATTGCATGAAGCCGTCAGGAGCTTACTGACGGGGTTCGAGGTACGCAAAAATGATGTACCTTCTGACAGTTATGCATATAGAATGCGCCTTGTATAGATAGTAGCCCCTGAGACTCGGTATGTTGTCAAAATTGACAACATGCCGAGGATCAAAATCTCAGTTATAACATATCACCGCTCCTAAACAGGTGGCAGGGCGTCCGGTGGCCAGCCGGACTGATGAATATGCCGAACTAAAGCGGCAACTGGACGAAGCGGATGCGGACATCGCGCTGGTCAATAAACAGTTTGACGAGTCGCAAGGTATGCGACTTCTATGCGGACACCTAGTAAGGGAGCTTGACGCCAATGTCTTACTATTTGTATGCTTAATGCAGATGGTGCCGCTGCTGTGGAGGAGCTGCAGGCGGAACTCGCCCGAGCGAAAGAGCAAGCCGTAAATAGTAATCTGCGCGCTTTAAAGGCGGCGAAGAGCTAGAAGCGAACGGGCTGCTCACCGCCAAGCAAGGAGGAAATGGCCGATATGGCCAAAAGTTGAAGAATACTACCGATCGCTGCGAGGTTCTTGAAAAGAACGTCAGGGAGCAAGAGGGCCTAAAAAGGCCGCCGCCGAATCAAGAGTGCCCATTCGGCTTTGAGAGCCGCCAAGGAGGAGCTGAGTCGCCGGGCAATTGCGGCTGGAAAACCGTTTCGCTGCGGAGGAAATATATGGATCCAAAGTATGCTCGCTTGGATAAGTTGTGGAGTTCGGAGGATGCTTATCTGGACTTGGCGGCGAAGCTTCACGGACGCGGTTGAGCACTTCCGGGGCGAAGGGGCCTGAAGGAAGAGCTGTATTGGTCGCAATTCCATAGTCCGGAGCGTCCTCTGCCGTTGACCGATCGGTTGGCCGAATGGGCCGAGCTGAATCGGTTATCCGGATTTGCCATGAAGCATGTCTTGACTCATTTGTGGTTGGGCGGACCCCAGCCGAAGAGCTATTTTGGTTTAGTGCAGCAGTTCCTTGGTGCGGTACCGCGTATCGATGCAATGAAGCGGTCGGCGTGTATTGAGGGAGCGCGGATGGCTCGGCCGTGTCAAGACATACTTGGGCAGAGATGAAGGCCACCGACGTTGCATCCCAAGATTCGGACAGAAGCAGTACCGCCGAGCACTACTTTGAAGAAGTCTGCGGGCGCTCGTTTAATAGAGACGCAGTGCTCAAGGATATTATGTTTAAATGACATGTATGGTTTATGAAAACAATGTTTCAATACAATATAAGAGCTTTTTATACTTGTGCGTTCAAGTAGTAAACTACTCCATGTGCGGCCGTTTATGTATATGTATATATAACCTGAAAGATGGCAGTCCTTGGCTTCAGCCCCCACGCACATAGTGCTGGGGTGTTTGCAAAGAAAGTGCTTTTTCACACTTAATCCAATGTCTTGGTCCTGTTAAGGAGGTGATAGCGTAGCAAACCAGGCAACCGGACTATAATGCTTTATCACTTTCACTTAGCCATAGGAGTTTGAGGTGGGGCTACTATATAGCCCACAGGGCACCGCACTCTCCCGAATTCAAAAGCGTATGTGCTGAGCAAAAACCGGTCCTTCGTTAATGCGGAGGAATCCTAAACATTCCAGTGAGTCATCGAGTGGTTGACCAGTCTCTCGCTATATCATGACAGTCAGTTTTCGGCTTTGTCTACTGAGGTGCTCGCCCGGCCGAACCGGGGCACAATCGCAGTAGTTCTCCTAGTGCCGCGTTAGCCGATAAAACGGAATGTAAGGCAGCAAAACACAGGAGCTGGGCAAACCCAACATTTGACCAAAGACATGATTCGGAGCTGATGCATATAAGGCCTAACTCGAGACGCCGAACACTCCCTAAGGTATTTGGTCTTTATAAAAACGGGGGCAAAATAATGCCCTTAGCCCCTGGTGTCCAGGTACGTGCAAAAATTCTGGTGCGGCCAATGCCAAAACGCCAGCCTCCTCCTTGGTTATAGTAAGAAACCGGGGGATGTATATCAACAAGAGACAGTAAAAAAGGTTTACGCAGGGTCTTAATCTGAAAAGAATCCTTGCAACGGGTCCCTCTTGCACGCTGCGCTACTGTGTCTCCGCGCAGTGCCGTATCCTGGACGGGTGTAGCACGTTGTTCATCTGTAAAAGAGAGGAACTTAGTTTAAAAGAAAAAGGATCATGCGAAAGATGTACTTTGTATTAAATAAACAGAGTACGATTTGAAGAAGTGGAAAAAATTGAGCTTTATTGTCTCTTGAATGCAGCCCCTTGTATGGGGGTAGGCCGCTAGTGGGCGCCGGACTCGTCTTGCCGTGTCCGAAGTTGGAATGACCTATTCAGGTTCTTTGACTAGCGGAGCCGGATAGGTGTGGGCTGTCAAGGCAGTCTCACGTTCTTCCGTGCTCGAGTAACACTTAATACTCCCTTTTAATGAGATGATGCCGCGTGGACCGGGCATTTTAAGTGTTAGAGATGCATAATGCGGTATTGCATTAAAGCGGGCGAAAGCTTCGCGTCCCAATAGTGCCTGATGGCTACTTTTAAATGGGGCGACATGGAAGACTAACTTTTCGCGACGGAAGTTGTCGATGAACGGAACACAACTTCTAGCAGTAGGGATCCCGTACAATGGGCATATGGGCCTGGCATTACCCCTTTAAAGGAGGTGTTGCTACGGCGAATTTTGGCTGGGTCTATCCCCATCCTGCGGATTGTGTCCTGATATATCAGGTTTATGTCACTGCCGCCATCCATGAGGACTTGTGTAAATTGGAATCCGTCGATTATAGGATCCAATATCAAGGCAGTCCATCCTGCGTTCCGGATACTTTCGGAATAGTCCTGATGGTCGAAGGTGATTGGTTTTGACAACCAGTGTGCGGCGCACGTTTTAGTGGGTGCCGCTCTGTTTTTTCCTTTGATCACGTAAAGTGAGTTTACTGTTTTAACCTCTTGTGGGAAATTCTTTTGTTTTCCGGGGCTCTGCTTGTAGTGCTGGTCATCATCTTCACTTGGTGTGTCGAGCCCCTTGTGTTCGGCGTTGAGTCTGCCGGACTGTTTGAAGACCCAACAATTTCTGTGGGTATGGTTTGCAGGCCTCCCAGGAGTACTATGGATTTGACATATCTTGTCCAAGATTTTGTTGAAGTTGGATAGCTCATCGCTATCGTCTTTAAGGGCAGTTTTTTGCTGTTCTGCCGTGAGCTTTTGAATCCGGCGTTGACCGCCGCGCTCTTTGGACCGTTCCTTTTAATCCGGCGCTGGTCCTTGTTGCGCCGTGGTTTCCCGTTTCCATCCCTGACTTCGGATGTACTTGGGTCGCTGGTGCTGCATCTTGCTAGCTAGCTATCCTCTCCCGCGCAAAAGCGGGTCATGAGGCTTGTTAATGCGGCCATTGTTCTTGGCTTTTCTTGGCCGAGGTTTCTGGCGAGCCATTCGTCTCGGATGTTGTGCTTGAAGGCTGCTAAGGCTTCAGCGTCCGGACAGTCGACTATTTGGTTCTTTTTAGTAAGAAACCTGTTCCAGAATTTCCGGGCTGACTCTCCGGGCTGTTGAGTTATGTGACTTAGATCGCATCCGTGCATGGACATAGGTCCTCTGAAAATTTGCCCGAAACGCATCCTCGAGCTCTTCCCAGCTTCCAATGGCATTTTCGGGAAGGCTTTTGAGCCAATGCCGAGCCGGCCCTTTGAGTTTGAGGGGTAAGTATTTTATGGCGTGGAGATCATCTCCTCTAGCCATGTGTATGTGGAGGATGTAATCCTCGATCCAGACTCCAGGGTCTGTTGTTCTGTCGTATGCCTCTATGTTTACGGGTTTGAATCCCACTAGAAATTCATGATCCAGCACCTCATCGGTGAAACATAGGGGATGTGCGGCGCCCCTATATTTGGGTGTGCCGTGATGTTCAGATTTTTGGCGTGTTGCATTGCTTTGAAGAGCCTGCTTTCTTGGCCCATAGATGGACCTAATTGGGCCATCCTGTTGATGTGAATCCTTATGCGGATCGCATATTGGTTTGTGTGCGGCGCCATTTGCCGCTCTCTTTTTGCCATGGGGTCGTCCATCCGACCGGGTGGCCTTCTTACTTTTTGATTGTGGGGGCTCTAAGGCCTCCTCGTCGAATTCAGGAAGTAGCTTTCTTTTCGGGTAGCTCTTTGTTCGGCGGCTGTCGCCGTACTTGTCTGCGGTGCTGAATACTTTGCTCCATCTGATCCTGAGTGCATCTTCCGCTGTTTTGAGCTTCCGCTTGCTTTTTTAGCTACGCTGCAGCGATGGCAGACGAGCCTTTTCGGAGGTCATTTTGCTCCAATAGTTTGTCCGGCGTGAGATCGCCCGCATCTGTTGTCTTCGCCGGGACAGATTGTTTATCCAAGTTGTCTTGTTCGGACAATTGCTCGGTAGCTTGTTCGCCGTCCGCCGTTCGCCTCGCTCTATGGCTGGGTCTTTGTTGAGGCGGGACTTGGTTCGCATTTACGTTGCCGTTTTTGTCTTTTGAGGATTTATCCTTCGTGGCGTCCGTTGTTCCTCGTCTTCATTTCCTTTAGGTGTATCCACCATGTATACATCATGGGATGAGGTGGTTGTCCAACATCCTATAGGTGCTGGCTCATTATTGTCTCCTACATCGCCGCCCATACCGCCGATGTCTTGAGTCGAAATCGAGCACGCCGTGTAAGCTCTCGGCGATGGCTACGGTGGGTGGTAGGTGGGCGTTGAATTTCTTCGTCGTCCGCGTCCCAACCTTCCTGACCGTAGTCCGGCCAGGGCTCTCCGGATAAAGAGAGAGACTTTAGTGAATTCAGGATGTCGCCAAGGGGCGAGTGCTGAAAGATGTCCGCGGCCGTGAACTCCATCATCGGCGCCCAATCGGATTCGATTGGCGGAGGCGCGGAGGGTTCAGAGTCCGGAGAAGAGTCCAACACCCTAGAGTCGAGGTCTTCGCAAAGGACAGGGATGGAGTTCGGCTCAATTGCCGTAGGGATCGTAGCCCCTGAGGCGGTGTCCAACCACTCGTCCTCGGTCGGGGAATCCGGCTCCGGATCAAGGGCCGGAGCGGATGCCGGTGCGGCCTCCAGGACACTGTTCGGCTGCAGAGCTAGATCATGCCCATCGAGACAAAGGCGGCACGCTATTGCGGCTCGAATCCGTCGAAGATCAAGTCTCCGCGATGTCGGCCGATAGTTCAAACTTCCAAATCTGACCTGGTGGCGAGGGCGAAGCTTCGATCTGCTCCAGACGGCCAAGCGAATTGGCCCGCAGCAAAAGCCACCGAATCGAAGATCTGTCCGGGAGAAAAGTCTCACCACGGACGCGTCGTTGTTGATGATCGAAGGAGCCATCGGGCCTATCGGTGGCGATACGGAGGAACTCTCAATGAAAGCACCAATGTCGGTGTCAAAACCGGCGGATCTCGTAGGGGTCCCCGAACTGTGCGTCTAGGCGGATGGTAACAGGAGACAAGGGACACGATGTTTTTACCCAGGTTCGGGCCCTCTCGATTGAGGTAATACCCTACTCCTGCTTGATTAATATTGATGATATGGGTAGTACAAGAGTAGATCTACCACGAGATCAAGGAGGCTAAACCTAGAAGCTAGCCTATGGTATGATTGTTGTTCGCCCCACGGACTAAAACCCTCCGGTTTATATAGACACCGGATAGGTTAGGGTTACACAGAGTCGGTTACAATGGTAGGATATCTACGTATTCGTATCGCCAAGCTTGCCTTCCACGCCAAGGAAAGTCCCATCCGGACACGGGACGAAGTCTTCAATCTGTTATTTTTATAGTCTTGGAGTCCGGCCATGATGATAGTCCGGCTATCCGGACACCCCCTAGTACGGGACTCCCTCAGCGAGCCTTAAGGAATGCTTCGGTAAGGTGACGTAGAAGGTAGTCTCCTGTGTTGATGAAGCAGATCTGGTACTTGAGGGTTGGATCCTCATCTTCTGGGGAAATCCTCACTTGTGTCGGAGCCCCAAAGCCACTCTTGCCATGTAGGTAGCGGGTGGCATTTTCTTCTTTCATTTCTGGAAGGAGGTCTCGAAGACGGAGGAGCGCTTCATATGCCACTTGCTGAATGGCCAGGTCTCTTGTTGGCATGGGTGGTCCAATGAAGAACCACCCCTGGGGTGAGGTCTTGGCAGGAAAAAAACCTTGGCGTAGAACTCCTTTTCGAGCACATCATTTTCTAGTTCATGCAGGGTGTATATGGGCAGCAAGGGATAGTGGCATTGTTGGAGGCAGTCTTTTAGGAGTGATGGAAACCCTATCATAAGGAGTCTCAAGGGGGCGACGACCATCTACAAAAGTTGAATAGGAGAGGTCATTTAGGAAAAATATCCCTTAGGTTTGGGAAATCTCAGAAAAGAAGAGGAGTATAGAGGGTTTTGCAAAACGGGTATGTCCTATCTAACGCCCATGCTAACTAAGGCTTCCTACAGTCGGATGGCTCTGATACCAGCTCTGTGGGGACCCCGACTCATAAGTCGAGATCACCAAATGCACGTGTACAGTGATCCCAGAGATCAATGCTCACTGAACACACAGAAGCTGAATAACAAGAGTCTTACATCCATACATACCATCTTACACAAATTATGACCATTATGGTCAAGTCTTACATAGATAAAGCCATAAGGGCTGAATACCAAATAAACTTAAGTAGCGGAAATCTTCGTCGATAAGTAGAACCCATGCCATCTGCCTTAACCCTACAGACATTCTGACTGGGAAACGTTCTAGTTCACATGTTCGTCTCCAAAGAACTCTTCTTCGAACTCCTGTTCTTCCATGCCTGGCCAATTAAATAACCAGTGGCAAGCCAATGAGTACTTTGAATGTACTCGCAAGCAACCCATGATTGGAACAAGGCACAATAATGCAAAGATATAGCACTAAGTAGGTAGTTTGCAGAAAGCTAGTTTTGCGTGCAATGACATGATCTGTCAACATGTAAAGTATGCATCATCAGAGTACAGACATCCGTATGAACAGGTTACAAATATCAACATAAGCGGAGTTGGACACCAATCCAACTTGATCATCATGTCAAGCCATCTGACTTAACCCAAATAGTCTTACCAACACACACACACACACAAACACACACACACACGCGGTTTGAAAGACTCTGGACGTAGTTTAAGCAGCACCACCCAACTGTCATTGACCGTGGACATAGCTATTCGAATAGTTTTACACTCTGCAGAGGTTGCACACTTTACCCACAAGATCCGGGGAACTTCCGTGTCATCCACGACCCGCGATACCTCAAGTACCCGGGGTAAGCACCCGATCACTACCTTTCCCTAGACGACACTAACAAGGAGTCCACTCGTTGTTCCATATCCTCACGATGTACATCATATGAGACTCACTCGAGACCATAACATCCGAGAGGGGACACATCGGTGTATCCGGTGCCCTGTGAAAATAGTCATGGCCGCCCTACCTGGCACGACCCCGTCCCGAGAGAGAGCACCAACTCTCCCCCGTCACTAGTAATGCAAGCTCCAAGCTAGTGTCGGCCTAGGTAATCAATAATGCCCTTTCCCATACAAGGGTAGAGTGGTTGCGCATGTAAGGTTGGGACAGTCGACAAATCTTAAATCTAATCCATTTTCGAAAACAACACATACACTTGCCTCGGTACACCACTTCGTTATCAAGCGGTTACCCAACTCATTATCTCCCTCGGGCATTAGTGGCACCCGACGGGGTTAAAAGTCTTTTGAAAATACTCTGTCTTCTTCACCATGCATATACCTGTCCCTTTTTGCGTAGCATCTACTTTAGCATCCTATCTAATCCCACCGGCATAACCCTCATAAGAAGGTAGGGTCATGCACAATGCAAGTATCAACAAGGAAGTAACGGTGGCAAACCACCCCATGTGGTCACCATAGTATCATGTCTCCGATGCAAGCAATAAAAGTGCTATATGACATGCATAAAAAGGGTTTCATAGACATGGTAAAAGGGCTGCTTGCCTGGCTTAGCAAAGTCTTCTTGGGTATTCAAGGTTTTCTGGTCCAACTCCTTCGTCGGCAACGCAATCTATCGTCGCAAAATAATAGCGAGAAATATAAGGCAATAATAAAACAAAAAAACCAAAATGCTCAGAAAAATGTCAACTCATTTTTGTTAAATACTAGAGTGAAAACTAAGAAGGGGAAAAATTTTAGTTTTGGATTTGGAGTCATGGAAAAAGTGCAAGGAATTTTAAATGACAGGCATAAATGCTCAAATTCAAATTTAAATTTGAACAGTGAAGAAAAGTTGGTTTGATAAGAGTGAAAACTGTACCAATAAATAGGTGGGATTATTACAAGAATTTCGGAGTTTGGAACTATTGCATTTGGATTATTATTTAATATTGTGGAATTTCTTGAAAAGTGACAGAAAAAGAAAAGGAAAAAGGGCTCTGTGCATGCTGGGCCAGAATAGCCGCAGCGCAGCAGGCCCAGCCAGAGAGGCGGCCCAGCGCACTGGTGCACGCGCATGCGCCAAGTTTAAACCTGACGGGCGGGGCCCAGGCGTCAGCGAGACAGAGGGGGGCGATGGAGGGGAGAGGCTGACAGGCGGGGCCCGCCTGTCATCCCTAACCCTGTGACAGAGGGTCGGCAGGCTCACCGGCGACGCTGCAGGGCACGGCGAGGTGAGAGGAGGGCAGGGTTGGACCCAGCGCAGAGTTGCCGTTTAGGTGGAGGTGCTTGCGGTCGCCGGGGTGGCCTGGTTCGCCGACGACGAGGTCTCGCGGCGGAGGAGCTTCGGGCATCGTCGGTTCCAGCCGTTTCCGACTGCAAAAGAAGCGGGGGAGAAAGGGGGAATGATCAGGGGTGCTCGGGGGTTCCAGTCAAGGCAGAGGATGAGCGGGGGAGGCCTGTACGTCGCGAACTCTGGCGAGCCGAAGCGGCGGAGCTCGAGCTCGATCTCGAGCTCAGGCGGCTCTGGAGAGGAACTGGAGGTGCGGGGGGATGATTTGGTGGTGCAGAGAGCGAGTGGTTAGGAGAGGAGGGCTCGGGGAGGCCCTTAAATAGGCGGGCGACGGTCCACTGAGGACCCGTGCACCGGCGAGCCTGTTGCGATCGAAGCGGGTCACGGGGGCTCGTCGGGGCGTGTCTGAGGCGTTTGTGGGGTCGGTCTAGGAGGACGGGAGAGAAGAGAGGGAAAGCAGGGGGCAGGGGCACCACACAGGTGGCCAGCTGCAGCTGCGCTTCAGGCGGCCGGCGCGTGTCTGCCTGGGCGAGAGGAGGAAGAGGGAGGATGGGGACAAAGGCGTGGCATGACGCAGACGTCGAGGCGCATCGTCGGGCGCGCTGGGGAGGCCCAAGGTGGCCGGAGGCGGTTGGAAGGGGGCGGCTACAATGCGGGAGCGCACTGTAGAGCGCTCCAGAGCGCCCAAATGGCCGCCATGGCCATTTTCTATGCAATGTGGTCACGGCCAAAGGTGTCTGGTAGCTCTAGGGGGAGTAAAGGAGTGGGATATGGCCTTGGATGCCCTGGGGAGCCACTGGAGTGAGGAGGGAAGTTGAGGGAGAGAGAGAAGTTGTTGTCCAGGGAGGTAAATGGGGGTGTTTCACCCTTTAATCATCGAGCAATGGCCAGGGGAGGGTTACTGGAGATAGGAGAGGACTAGGAGGAGCTGTGGTAAAAAGTTGAGCTCAAGGAGAATAGTGTTAGTGGTCAAAATGGTGATTTTTAAATGTGGCAGAAGGTGTTTGATAATGATTTGGACCAGCAGATGATTTCCAACTGCCATGAGACTCCACAGGGTGAAATGACACATATAATTCGGGCCTTCCACCAATTTGGAGCTTATTTGGGCAAAGTTGCCAATGCAACTTTTGTAAACCCTAGAAATTAGCAGAAATGAACTTGTGTAGATCTAGTTGAGCAAATCACTTCCCCTTGATGAACCACTAGGTGTAGTGGCCTCATTTGGTCATGTGGACATGCTCACAAAAGTTGGGGTCAAGGAGAGAAAGTTGGTAGTACAAAGTTGTTCAAATTTGATTACAGTCGAGAGGGGTTTTGGGGCATTTTGGTGAACCAAAATGACCTTGATTGACATGAGGCTTTGCAAGGTGATCACAATATGCATTTGTGACTTGCTGGATTTTCCTTGGATTTTTATGAAAATATCCCCTGTAGAAATATTTCAAATCCTTGAAATGGGCAGAAATGGTTTTGGGAGGTTTTGTCCAATATTTTTAACATGACCATGTGTTGAAACTCTTATATATGGACAATATATGTCCTATGAGTTTCCCTAAAAAATTTCAAATATTTTTGAAGCATTAAAATAATTTTAACCTATTAAAGACCATTTCTGGCCTAAAGAAAAAGCATTTAAATAAAACAGAAAAATAACTTTTAAAATTATATTTTTGTGGTTTTTGGGAGTCCTATATCTGTTAGGTTTAAATTTACTCTTTGAAATATTTTTCTCACCCCAAATCAAGTATTTGCAGTGCAAAACTCAATTCAGGGGTTTTTGGAAAACTAATTTTAGAAAATACTTTTTGCCAAAGTATTTTTGTAAGAAAATACTATATTGCTCTATACACATGGCATGATCAGTGGGCAGAAGTTTGGGGCAAGGAGATTAAGTATAGAAGGTGGAGTTGTGTTGACTTTAAAGAGCACTTGAAAATCACAGAGAGAAAACCAACTCCAAATAAAAGCCAATTGATGCAAAAGTTTTTTGTCAAACCACACTTTATCATGATTTATTAGCTTAAGTGTTGTGGCATGAAAATCAGGGTGTGACAGGAGGGGTGTGGCGTACCGCAAAACGAAGGAAACCGACTTGTGTTGGAGCGCTACGGTCGAAATGGGGGTCCTGTTCATCGGGAGGGGTGTGGCATACCGCAAAACGGGACTCCACGGGATACTGTTCATCTCCATCGTCGACCCCCTCCAGCCTCCACAGGCTACTGTTCATCCATCGTCGAGCTCCTCCAGCCTCCGCCTGCGAATGTTCATCCACGGGCTCCCGTTCATCCAGCCTCCACCGCGCGCTACTCCACAGGCTATTGTTCAACCAGCCCTCTCCACGGGCTCCTGTTCAACCACCCCTCCACGGTCTACTGTGCATCCAGCCCTCTAACGTCTACTGTTCATCCAGCCCTCCACGGGGTGGTCATGTTCATCCTGCCCTCCACGAGGTCCTGTTCATCCAGCCCCAACCGGCTCGATCGATCGCGGTCCTGTTCATCCAGAGGCAACACCACGGGTCTTGTTCATCCACCCCACCGAACTATTCATCCAACCCCCCAAAGAACGCTTTGCTCATCCAGAGGCAGATCGATCGGCTTGATTAGCAGCGAGAGAAGGAATCGCTCGATCGGGTTCGATTAACACCATCGATCAACCGCCGGGTTCATAGAACGTGTAACTGCGCAGCAATCGCTCGGGTTCGATTAGAGCCCAACGCCTCGCTCGGGTTCGATTAGAGCCCAACGCCTCACACCCACGCAGCGTGCGTGTCTGAAGAGAAATGCTCATCGCCGCCCCGACCACCCACCGTAACCGGGAACACCCCGATATTTTCCTCGCCCTCGCTTCTACCACGGTTTTTTCCGTCATGGACGGCCCAAAGAATGTCATGCAGCTATGTCTCCGGCCCGCCCAGGATGAAAAGCCCATTTTCTGTCATAGAAGTAGGACCCCACCACATCTATAATGATACCGGGTTTTGTCACAATTATCGTCATAGAAGTGTCATAAGTATGACAGAAAAAAAATTGTTCGGCCCAAAATGTCACGGATGTGTCTTTTTTTTGTAGTGCCTGCTGGTGAGAGGAGACGATGGCTCTGAGGATATCAAATTCAGGAAGGACAGATATCTGACGACAGTCGAGATTGAGGAGCGCAGTGCGCCATAGAGGGCGCCACCGAGTTGAGAGGACTTGTGTGCGGCAGCAATCCTTGGTGGGGAGAAGCGAGATGATCTCCTCAAGGATGACATACGGGAGATCTCTGATGTGGTCCACCGGAGATTCTACCGGTTCCTCAGATCTGGGTGGGGGGGGGGGGCTCGCCGCTTCTCCCCGCGCTGCCGGGTGCGGGATCTACAACCAGCTTCATTGAGGGGGTCCTGGATTATGGGGTCCTCGGATGTCAGGGCTGTGTAGCATGGGCCGGACTGATGGGCCATGAAGATACAAGATAGAAGGCCTTCCCCTGTGTCCGGGTGGGACTCTCCTTTGCGTGGATGGAAAGCTCTACGTTCAGATATGTAGTTTCCTTTCTCTGTAAACCGATATTGTACAACCCAAGCCCCCTCCGGTGTCTATATAAACTAGAGGGTTTAGTCCATAGAGGCTAAGAAAAATCACATAGGCTAGACAACTAGGGTTTAGCCATTACGATCTCGATCTAGATCAACTCTTGTAACCCCTTTCTACCTCTTGAGCTTGCGTTGATTTTTTCCTTAAACAGGAAAGGGTGATGCAGCAAAGTAGCATAAGTATTTCCCTCAGTTTTGAGAACCAAGGTATCGATCCAGTAGGAGGTAACACGCAAGTCTCCAGTACCTGCACAACCAAACAAGAACCTCGCAACCAACGCGATAAAGGGGTTGTCAATCCCTTCACGGTCACTTACAAAAGTGAGATCTGATAGAGATAATAAGATAAATATTTTTGGTATTTTTATTTTATAGATTGGAAAGTAAACAACTATGGAAATAGCAAATAGATAGGAAAATATTATGATGGAAGATAGACCCGGGGGCCATAGGTTTCACCAGTCGCTTCTCTCAAGATAGCATAATCTACGGTGGGTGAACGAATTACTGTCGAGAAATTGATAGAAAAGCGAATAATTATGAAAATATCTAGGCATGATCATGTATATAGGCATCACGTCCGTGACAAGTACACCGAAACGATTCTACATCTACTACTATTACTCCACACATCAACCGCTATCCAGCATGCATCTAGAGTATTAAGTTCATAAGAACAGAGTAACGCATAGGAAAGATGACAAGATGTAGAGGGATAAACTCAAGCAATATGATATAAACCCCATCTTTTTATCCTCGGTGGCAACAATACAATACGTGCCTTGCTGCCCGTGCTGTCACTGGGAAAGGACACCACAAGATTGAGCCCAAAGCTAAGCACTTCTCCCATTGCAAGAAAGATCAATCTAGTAGGCCAAACCAAACTGATAATTCAAAGAGACTTGCAAAGATATCAAATCATGCATAAAAGAATTCAAAGGAGAATCAAATATTGTTCATAGATAATCTTGATCATAAACCCAAAATTCATCGGATCTCGACAAACACACCGCAAAAAGAATTACATCGAATAGATCTCCAAGAGAATCAAGGAGAACTTTGTATTGAGATCCAAAGAGAGAGAAGAAGCCATCTAGCTAATAACTATGGACTCGAAGGTCTATGGTAAACTACTCACACATCATCGGAGAGGCTATGGTGTCGATGTAAAAGCCCTCCGTGATCGATTCCCCCTCCGGCGGAGCGCCGGAAAAGGCCCCAAGATGGGATCTCACCGGTACAGAAGGTTGCGGCGGCGGAAATAGGGTTTCGTGGTGCTCCTGGATGTTTTCGGGGTATATGGGTATATATAGGAGGAAGAAGTACGTCGGTGGAGCTGCGAGGGGCCCATGAGGGTGAGGGCATGCCCACCACCCTGGGGCGCGCCCTCCTGCCTCGTGGCCTCCTCACTTCTTTCTTGACATCCACTCCATGTCTCCTGGATCATGTTTGTTCCAAAAATAACTCTCCCGAAGGTTTCATTCCGTTTGGATTCTGTTTGATATTCCTTTTCTACGAAACACTGAAATAGGCAAAAAAAACAGCAATTTACACTGGGCCTTTGGTTAGTAGGTTAGTCCCAAAAATAATAAAAAAGGTATATTAAAGCCCATTAAACATCCAAAAGAGATAATATAATAGCATGGAACAATAAAAAATTATAGATACGTTGGAGACGTATCACCCCTATACTCATCAAATACAATCAAGCGGGACGTAGGGTTTTACCTCCAGTAAGAGGGCCCGAACCTGGGTAAACACCGTGCCTCCCTTATCTCCTGTTACCTTCGATCCTCAGAAGCACAGTTCATGACCCCCTACCCGAGATCGGCCAGTTTTGACACCGACATTGGTGCTTTCATTGAGAGTTCCACTGTGCCGTCAACAGCAAAATCGATGGCTCGCCTTGTCATTAACGAAAACATTACCTCTGGAGAAACCCTAGTTCCGGGACAACTCCTCCAGCTTGGCGGTTTCACCATGGGTGCCGTGTGGCCTTTAATCGTTTAATCCAAGGGCGGCCCTTGAGATTGCCAAACATCGTCCTCACATCGGCCTTGAACACCTCAAAAAGATGGATCCAGCAGATGTCTCGTCCTCAAACGAGCTTCTCGATCGCATCGTCGCCCTGGGATTATCAACTGACTATGATCGGATCGGGCTTAAACCCGATCAGAGGGAAATCAGGTCCCCGCCGATCACCCATCTAGTAGGGTTCGTAGAGGAACAAGCCGATAACACTTCTCCCCCTAAGTTAAGAACAAGCTATGTTTGGATTTCCGAGTCCTACGAGCCGGAAACCCATCTTCGAGAAAAGACCTCATGTCCTCTGAACATAGAACCAGGCGCTAAGCCCGAAGACCGCCAAAACGCTCCGGACACTACACCGGTGACCTCGCAAATTCTTCAAACCCCTGATGCAATAATGGGCCAGGGTGGTCCGAATTTTCGCCCACCCACCCACCACAAGCAATATTCCCCAAGAAACTTAGGTCCTCTAGACGTATGCGACCTAATGTACATGCGGCAGCAACTCGAGGAAACAGTCCACCACCTTTGGGCCAGGTTCCTCCTTGTTAAAAACAAGATCAAGGATTGTTGCGACGACGATGTGGTTTCAATATTTTGCCGCAACTGTACGGACGAGGGAATCCTTAACACTCTCAACCGCTGCCGCATACTGCGCTTTGCAGATTTGGCACACATCGTACAGAAATACAGTGCAATGGAAATCACCTGGACGGCACACACAGCTCGATGGGAACCTCCTACCTTCAAGCAACCCACCGGCCGGAGAAAAAGGATGTACCCTTATGGGGCACCTGATCAACATCCCATCAACAAAAAAGTGAAGCCCTTTACGGGATGCAGAACTTTCCTTGACGGCCTGCTCGATACACCTTGTCAGATACACACAACGCCAACTACCAAACCAACACATAGCCTTCGGGCATGTTGGGTACTCCGGCAGGTGGCTTAGAGCGGTGAGGCCATCCTCACTAGCATTCCTTTAAAGAGGCACTCTTTGGAAGATGTCGATCTCAATGTTTTTACGTTCTTCGAGACCTTTTCTTCCAACAACCGGTGCAAGAGGGCATTGCGCAACCTTGCCAAAGTCAACCAGGTAGCCGCAGTAAATCCTTGGAATGACGGGTGATAACCTTCACCATCGATGACGAGCCAAGGGCCAGATAAGTCCGAGCACCAGCCGCTTTGGTCCTAAACCCAATAGTAGACGGCTTTCGGCACACCAAAGTGCTCATGGACGGCAGTAGCGGATTAAACCTCATCTAAGAAGATACGCTTCAAAAAATGCAGATGGACAAAAGTCGCATTGAGCAAAGCGGCACCACTTTCCGAGGCATCATTCCCAGTCGAGAAGCAATAAGCTTGGGGAGGATCAAACTCGACGTCATATTTGGCACGCCAGAAAACTATAGGTCCGAAGAGTTGCTTTTCCAGGTGGCTCCTTTCCACAACGGATAGCACGCCCTCTTAGGGCGAGAAGCATTCATACGCTTTCTAGCCATACCCCATTACGGGTACATGAAGCTCAAAAAGCCAGGGCCCAACAGAGTTATCACTATCGCTAGTGATCCGGATATAGCACTCCGCGCTGAAAACAAGACCTTATCCCTAGCCCTCGAGGCGCTATCCGAGGCCCTCGCGGCAGAGGAATTGACCACTCTGCGTTCTACAGTGGATAAGGACGTTGTAATCCTCGACAAGTGGCCCAAATCCACTTCTTTTAAACCAGCAGACGAGATAGTCAAATTTCAAGTACACCCAACGGATCCTAATAAAACAACAGCTGTTGGAGCACAGCTGGATCCAACGATCGACACCGCATTAAGAGCGTTTCTGCGCGAAAATTGGGACATCTTCGCCTGGCATCCTTCAGACATGCCAGGAATCCCACGCAGACTGGCCGAACACAGCCTCAATATAATAAAAGGCTTTAAACCATTCAAGCTAACGTTGCGGCGATGTTCCGAACCCAAGCGACAAGCCATGGGGGAGGAGCTAGCCAAATTACTTGAAGCCGGGTTCATCAGAGAGATTAAGCACCCGGACTGGCTAGCAAACCTGGTCATGGTGCCAAACAAGGACAAATCCTGGCGCCTTTGTGTCGATTTTGAAGACCACAACAAAGCCTGCCCTAAGGACCCCTTCCCACTGCCCCGCATCGACCAAATAATTGATGCAACTGCAGGACACGATTCACTGTGCTTCCTCGATGCATACTCCGGATACCATCAAATTAAGATGAGGGAATCCGATCAAGGCACAACGGCATTCATCACTCCGTATGGGCCTTTCTGCTTCATGCCCTTTGGACTCAAGAACGCTGGTGCC
Organism: Aegilops longissima; assembly: GCA_021605205.1. NCBI lineage: Eukaryota > Viridiplantae > Streptophyta > Magnoliopsida > Poales > Poaceae > Aegilops > Aegilops longissima. Next base: position 171,702,786 of record CM038681.1, on the reverse strand, counting down.
ACCTACCAACACTTGATTCAAACATGCCTGGAAAAAAATTGGCAAAATGATGGAGGCATATGTAGATGATGTAGTCATCAAAACTAAACATGTCAAATCATTGGTGGACGACTTGTGCCTCACATTCGACAACCTTCGAACATATGACATATGGCTCAATCCCGAGAAATGCGTTTTTGGCGTCCCTGCCAGAAGCTACTCGGGTTCATTGTTTCCAATAGAGGAATCGAAGCAAATCCAGCCAAAATTCGAGCCTTGTCGCAATTGGTGACACCAACAGACCTAAAGCAGGTCCAAAAGCTAGTTGGGTGCGTGGCAGCCTTGAGCCGCTTTATCTCCAGATTGGGAGAAAAGGCACTACCGCTTTATCGCCTGCTCCGACGTACCAACCACTTCGAGTGAATGGATGCGGCAACAGCCGGGTTGGAAGAAATAAAAACTTTGTTAGCAAACAACCCAATCCTGGCCGCACCAAACATCGGCGAACGTATGCTACTGTACATATTAGCAACTTACCAGGTGGTGAGCGTTGTGCTCGTTGTCGAACGAGAGGAAGAGGGACATGAATTCCCACTCCAAAAACCAGTATACTATGTATCGGTGGTCCTTACACCATGCAAATCCAGATACCCGCATTATCAAAAGATAGCGTATGCGGTCTTCATGGCATCTCGAAAGCTTCGACACTACTTTCAAGAATGCTCGATCATGGTGGCCTCTGGAGTGCCACTCAATGACATAATAAACAATCGAGATGCCACCGACCGCATTGCCAAATGGGATATCGACCTCTTACCATTTGAAATAACATACAAGCCACGCCGAGCTATTAAATCTCAGGTATTGGCCGACTTTGTCGCCGAATGGACGGAAGCTGAACTCCCTAAGGAGTACACCACATACTCCAACTGGGTGATGTACTTCGACGGCTCCAAAATGTTAGCCGCATTGGGGGCCGGTGTCATCCTCACATCCCCTACAAGGGATACAGTACGTTCTGTATTACAAATCATGTATACGGACTCCAATAACGCGGCCGAATATGAAGCGCCCCTACATGGACTCCGGATGGCCAATTCCATGGGTATACGATGCCTTGAGGTGCGCGGGGATTCGAACCTCACGATATCTCAAATAAATGGAGAATTCGACGCAAAAGATCAAAAGATGGCGGCCTACCGCAACACCGTACTTCGAATATCAGCTCAGTTTGAGGGGCTCAAGTATCATCACGTGGCTTGAGATAGTAATCAAGCAGCAGACATCCTCGCTCGAATGGAGCTAAACACAACCCCGTCCCGCCTAACACCTTTTTGGAAAGGCTTTTTAAACCATCTGTAGTATGGAAAGACGAGAGCGGAAATACCAGTCCGACGCCGATCACACCCCCAAACGCCGAACATGATTCAGATATCATCGGGAGCTCGGGCACTGAGCCAAGCCTTCCGCTCATGTAATCATGGCGGTTATAGCTCCATGGACCGAACCCTTATTGGCCTACCTTAATAGGAAGGAAATCCCTAATGATCAGAACGAGGCCCGTCGCATAGTTCGATGCTCCAAGGCCTACAAAGTTCAAGAAGGCGAGCTCTACAAGAAAAGCACTACTGGAGTTCCCCAAAGATGTATCTCCAAAGAGGAGGGGCAGCAGCTCTTGGCTGAAATACACGCTGGCCTTGGCGGCCACCACGCTGCAGCTCGGGCCCTTGAAAGCAAAGCCTTCCGTACAGGCTTCTTCTGGACTATAGCGCGGGCAGACGCACAGGCCCTTGTACAGCGTTGTGTAGGATGCCAGCTCTTCGCCAATCAAAGCCATATGCCGCCCACTGCCCTAAAAACTATCCCCATTACCTGGCCTTTTACGGTCTGGGGCTAGACATGGTCGGACCCCTCAAAGGGGGAAGCCATAAGAAGAAATACTTACTGGTCATGGTGGATAAATTCACTAAGTGGATAGAGGCCAAACCAGTAAAAATAGCTGAAGCCGGACGGGTGATAGATTTTATATCCGGTGTCGTACACCGTGTGTCCCTCATAGCATTATTACTAACAACGGCTCTAACTTCACAACCGATGGGGGTAAAAATTGGTGTGCTAACCTGGGCATCAAGCTCGATTATGCCTCTGTATATCACCCTCAAACAAACGGTCAAGTCGAGCGGGCCAATGGCCTGATAATGAGCGGCATCAAACCCAGAGTAGTGCAATCCCTAAAGGAGTCGGATAAACACTGGGTCGAGGAACTCGATTCCATACTCTGGGGATGCGAACCACGCCCAACCGCACGACCGGATACACACCATTCTTCATGGTGTACGTCGCAGAGGCTGTCTTGCCCTGTGACATTATTCATGATTCGCCTCGAGTACGTATGTATGAAGAGAGAGAGAGGCCGAGCTCGATCGGCAGGACGACCTAGATGGCCTGGAGGAGGATCACGATGTCGCAAAAGCTCGTTCCGCATTCTACCAACAACAAGCTTGAAGATACCAAAGCAGAGAAGTGCGAACAAAGACTTACAACGTCGGTGAGCTCGTTTTACGCCTCCCAGAGAAGAAAAAGGACAAACTCAAACCAAAATGGGAAGTTCCCTTCATTATAGATGAAGTTCTGACGGGAGGAGCCTATCGCCTTTACAACACATCGGATAATCGCTTAGAGCTGAACCCTTGGAACGCTGCCCGGCTCTGAAGATTCTACGCATAAGTACGGCCATGCTTTTTATTTCGTTCCTTTTTTCTTTCTTCTGTCAATTTTTCTCTTTGCCATTTTCATATGTTTCCCATGGTGAGTTCGGATAGGCTGAACACTTGAGGGGTACACATCTTAAATGTATACACCCCCGCCACGACTACGGGCTTCTGTAAATAGAAGCTTATTATTATACCAAGCATAAATCTCACAATATATATGTCGTTTATGGATACATATCCTTTCTTTCCATTATATGCACCTCTACGACTTAAGTTTTTGCCAAGCTGGGTTGCCTCGCTCCTATGCTTATGCCCTATGTTCCCGATTGTTCGGCTATGGCATAAAGGTAGCACCTCTGCGATTGTTACAACCGGGTCATCCGGACATGTACCTCAGACGGGTGAAGCTGAAATCTAGCATTCTTAAGTGAATAATTGGTCGGCACTAAAACGATAGATTACAATCATCTTCAAACACTTTGAGACAGTTTTTCCGTACTACAGACCACACGCCCCGACACGCGTCTTCATAATATGCCGACCCAAGGAAAGGAACCTTTAATGGAACTATTTTCCTTGGAAGATGTTTCTTACATATGTAATATAACATACATCCCGAACTCAATTTTTTTGTCAGTTTGAGCACAATGGCTGGGTTGCCTGGTTCCCGGAAGGATACTTCCTTTTGTCCTCCATACCCGAAAACACTCCGCCATTTTGGTTCGGAGGGTAAAGCCGAAAGTCTGCGATGACAAAATCATTTCACATGTTCGGATCAAACCAAAGGTTGATCATAACTGTACATTGATACATTAAGTTAAAAAACCTATTCCTTCTCTATGTCATCTATAAGGCTGTCTAATCTACAGTCTTCCTGCGAATATTTCGCGGTGATCATTACTTGATCACAAAACAAATTTAAAGGGATTTCCTTCCCATCTGGTCCCTGTGGTCCCACCCGAGCCATATGGTTCGGATCCAGTTTTGAGTAGCGTGTCTTCACCATGGCCCAGGCTTCTCATGCGCCCTCACGGCAGGCAGCCGTCTTCCACAGCTTGAACCAACGTCGGGCACCTTTGAACAAGTTTGTCAGGCCCTCCATGCATTCTGGAGGTGTATCAGATGGCCATAACGCCTTCACCATACTTTCATGGCTTTCCGGGCTCGGGCATGCATGGCGAACAACTCCTTTAGCCCGTCGCCTTGAAACCGGACACCTCCTCCTCCAGTCGACCAGTTAACAAACCCGCCGCAATAAATTCATGACATTCTGCATTATGGACTAAACATGAGTAGCTCAGGTGGTTCCGAATAAGAGAGAAAGACATACAGAACATGCTGCCCTTCAGCTTCTCATTTTTCTTCTGAGCGGCTGATAGCTGAGCCTTCAAGCTCTCTATCTCTTCGGACGGTTTGTCCTTTTCCTCCGCAAGTTTTTTCTCCCTCGACGTGCCCATTGTGGTATTTTTCAATTCCACTAGTTCGGCGGTGACTGCACTCAATTGCATCTGGCTTGTGTTCAGCTCTGAGCTAGAATAGTGTTCTTTTCTTGCAAAACCGGCAAAAATCATTGATCCTTAAATCGGGTTGCTTCACCGTTTCAAGTCTCGGGGGCTACTGGGATATGACCATGCAAAATTGTGTCAAATTTTACCTATATGCTCTTTGAGAACAACTGAATAACCCCGGCAAGGTTGTCTCGAGCGGCCCGGATATACGCATTTGTTGAACTTAGTGCAGCAAATTCTTGTTCAGACAAGGCAGTAGCATGCATGGCTTCCCTTAATCGACAATGATTCATCACGCTCTCCACTTCGGAATTCGTGACTAACACGTCATCCGAATCCTCTTGAGGAGGCGGAATGGGCGTTGCGTCGGCCTGCGTCCTAGTCGATGAGTCCGGCATCGGATTGGTGGACATTTGGCTAATCAGGCGTTTTCCCACCGTTTGTCGCGTACTCCTCCTAAAAGATTAAAAGATAGAAAGGGAAGGCCCTTAACAATCTGGACTCATGTCTAGGAATGCATTAAAGTATACATACCTCTTGGAAGACTGTGAGGTCTTCGCAGTACTCCCAGTCCCTTTGCGTTTTGAACGACGACCTTGTACCGGGGCCGCCCTCGAGGAGATACGGTCCCTGGAGTGCCGATCCTGTTAAAATCCGGATCAGTACAATGGGTAAAGATACAAATAAAGATCTCTTCTTAGGAAGTCTCCGGATACTCACGATGCAAAATGGGTAAAGGCGAGGGTAGTCGGCGGTGATGGCCACTTCCGAACCATCAAAACTCGCCTGATAGAATACCCCATCGTCGCATCCTATATATATATATATATATATATATCCGGATCCTCGCAAAAGCTAGGATCCTCATCACGATTATGATCCTCCGGCTAGGGAGCAGGACAGTGGACGTCCTCGACCATCCTCCTCCATGACTAGTTGGTGGCAACAAAAAGTAAATTCGATTAGTATCCACAATGCAATAAAATAAGAACAGACGACCGAGATCTTACCCATTCAATAGGGGTGTACATGGAATAAGCCTCCCGACAGTTTAACCGGAGAAAGTCTTCTTTTTCGCCCTTGTATAGATCGGCCAAAATTAAAGCCAGTTTGGCTGGGGTATCCAGACCCTGCCGTCTGTAATGGGACGTGTCTTCTTCTCCGTTGTAACACCATAAGGGAGTTACTCTGGACTGGAGAGGCTGCACGCACCTCTTTACTGCAATCGCCATAACCTCAACTATTGAGAGTTCGGAATAGGCGAGCAGCCTGACCTTACTGACCAACTTCTGTATCTCGACATTGTCCTCTTCTTTGGGACTTTGGGGACGCCAGTTCAGGCGCTTCTTTAGAGGAGCACTGGAAAATTCAGGGAGGCCGTGCCTGACTGGTTCCGGCAGAGGAATGTCGTCTATACAAAACCACTCCGAACACCACTGCGGGTATGCTTCCTTAGGTGTTCCTACAGGGTATCCGGACCCGGCATAACGCCATACTTCAGCGCCGCCCACTTCAAATATGGAACCCCCTTGGTGGCGGGGGATGAGGCAGAAGTATTTCCTCCATGATCCAAAATGGGCCTCGATGCCTAGGGATAGCTCGCAGAGGGCAACAAAGCCTGAGATGTGTAGAATCAAACCAGGGGTGAGATTGTGCAGTTGGATGCCGTAAAACTCCAATAACCCCTGGAGGAAGGGATGGATTGGAAATCCCAGGCCCCGCAATAGAAATGGGACAGAGCACACCATCTCCTCCTTATTTGGGTTGGGGAAGTTCACAACCATAGCGTCATTGCCTATTGAATATAATCCTGCTCTAACAGGAACTAGATCTGCGAGGGGGGAGGTAGCCTTGTGTCTGGAGCTGGGTTAGTTGAAGATGAGGCACGGAGCAGCTCTGCCAATCACCCTCTTGAGGGCCATGGGGACGAGAGGAGGAGCCTGGGGCGCTGGCCATGATGGAAGGCTTTGTTTGTGGCTAGACTTGGACCGTTTCCCTTCTGCGCGATGTGAGATGGCATTTGGAAATCTATACCTCCTTATATAGATGCCATCCGAGCGTGGTGAAGGGCTTATTTGTGAGAAAATATGGACCGTTTGTATTCACCCGGCACGCAAAAATCAAAGTGTCGACAGGGGGAAATCGTAAAAGACGTCAGGGTTATCGCCGGATTGTCACTGGTCCGGAATATAATGAAGAACCCGCCTTGCAAAGCCAAAGACATGGGCCGAAGTATTACATCGTCATTGAAGGCAAGTTCGGGGGCTACGGAGGGAGTCCTGGATTATGGGGTCCTCTGATGTCCGGGCTGTGTAGCATGGGCCGGATTGATGAGCCATGAAGATACAAGATAGAAGGCCTTCCCCCGTGTCCGGGTGGGACTCTCCTTTGCGTGGATGGCAAGCTTGACGTTCGGATATGTAGTTTCCTTTCTCTGTAAACCGACTCTGTACAAACCAAGGCCCCTCCGGTGTCTATATAAACCGGAGGGTTTAGTCCCTAGAGGCTACGAAAAATCACATAGGCTAGACATCTAGGGTTTAGCCATTATGATCTCGAGATAGATCAACTCTTGTAACCCCTATACTCATCTAATACAATCAAGAAGGACGTAGGGTTTTACCTCCATTAAGAGGGCCCGAACCTGGGTAAACACCGTGCCTCCCTTATCTCATGTTACCTTTGATCCTCGGACGCACAGTTCGGGACCCCCTACCCGAGATCGGCCGGTTTTGACACCGACAGTTGCCGCTGGCGGGAGCATCATCTTCTTGGTGCTGGGGCCAGTCGACTGCATTTTCCTTGTGGGCGTCGCGCCGAGATCACGGATTTGAGCAGAGTAGCCAGAGACGAGCCTAGTGGCAGTGCGAGTGGGGAAGAAGGAGGGTTGGGGTTTTCTGTAGGAGTGGAAGAAGAGGAGCAGGCATTTTCTGTATGAGTGAGGAAGAAGTTGAGCTAGGGTTTTCTGGACGAGTGAGGAAGATGGAGAACGGGGGGAATTGGGGGGCAACGGAAGCGGGAGAGTCCAGCGAGCTGCAGTATAAGTGGAAGTGAGGAGGAAGGAGGGTTTTTCTGGGATCGCCCCCTCTTCAAGAAATATGGGCTTCTCCTCGCAAAAAACAAAAACAAATGGGCTTTAAGATGGATAGGCTTTTGTATCGGCCCAGTCGACTGCCCGTGTTTCATACTGGAGGGCCTTAACACTAGAGGCAGCCCATTAGAGACACTCTCTAGCTTATTTCCCATTTGAAAGAAAAAAAGAGACGCCTCTAGCTTATGGCTACTCATCGGTAACCTTTTTCAACTTGGCATCCACCAAATTAGAGGATGCGGTACTGGATGCAGACACTTACACTGGTCGCATAGCGCGGCAAAGTGAGGTGCCAAATAACAGGCCTGCAATATACTTACTAGATTGTGAAGGTTCACAGGCTAGTCAACAGTCACATTAAACTAAGCTTCAGAAGATACGGTATGCATACTAACATTCAGAAGAACAAAAGTTCAGCATGTTTATGCATCTCAATGATTCACCATACTATAACCAATACAAAGTTGTGAGAAGGTTTGGAAATAAACAAAATCGGTCGATGCTTCTCTGAGCAAAGGGCTTCCCTGCGCACGCATTAATTTCCTGGGCATGCTTGTTTCTTCTCAATGTTGCGAGCACTTTGAGCATGTTGGCAACTCCACAGCTAGCTAGCTGCCTCATCTTGCAATTGATGCTGACACATTTCCATATCGTGCAGTTCACCTGAAATCATCTTCATTGTCCTGAATCTGAAAAGATAGGAAAAAAATAGCTATACTTAAACGGTGTTGCAAAACAGTAGCACATATCAATAGCTCGGCATGACAAAACACGATCATCTGGACGAATGGGATACTGACCTGCCTGAGGAAGATTATATATAATTTCATAAGTCCTTAGTTGATTTCCACCTTCGGCTGCACTGCTTGTTTGCTCCTCCACACATGACAGGATTGTTCCGCACTGCAATCAGCAAGTCAACATACGAATAAGCTTATTTCATCTTGTGGTGGTCATTGTACCTAGTTACGAATGTAGGAATACCTGGAGCACCATGAGGTTAGCTGACAGCAGGTAGATGCAGCCATATAAATTTTGTGCGGTGCTACCAAAATTGAGGTTTGTATCCATTCCCGTTAGGAGAATTCTTCTTGAAGTTAGTAGAATGTGATGGCTTGTTCTTTGCATCAAACTTGCCTTTCCCCTGAGATTTGTTCTTGTTGTTTTGGGGCTAGTTGGGCTAGAAGTTCTTCTCGTGTATCATGTGGGCACTAGAAGCTCCCTCAGTGACCCGAGCACGTGTGTCTTTTTCTCTCACCTTCTCTTCAAAATCAAGAGTGCTGATGAGATCTGAAACGGAAAACTCATGTCTCTTGTTTTTCAGAGAAGTAGCAAAATTGTTCCACAAAGGTGGAAGCTTGGCAATGATGGTGCCAGCAACAAATTTGTCCGCAACACACACAAAGTACTCAAGTTCCTTAGTGAGTGATCAGATCTCATGAGTCTATTTGAACAACAGGCGCTCATCACCATCTTGTAGTCACAAATTGCTCCATGACGTACAACTTGTTGCGGCGCCCGAGGCCCTAAGCGTGGCCTCGGCGTAGCCCACATGTCTTTGCCATCGTCAAACGACATATATGAATCCACAATGGAATCGTCAAGAACACTCAGCAGGGCGGCTCTGAAGAAGGTATCCATGTTCTCAAAAGCTTCCTGCTGTGTAGGATTAAGATCGCCCTCAGGCTTACCCTTATTGGCGTCGCAGCAGTACATGATCTGAAGCCAATATACTGCTCTTGTGCACCACCTTTTATATTGCACCCCCTTAAAAGTAGGCCGCTTCAAAAGCGCAGCAAAAACACTCGGAGTAAATTACCTATAATCAGGTTTTTTGGATTGGATTGTTGAATATATGAGCAATTTACTATGAGATTTAATCCGAATCAATAGTAAATAGATCATGACGACAATTGCAAAGATCAAAGTAATGATGCAGACTAAACCAGAGGATGAATCACATCTTGTCTGGAGGGAGCAGAACCGTTGTGGTTGATGTTGTCACTCATGTTGTTGATGAAGAGGTTACCGAGGTCGGGGAAGAAGGTTGTCATTGAGGAAGTCATCGCTGGCAGCAGTCACAGGAGTGTGCTCCCCAAAAACCTGATCGCTCCTCTCCCGTACTGGATCATGAAAGGCGGGGTTCGGAGGACTACTGTCCCTTCTCGCGGTGCACGCCAGAAGGAGGGATGCAGAATAATTGCATGGAGGCACTAAGATCTGGAACGGTGCGAAACCATATGATACAGCGGCGGCTAGGGTAGAGCCTGTCAGGTCGGTCGTGCAAGTAAGACCAAGTACAATAGTACTCCCTCTATCTCGATTTACAGGGCATGCACGTTGTTCTAGGTTGAGAATTTAACTAGCTATATATGTAATATATGTGATGGAAAATATATGTTTAGAAACTTCATCCGCCTAAGAATCCAATGATATACTTTTGGTGACATATAACTCATATTTAGTTAGTCAAATGGATGATATGGAATACGTGCACGCCATCTAAACTGAGACGGAGGGAGTAGGCCTTTGGCCCAAACCCCACGTCCAAGTCAATAATAGCCCCACTATCCAAAAGAATCAGAAACGGCTGAGTAATTCAGACATCCGTTAATTATTAATTAATGACTTAATAAATTTTCCGACCAACAAAAATATAGACCACGTGCATAGCTTTTGTCCTTGGACATTCTCATTCCCGAAGAGAGCCCGTGTAGGTTTCTTATTATCATGCTCATGCAAATGCTAGAATAGATCACATTATAAAGTGGTGCAACTCACACTCACCTAGCAGTATGGGACTAAACTTTAGTCCCACTCACACCACACTTAGAGCATGGTTAATAGTATAGCCAACATCTGGCTATATGAAGTTGACACATCATCTAGAACCAACCTAATAGCCTGCTAGTACAATAGTTAGTCCCTTTAGTATAATACTATACATTAATAATGGCCCCACCTTTTGTCTCACAAAGTATGTTGGAGCACCTGCTACAACCGGCTACAAGTTTACAACCCGCTTCTCTGCTCTCTCCTCTTCTCTCTCCTTCAACTAAGCACAAATAATATATTGAAATCCTTATAGCCTGCTTATGCCATCTAATTGTAGTACTTGCTATAAAGTTACTCTCCATTGTGTAGTCTGAAATGCTAGGCGTGTAGTGGACGGTGCCCTCGGTCGGTGCGCTGCTTCAACGGTGGAAGCAGTGAGAGGTCGTCGCCCTAACTTGCCATCAATGTGGAGCGGCGGGCTCAGCTGGCGCCCGGCAGGAAGCACGAGTGGGAGGGGGAGGGGTTTTTGGTGGGCCAAGAAGGTGAGAAGCAACCTTGGGATCGGTCCAGATGGGGAAATATCATGTGCTCCCATACTCACTAGTTTCATGCATATGACACTAGTCTACTTGTTCCTCGTAAGCAAGAAATATCATGAGCTTGTTACCACTTCTCATTAACTACTTGCCCCATAAGCAAAATTTAAACATCTACCTCTACTAACGGGTTGGTCGTGTTTAAACATCTACCTCTACTAATAGTATAGCCACATATCCGGACCGACCATTTTCTTGCATGACACCACACTTAGAGCATGGTTAATAGTATGCAAGAAATATCATGAGCATGTTACCACTTCTCATTAACTACTTGCCACATAAGCAATTTTTTCTTGGAGTGCGCTAAGTTACTCCCACTATAGCTAGACGTACAAAGTGTGGGCTATGTAGAGGGCGTAGTAAGCAAGCTTCTCATTGTTATGCGAGTTGACATGACACATCAAAGTAGTAGTTTTGTTTAAATGCACATCAAAGTACCAGTGTAGTAGTCTCCAAAAAGGGCCGATCATGTCCATGGCTACCATCCCATCCCGTGCTCCGTCATTGAGTATGTGCACAATTCACGTGACATTCAAGAAAAAAACTATGTACGTTCTGTTGAAGAAAAAAAATTAAAAACAAACATGCCACCGCGTCATGGTCGAAGTTTGATTCGTCCACGCGTGGTTCCGACCCTCCACTAAGTGAACAACTACTAAACGCGTCAAATTATCATGTGAGCTGCCTCTTCATCCAGAAATGAGCTCCACCGTGTACCCCCGCGCGTGTGTTAGGGAATGAGGCATAGAGTACGTGCGTCCGTGCATGCAATTTTTCTCTTCGTGCATGTACTCCTTTTTTGTGGGTGATTCGTGCACGTACTAGGCTTACGTTGGTGACCGTTGGTGAGTCTCACTTATCTCTACATCTCAACATGTACATCTGCATCTATGTCTACACTAAATCTACATCTACATCTACATCTATTATAGTACACCAAGTTTTAAACATTAGACCAACCATTTTCTTACATGACACGACCAGCTCGTATCGCTTCTTGCTCCTCTTCTCTCTCAAAGTGCGTCCAGCAGGCGATTTTGCCGTCGATTGAGCTTGGTTCGCTCACACTCGGTCCCACATGTTATAAATCTAAAAAGAATACTCTCACCAGCGGACCATTGAAAGAAGTATATTTTTCACCCTCAAATGTAAGTTGATGGACAAATAACCCCCCAAAGTCAATTTTGGTATGGTTTTTACCCTCAAATCTCTAAAACCGGGTATATCACCCCCTTGAGCGGTTTTAGTGTTCACATGTTAGAGTTTAGGAGGTTTTGATTGTTGACTAGGAATTGACTAATTATTTACACTAATGAAATGGCAACGACGCCGTAGAAAGCCGCAAATGTTGTCGGAGATGTACCCAATGGACCCCGACCTTCCCTACGAGGAGAGAAGATCATGCGGGTGCCTTTCAAGCTCAAGGGGTCATCGGGCTACCTCGTCGGCTCGTTTCCCGCCTACCTCTGGTCCTCCCAAAGCCTCTATCTTTGTCGTGCAGCTCACGGTGGCGTTCATTTGCAGGTGGGTGCTGCTAGCTGGGAGACATAGTTGAGTTAATCGAGCCCTACTTGAAAATCAATTGTGTCCTTGGCCTAAGCTCCGCCACTACTATAAGAAAACTCTTGCAGAGGAGGTCGATGAGAGGCAGCACCGTGCTACCTACATTGGTCGTTTGATTCATAGGATAGAATGCTATAAGATTTTTTCCCATGTAATCATGTGTTAATTGGCAATCTAGCATCCACCCAACTTTTTTTTCACTTCCGTTGTTTTTCATGTGTCAAACACTCTGGTTTTTTTAGGGGAACACTGTGTTAATGCTATGGGATTCAAGTGGACATGCCACTCCAATCCTTTATTTTTCTTTACAAAGAGAGTACTCTTGCTGCTGTTCATTTAGTAGTACTAGGTTAGTAGGTGCCCTTGCGCTTGGCTCTTATCCTCTTCCGGAAGTCGAAAAATAACGATGGTACTACAGTAGTACTTCTGGCAATCTGACACCAATTGCTGCACGTCCACCACTTGTAAGAAAAAGTTTCTCCTCGTGCCGCGAGCCACCGTGCATGCGTTAGTGAGGGAGCTCGTCGTTCTGCGAGTTGACGGAACACATCAAAGTTATTTAGTACTCTCTCCAAAAAGGGCCGACCATGTCCATGGCTACCATCCCGTGCTCCGTCATTGAGTATGTGCACTATTCATGTGCCATCGAGGAGAAAAAATATTGCGGTGCACAACCAAAGATGACTTTATTCACCTCCTTCTTGGTCAGGGTGCACAACCAAAGATGACCTTATTCACCTAGACAGAGGGAGTAATATAAAATGTTATGAGTGTAGACGCTCTACCGCGAGGTTCCTTGCTCCTTCTCGGTAGTCGGGAATCTATGAGGATAGAATCTATGAAGTGAGTGTTTGGTTCAAGCCACACCTTAGTCAAGCCAAACTTGGACCCCACATGGCATACACAAAAAAAATAAGGCAAGATTCCCTTAGGCTTGCCAACTTGTGGCTCTCATTTTGATGAACTAACCTTAGGCAAGCTTGGCAAAAATGTGTGGCAAAGTGTGGCAATGCTAGGCCTAGAACCAAACAGCCCCTAACCTTAGGCCAGTGTAGCAACATTGTATGGCAAAGTGTGGCATGGTTAGGCCTAGAACCAAACAGCCCCTTAATGTTTATTTGCTAATTAATAGCATTGCATGCAATGAACTAACCACTGCATGTCATGTTTGGTAGTCTCGAGTCATTGAAAACATGTACGCCCACATCTCTTATTGGTTGATATGTCAAGAAACAAGAATGTTTATTTGCTAATTAATATCATTACATGCACGCCCGACGACAGAGAAGGAGCAAGGAACCTCATGGTGGAGCGTCTGCACTCATAATATTTTATATTATTCAGCGATATAAAATCAACCAATCATCTCCACAGTAGACCGAAAGAGTACGAAACGCGGTAGCCCAGTGTAGTTACATCATACTACATGGCTAACCCACGCTATCACCATATTGCTTGGCCTCCGTGCGACACCTAGCTCTAGTAATCCAGCAGCCTGTATCGCTTCTCGCTCCTAGTCTCTCTCAAAGTGCGGGGGCAGGCGTGTTTGTCGTCTATTGAGGTCGGTTAACTCAGCACATGTTAGCGACATGCCAAGAGCATTCTAAAAAAAATATTGTAATCTATTGTTATGCCGAGGAGAGGAAGTGCTTTGACCGACGGACCAAATGAGACAGGCGTGTCGTGCCATGAGTGGGTCCAGTTTCTAGTTTTGAACTTGTTTGGTGTAGTAGTAACACTTGGTTTTGACTATTGATAAGATTTTATATAGGGCCTAATGTATTCTTCGAGGATGCCTTTGACTATTTATAAGATTTTATATAATTTGAAAATTATATCATTCGAAGATCCTTTCATGTTCCATTTTCAAAAAAAAATCCTTTCACGTACAAACTTGACTGTATGCTTTGAGCAACTTGCATGTCCTATACTGCTCCTGTTTGGATACTCTAACTTAGCTAGAGGTTAGACTAACTCATGACTAACCCTGAACTAACTGTAGCCAAAGAGGTGTTTGGGTGACAGGGTTAGATTGACAATAAATGCACTTGATGGAGAGAGAAAAGTGATTTTTCAGTGGGCCCAATGAGAACTATCTCCAATTAGCACCTCTTGGGTGGGATAATTTTTTTGGTGGGTTCGGTGCAACTTGCTCCAATTTAACCCTCATGCTTGGATACTTTAGGGCTATTTGAGCCCCAACTAGCTCAAACTAACTCTAACCCACGGATCCAAACAGGGCCAAAGTTAGTCTCGGAAAACGCATTAAGCCCTATATACATGGACAGACGGAGTACATGATACTAGCAAACACTCACCATTAATAGTAGTTCATTGGTTGGTTTCGATTTTTGATTCACTCGCTGTGCTGCTACCATCCAATATTCGTGTGTGGTTATTTCTAGAGTAAAAAAAGGAGGTACTAGTGCTTACTGTGGGAAAGGTGAATTGATGGTTGCTTCGCCTGAGCAACTTATTACTCTAGGAATATGGGAGTACCAGTGGATTCAACAAACAGAGAAATGATGGTTGCTTCGTCCGAGAAACTTATTGTGGCAAAGGTGGGGCTCTATGATTTGACTGCTCACTAGTCATTACTACTGCGGCGCAACGACCGGGGTGAAGCTTTCCTAGCAGTTGTGCACTCAATATTGCTGCATGGTAGGTGGAGCCGGATGAAGGATGTCCCACATGTCGGCGAAATGAAGTTGAATTGTTTCTGGCATTGCTATCAATCCTTCAGGATTTGTTTATATGTACGCATAATTTTAATGACATTGTACTGTGATGCTATGAAGGTTTCAACTTTGGTTCCCGCAGGAAAAAAAGATTTCAACTTAGGATTCATGTGTCCTCTTGCCTCAAGATTATCTCGTTACAACATTCCATCAAATAAAAATGAAACTACCATGGCAGCTAATGCATCTCAATGGTTCACATATCAGCGCCAATATTCACATCACAACTGAAGACAAAGTTGTGAGAAGGTGTACAAATAAAGAAAAATATATAATTGATCGATGTTGTTAGTAGGCATGGCTCCATTTTCTAGGAACAATGCTCATTGGTTGGCAGCTAGTTTCACCCAGCTCTGTAGCCAAAAAAGAGGTGTATGGAGGACACCACAATCCGATCATTTTGTGCAGCTCCACTAAAATCAAGCTGACCATCCCTGTTTGCAAAGATATCTAGTTAGTGTGAATTACAATAATAGCGGAACTAGATGATGAAACATAACACACACAAATAGCACCTTTGCGATCTCTCTTTAGGACTAACGACTTGTTGGAGAAGATTAGGCACGGAGTTGGATGAGGAGGATAGCAAAACCAATCTTCCTTTCTGCAAACCCACAAAAATGTAAAAACGTTGCCCGTGTGACATTTTGGCGGAACTGCACAAAACACTCTTAAGAAAAAAGTGATTTGTGCAATTCACCAAAAGGTCGCAATAGCAACGAGGTGAAATGGACATCCCTGTTTGCAAAAGGAGGTAGAAAGGAAACAATTACTGCCCAATAACACGAGTTGAAGACACATACGCCGACAAAAAAGAAGCATATTCCATGTAATAAGGGAAAGATAGCAGCATGGTGGTTTATCAAAAATGGTTTGAGGACGAGATTGCAAGATAGGAAGTATGCCGGCCGAGATACGTTTTAAGCAAACAACTAAAGAAGATCCATATGCAGCAACATGGGAAGATGGGCAGTGGAGCAAGGCCGGAGGAAGCTGTACCTGAGGGTCGTCGGGATGAAACTAGGAGGGCGCCGGCGGCCGGGATCTGCCCATACTACGCAGCGAGCAAGTGGCGAAGGCCCTGCCACGCCGGAGCTTGGTCAGAGAGAACGGCGGGTACCGCAGATCGGGACATCCTACCTCAACACCGTCGAACGGAGAAATTATGCACATCCTCCCTTTCTGCCGACAGACGGGATGTGGCCGGATCACTGATCAACGATGATAGAGAGAGGCCACCGCCACCTTGTGTGAGATGGTGGGACGAGAGACAAACCCCGACAGGCAGGCTCCGTTGTATATAGTGGAGCGTATTTTTCCATTTTCCCCACGATAATCGTTTTATATTCTGTACGTGCCATTGAGGAATATATAACTTTATTTAATGCTAACGCGTCAAGTCAAACTTTGTTCTATCTACGCATGGTACATGACCCTCCTTCTAGTAAACAACCGCTACACATGTCAAATTATCACCTGGGTTGCCTTTTCATACAGAAACAAACTCCACCGAGTACCCGCACGGGTGTGGCCGGGAACGAGACGTGAGTACGTGCGTCCTGCGTGCACCTCTTCTTTAGGTGCGGGTACGTACGTGGGTGGGTGTGAGAGAGATGGTTTGTGCAAAAAAGAGGCAATGTGTCGATGATATCTCAAACAAAAAAACGTAACATATGCAATGTCTGTGAAACAGAGTCATGAATATATCATATATAGAGGGAGCGATCCACGAGAAGAGAGTGGAGGGATCATCGGCGTGAGATATCGATAGAATCGAAAGGGATGAAGTGTGTGGCTGCACGATCGATAAAGAGTGCCATCAAATTTGTATGCCCATGTCAAAGATATAGGGCGGCTGGCCTACTGGAATTTGAGAGGGCAGAGGTGCAATTTTTCTCTGTGGCATGTATACCTACCTACAATGTTTGAATATCGGTGTGTGGGGGGAAGGGGGCAGAGACCTAACTATAGAGAGGTAGATCGACTAGTATATGTGTGAAGAAGGAGAGAGACCTAGCTATGTATTGAGGGAGATCAATAGACATCCATGAACATGTGTAGCAGAGGAATAAGGCTGGGAGAAAAACAAAGGTAGAGTGTCTGAGGGTTGGTGGTGGAGTGGCGTCTCACAAATGGTGGGAGAGGCCTGCTAGACAAACGGAGGGTACGAGTGCAATATCAATAAGAGAGGGCCGGAGATGTCTGTCTGTTTATGCACGTGCGTGTGAGATACGGGTTGGGAGGTATGCAAGGATGATGAGGGGAGATGATATGGTTGTGGTAAGCATACGTAACTACATAGGAAGACCAACCATCGTGTGTCCAAGAGAGGGAGAGACATAAATAGTGAGGTAAGTCTATCGGTGCGTGGGGAAAAAGAATTATAGTCGACCTAGTTATATGTAGGGAGATCGGTACATATACATGCATGCATGTGTTAGAAGCAAATAAGGTCCGGAGAGACAGATAGGGGGAGAGGGGTGCGGCTAGGAGGTGGTGCGAGAGGCCTACTATGTCGAGGGGGGAGGAGTGTGCGAGTATGAGATCGATGAAAAGAGGGGTGGGAGTGTGCACTTGCGTGGAACCGTATTGGACATAAGGGGGGCATGGACGGTGAGAAGAGAAGTGGGGAAGTATGTGTTTGTGGTAGGCACACTTGGCTAGAAAGGTATATCGACCGGTGTGTGCCGGAAAGAAGGAGTCGGGGGGCCTACACACATTGCGGGTGAACGACCTAAAGAGAAATAACGAACGTGCGCAATGGAGGGGACGCTAAGGGAGGGTGAGAGGGTGGCGGGCATGTGCATGCACGATAGAAAGTTAGCGCTAGCTAGCTACAGAGAGAAGAGGATCATGAAGGCGTAAAAGACAAACAGAGATCATAATTCATTATAAAAAAGTGGATACGGATACTTGATGAAGATATCATAATGTAGAACATTGATTATAATTTGGGCTAATGTGTGGCTTTTGCAGCTCAGGGCAAAATATATTTGTCATAATGTAGGGGGCGGGGCACTATACTTTGTGTGATAAACACGGTGTACGTATGGAACATGGTTTAGATTATGAATATATAGTTAGTACATCAAATGTACTATTATTTGGAGTCAACATCAAGTGTATTCAAAAAATAGAATTCGAGTTCATATAGTACACATAGTTCATATCTATCTCTATAGTAATCATGTGGTGTGTTATTAAGGTAATACACGAATGATGGTTGAAGTTTGGCAACAATCATGATTGTAGATTCTTATTGAAATAGAGAAACGAATTCAAATTTAGTTCGAATTGCAGCGGTAGTATAGACATTTGGAATGCACTAAAATGTTGGTATGAGTAGGTTACATGCACTATACACCCAACGAAAAAATTTAATTGCACATAACCTGGATTCATACTCTGTTTTGAATATCATTTGTATAGTAAAACGGGACAAGACTCTCTCTTTGTGTGGTGTGAATAGTTTTATTTTTTTCGTTTTTTTCGTTGTGGGAAGTGCGAATTGATTTGGTACGTAGAAGTACAATATTACACGTTAGGCTTGTCCCTAAAATTCAACCCGCGCCTTGTTATATCCTAAAAATTCAGATATCGTGCTCCCAAAACTGGCGCCTTCACAACCCGCGCCTTGCTACCCCGAAATTACAACACGCGCGAAAACTCCCTCCAGCTGCCAAATCCCGGCACATGAAATCCCCCTTCTAACCCTGAGCCGAAAGGGCCGCTAGTTCAAATTGGTGGGGGTAATTTTGTAACACACCCTACATTTTGGACAAGCGCGTCCCTAAGTCATGGTTTCCCCCTCCCATCGCCTCCTTTTTGCCATTTGAAATCCCAGGCTGCCATAACCTCTCCGCTCCAGCCATGAAACCCCACCCTCCTTCGTCCGCCACCTCACCACTGCCCAGCCGGAGCCTCTTCCCCGATGACGGCGTCCACTGCAATAGCTCGACGTCCCTCATCCACCTCCCGGATGAGCATCCGTCGTCCATCTCGTCGTCCCGCCGGTTCAGCCGCCCCGTCCTTCACCTCCAAGGAGCTTCTCTGATGATCACCTCGTCTATCGCGGCTGCTCCATCCCCACAGCGCCGCCTTAACCTGCTCCACCAGAACCGCAGCATCCTCATCGACTCCTCGGACGAAGCCGAGGCCTACTCGGCACCACCAAAGAGGTTGTACACTCATCGCATCACACTTTCTCTTTAAATCGACCTCCTGGCACCGGCGGTGCTCCATCTCGCACCCCCATGGATCGGCTACCTCGAAGCCGGCGCCGCAGGCAACATATCCACTGTGGCTCTCCCCCAGTGCGAGGCCCCTTTGGCGGCGGCGGCATACTAGCCGGATCTGCTGCTACTCCGGCTCTCGCTCGCTCACGCTACCGCTAGTGCTGTGGCTCTCGCTCGCTCACTCATGTAGCTGTTGCTGCTCCGGCTCTCTCACTCGCTCATGCTGCTGCTGCTGCTCCGGCTCTCTCTCGCTCGCTCGCGCTGCTGCTGCTGCTGCTCCGGCTCTCGCTTCCTTCTTCTGCTGCTTTCTGCTCTCGCTCTCGCTTCGCTTCGCTGCTGCTGCTGCTGCTCTCCCTCGCTTGTGCTGCTGCTCTGCTCCGATTGCTACACTTGAGTTGACCGAATCAACTTTTGGGTCACCAATTTTCAGGGGGGCTCGTCGGAGTTAAGGAAGAACCACCTGTAACGGGGAGGGGGGCTCACCAGAGAGATACCCCAGTATCTATCTTAGGGTTCAGGGTGGGGGCAGTGGTCGTCGGCGGTGGTGGGTGCTGGAGTGCGGATCACCGGAGAAAAAGCTCAGCGTGGGGGGCTATAGGGATGGCAGCGGCGGACTAGCGGTGGGGAGTTGTTCCGGGGCGGTGAGGCGGTGGCGGACCGGCGGTGGGGAGTTGTTTCAGGGCGGCGAGGCAGCGCAGGGGGGCGGTGGTTCGGCCGGTGGTGGCTGGCGGCTCAGGGGGATGCAGGTTGAAGATGAACTGCAGGCCCTCCCTAAACTACATGTGAAGTGCGTCTCTGCTACCATTGCATTCAGTTTCGACAGTAACATTCAGATTCCACAGTAAATTTCAGTTTCGACAGTTAATTTCAGAGTCAACAGTGTTTACCTCATCTGTTGTAGTCAGGTGGTTTTTGGTGGTAATGTATTTTACATCATCTATAGAAGATGCTATTAGAATCCCACTTGATATTAACGATGTCTGTCTTGTGCTACTTCAGCCTTGACGTCTTATGGCTTACCGGAGCTGCTCCATCGACGTTACGATCCATCACAACAGAGCAGTGCCTTGGACGCCGTCTACAGATTCCTCAGATCTTCCTCCACACCTCCGACAGCCACCTCTGCCTCAACTTCTTCAGCGACCAACCCAATGATGTTGAGGTCGACACGGCTACGGCAAAGAGATTGTACACTTGTCACATCACTTATTACTCTACATTCATGTCGATCCATTAGGGCTATTTTGGTTCAACGGAAAAACATAGCAATAGGAAATTTTCCTATGGCACTCTACTATTCAATTATTCATTCATTTTGTTGAAATGAATGGAGCAAAACATCCACCTGGACCTACTTTTCAAAATCCTATGCATGAAAACAAGACCAAGTGCATTAGTGGCAGAATAACATTCTAACTATACACGCTTTCATATGGTTTCACTTTATTTTGGCCATGTTTCTTTGCATTCCTCTACTCCTCCAATTCCTGTGAAGCAAACACCCAAGTTGACCATGTGCATTCCTAACCTATTCCGGTGTTTTTCCTCCTATCCCTGCGTTTTTAGAATCATGCAAGCCAAATGAGCCCTTACAGAATTATTTCAGTTACACGTAGGTGTCGAAGAAAACTTTGTGTGGTTTGTCCTGCTCCTGCCGCGACGTTGTCCACCTCACCTGAGCTGCTGCATCAACAGAAGCATCCACCAAACAAGACATCACGACTCCTGACCGTCATTCGTCATCTCAGATCTCCTTCCCTGCCGCTGGCACCCACCGCAACGGCATCACCATCATCGACTCAGCAGATGAACCTGAGGAGTACACGGGTCCACAAGAGAGGTCGCACTCTTTTGTTTCTGCTTTATGTTATGCATTGCTTAATATTACCAGCTACTTTATTGTCCTGTTCACCTCTTAGACTCCTAGTCAGGTCCAAATTGATGTTCAAACTTGAGTTCTAAATTAGTTGTGGGGCACATATCGAGGCAGTAATGAATAGTATCTCTGTCTAATATCTGGTTCACCTAGGGTATGCCTATGTTGTTCATCTTGGGTGGGAAACAAATAGTAAAGCAATCATCATCTGGTTTTTATTAAAATAAAGCAATCATCAGAGTGCTATCGTTATTTTTGGATCCATCCACTGGCTGTTACCATTACTCTAGATTTGTGCATGCTCTCCTTATATAATCTCACTATAATTTTTTATGCATGTCAGATATTGTACACAGTCATGCTGAACATGTAGAGAAAAACAGAAGAGTTTTGCACGGCAATACAATGTCATGCAGACATCGCTCCATGGTGGGTTCAATGGCAAACCCTCCCCCCTCTCCAGATTGTAATCCAGCGGAAGATTTATATTATGAGGCGGATTCAGATGGAGCTGACGACTCCTATTTACCCCCAAAGTGTTTGCTCTAACTTGGCATGATGATGTTAGTCATATCATGCATATGTTGCCTTGAAGTGCCTACTTTCGACATCATATATGTCATCTGCTTAGTTTCGACATGTTCTGTAATGCCAGATGTTTAGTTTCAATATCAGATATGGGAATTATGCAGTCTCATGTATTTTAGCCAGCCATAATATATGTGAAATGTGCAATGCCATCCTGTTAACTAGGAATCATATATTTGAATGATATCTTGCCCATCCTTTTCTTCATTACATTTCCATTAGTCGACAATGTTTGTACATTAAACTACTCTTCCAGTGAATCAGCCATTTGAGTGGGTAATGGAAAAATCTAGAGTGAAAACAAGGCCTTCAGAGCAGACAATGCTACCTGTTGAAGCAGATCTCTTGTTGGGTCCCGATAGCTCCTCAGAGATGGATTCAGAGGCAGATGACCAGTCCTATTCCCCACCGAGGTGTATGCTCTAATTGGCACGGTTATACTGCTCATATCATGCATATGGTGTCTTGCATTGCATAGTTTAGACATCATATACACAATATTTAACACCATGTCCTTAGTTCAGACATCATATATGTGCCTCTGCTTAGCATATAAATCATAGATGTGAATTAATCATGCGATCCTGATTACTTAGATAACATGTATGTGAATTATGTCATGCGACCATGTTTAGTTAGTCATCATATCTTTGAATTATGTTATGCTATGCTATCCAGTTTAGATAGACATCATATATGTGAAATTATGTCATGCTATCCAGTTTAGTTAAACAATATACATGTCAACTATTTTATGCCCTATTTTTTCCACACTATCTATTGCATCTATCTCTCATACAATGTTCGTATATTCAACTATGTTTCCTGTTTATCAGCCATTTGAATTGTAGCAGGTGATGACAGTATCTAGCGGAGTAAAAACACGGTCTTCAAATAAAACAGTGCTACCACTTGGTGGAGATAGCACCCCGATTGTACATGCACGAAAACCAGCCCTATCACACATAACCCACACATAGTGCCTTATTAAGAAATGGTAAAGGAACTAATGTAGATAAGGTTCATGATAGTGAGACATACTTGTTGGTCTCCAAAAAGCTGATAAAACAGCAAAGGAAAACTATCTTGAAGACTGTGAGACAACCCCAAATTCCTGTCTTGGTTTACTGTTCGAGTTACTGGCCACTACCGCTTGCACAAGCTATTCAAACTCACTGTCTGAATCAGTTCGGTTTCTTGAGTCTCAACTACAAGCTGAAAGACATCGATCAGCTGTGCTGCGACAAGAAGCGGAAGGACTGTAGAAGTCCGTGGAGCATTCAGATGCATACTTTCTGGTGCAACAGCAAGCGATGTAGGATTTTAGCGCCAAACAGGACAAAGCTAATAAGCTTGCTAAGCTTATTGCCAGCATGGTGGATACCCAGGATAATGTTTCTTGAGCTCTTCGGAAGTTGTTTCACTTATGGACTTGTTTTGTCGCCGTGTTTATTTGCACTGGTGGCCAATTTTGACGACCAGTGTATTAATATTCTGCTTTGTTCCCTATATTTGCACTGGTGGCGAACTTCGATACCCAGTGGATGTAATATGTGTAATAGTTGTAATAGGCTAGCGTTAGTTGCTTGCTTATTTATTTCCTTAGTGTCTTGTTTAGTTGTTTGCTTGTAGTCACTGCAGTTCTTTTTCCGTGTTTTTCTAGTGGCCACAATAACCTATTTTTGCTAACTAGGCCACGATAATCATCATGGCAACACACGGATTGTTGTAACCATGGGCCTCCTGCGGGCCGTAGGATCCATGGGCCTTCTATGGGCTGTATGATCCATGGGTCTTCTACGGGCCTGATACGTCTCCAACATATCTATAATTTATGAAGTATTCATGCTGTTATTTTATCATTCTTGATTGTTTTACAATCATTTTATAGCAACTTTATATCATTTTTTTGGGACTAACCTATTGACCTAGTGCCCAGTGCTAGTTGCTATTTTTTGCTTGTTTTTTACATCACAAGAAATCAAACCACGAAACTCCACGGAGATTTTTTATTGGCCAGAAGACTTCCATTGGGCCAAAGAAGCAACTGGGGGTGCCCCGAGGGGGGCACAACCCACCAAGGTGCGCCAGGGCCCCCTGGCGCGCCCAGATGGGTTGTGCCCACGTCGGTGGCCTCCGGTACACCTTATTTGCACTATAAATTCCCAAATATTATGAAACCCCTCGGGGTTTACCTAGATCAGAAGTTCCACCGCCGCAAGGCTCCGTAGCCACCGAAAACCAATCTAGACCCGTTCCGGCAACCTACCCGAGGGGGTAATCATCTCCAATGGCCATCTTCATCATCCCAGCTGCCACCACGATGAGGAGGGAGTAGTCCACCCTCGGGGTTGAGGGTTTGTACCAGTAGCTATGTGTTTAATCTCTCTCTCTCTATCTCTCTCTCTCTCTCGTGATCTATATCATGGGCTTTGTTAATATAGTCAGATCATATGATGTTTCTCCCCTCTATACTCTTGTTGTGACAAATTGAGTCTTTACCCTTTGAAGTTTTGTCTCGTCGCATTGAATATTCAGAGATGAGAACACATGATGTATGTCTTATGGTATGAATACTTGAGGTGATAATTGGGGTATCATATTGATTCACTTGATATGTGTCTTGGTATTCAACTCGCGGATTCCCATGGTGATATTGGGGTAATCTATGCATAGGGGTTGATGCATGTTTTTATTATCTTTTCTCCGGTAGAAACTTTGGGGTCTCTTTGCAGTTCTTTGTGTGGATTGAGTATTATGAATATGAATTTGCTTTGGTGCTACTTTAGTACGAACTCTTGATTAGATCAATCGGAAAGAATAGCTTGCGTTATTTTAGTACGAACTCTAGGATAGATCGAATGGAAAGAATAACTTTGAGGTGGTTGCGTACCCTACAAACAATTTCTATCTTTTGTTCTCCGCTAATAGGAACTCGGGAGTGATTCTTCGTTGCACTTTGAAGGATAATCATATGATCCAACTATGTTAGCATTGTTGAGAGGTTGCACTAGTGAAAGTACGGACCCTAGGCCTCATTTTTAAGCATTGCAACACCAGTTTTATGCCCATTTACTAATTGCTACCTTGCTGTTTTTTATTTATTAATATTATAAAAATATATTGCTACCATTCATATTACACTTTTATCACCATCTCTTCGCCGAACTAGTGCACCTATACAATTTGCCATTGTATTGGGTGTGTTGGGGACATAAGAGATTTCTTGTATTTGGTTGCAGGGTCGTTTGAGAGAGACCATCTTCATCCTAAACCTCTCACGAATTGATAAACCTTAGCTCATCCACTTGAGGGAAAATTGCTACTCTCCTACAAACCTCTGCGCTTGGAGGCCCAACACATGTCTACAAGAATAAAGTTGTGTAGCAGACATCAAGCTCCTTTCTGGCGCCGTTGTCGGGGAGGTTAAGTAAGCGACACTCACATCCCGTCAACGAAGCTCTTTTCTGGCGCCGTTGCTAGGGAGGTGAGTTCTTGAAGGTATATCTTTTGATCTTGCAGTTGAATATTCTAGTTTCTTGTTTATCACTAGTTTGGTTTATAATAGAAAACTACATAAAAATGGAATTTAGGTTGCATCATATTATTGATCATCTTTATAATATCGTTCTTGAAAATGATGCTCGGAAAATTGTTCTCAATTGTTAGAAGAAGAAGTCAATAAAATGCTTGGCACAAAATATTTGAATGATGAGCATGATTGCAATGTTGTTAGTGTGAATTCTTTGAATATCCAAAATGCTAATGATGATTGCACAGGTCATGACAAAAATGTTTCTTATAAGCATCTCACTTTTTGCAGAGTGAATTGGGAGTGCAATTGTGCACAAAAAATGGAAGATAGATTTTGTAAGAAGCATAAATATTTAGAAACAAAAAAGTTGCAAGAGAGGCTAGATGATTGTGCTGAAAGATTTAATTTTTTTCACCATCCTTGTGAACTTTGCAATGAACATGGTCATTTAAATCTCCAATGCAAATTCTTTCATGATCAAATCGTGTCCAAAAATTGTGACAACTTGATTACCCTTGAGCATCATAAAGAGCTTAGTCTTCTTTTGGGGTATGAATAAATGAAACGTATAACTAAGGGTATTCCAAAATTTAATCTCGAGATATTTCTTGATTTTGATCTGGAGGAAATTTATATGTTTTGTGCGGTAAATTGCATTGAGAATCCTTATGTTGCCAACTATCTAAAGTCAAGAGAACAAATAGAATGTGGAGAGAGTACTAATGACAGGGAAAATATTTCCCAAAACCCTCCTAGTGTTCATTATGATGAATCAGGTAATGAGGAGGAGCTTCCTATCCGACCAATCTCATCAATAAGAAGCTTGAAAAGATCAATTAAACCCACACATGATGTGGTGAAGAAGAAGAAAAGAGGTAAATAGGTATCTCTCCCAAATAATGTTGCTCCTATTATTATTGTGCCCCATGAAAATGAATCAAAAATAATTTTGGAAGATGATGCACTTGATGATGATTTTGTTATGCCTATTGCTTGTTGTCATGATTATGATTGGGAAGATAATGATACTTCTTATAATATTGGAAATATTTTTGGCACCAACTTGGGAAATTATGAGGATAGCAATTGTTATACCGTTGGTGCCATTCATACTATTAATGATGAGAATGATTATGCTTATGATATGCCAAGCCACAAGCTTGGGGATGATATGTTTGATGAGAATGACATGTTTGAGAATTTATTTGCTGCAATTAATGTTTGTCCCAAGCTTGGGGAGGCTATGTTTAATGAAGATGATCTTTTTAGTCCCCCTACTTTGATTGATCAAACTTATTTTGATGATAGCATGCCTCCCATTTATGATGATTACATTGATAAAAGTGGGGTTGGAAGAGTGTCAACTCTAGGTAGTAGTGATCCCACTATTTTGGAGGGTGTTGAATCTTACTACAATATTGATGAAAGTGGATTTGGAGAGGTCATGACTTTATTTAGTGATACATCCACTGTTTTGGAAGAGGTTTCAATTGACTATGGCAATAAAGTTGCTATCTATGATGATCATTATGATGACATGTATGCCATGGAGAGAAATAAATTTTCTCTGCTTATGGATCATGAAGAGAATGCTTTATGTAATGGTTATATTGATGAATCTATTCATGATGCTACTGAAAAATATTATGAGAGAGGAACTTATGATGCATGATGTTCTCTTCATGTTTCAATTCTTATCTTTTATGTGAGCATCATTGAAATCATTATGCCTAGCTTAAAAGGCATTAAAAAAGCACTTGTTGGGAGGCAACCCAACACTTTACTTACTGTTTTTGTGTGTTCACATGATTATGCTACTGTATTGATCATGTTTTATAGCTTTTTTTTCAATAAAGTGCCAAGTAAAGCCTTTGGGACAATGTTGGGTGATACTTGGTTTGACCCTGCTGGAAAACCGAAACTTTTGCGCTCATGAAAATATGTCTCATTTTTAACAGAAGAGAGCTATTGAGTTGATTATTTTTGAAGAAGCTTAATATACAAATTTCTCACGTGGTCATAATTTTTTCATAATTTTGGGAGTAGTGGAAGTATGGTAGTTATACAGATCATTACAAACTGTTTTGTTTTTGACAGATTCTGTTTTCAATGCATAGTTTGCTTGTTTTCTAGTTTCTATGGCTTATATTTCTTGTGGAAATGATATGCTACAGTAGGCATTGTGTGGAAAAAATTATGAATCCTGTCTTTGGCAGTACCAAAGTGAAATGGTTTGCTCTTTATCATACTAACCTATCTCTCAAAGTTCCGTTAAGTTTTGTCTGATTGAAGTTTAGAAGTTTTGGGTGAGATATCGATATGAGGAGAATAAAGAGTGACAAGAACCTAAGCTTGGGGATGCCCAAGGCACCCCAAGTTAATATCTAAGGAATATCTAAGAAACTAAGCTTGGGGATGCCTCGGAAGGCATCCCTCTTTCGTCTTCAACATTATCGGTAAACTCACTTGGAGCTATGTTTTCATTCGTCACATGATATGAGTTTTACTTGGAGCGTCAATTTATTTTGTTAGGATTTTCTTAATGTTATTTAGAATAATCTTTTGCATCTTTTATTTCGATAAAAGTGGCATTGATAGCCTTTTCCATGCTTATCTTGCAAGTATACTTGTTGCTGTTTGAAAACAGAAAGTTTATCGATGTTCGAAAAATTCCCGAGGAAAGTCAGTATGTGATAAAATGTTGGAAATTTTTGCAAAATGAGCTCTAATGAATTTTCTTCGGTGTGGTCGAATTTCATAATGTTTGGAGTTAGGGAAGTATTGATACTCTTGCATTCTTTACGGACTGTACTGTTTTGGCAGATTGTTGTTATGTTTGCATTGTTTGCATATGCTTGCTTGTTTAATGAATCTATGTGAGGATAGGAGTATTAATTATGCAGAAGCATTTAGTATGCAATGTTGAATAATAATTTTAGTGATTTTCTACAGTAGAGAATGATATGTTTTTTTGCATTGGTTTATACTAACTTATCTCATGACTTCTTGTTGAGTTTTGTGTGGATGAAGTTTTTGAGATTTAGGAAAAACGTGATATGAGAAGAATTAAGGAGACACAAAAGCTCAAGCTTGGGGATGCCCAAGGCATCCCAAGATAGTATTTCAATAAGTGTCAATCATCTAAGATTGGGGATGCCCCGGTAGCCATCCCACCTTTCCTCTTCAACAATTATCGGTTAGTATCGGTTGAGCCTAAGTTTTTGTTTCTTCACATGAGTTGTGCTATCCTTGGAATGTCACTTTATTTTGTTTTACTTTCTGTTTTAATAAATTACTTAGATCTGAAAGTTCTTAATAAGAGAGAGTCCTCAAATAGCTACCTATTTACTTAACTACTCATTTGATCTTCACTTATATCTTGTTGGAGTAGCTTGTCATATACAATTATGCTTCACTTATATCCTACGAATAAATTGTTGAATAAATTTAGTATCATTAAGTTGAAATCATATCATGCCTAGTGGTAGCTTCACATTGGGTTTAGAAAGTGAAATCTTTTGAGTCTTGACAATCACAATATTGGTCATACAAGCAATCACGAATAATTAGTATAAGGAAGAGAACTTTCACATATAAATACACTATCATGGAAATCCTTTGTGATTGTGAGCCCCCATCAAAATATTATATGCCAAAATTGTTGACGTTGGACAAGGAAGACAACGTAATGATTTATGTTTGCTCATATTCACATAGAAGTCATATTGTCATAGATCTATCAACATGTGGTGCTTGCCCCCCATGTTTGCTAGCCAAAAATTTCGCATCAAGTAGAGATACTACTTGTGCATCCAAAAACTCATAAACCCAAATCTTATTTTCAAGAGTCCACCATACCTACCTAAGGATTGAGCAAGATCCTTCAAGTAAGTTGTCATCGGTGCAATAAGCCAATAAAAATTGCTTCTAAAAGTGTGAGATCATTTAGTGTAAGAGAAAATTGAGCGTTGTACGAACTTGGATGGCAGAGAATAAAAGCGACGGACTGCATAATAAAGGTTGTCATCTTAAGGGGCAATACAACATGAAGTTATCTTGTGCTAAGGGATTGAGCATACAAACAAATAAGCGCATGGCAACCTCTGCTTCCCTCTACGAAGGGCCTATCTTTTACATATATGTATTTACTTTTATGCAAAGAGTCAAAGTTTTTCTCTCTATTCCTTTTTATTTTTCTCCTTTGGCAAGCATCATGTGATGAGGAAAGATCTAGGCACATATGTCCAGTTGAATATGGGTAACATGAGTTATTATTGTTGACATCACCCTTGAGGTCAATACGTTGGGAGGCAAAACAATAAGCCCCTATCTTTCCATGTGTCCGGTTGAAACGCTTTGCTCATGTGTACCGTGTACGCGGTGAGTGTTAGCAATCATAGAAGACTATATGATAGTTGAGTATGTGGAGCTCTTACTTAAACTCTATGGAAAAAGTTGAATTGCAATTGCTTGGTGACTAAGAACATAGGTTGTTGAGTTTCAAGAGAGTTCATTGTTTGAACCTTAACATGTGAATTGGTTGCCACTATAACATGAGAAGTTTTATAAGAAAGAATTGATGTTATGATGGTAGGAAAAGTGATTGAAATTATCATTGATCAAACTTATGCACTTTGCCAGCATTCACACTTCATAAATTATTTCTTTTATAATTTACCTACTCGAGAACGAGTAGGAATTAAGCTTGGGGATGCTGAAACGTCTCCAACATATCTATAATTTATGAAGTATTAATGCTGTTATTTTATCATTCTTGGGTGTTTAACAATCATTTTATAGCAACTTTATATCATTTTTTGGGACTAACCTATTGACCCAGTGCCCAGTGCCAGTTGTTGTTTTTTTGCTTGTTTTTTATATCGCATGAAATCAATATCAAACGGAGTCCAAACACCGCGAAACTCCACAGAGATTTTTTATGGGCCCAAAGACTTCCATTAGGCCAAAGAAGCACTTGAGGGGTGCCCCGAGGGGGGCACAACCCACCAGGGCGCGCCAGGACCCCTGGCGCGCCCGTGTGGGTTGTGCCCACCTCGGTGGCCTCCCGTACCCCTTCTTTGCACTATAAATTCCCAAATATTCCGAAACCCCTCGGGGTTAACCTAGATCAGAAGTTCCGCCGCCGCAAGGCTCCGTAGCCACCGAAAACCAATCTATACCCGTTCAGGCACCCTGCCGGAGGGGGGAATCATCTCCGGTGGCCATCTTCATCATCCCAGCGGCCACCACGATTAGGAGGGAGTAGTCCAGCTTCAGGGCTGAGGGTTTGTACCAGTAGCTATGTGTTTAATCTCTCTCTCTCTCTCTTGTGATCTATATCATGGGCTTTGTTAATATAGTCGGATCATATGATGTTTCTCCCCTCTATACTCTTGTTGTGATGAATTGAGTCTTTACCCTTTGAACTTTTGTCTTGTCGGATTGAATATTCAGAGATGAGAACACATGATGTATGTCTTGCGGTATGAATACTTGAGGTGAAAATTGGGGTATCATATTGATTCACTTGATATGTGTCTTGGTATTCAACTCGCGGATTCCCATGGTGATATTGGGGTAATCTATGC
The DNA here is from genome assembly GCA_021605205.1 of Aegilops longissima. Lineage (NCBI taxonomy): Eukaryota > Viridiplantae > Streptophyta > Magnoliopsida > Poales > Poaceae > Aegilops > Aegilops longissima. The sequence goes on along the minus strand of CM038681.1, from coordinate 171,671,997 downwards.
ATAGGGGTTGATGCATGTTTTTATTATCTTTTATCTAATAGAAACTTTGGGGTCTCTTTGTAGTTCTTTGTGTGGATTGAGTATTATGAATATTAATTTGCTTTGGTGCTACTTTAGTACGAACTCTTGATTAGATCGATCGGAAAGAATAGCTTGCTTTATTTTAGTACAAACTCTAGGATAGATCAAACGGAAAGAATAGCTTTGAGGTGGTTTCGTACCCTACAAACAATTTCTATCTTTTGTTCTCCACTAATAGGAACTCGGGAGTGATTCTTCGTTGCACTTTGAAGGATAATCATATGATCCAACTATGTTAGCATTGTTGAGAGGTTGCACTAGTGAAAGTACGAACCCTAGGCCTCATTTTTAAGCATTGCAACACCGTTTTTGTGCCCGTTTACTAATTGCTACCTTGCTGTTTTTATTTATTCACATTATAAAAATATATTTCTACCATCCATATTACACTTTTATCACCATCTCTTCGCCGAACTAGTGCACCTATACAATTTGCCATTGTATTGGATGTGTTGGGGACACAAGAGATTTCTTGTATTTGGTTGTAGGGTCATTTGAGAGAGACCATCTTCATCCTACACCTCTCATGGATTGATAAACCTTAGGTCATCCACTTGAGGGAAAATTGCTACTATGCTACAAAACTCTGCGCTTGGAGGCCCAACACGTGTCTACAAGAATAAAGCTGCGTAGTAGACATCAGGGCCGTATGATCCATGGGCCTTCTACAGGCCGTATGATCCATGGGACTTCTATGGGCCGTAGGATCCATGGGCCTTCCACGGGGCGTATAATCATTTCGCCAAACATGGGGCGTACTATTCGTGGACCATAATGGGTCGTTAATAGGCCGTATTCGATAACGCTATGAAAACAGCCCAATGGGTTAATGGACCACAAACGGGCCGAATGTAACCACAGGCTGAATTTGACCCACAAATGGAACAGACCAGTAACGGACCGTAACTAACTGAATTCTTGAAATGAGCCCAAGAATAAATGTGTAGCGACCCGACCCAAAATCGGTCAAGTCTCTGTGTCTGTACCATCCCAAGATCATGCTGGCACTCACAGTACATTGATGAAATAATCAAAGTTCAATCACACCTGAATTTATTACACGGTTCTCATATCGAGTCTTTATTACAATAGAATAAATTCGCCAAGGCCAACTCATGAGAAATAAACTAAGTAAAGCTGCGGAAGCGTAGAAGAATAGCGAGTCCATCCGACTCCATAGGGCAATCGCCAAGCGTGGATCGTAGCCTCACTCCTGATCGGAATACTCCTCTGCAACATAAGACGTTGCAGCCATGTAGGTCAGCATTTTGAATATGCCGGCAAGTCAATAAGAGAATAACAATAAAAATTTCTAACACTATATGCAATTTGGCTGTGGGGCTCTAAGTTTCATTGTTTTGCGAAAAGCCAGATTTTCCCTACAATAAGGACTTGTTTGCAATTACAACAAAATGTTGGTAATTATTGAGATGGTTCCACCAACCAATGTCTCATTCCCAATTATAACCCCTCAATTAATTTATTAATTTCAGTGTTGAGATTTCCGAATACTTCCAAGTTCCAGAGGCTCAAATTGTCCGTAACCGGGGACACGGCTAATCGATTAGATCTTTTCTCTGCAGAGGTTTGCGCACTTTACCCGCAAGAATCGTTCCCTCCTTTTAAGTCTTCGCACTTCATGGTGTTTTGAAGACGGACGAACAAACAGGGTCTTCGAAGAGTTCCTCCGCCACCGCGGTACCCATCCAATCCTACCGTTCTTCTACATCTCGTAGCACCGTCCGGCCAGAGTCACAACTAGGGTTGACCAAGCCAGAGCCCATAATGGCTTGCGGCTGCACAGGTAAGCTTCCGGTCAATTGGGTATACATCCGTCTCTTCGTGGCTGGGTGAAGCTTTCCGCAAGATGTCATGGCGCTTCTCCATGCATCCCGGCCAACCACTGGGTTCTCCAGGGTGCCCGTCAACCGTCCTCCACCCAGTAGTGAATTTCGAAGTCCATCTTGAGCTTGAAGTTCATGGGGTTGTCATCATCTTGACTCTCACATCTCCCTTATGAATTCACTCAACCAACCCGTCTCACGAGCATAGCAAAATAAACTACTTCGTCCCGGGTCATGGTAACAAGGGGAATTGGTTCATCCTACCACATGATACTACTCAAGAACATAACTTCAAAATTTCACCTACTGCATGCATGGTGGGGAGGTATAACTCTAATGCAATAAAAATCATAGGTATTATAAAGAAACATGATCAATGACTTGCCTTGCTGACGATCTTCGAAAGTTAGGGACTCGTGGTAGCAAGCTTCGCACTCCGGAAATTCTACCGATGCAAACAACAATCATAATAAGCATACAAACATATGATCACTTACATAACAGCATAGTAACATAACACACACAACAATTGAATCAAAACCCAAAGAAAAACTCAAAGAAATCCAACTCAATGTTTTCCTACATCAAGCAACAACTAAGAATAGTTTTACATATCAAAAAATTTCTTAACAGAACCTAAGCATGGGTTTATGCTACCTAACAGAAAGGAATTCATCATGCAACTAGGAGCAAAAAGAATCACCTTAAAAGCTATTATAAAACTCCTATTAGGCCTAAAACAATCCTAGCAAGAGAGAATAAAATAAAAGTTTTATTTATTATAAATAAAAGTTCATGCTCTAAAGTTACAGAAACTAACCTAGAATAAACTATCTCTCATGAAAAATAAATTTATTTGCTAAGTAAAACAATAGGAAAACAGTAGCTAGTTAGTTAATTAAGAATAACATGATTCTGATTAAACTATTTTTTATTAATTTCTAAAATGCCCAAATAAATTCCTACGGTTAGGCAATGTCAAAACAAAGTTGTGACAAAAGAATCACTAAAAATAATATTCCTAACTCATTTTATAGCAGAATTACTATTCTGTCTAAATCTAAAATAAAGCAATTTTAAATACATTTTACATGACTAATTATATTTTCTACAGAAACTACAAGAAATTTGCAAACCAACAAAAAAAGAATCACTTAAAAATGTTAAGTAGATTAAAAGATATGAATTTTTCAAATCTGAAACTATTCTGTTAAATACAGAAACGAAAAAAAATATTACTAAAAGAAAAACGGGCTAATGGGCCTATCTAGCGCCCTGGGCGTAATATAACTCAATTGGGCCCTAGTGGTTAAACCGAGTCGGCCGGTTCAACTAAACCCTAACTAAAACCGGAACTAACCGGTTTATTTGAAATAAACCTACCCCTTCGGGGGTTCTAATCTAACGCGTCGAAATTAGATCGGACGGCGGAGAGGACTCCGGCGACTTACCGAGGCGGCGACGGCGACGGCAGCTCGGGCGGCGACTGCTCCGGCGGCTCCGGTTGTCCGGTACGTCGGCGGGGGAGGTCCGGCGAGTGCGGCGTGGCGAGGGGGTTCCGTTGGTGGAGTCGGGCGAGATCGAGGGTAGCCGGGGCGGTCGTGGCGAGGCTAATGGCGGCGGCGGCGCTCGGGTCTCCGTGAGCGATCGGCGAGGGAGAGAGGGTCGGCGAGGGGCGAGGGGAAAACGGGTCGAGAGGGGTATTTATAAGGGGGCGACTTGGACGAGGGGCAACGCGCGAGGGGATCTCGGAGGATCCGGATCTCGGGATCCGGCGAGCGATGGCGGCGTTAGCGTTAACTTGCGAGGAAGAAGGAGGGTGGGGTCCGCCTGTCGGTGAGAGGGAGCGGCGCTGCGTCGGGCGGGCGACCGGTCTGAAGAAGGTTCGTGCTGGGGGCTCGGTCGGCCGTCGGTGGGCCGGCTCGGTATTGGCCGGGCAGCGCTGTGGTCTTGCTGGCTAGTGGCTCGTCACTGGTGGAGTCTTGGTCAGGCAGTTAGCTGGCAGGCGCCTAGGTCTTTTTTTTTTTGAATATTTGAGAGAGAAAAAATATATAAATATAAATATTTTATATAGGACATATATATATCAAAATGATCAGGGAATATTCCTATAATTTGAACATTTTCGAGGGCAAAATCCAAACTTTATAAAAATCATTTTTCTAAAATTCCAAATAAAACTCAAATTTGAATTCAAACTTTTGGCAATGTTTTTCCTCTGATATTTTTGGAGTGTCATGTTTACTCCTCTCATACTTTTCTCAAGTATTTATCGGGCATAGTTTTGAAATAATTTCCCTTTGCCAAAATTTGAATTCAAATTCCAACAACTCCAAAACTTCTGAAATTTCAAATGCCACTCAAATTCAAACAAAATGCATAGATGCTTAGCTATAATTGTAAAACATTCCAAATAGGAAATTTGGGATGTTACAAACCTACCCACCTTAAGATGAATCTCGCCCTGACTAAGAACATAGGTTGTTGAGTTTCAAGAGAGTTCATTGTTTGAACCTTAACATGTGAATTGGTTGCCACTATAACATGAGAAGTTTTGTAAGAAAGAATTGATGTTATGATGCTAGGAAAAGTGATTGAAATTATCATTGATCAAACTTATGCACTTTGCCAGCATTCACACTTCATAAATTATTTCTTTTATAATTTACCTACTCGAGAACGAGTAGGAATTAAACTTGGGTATGCTGAAACGTCTCCAACGTATCTATAATTTATGAAGTATTAATGCTGTTATTTTATCATTCTTGGGTGTTTAACAATCATTTTATAGCAACTTTATATCATTTTTGGGACTAACCTATTGACCCAAAGGCTCAAAGCAGCTTGTTGTTTTTTTGCTTGTTTTTTATATCGCATGAAATCAATATCAAACGGAGTCCAAACACCGCGAAACTCCACAGAGATTTTTTATGGGCCCAAAGACTTCCATTAGGCCAAAGAAGCACTTGAGGGGTGCCCCGAGGGGGGCACAACCCACCAGGGCGCGCCAGGACCCCTGGCGCGCCCGTGTGGGTTGTGCCCACCTCGGTGGCCTCCCGTACTCCTTCTTTGCACTATAAATTCCCAAATATTCCGAAACCCCTCGGGGTTAACCTAGATCAGAAGTTCCGCCGCCGCAAGGCTCCGTAGCCACCGAAAACCAATCTATACCCGTTCAGGCACCCGAGGGGGGAATCATCTCCGGTGGCCATCTTCATCATCCCAGCGGCCACCACGATTAGGAGGGAGTAGTCCAGCTTCAGGGCTGAGGGTTTGTACCAGAGCTATGTGTTTAATCTCTCTCTCTCTCTTGTGATCTATATCATGGGCTTTGTTAATATAGTCGAATCATATGATGTTTCTCCCCTCTATACTCTTGTTGTGATGAATTGAGTCTTTACCCTTTGAACTTTTGTCTTGTCGGATTGAATATTCAGAGATGAGAACACATGATGTATGTCTTGCGGTATGAATACTTGAGGTGAAAATTGGGGTATCATATTGATTCACTTGATATGTGTCTTGGTATTCAACTCGCGGATTCCCATGGTGATATTGGGGTAATCTATGCATAGGGGTTGATGTAGCGACCCGACCTCAGACGGTCAAGCCTCTGTGTATCTGTGCCATCCTGGATCAGTATGCTGGCACACACAGTACATCAATGTATATATCAAAGTGCAATCACATGTATAAATAACGTAAAATGATATATACCTCATAATACTCAGCGGAAATAATCAAACGGATGTGGAGTCCCATCAACGCCATCGGCAGGTTGAGTGTAGACCGTAACCCTGTATTGTAACTCTTACTCGTCGAGGAAATATCTGCAACATGATACGTTGCAGCCGTGTAGGTCAGTACATTGAATGTACCGGCATGATCACAATAAGAGAAAACAGATGATAAACTATACTATATGCAATATGGCTTTGTGGCTCTGTGTCTGAGTTTTGTTTTGCATAAGAGCTGGTTTTATTTTCCCTACATCAAAGGAATAAATGGAGTCTGTACTATGGAGTTTTCTATCATGACATGGTTCCGCCAACCGATGTCTCATAGCCCAAAATCATCATATGTTGCCCACAATTAAGTTATCAATCCGGTGTTGAGAGTTCCGAGATAGATCCAAGTCCAGATGCTCAAATTGTCCGTAACCGGGGACACGGCTAATCGATTAGGTTATAACCCTCTGCAGAGGTTTGTACACTTTACCCGCAAGATTCGATCCCTCTCTTTACGTTCTCGCACTTCAGAGTGTTTGAGAACAAGATGACCGAAACATGGTCTTCCAAAGAGTTCCTCTGACCACTGTCCGGTACTCAACCCATCCTACCGTAGTTCTACATCTGCTAGTACCGTCCCAGCCAGAGTCACAACTAAGGTCAACCAAGACAGAGCCCATAATGACTTGCGGTTGCACAGGTAAGCTTCCGGGCATGAAGTATTCTTCCGTCTCTTTGAGTCTGGGTGAAGCTTTCCGCAAGATGTCATGGCGCTTCTCCATGCATCCCGGCCAACCACTGGTTTCTCCAGGGTGCCCGTCAACCGTCCTTCACCCAGTAGTGTGTATTGAATTCTTGTCTTGAGTCTTGAAATCTTGAGGCCTTGAAGATGCAGTCCTTGCAGATTCCGTCATGGAGTTGTCGTCATTGACGTAGAGCCTCCATTCTCACACCACTCCTGAGCACTCATACCAAACCCCGTCTACTATAGCGTAGCATAAAATATCGTCCCGGGCTTGGTAACAGGGTGATGGTTCCTACCTCATGCATACTACTCAACTACAAGGATTCAATAACACTACTGAGGGGTGGTTGCAAAGGTGCCACTATATGCAATAAAACATAGGTATGAAAACATGGTCAAAGTGAACTTGCCTTGTTGACGATCTTCGAAAACTAGGGATTCGTAGTAGCAAGCTTCGCACTCCGGAATTTCTACCGAGGCAAACAATAACTATAATAAGCATATAGCATGAGCATCACATAACACAATAGCATAACAAAGTAACATAACACATCAAAACAACCAAATCAAAACCCAAATGGAAAACTCAAAGAAAATCAACTCAAGTTTCCTACTTCAAACAACAACTAGAACTAGTTTTATATAATAAAATTTTTCTAACATAACCTAATCATGGTTTTATGTTAACTTAACAGAAATGATTTCACTAATCAACTAGGAGCAAAAAGAATTAATTAAAAATCTATTATGAAACTCCTATTAGGCCTAATCCAATTTCTATTAAGAAAAATAAAATAAAACTTTTATTTATAATAAATAAAAGTTCATCCTATAAAGTGGCAGAAACTATCCTAGAATAATCAATCACATGTTAAAAAAAATTTATTTACTAATTAAATTAATAGGAAAACAGTAGCTAGTTAATTAATTGGGATTAATAAGATTCTGCTTAAAACTATTTATTTATTAATCCTAAAATACCCAAGTTAATTTTTATGGTTTGGCAATGCCAAAATAAAGTTGGGACAAAAGAATCATCCAAAAATAATTTTTCTAACTCAAGTTATAGCAGATTTACTATTCTGGCTAAAATTAAAATAAAGCTATTTTAGTTAATTTTAACATAGCTAAATATATATTCTACAGAAACTACATAAAATTTGCAACCCAACAAAAAAGAATCATCTAAAATAATAAACAGAATAAAAGATATGAATTTTTCAAAACAGAAACTATTCTGTTAAAACAGAAAAACAAAATAAAAGAAAAAGGCCTAATGGACCTAACTAACGCCCTGCGCGTAATATAACTAAACGGGCCCTAGTGGTTTATAACGAATCGGCCGGTTTTAAATAAAACCTAACTAAAACAAATAAACCGGAACTAACCGGACCGAACCGGTTTTTTTCTAATTAACGTACCCCTTCGGGGGAGATCTAATCTCGACCGTAGGGAGTAGATCGGACGGCGGGGTGGGGTCCGGCGACTTACCGCGGGGTCGACGGCGACGGCGGCTCGGGCGGCGACGGCGCGGGGGTCTCCGGGGGTCGGGGGCGGCGGAGGCCTCCGTGGTCTTGGTGAAGCAAGGGGTCCCGGTGGTGGACTCGGGCGAGCTCGAGGGTGGCCGGGGCGGTCGGGGCGGTGGCAATGGCGCGGCGGCGGCTCGGGAGCTCCGGCGAGGGATTGCGGGCGAGGGGAGAGGGGTTCGGGGTCGGGGAGGGGCGGAACGGGGTGAGGGGGGGTATAAATAGGGGGCAACTTGGGCGAGGGGGCGGATCGGGGAAGATCGGGAGGATCCGGGGATCGGGGCTTTCCATGAGCGGCAAGCGCTGCAAGGTGGCGTCTTGTGAGGGGGAAGACGGGTGGGGGTCCACCCGTCAGCGAGTGAGGGGAGTGCGTTCGGTCGGTCGACCGACGCGGGAGGTTTTCGGGCGCGGGGTGGGTTGAGAGGGAGTTGGGCCGGCTCGGCTGGCCTCAGTGGGCTGTTGGCTGCTGGGCGCGGGGTTTGTCGGCGCTGGCTGGGCCAGGGGGCCTGGCTGGCGCCTGGGGTTTTTTTTTCTTTTTTTAAATTTTATTTTTTTAAAATAAAACAAAACAGGGTATATCTTTTATAATATAAATATTTTATATAGGGTATATATATACCAAAATGATCAGGGGAATATTCCCTTTCATTTGAACATTTTTCCAAAGGCAAAATCCAAACTTTATAAAAAATCCATTTTTTTCAAATTCAAATAAAATTCAGATTTGAATCCAAAACTTTTGGCATTGTTTCCTCTGATATTTTTGGAGTGTCATGTTTGCTCCTCTCATACTTTTGATCAAGTATTTATTAGGCATAGTTTTTGAAATGATTCCCACTTGCCAAAGTTTGAATTCAAATTCAAAACTCAAAATTTGAAAGAGGGTTTCAAAGCACTTTCAAGTGACTTTCAACTTGATACTTTATTACTTCCAACACATATTTCATATAATTGAAGAAGTCATTTTATCTTCCCTCATGAAAATCATTGAGTTGCATAAAGCTTTGAATTTGAACTATTCCCAAATGAAATTCAAATCTTTTCCAAAACCCTTTTCATTTCAAATGGAAGAAGTCATGTCATCTTCACTCTAGGTTTTGGTGTTGGAATGAATTTGAATTCATTGAGATCCAAAAGGCAAAGGAGAAAGTTTTGGGAAAGTCATTTCATTCCCTCTCATTCAACTTTCAAAAGTTTCAAATTTCACTCAGTTTCACTCATTCAATCAAACCAACAATCAGACAACAAGCATAGTTATTTATTTAATATAACATTCCAAAATTTAGAATTTTGGGATGTTACAAACTTACCACACTTAAAATGAATCTCGTCCTCGAGATTCGAAGAGGCTAGCAAGAAAAGGTTAGGGGTTGGGGGTCTTCTAGCAAGAGTTCGGTCGAAAAGGTCGGGTGCTACCACACTTAAAAGCAAGGTTACAGCCCAATAAACTCGATACTTCCTCTGGAGTGTTGACAATGTATGTCTCTTCACATATCTTACAATAGCTCCTCCGTCGGAAGCATAGAGTTTTCCTCGAAATCTTGGGTTGGTTCGTCAAAGTTGAAATTTGTCCGGGACCGGATCTTCTTAGTGATAGGCTCGTGTCCATTCTAGACAACTTTCAAATACTCATGGTGATCTACAATTTATGGTTTCTCCTGCAGAAAACGGTCTAGGTTGAACCTCACCGTATAACCTATGATTGGCATCGCTTGCTGTAAAGGGGTTCCATCGTCCTACCATTCTATGGTTTTAGGGCTTATAGCGCCGACACTCTTCAAAGGTTTTCAAGTCTCTCGATTTTCCATCAACATATGATAGTTCATGATAGAAGTCTTGGTATGGGGCCAATCCATCCCGCATTTGAATCATTACCACATACGTAAACAGTGAATCACGTATTCTAACACTTGGGCATACTCACAAGCATTGCAGAATTTCTCTTGTCCTCGAATTGGGTTCGAGTAAATCCATGGTTTCGCAAGCAAAACAAAACATCTATCGTTACTTCACCACTCTTAGGTTTTTGCGTAATCTCCTACGTAAACGTATGCTGATTGGACCGCTGATTCCTCCAATTTATTCCTTTATCAAGGTTATATCGGTTTCCTTTCAAAATCCTCGGCACGTGGGTTATGGCCCACTTCAACACTAGTGCAGCTTTAACTCATCCTTGGAGTAACTCTCTTGTTACACCTCCTTTAAATCCAGAGTACTGCTTTTCTTCATACCATCATATCAAAAGCAAAATTCCAACTTATTTTGTCTAGCTTCCTTCTATGGACCGTCATGGATAACACATTTCTTTCTTCATTGATCCTGTGGTTTTACAGAGTACTATGACCAAAATAAATGCACAAGTTTATCCATAACATCTCATTATTCTCATATCAATCTTTCATTACATCCTTAATCATTTTTCGTGATTCCAAATTCCAAAAAGTTTATTACAAATGCTGCCACCCACATGGTTCGGTATGGTCAGACATTACTTCCAACTTTATTCATTTTTCCTCCTTGAGGATTCTTCAGTCCCACTGGAATTGTGCGACATGTGCCTTGAATTTTTCAATCTTCTGTTTCATCGTGGTGGCCTTGAGCTTCACCTCCATCATCTCCGTATGTACTTCGCTTAGGTATTCCTGAGTATAACGGAGTCTTGCTTCAAGTATTTCTCGATCGACGATGGCTTCCATGGCTGCTTCACGAACAGCATCGAAGAAAGTTGCTTGTGGCACACGTGAAATGAAAAGTACTGCCCCATCATCTTTGGGCAAACTCCTTTCAAATGGTGGAGGTGTACCTCCACATACCAAAGTTCCACTCCTTTTGCATGAAGGGGTAGCCTTTGTAGACTGCATCTCCTTCAAGGTGAATATGCTTCATCATGTCCTTCAGGATCTTCGGGTAATCATAATCACTTGCCAGGGTCATGATCGTTTTCGGACCTTTAAGGAAAGACTCGTAGAGTGTCGTCATCTGCAGTTTGTGAAACAGAAATGATGCTCAGAGTAAGGTACTTATCTCCTGGGGCACACATTCATATCATCCAAACAAAACTTCAAACTCAATTTCCAATTTCCTGTTTATGCATCACAACTCACCTTCTTCCATGTTCATCAAGAATATTAATTTCCAAGATAAAATATGACAACTCCTTAAAGCTTTTCAGCATGTGACATTACAACTTTATTGAGTCATGAACTATTACAATCTCAGGGTAATCTATTACATAATTCAACTCATTGAGCTCATGAAATTGCTTTCTACTACTCTTATTATCCATATCAAAATTCCAACTACTCAACTCCAGCTTTCATCTTGTCGGGACATTTAATAGCATAATGTCCTGCCCCCTTGCAGCGAAAACAAATGACTTCCGACATGTCTCGGGGCTTCTTTGTGACTATGCGGACTCCTTGGATTCTTGGCTTCTTTTCTGGACATTTACTAGCGTAATGACCTAAATCCTTGCATCTGTAACAAGTGATATGACTTAGGTCCTTCTCTGTAAAAATTGCGTTGTTCTCGAGTTGCCTTCCTTTTCTCTTCCTGGATTTTTCTGTAATACTCAGAGTTTCTATCTCCCGAGGGTCAAACTTCACTTCTGCTGTCGGGAAATATCCTAGATACTCTTTTCTTCCCTTGGGGCAATCTTCGAAAAATGTCCTTCTTCTCCACATGAATAGCGTGCATTGGAGTAAAATCTGTTGAGGCCTTCTCCATCAAGGTCTTCAACACTTTCATTCATTACTGGTTCTTCTAGATCTTCCTTGAGGGCTTCTTTCATTCCATCTTCCCGCTTGAATAGTTTGTTGCACCGTGGAGTAAATGTGACATTTGCACTGGTAGTGGGTGGTTCCTTCACACAGGAAGCAAGTCACACGCTAGTTGGGCATTCCTCACCGGGTGTTTCTCCTCACAATGAGGGCATCCGTCTTTGTGTTCCTCCCAGGTGTGTCCTATTTCTCCGCAAATCTTGCGAGCACAAGGTTTCGGGTTATCATAGTGCTTCCGGATGAGACGTGATCTCAACAGGTCTTCTTGAATTCCTCCCAAGTTCTTGCTCCCTTAAATCCTGTATGGCTTGATGCATGTTCCACTGTGTTGCAGCACTTTCTCGTAAAATCAAGAGCGTATTGGACCTCATACTTCCTTGAAACCAAATTGCTCCCAAAAGTGTTTTTCCATGTTCTCATCCATAGCTCGCCTCCGGTGAGTCTTGATCCAGAGAATATCAGTCCAACTTCATTCATCATCTATGGGGTTCAAAAGTTTTGGGATGAGATATGAGAGAGGTGGGGAGGGATATACACACAATACAACCAATAGTTTTTGAAGAAACAAGTTTTATTTTGAGGCTGTCGGAAAACATCAAACAAATGACAGCTCACAAATCATCGCATCTAACGTAGGTGTATAACAGGGGTTTGGTCTTCTAAAGGTCAAATAATTCTTCAGATCCTTCAAGTCTTGAGTCTTCAACTGTTCTAGCTTCTAATACATGGTGAAATCCTCTTTACTCTGAGGGGCCATCAGTTCTCGATATCAAACCCTTCTTGGGCGTCTTGATTGATCCTTCGGTGATCAAAGGATAAGGGTATATTCTAACTATTTGAGGTGAGAGGGTCTATTTGATAAAATCAGAAAAGATGAGAAGTAAGAGTCTTTTGTAAATAAAGTTTTGAGATATCCCGTCCTAGGGGCTTTTCCGGTTTCTAGGGTCACGTCCTCACACCAACATGTGCTCGATACCATTTCAGAGCGACCCGACCTCGAGACGGTCAAGCCTCGTATATCTGTGCCATCCTCGGATCAAGATCTTGGCACACACAAGACATCAATGTATATATCAAAGTGCAATCACATGTATAAATAACGTAAAATGATATATACCTCATAATACTCAGCGGAAATAATCAAACGGATGTGGAGTCCCATCAACGCCATCGGCAGGTTGAGTGTAGACCGTAACCCTGTATCGTAACTCTTACTCGTCGAGGAAATATCTGCAACATGATACGTTGCAGCCGTGTAGGTCAGTACATTGAATGTACCGGCAAGATCACAATAAGAGAAAACAGATGATAAACTATACTATATGCAATATGGCTTTGTGGCTCTGTGTCCGAGTTTTGTTTTGCATAAGAGCTGGTTTTATTTTCCCTACATCAAAGGAATAAATGGAGTCTGTACTATGGAGTTTTCTATCATGACATGGTTCCGCCAACCGATGTCTCATAGCCCAAAATCATCATATGTTGCCCACAATTAAGTTATCAATCCGGTGTTGAGAGTTCCGAGATAGATCCAAGTCCAGATGCTCAAATTGTCCGTAATCGGGACACGGCTAATCGATTAGGTTATAACCCTCTGCAGAGGTTTGTACACTTTACCCGCAAGATTCGATCCTCTCTTTACGTTCTCGCACTTCAGAGTGTTTGAGAACAAGATGACCAAACATGGTCTTCCAAAGAGTTCCTCGACCATTGTCCGGTACTCAACCCATCCTACCGTAGTTCTACATCTGCTAGTACCGTCCCCAGCCAGAGTCACAACTAAGGTCAACCAAGCCAGAGCCCATAATGACTTGCGGTTGCAGGTAAGCTTCGGGCATGAAGTATTCTTCCGTCTCTTTGAGTCTGGGTGAAGCTTTCCGCAAGATGTCATGGCGCTTCTCCATGCATCCCGCCAACCACTGGTTTCTCCAGGTGCCCACAACCGCCTTCACCCAAAGAGTGTGTATTGAATTCTTGTCTTGAGTCTTGAAATCTTGAGGCCTTGAAGATGCAGTCCTTGCAGATTCCGTCATGGAGTTGTCGTCATTGACGAGAGCCTCCATTCTCACACCACTCCGAGCACTCATACCAAACCCGTCTACTATAGCATAGCATAAAATATCGTCCCGGGCTTGGTAACAGGGTGATGGTTCCTACCTCATGCATACTACTCAACTACAAGGATTCAATAACACTACTGAGGGGTGGTTGCAAAGGTGCCACTATATGCAATAAAACATAGGTATGAAAACATGGTCAAAGTGAACTTGCCTTGTTGACGATCTTCGAAAACTAGGGATTCGTAGTAGCAAGCTTCACACTCCGGAATTTCTACCGAGGCAAACAATAACTATAATAAGCATATAGCATGAGGATCACATAACACAATAGCATAACAAAGTAACATAACACATCAAAACAACCAAATCAAAACCCAAATGGAAACTCAAAGAAAATCAACTCAAGTTTCCTACTTCAAACAACAACTAGAACTAGTTTTATATAATAAAATTTTTCTAACATAACCTAATCATGGTTTTATGTTAACTTAACAGAAATGATTTCACTAATCAACTAGGAGCAAAAAGAATTAATTAAAATCTATTATGAAACTCCTATTAGGCCTAATCCAATTTCTATTAAGAAAAATAAAATAAAACTTTTATTTATTATAAATAAAAGTTCATCCTATAAAGTGGCAGAAACTATCCTAGAATAATCAATCACATGTTAAAAAAAATTATTTACTAATTAAATTAATAGGAAAACAGTAGCTAGTTAATTAATTGGGATTAATAAGATTCTGCTTAAAACTATTTATTTATTAATCCTAAAATACCCAAGTTAACTTTTATGGTTTGGCAATGCCAAAATAAAGTTGGGACAAAAAGAATCATCCAAAATAATTTTTCTAACTCAAGTTATAGCAGATTTACTATTCTGGCTAAAATTAAAATAAAGCTATTTTAGTTAATTTTAACATAGCTAAATATATATTCTACAGAAACTACATAAAATTTGCAACCCAACAAAAAAAGAATCATCTAAAAATAATAAACAGAATAAAAGATATGAATTTTTCAAAACAGAAAAACAAAAATAAAAGAAAAAGGCCTAATGGGCCTAACTAACGCACTGCGCGTAATATAACTAAACGGGCCCTAGTGGTTTATAACGAATCGGCCGGTTTTAAATAAAACCTAACTAAAACAAATAAACCGGAACTAACCGGACCGAACCGTTTTTTTTAATTAACGTATTTCTTGGGAGATCTAATCTCGATCGTAGGGAGTAGATCAGACGGCGGGGTGGGGTCCGCGACTTCATCATGGGTCGACGGCGTCGGCGGCTCGGCGGCGACGACACGGGGTCTCGGGGTCGGGGCGGCGGAGGCCTCCCGTGGTCTTGTGAACAAGGGTCCCTGGTGGACTCAGGCGAGCTCGATGGTGGCAGGGTCGTGGCGGTGGCAATGGCATGGGCGGCTCGGGAGCTCCGGCGAGGGATTGCGGCGAGGGAAAGGCGTTCGGGGTCGGGAGGCGGAACAGGGTGAGGGGGGTATAAATAGGGGGCAACTTGGGCGAAGGCGGATCGGGAAGATCGGGAGGATCCGGGGATCGGGGCTTTCCGTGGCGGGGCGGCTGGTGGCGTCTTGTGAGGGGAAGACGGGTGGGGTCCACCCGTCAGAGTGAGGGGGAGTTGTCGGTCGGTCGACCGACGCGGGAGGTTTTGCGGGGTGGGGTGAGAGGAGCTGGGCTGCTCGGCTGGCTCGTGGGCTCACGGCTGCGCTGGCGCTGGGTTTGTCTCATACTGGCTGGGCAGGGGCTCGGCCGGCGCTGGGGGGGTTTTTCTTTTTTTAAATTTTATTTTTTTAAAATAAAACAAAACAGGGTATATCTTTTAAAATATAAATATTTTATATAGGGTATATATATACCAAAATGATCAGGGGAATATTCCCTTTCATTTGAACATTTTTCCAAAGGCAAAATCCAAACTTTATAAAAATCCATTTTTTTCAAATTCAAATAAAATTCAGATTTGAATCCAAAACTTTTGGCATTGTTTCCTCTGATATTTTTGGAGTGTCATGTTTGCTCCTCTCATACTTTTGATCAAGTATTTAATAGGCATAGTTTTTGAAATGATTCCCACTTGCCAAAGTTTGAATTCAAATTCAAAACTCAAAATTTGAAAGAGGGTTTCAAAGCACTTTCAAGTGACTTTCAACTTGATACTTTATTACTTCCAACACATATTTCATATAATTGAAGAAGTCATTTTATCTTCCCTCATGAAAATCATTGAGTTGCATAAAGCTTTGAATTTGAACTATTCCCAAATGAAATTCAAATCTTTTCCAAAACCCTTTTCATTTCAAATGGAAGAAGTCATGTCATCTTCACTCTAGGTTTTGGTGTTGGAATGAATTTGAATTCATTGAGATCCAAAAGGCAAAGGAGAAAGTTTTGGGAAAGTCATTTCATTCCCTCTCATTCAACTTTCAAAAGTTTCAAATTTCACTCAGTTTCACTCATTCAATCAAACCAACAATCAGACAACAAGCATAGTTATTTATTTAATATAACATTCCAAAATTTAGAATTTTGGGATGTTACAGTTGATGCATGTTTTTATTATCTTTTCTCTAATAGAAACTTTGGGGTCTCTTTGTAGTTCTTTGTGTGGATTGAGTATTATGAATATTAATTTGCTTTGGTGCTACTTTAGTACGAACTCTTGATTAGATCGATCGGAAAGAATAGCTTGCGTTATTTTAGTACAAACTCTAGGATAGATCAAACGGAAAGAATAGCTTTGAGGTGGTTTCGTACCCTAGAAACAATTTCTATCTTTTGTTCTCCACTAATAGGAACTCAGGAGTGATTCTTCGTTGCACTTTGAGGGATAATCATATGATCCAACTATGTTAGCATTGTTGAGAGGTTGCACTAGTGAAAGTACGAACCCTAGGCCTCATTTTTAAGCATTGCAACACCGTTTTTGTGCCCGTTTACTAATTGCTACCTTGCTGTTTTTATTTATTCACATTATAAAAATATATTTCTACCATCCATATTACACTTTTATCACCATCTCTTCGTCGAACTAGTGCACCTATACAATTTGCCATTGTATTGGATGTGTTGGGGACACAAGAGATTTCTTGTATTTGGTTGTAGGGTCATTTGAGAGAGACCATCTTCATCCTACACCTCTCATGGATTGATAAACCTTAGGTCATCCACTTGAGGGAAAATTGCTACTATGCTACAAAACTCTGCGCTTGGAGGCCCAACACGTGTCTACAAGAATAAAGCTGCGTAGTAGACATCAGGGCCGTATGATCCATGGGCCTTCTACAGGCCGTATGATCCATGGGACTTGTATGGGCCGTAGGATCCATGGGCCTCCCACGGGGCGTATAATCATTTCGCCAAACATGGGGCGTACTATTCATGGACCATAATGGGTCGTTAATAGGCCGTATTCAATAACGCTATGAAAACAGCCCAATGGGTTAATGGACCACAAACGGGCCGAATGTAACCACAGGCTGAATTTGACCCACAAATGGAACAGACCAGTAACGGACCGTAACTAACTGAATTCTTGAAATGAGCCCAAGAATAAATGTGTAGCGACCCGACCCAAAATCGGTCAAGTCTCTGTGTCTGTACCATCCCAAGATCATGCTGGCACTCATAGTACATTGATGAAATAATCAAAGTTCAATCACACCTGAATTTATTACACGGTTCTCATATCGAGTCTTTATTACAATAGAATAAATTCGGCCGAAGGCCAACTCATGAGAAATAAACTAAGTAAAGCTGCGGAAGCGTAGAAGAATAGCGAGTCCATCCGACTCCATAGGGCAATCGCCAAGCGCGGATCGTAGCCTCACTCCTGATCGGAATACTCCTCTGCAACATAAGACGTTGCAGCCGTGTAGGTCAGCATTTTGAATATGCCGGCAAGTCAATAAGAGAATAACAATAAAAATTTCTAACACTATATGCAATTTGGCTGTGGGGCCCTAAGTTTCATTGTTTTGCGAATAGCCAGTTTTTCCCTACAATAAGGACTTGTTTGCAATTACTACAAAATGTTGGTAATTATTGAGATGATTCCACCAACCAATGTCTCATTCCCAATTATAACCCCTCAATTAATTTGTTAATTTCAGTGTTGAGATTTCCGAATACTTCCAAGTTCCAGAGGCTCAAATTGTCCGTAACCGGGGACACGGCTAATCGATTAGATCTTTTCTCTGCAGAGGTTTATGACTTTACCCGCAAGAATCGCTCCTCCTTTTAAGTCTTCGCACTTCATGGTGTTTTGAAGACGGACGAACGTAAACAGGTCTTCCAAGAGTTCCTCCGCCACCGCCGTACCCATCCAATCCTACCGTTCTTCTACATCTCGTAGCACCGTCCGCCAGAGTCACAACTAGGGTTGACCAAGCCGAGCCCATAATGGCTTGCGGCTGCACAGTAAGCTTCCGTCAATTGGGTATACATCCGCCTCTTCGTGGCTGGGTGAAGCTTTCCGCAAGATGTCATGGCGCTTCTCCATGCATCCCGCCAACCTTTGGGTTCTCCAGGTGCCCACAACCGTCCTCCACCCAAGAGTGAATTTCAAGTCCATCTTGAGCTTGAAGTTCATGGGGTTGTCATCATCTTGACTCTCACATCTCCCTTATGAATTCACTCAACCAACCCCGCTCTCGAGCATAGCAAAATAAACTACTTCGTCCCGGGTCATGGTAACAAGGGGAATTGGTTCATCCTACCACATGATACTACTCAAGAACATAACTTCAAAATTTCACCTACTGCATGCATGGTGGGGAGGTATAATTCTAATGCAATAAAAATCATAGGTATTATAAAGAAACATGATCAATGACTTGCCTTGCTGACGATCTTCGAAAGTTAGGGACTCGTGGTAGCAAGCTTCGCACTCCGGAAATTCTACCGAGGCAAACAACAATCATAATAAGCATACAAACATATGATCACTTACATAACAGCATAGTAACATAACACACACAACAATTGAATCAAAACCCAAATAAAAACTCAAAGAAATCCAACTCAATGTTTTCCTACATCAAGCAACAACTAAGAATAGTTTTACATATCAAAATTTTTCTTAACAGAACCTAAGCATGGGTTTATGCTACCTAACAGAAAGGAATTCATCATGCAACTAGGAGCAAAAAGAATCACCTTAAAAGCTATTATAAAACTCCTATTAGGCCTAAAACAATCCTAGCAAGAGAAAATAAAATAAGTTTTATTTATTATAAATAAAAGTTCATGCTCTAAAGTTACAGAAACTAACCTAGAATAAACTATCTCTCATGAAAAATAAATTTATTTGCTAAGTAAAACAATAGGAAAACAGTAGCTAGTTAGTTAATTAAGAATAACATGATTCTGATTAAACTATTTTTACTAATTTCTAAAATGCCCAAATAAATTCCTACGGTTAGGCAATGTCAAAACAAAGTTGTGACAAAAGAATCACTAAAAATAATATTCCTAACTCATTTTATAGCAGAATTACTATTCTGTCTAAATCTAAAATAAAGCAATTTTAAATAATTTTACATGACTAATTATATTTTCTACAGAAACTACAAGAAATTTTCAAACCAACAAAAAAGAATCACTTAAAAATGTTAAGTAGATTAAAAGATATGAATTTTTCAAATCTGAAACTATTCTGTTAAAACAGAAACGAAAAAACAATTACTAAAAGAAAAACGGGCTAATGGGCCTATCTAGCTACAGGCGTAATATAACTCAATCGGGCCCTAGTGGTTAAACCGAGTCGGCCGGTTCAACTAAACCCTAACTAAAACCGGAACTAACCGGTTTATTTGAAATAAACCTACCCCTTCGGGGGTTCTAATCTAACGCGTCGAAATTAGATCGGACGGCGGAGAGGACTCCGGCGACTTACCGAGGCGGCGACGGCGACGGCCGCTCGGGCGGCGACTGCTCCGGCGGCTCCGGTGGTCGGGGACGTCGGCGGGGAGGTCCGGCGAGTGCGGCGTGGCGAGGGGGTTCCGTTGGTGGAGTCGGGCGAGATCGAGGTTAGCCGGGGCGGTCGTGGCGAGGCTAATGGCGGCGGCGGCGCGCTCGGGTCTCCGGAGCGATCGGGCGAGGGAGAGAGGGTCGGGCGAGGGGCGAGGGGAAAACAGGGTCGAGAGGGGTATTTATAAGGGGGGCGACTTGGACGAGGGGCAACGCGCAAGGATCTCGGAGGATCCGGATCTCGCATGGATCCGTGAGCGGCAAGGCGGTGTTGGCTTGCGCGAGGGGAAGAAGGAGGGGGGGTCCGCTGTCGGTGAGAGAGGGAGCGGCGCGGGCGGGCGACCGGTCTGCGAAGAAGGTTCGGCTGGGGGCTCGGTCGGCCGTCATTGGGCCGGCTTCGGCGGCTGGGGCCGGGCTGCAGTGGTGGTCACTGGCTAGTGGCTCCGACCGCTGGATCTTGGCTGGGCAGTTAGCTGGCCGCGCCTAGGTCTTTTTTTTCTTTTTTTTTGAATATTTGAGAGAGGAAAAAATATATAAATATAAATATTTTATATAGGACATATATATATCAAAATGATCAGGAATATTCCTATAATTTGAACATTTTTCGAGGGCAAAATCAAACTTTATAAAAATCATTTTTCTAAAATTCCAAATAAAACTCAAATTTGAATTCAAACTTTTGGCAATGTTTTTCCTCTGATATTTTGGAGTGTCATGTTTACTCCTCTCATACTTTTTCTCAAGTATTTATCAGGCATAGTTTTGAAATAATTTCCACTGCCAAAATTTGAATTCAAATTCCAACAACTCCAAAACTTCTGAAATTTCAAATGCCACTCAAATTCAAACAAAATGCATAGATGCTTAGCTATAATTGTAAAACATTCCAAATAGGAAATTTGGGATGTTACAACCCTACCCACCTTAAGATGAATCTCGCCCTCGAGATTCGGGTTGGCTAGCAAATAGGTGCGGTGGTTTCAAGAAGGTCTTCTTCTCGCTCCCGTGTGGCTTCCTCCTCGAGTGATGACTCCACAAAGACCTTGCAAAACTTGATGATCTTGCTGCGGGTGACTCTGTCATGCAGCCTCAAGAATTCGGACGGGTTTCTCCTTATAAGTCGATCACCGTCGAGCTGTATGGCCTCTAGGGGCACCGTGTCTCTCAACGGAATATCGCCATGTCGGCATGACACTTCTTCACCGAGAAACATGGAAGACATCATGAACTCCGGACAATCCATCCGCAATTCCAACTTGTAAGCAACTTCTCCACGACGCTCGAGGATTTTGTAGGGCCAATGAATCGGGTGCTAACTTTCCTTTAACACCGAACCTCTTGATTCCACGGCGGGGACACACGAAGATATGCTCGGTCTCCCGCTTCGTAAGTTACTTCCTTGCGTTCGTGTCGGCATAACTCTTCCGTCTCGATCGAGCTATCTTGAGTCTATCTCGAATCAGTTTGACTTTCTTCGAATCTCTAATAAGATCGGAACCGAAAAGTGTTCGATCTCCAACACCATCCCACAAAGAATGGTGTTCGCACCTCCTTCCGTATAGAGCTTGAAGGGGCCATCTTCGATCGGTCTCGATAAGCTGTTATTGTAGGAAAACCCGCGATGGCAAATTATCATCCCAGCTAGACCCATATTCTAGCACACAAGCTCTCAACATGTCCTCCGTAATCTGGTTGACTCTCTCGGTCCGTCCATCTGCTCATGGATGAAAGGCTGTCTTCAACTCCAGCCTCGCACTCCAAAGTTTCATGCAACTGATTCCAAAACTTTGAGGTAAATTGTGTTCCTCTATCCGACACGATACTCCTCGGAACTCCATGCGGACATACGATCCTGGTCATGTATATCTTGGCTAACTTAGCACTGGTATAGGTAGTCTTCACGGAATGAAATGAGCTACCTTGGTCAATCGATCAACCACTACCCGATGGAAACATAACCTGAACGGGTCTGGGTAATCCTGTGATGAAATCCATCCCAAGTTTTTCCCATTTCCAATCGGGAATCAGCAAAGGCTGAAGTAACCTCGCTGGCTTCGATGTTCGCCTTTACTCGTTGACAAACATCGCATACTGCTACGTACTCGGCAATATCCTTCTTCATTCTAGTCCACCAGAAACTTTCCTTCAAATCCAGGTACATCTTGGTGTTACCGGGGTGAATCGAGTACGGTGAATCATGAGCCTCCTGAAGAATTAGCTTCCTGAGTTCGGGATCATTGGGTACATAAATACGATCCTCGAACCATATAGCTCCGTATTCATCCTTACGAAACCCTTTAGCTTTTCCTTCATTCATCTTTTTCTTTATCTCATCAATTTCCTTGTCCGACTTCTGGGCTTCACGAATCCTTTCAGCCAAAGAGGACTGAACTTCCAGAGTTGCAACATATCCTCTCGGAACTATCTCCAGTCGGAGATCTCTGAGGTCATCGACTAACTCCTGGGGTAATCCTCCTGCTATAAGAGTATTCACATAACTCTTATGGCTCAAAGCATCTGCTACAACATTAGCCTTCCTCGGGTGATAATGCAATCTCATGTCATAGTCCTTGATTAACTCTAGCCATCTCCTCCGCTCGAGGTTCAACTCTTCTGCGTGAAAATATACTTCAAGCTCTTATGATCGTGTAAACATCACAACGGTTTCCGATGAGGAAATGTCTCTGTGTCTTGAGTGCATGCACTACGGCTGCTAACTCCAAATCATGTGTGGCATAATTCATCTCGTGAGGTCATAGCTGTCCGGAGGTATAAGCTACAACTTTTCCTTCCTGCATGAGTACTCCTCCGAGTCCCCGACGAGAAGCGCCACAATATACCGTAATCCTTGTGTATGTCCGCAAAATCAGATCGGGCTGTAACCAAACGCTTTCTTCAATTCTCGAAACGGCCTCACAATCCTCGGTCCAAATGTACTTGGCGTCTTTCTTCAACAGCTCACCATGGGTTTGGCAATCTTCGAGAAATTCTCAATAAACCTCCGATAATATCCTCGCGAGTCCGAGAATATGCGGATCTCCTTGATCGAGGTGGGCGATCGCCAATCGGTGACTGATTCAACCTTGGCGGGTCAATCGCTATTCCTTCTCCTGAAATAACATGTCCAACTTCCTTCAGCCAAAATTCACATTTGCTGAACTTGGCATACAACTGATGTTCTCAAGTTTCTCCGTAACTAGACGCAAATGTTCCTTATGCTCTTCCTCGCTCTTGGAGAAAATCAGTATATCATCGATGAACACCACGACAAACTTGTCCAGATATTCCATAAATACCTTGTTCATCAAATTCATGAAGTATGCGAGGCATTAGTCAATCCAAATGACATGACGGTATACTCATATAAACCATACCGTGGTGAATGCTGTTTTGGGTATATCCTTTTCACGGATCTTCAATCGATGATACCTCGATCAAGATCGATCTTGGAGAATACCTTGGCTCCAACTAGCTGATCAAATAGATCATTAATCATCGGCAGAGGGTACTTGTTCTTGATGGTCACGTCGTTCAACGAACGATAATCCACAACCATTCTCAGGGTAACATCCTTCTTCTCTACCAAAAGAACTGGGGCTCCCCAAGGTGATGAGCTTGGCCGAATATATCCTTTCTCCAATAGCTCATTAATTTGATTCTTGATCTCCTTCAAATCGTTCGGGGGCATCCGATAGGGTCTCTTGGATATTGGAGCTGTGCCGGGCAATAACTCAATCAGAAATTCAATGTCTCTGTCCGGTGGCATTCCTGGTAGTTCCTCCGGAAACACATCGGGAAAATCTTGCACTATCGGCACTTCCTCCCAACAACTCCCGTGAGGGAATTCACCGATTCTTCATCCGCTACGCCTGGATACATACTTGATCCTCTTCGCCCGGTGGTGAGCAGAATCGACTTGTTGGCACAATCTATGTTTCCTTCAAACTTCGTCAACCAATCCATGCCTAGGATTACATCCAAGGTCCGGGTTTCCAATACTATGAGGTCTGCGGAAATTTATGGTTTCCGATGTTGAGGGTTGCATGACAGCCTAAGCTCGCCATCATTTCTCCTCCTGCGAACCGACGCGAAGGGGCTTCTAAGGGTTTTAGTGGGCAGCCCGTACTTTTCCACAACTACCCTTGATATGAATGAATGCGTTGCACCAGAATCAAAGAGTACCAATACTGAACGTGAATTCAATAAAAACTTACCAACCACAGTGTCTGGCTGATCATAGACGTCCTCCACGTCAATGTGGTTCACCTGAGCACGAGGAAAAGGATTGGGCTTCTTCGCTGAGCTTCCATTGCCATTTCCATTCCTCTGCTTGGCCTCCGGGCAGTCGGTGGCATAGTGCCCTGTTTTCTGGCACTTGAAACAGGTGATGTGACTCAGATCTTTCTGAGCTGGGGCAGGACGATGCTGGTTACCATTACCGTTTCCATTGCCATTTCCATTGCCTGACTTGTTGTCCTGGTTGCGGTTGTTCCCATTTCCTCCATGGTTATGTCCTCCATGGTTATGATGGGTGTGCCCTCCAGAGTATGGGGCATAACGGGCTTCGCCGAGCTCCGAGTTGTACTTCCCGACCATACTTCCGCTATGCTATCAATCTGCTGCTGCTTGCCTTCAAGTATGGTGGCCTTGTCTACCAGCTCCGGTAGTTGGTGAAGGTAGCCACCATAAGCTGCATACCCACCTCGCCATTGAGTCCCCGAGAAACTTTTCCTGCTTTGCGGCATCTGTGGCCACATCATCCGGGGCATAGCGAGCTAACTTGTTGAACTCATCCACGCATCGCCCCACAAGACGGTTCCCCTAGCGTAAGTTGCGGAACTCACGCTTCTTCGCACTCATGGCTCCACTGATACATGAGCGGCACGGAAAGCCTCTTGGAACTGATCCCATGTGATGGTAGCGATGGGATAGGTGGCGTGTAGTTCTCCCACCAAGAAGCTGCAGGTCCATCAAGTTGATGTGCGCAAAGCGCACCTTCTCTCGCATCGCATGCATCCAACAAAGGACTAACTCCTTCCGACCTTGCGGAGCCAATCATCGGCCACAATCGCTCTCGGTCTGCTAGAGAACACTGGCGGATTCAACCTTAGGAATCGAGTCAAGTTGTCAACAGGGGGTGGTGGCGGTGGATTGTTATTGTTGTTGTTCTGGTTATGAATGAGCATCTGCATGAGGGCATTCTGCTGCTGGATCAGCTGGGTGAGCTCCGGCGGGAAGTTGAGACCGGGGTCACGTCTCGGAGGCATCTGGTGTTTTGGAGTGGATGAGAAAATTAGAATAGAACAATGGTCTAATGAGAAAATAACACTACCCATATGAATGCACAATCATAATCACACCAATCATTTATTCAATCCACTCAAACATGGTTCAATCTCGATTACAAAATTCTCACGACTAATCGAAAATAACGACCTAACTGATCGATGGAAAAAGTAAAATAACATGGCGGTAGACTAAATGTCTTCATCAATTATCCTTGCGTCCTCTGGTGCGGCGGCCTCCGGTGGGGCGTCCTCTGATGCGGCGCCTCCTCTTGCGGCTTTCTTCGGTGGAGCTTCCTTCAAAATCCTGATCATTGCTCACGAGAGGTCTGTCATCTCCACTCGAAAAAAGGTCTTCCCCGATGTCCATCTTCTCCTCTAATGCGGCAACATTCATCTTCAGGTTGTCGACTCTCTCCATGAAGTCCGCGAATTCTTCCTCATGGTCAAGGAAGTCTGCGTGTGCCTTCTCCTCCGCCCAGCTTCACGGAACAACAGCCTCCTGTACCTTCGAAGTTACGGCGAGTCCGGATCTCCGCTTCTGAGGAGACACTCCAAGTCTTGGACATATGAGAGAATGGAGTCGTCCTCACAGTGCGGATGATATCTCCGTTCCTCGCTCTGCGAAAATCATGGCGAGATCTGATGGGTCGAGCTCGGCCTGTACTCTTCTCGGAGATGTCCAAGTGCACGATAAATCGCCATGTCTCTTCCGAGGATCCAGCTTGAAATCAGTAAACTCAAAGTCAATGGGCTCAGATATGTCCTCCGAAGGTCCTCCTCGAATGTGCACCTCAATCAGAAGGGTATCCGCTTAAGCGCATTGGTAGGCTTCCGGTGATTGAGGGCGAGCAATCTTCAGCTTCTTCACGATCTGCACCAGCCTCTTGCCAAGGGCATCGCCTCATCTAGCCGGCAAAACTCCGTAGCGTAACTGGGGTGAACTCGCGCCATCTAAAATGTTGAAAATCGGAGAGGAGTCGAAATGAACAGGGAGAATTACGGAATGATAAGGACATAAAATAAATAGTCTCTTCCTATGGCTTTCCGATCCTAGGGGTTACGCCCCTACGGTCAGCGTGTGCTCGATACCATCTCAGAGCGACCCGACCCAAAATCGGTCAAGTCTCGTGGTTCATATTCATCCCAAGATCATGCCGGCACTCACAAGACATTGATGAAATAATCAAAGTTCAATCACACCTGAATTTATTACACGGTTCTCATATCGAGTCTTTATTACAATAGAATAAATTCGCCAAGGCCAACTCATGAG
The DNA here is from genome assembly GCA_021605205.1 of Aegilops longissima. Lineage (NCBI taxonomy): Eukaryota > Viridiplantae > Streptophyta > Magnoliopsida > Poales > Poaceae > Aegilops > Aegilops longissima. Next base: position 171,645,685 of record CM038681.1, on the reverse strand, counting down.
AAATAAACTAAGTAAAGCTACGGGCGTAGAAGAATAGCGAGTCCATCCGACTCCATAGGGCAATCGCCAAGCGCGATCGTAGCCTCACTCCCGATCGAATACTCTGTGCAACATAAGACGTTGCAGCCGTGTAGGTCAGCATTTTGAATATGCCGGCAAGTCAATAAGAGAATAACAATAAAAATTTCTAACACTATATGCAATTTGGCTGTGGGGCTCTAAGTTTCATTGTTTTGCGAAAAGCCAGTTTTTCCCTACAATAAGGACTTGTTTGCAATTACTACAAAATGTTGGTAATTATTGAGATGGTTCCACCAACCAATGTCTCATTCCCAATTATAACCCCTCAATTAATTTATTAATTTCAGTGTTGAGATTTCCGAATACTTCCAAGTTCCAGAGGCTCAAATTGTCCGTAACCGGGGACACGGCTAATCGATTAGATCTTTTCTCTGCAGAGGTTTATGACTTTACCCGCAAGAATCGCTCCTCATTTTAAGTCTTCGCACTTCATGGTGTTTTGAAGACGGACGAACGAAACAGGGTCTTCCGAAGAGTTCCTCCGCCACCGCCGTACCCATCCAATCCTACCGCTCTTCTACATCTCGTAGCACCGTCCGCCAGAGTCACAACTAGGGTTGACCAAGCCGAGCCCATAATGGCTTGCGGCTGCACGTAAGCTTCCGGTCAATTGGGTATACATCCGCCTCTTCGTGGCTGGGTGAAGCTTTCCGCAAGATGTCATGGCGCTTCTCCATGCATCCCGCCAACCACCGGGTTCTCCAGGTGCCCACAACTGCCCTCCACCCAAGAGTGAATTTCAAGTCCATCTTGAGCTTGAAGTTCATGGGGTTGTCATCATCTTGACTCTCCCATCTCCCTTATGAATTCACTCAACCAACCCCGCTCACGAGCATAGCAAAATAAACTACTTCATCCCGGTCATGGTAACAAGGGAATTGGTTCATCCTACCACATGATACTACTCAAGAACATAACTTCAAAATTTCACCCATCTGCATGCATGGTGGGAGGTATAATTCTAATGCAATAAAAATCATAGGTATTATAAAGAAACATGATCAATGACTTGCCTTGTGACGATCTTCGAAAGTTAGGGACTCGTGGTAGCAAGCTTCAGACCGGAAATTCTACCGAGGCAAACAACAATCATAATAAGCATATAACATATGATCACTTACATAACAGCATAGTAACATAACACACACAACAATTGAATCAAAACCCAAAGAAAACTCAAAGAAATCCAACTCAATGTTTTCCTACATCAAGCAACAACTAAGAATAGTTTTACATATCAAAAATTTCTTAACAGAACCTAAGCATGGGTTTATGCTACCTAACGAAAGGAATTCATCATGCAACTAGGAGCAAAAAGAATCACCTTAAAAGCTATTATAAAACTCCTATTAGGCCTAAAACAATCCTAGCAAGAGAAAATAAAATAAAAGTTTTATTTATTATAAATAAAAGTTCATGCTCTAAAGTTACAGAAACTAACCTAGAATAAACTATCTCTCATGAAAAATAAATTTATTTGCTAAGTAAAACAATAGGAAAACAGTAGCTAGTTAGTTAATTAAGAATAACATGATTCTGATTAAACTATTTTTATTAATTTCTAAAATGCCCAAATAAACTCCTACGGTTAGTCAATGTCAAAACAAAGTTGTGACAAAAAGAATCACTAAAAAATAATATTCCTAACTCATTTTATAGCAGAATTACTATTCTGTCTAAATCTAAAATAAAGCAATTTTAAATAATTTTTACATGACTAGTTATATTTTCTGCAGAAACTACAAGAAATTTGCAAACCAACAAAAAAAGAATCACTTAAAAATGTTAAGTAGATTAAAAGATATGAATTTTTCAAATCTGAAACTATTCTGTTAAAAACAGAAACGAAAAAAATATTACTAAAAGAAAAACGGGCTAATGGGCCTATCTAGCGCCCTGGGCGTAATATAACTCAATCGGGCCCTAGTGGTTAAACCGAGTCGGCCGGTTCAACTAAACCCTAACTAAAACCGGAACTAACCGGTTTATTTGAAATAAACCTACCCCTTCGGGGGTTCTAATCTAACGCGTCGAAATTAGATCGGACGGCGGAGAGGACTCCGCGACTTATCGAGGCGGCGACGGCGACGGCAGCTCGGCGGCGATCTGCTCCGGCGGTTCGGTGGTCGGGGACGTCGGCGGGAGGTCCGCGAAAAGGCGTGGCGAGGGTCGTTGGTGGAGTCGGGCGAGATCGAGGGTAGCCGGGGCGGTCGTGGCGAGGCTAATGGCGGCGGCGGCGCTCTCGGGTCTCCGGCGAGCGATGCAGCGAGGGAGAGAGGGTCGGGCGAGGGGGCGAGGGGGAAAATGAGGTCGAGAGGGGGTATTTATAAGGGGGGGCGACTTGGACGAGGGGGCAAACGCGGCGAGGGGATCTCGGAGGATCCCGGATCTCGCGGGATCCGGCGAGCGGCGGCGCGGCGGCGTTGGCTTGCGCGAGGGGAAGAAGGAGGGGTGGGGTCCGCCTGTCGGTGAGAGAGGGGAGCGGCGCGTCGGGCGGGCGACCGGTGCGAAGAAGGTTCGGCGCGGGGGGCTCGGTCGGCCGTCAGTTTGGCCGGCTCGGGCTGGCTGGGCCGGGCTGGTGAAATACTGCTGGCTGCGCGCCGCCGCAAGGCTCGGGCCGCTTGGTCTTTCTGGGCCGGGCTTGGCTGGCCGGCGCCTAGGTCTTTTTTTTTTTTGAATATTTGAGAGAGGAAAAAAATATATAAATATAAATATTTTATATAGGACATATATATATCAAAATGATCAGGGGAATATTCCCTATAATTTGAACATTTTTCAACGGGCAAAATCCAAACTTTATAAAAAAAATCATTTTTTCTAAAATTCCAAATAAAACTCAAATTTGAATTCAAACTTTTTGGCAATGTTTTTCCTCTGATATTTTTGGAGTGTCATGTTTACTCCTCTCATACTTTTTCTCAAGTATTTATCAGGCATAGTTTTGAAATAATTTCCACTGCCAAAATTTGAATTCAAATTCCAACAACTCCAAAACTTCTGAAATTTCAAATGCCACTCAAATTCAAACAAAATGCATAGATGCTTAGCTATAATTGTAAAACATTCCAAATAGGAAATTTGGGATGTTAGAAAATGGGCCCTTGGAAGGCCGAAAGGTAACACGGGCTGGAAACGACCGACAGAATAATGGGTCGTTAATGGGTATAAAGCGATACAATATTCATTATGGGTCAGTTTCGTCTCGGGCCTTTAATGGGCCCAGAGTTACAAAGGGCCTCATATGGGCCGAAAGACATCATGGGCCATACATGGGCCGAAAGTTACAACGGGCTGGGATCATATTGGACCGCCCAGATGAAGCTACTGGGCTTAACTCTGATAGGCCGTAACGGGCCGTAAATGGGCTATATACGAACATGCCGTTAACAGGCTTTCTATCATGGAATTGTCATGGCAGATGTCCTAGCAAGAGGACTTAGTCGTGGAGCCATCGCAACAGGGTTAGCTTAAAGGGGTTAAACGGGACAAAAGACACAAGGATTTTATACTGGTTCGGCCCCTTGCGGTGAAGGTAAAGGCCTAATCCAGTTTGAGGTGCTATTGCTTATGCCTCGATTACCAGGGAGCGAATACGCTTGACCTAGCTTTCGATTTGTTGTCTCTTGCCCTAAACCACCGTAGGGTCGTCCCTTTATATACTCAGGTTGACGCCCTGCGGCTTACAGAGTCCCGGCCGGTTCATAACAACGTGTCCGACTCGGTGACCAAATAGACATGCCTTACAATATAAGTCATACATATATGGCAGTTTACACTTATGGGCCTTAAACCGCCTTTGGGCCTTGGGCTCTTAGTGAGCCGTCTTCATGAACCACCATCTTCAATACCTTCATGAGCTTCATGATGATGAACCACCGTTGGTATAACCCGGCCCCTCCTGGGCGGGTCATACCTAATAGTTATATCCCCAACATTAGTCTCCAGGTTGATTTGAACTTGTTCATGTCACTCTTCAACACTTAGGAAAAATCCTTCTTCACCTGTTCCCGCATGATATTCCGTCGTGACATCATCTCCTGGAATTTCTGAGACCCTCCATGACGTCATCTATTATTAATTTTGCACAATACCCAGCATATCTTAACGGATCCTTATCTTTAATAACCATCCTGAAAATCGAGGCGTTTGCATCGTCACATATCATTTTTGGGCACCCTCGATTCCCATGCATGTCAGTTATCCTTCCATCCATATAAATAGGGCCAGGGGTCCCTTTCTTTTCTCCTCCCTTGCCTATTCGTCCTCTTCTTCTTCCTCACATCTCCACGACAACCTACATGCCTGAGCACCGCCACCGCCAAACTCGTCAGCTTCCTCGACTCCGGTCGCTGCATCGACCTGAATGAGACCAGAGCAGTCGCGACATTTCTCCACTGTTCAGTGGATCCATAAGTGCCTCTCCTTTCTCCATCACAGATCTTCCATTAGGGTTTCTCGAAGTTCTTCAGAGTTCATCCTTGTTCTTCGTTGCAACTGATGACTTTGATCCAAACTTAGCACTTCTCCCGCACGGCGGCAGCCGTGATACTTGTTTCTATTATTAGATCATCTCCTTCGCGTAAGAAAAACCCATCTGAACATATGAACTGTTCGAGCATTGTATTTTAGGTCAAAAATATTTTCCATTATCCGAAGTGTCCCAGATCCAAAATTCTAGCATTAATCTATGAAACTTGTTTGCCTCAACACTTAGTAGAATTTGCTCTTGACAAATCTTGAATACCATTGCTGTCATGGCGGCTTACACCACCGGTTTATAATTATCCATATATCATTAGGCCCCACTTAAGCCACCAATCTGAATACATACTGTAGCGTTTACTTCCAGCTTAATGAATCAACTTAAACCGGCAAATTTTTCTCTCTTTCGGGCTTCTTCCTTCACAATGCCGCCGAAGACAGTCACCTCATGTAATTGGGTTCCCTCAATTGTTACTGAGAACATGCTCAAAGACTTTGTCAACATCGGCTATTTACTAGCAAAAGATATCATGCATTGGTGTGCCCCCAAACCAAGTGAAGAAAGACCTCACCCAAAGGATGATGAAGGCATCGTTTTTACTGATCACATGAATCGGGGCTTCTCACAGCCCGGATCAAAAAACTTCCGAGACGTTCTGCACTTCTTTCAACTCCATCCTCAAGACATCGGACCCAATTTCGTGTCAAACATTTGCAATTTTCAAGTTTTCTGCAAAGTATACCTTCAAGAGGAACCCAGCGTTGAACTCTTTAGGGAATATTTTTATTTGAACCGCCAAAACGAGTTTACGAACGGGCCCAGCTTGGAACTTGGTGAAATCTCAATTCAACAAAGAAGAGGTGCTATCTTCCCCTATGCTTGCTTGCCAAGTCACCCCAAAGATTGGAACCAGACATGGTTTTACTGCAAAGATACATCTCCGGCTGATGAGAATCCACTGCTGGGTTATCGTGTCCAGCGTCTTGACCCGAAGCATCGTCTTCCCGAAAAACTTACCGGTGCTGAACGTGCAAAACTTGCCCCTTCCATTGCAAAGGTCAAGGTTCTGCTGGGAAACGGGTTAACTAGCATTGACTTGGTTCGATGCTGGGTTTCATGGCGGATCATACCCTTGAGTCACCGTCCCGGTTTAATGTGTACTTACATGGGTGGTATAAAAGATCCACTATGCCACAGTTCCGTGCATTTAACTGATGAGGCCATCAATGACATGACAAAGACCCTTCTGAATGAAGATCCAGAAGACTACAGCAAAGTGGGTTTGAACCCTTTCTGCACACTTAACCCGCCACCGGATGTGAGTCTCTAAATTACTTACTTTTACCTCATCGTTCACATAGTCTATCAACTCAACCTTGATGACTATCACAGTCTAAATCTGATTTTTGGAAAAAGCAATATGACCATGAAGCTGCCAAAAAGGCCAGGGCTGCCAAGAAAGCCGCCAAGAAAACAGTCAAGAAAAGCAAGAAGAAATTAACTGCTTCTGAGATGCTTGGGATGGACGACAGTTCTGAGTTGGAGGTAGCCCTTGATTCCCTTGGCTCATTTTTTAACCATCTTATTGACACTGATTATCATCAAGATGACACGGGGACCAGCCAAGCAGTCGAAGAAGAGGTAACTATCATTTCATCCGACTCAGAGCCTTTGCCAAGACAGAAAATTTGACGGCTAACCTGGAATGTAAGCTTTTCACAGCCCTTAGCTCATTTGGATCCTCACTTTCTTTTGAAGCAACAGCAGCACGAGAGCCGGCGACAAACTCGGACCAGCGGAGGTGAAGAGTTATCGTCCGGCTTACCTATACTCCAGCTCCACAGAAACGTCAAAACAAGGTCTTTCCAAACTTAATCTCTTTTTACCCACTGGCGGGTCTCATTCGCCGGCCACTTAATCTTTCCGATTCGAACTATCAGGAGGATTCTCGCTCTTCCTCCAACGACTCATCTCAAACCCAGCTGCTGGCTTTCAAGACTGCCCCTGAGTAACATCACTTTTATTCTCTATCTCCTTATGTTCTTATACTTGTACTGATCCCTCATAACCCGTGCAGTGGACAAGCAAAGCCTAGCAAGAAGGCAAAGGTGACCAAGCCAGTTGAAGATCCTAAAGTCCATGAACCGGAGCAGCAAGTCCCAGCATCAGACGTTTCTGGAAAACAACCAGAAGAACCTGCCCATGATGCCCCGTCAGAAACTCCTGATCTCTCCCATGACCACACAAATATCAATGTTTTTATCACCAAATCATCAAGCCCACTTAAACCGTCAGAAGAGCATAATGAAGATGTTATGATCACTGGCAGCAGCTTCAAAGAACCGGGGCAGCCTACCGTCTTGGCCAAGCACTCCGCCAAAGAATAATTCGTTGAAAAGCGGAAAGTGAGACTCGACATTACTAATTATTCTCAACTAAGCATCAGTGAAGTATTCTCTGGTTATCTCAGCCAAGTTCATACCAGTCGTGACCTTGAGATTGACATGTTGAAGCAGATGCACCAGAAATATGAGGTATGAATTCCGGCTTAAATATATTATGCATACCCTGTCAGCCCCCAAGTCTATTGTGTATAATAGAATTGAAAATATGATGTAGACTTTAGAATAGCAATGAGTATAAAGCATCTTTCAGAAAAATCCTTCAAAAAAGTTGTCTTTCACTTAAACCGGATTTTAATGATCAACATTACATCCGTAGCCCCCAAGGGACGATTTAATCAGCATGAATGAACCGGTACTTATCATTCTTTAAAGATCAAAACTTACTCATGTAGCCCCCATGAACCGGCTGTGGTTGTCTGCGGCACTGTCGGGTCATCATAAAGTAGTAATGAAATATGAGCAAATATGCATTAACCCCCAAGTGCTAAGTATTGTTGCTTGCAAAGTGCTTGGGACTTAGTCATGTAAGCCGTTGTATGAAGAATTTTTCGGTAGGCATTAGCCCCCAAGTGCCAAGTGTTGTTGCTTGCAAAAGGCTTGGGACTTATATTCCTGTAACCTGGATATGAATGTGATTGCAAATCTGTGTTTGTACAGAACGCCACTGCTCAACTTCAATCAGAATTGGCTGATATGAAAACTCGGCTGGAGGTTCAAGAATCTGAGACCCAGAAAGCTGATTTAAAATTCAAATTTAGTCTGGAGGAGACAGAAAAGCTGAAAACCGGTTTTGATGCTGAATGAACCGCCTGGGCTGAGGAGAAATTTGTTCTAATGCAGCGGGCCGAAAAAGCAAAAGTTGATCTTCAAAATGTGACCATTGAGCTTACCGGTTTAAACCATCATGTATCCCAGATGGTTTCTGTTATCTTTGGTGAGCCGCCTTGCCAACATCAAACTTGAATCTCTTCTTTTTATACCATAAACCGCCACTAATCATTTCACGATTGTTTACACAGGTCCAAGGAGCATCAACCTTAGTCAAGATACACTGGTGAAGCTAAAAGCCGTATATACACTTATTGAACAGCTATATACTGGAGCTCAGCGCATGCTAGCCACGATTTCTCCAACAAATCAAGGACCCAATCTGCTGAGCGACGTCTTGAAAAAATTGTCAATTCTGCCTGCGAGAATTCAAGAGATAAAGCAGTCATGTGCAAGAGCCGGCGCCGTGACGGCCTTGAGCCGTGCTAAGGCATGGGTACCAGAGCTAGACCCGGCTGAGGTAGCTACTGGGTATCCAAGTTTGAAAGAAGATGGCACTTCTTTTGATCAGAAGGACTTTGCTGCTTGCATGAAGGAAATAGGTCCTGTGGCGACTCTGATTGCTGATGAGACAAATCTATCAAAATATCAGCCGACTTATGATGCAGAAAATCAGAAGAAGCCCACGTCGGCTTATAAAGTGATGGATATGATTCCCCCAATCCGTAAGCATACTTTCGCCCCTAAAGTTGACCCGTCCGATCTTATAGATGATGAAGCTGATTCCATGCCTTACGTGGCATTGATTGGTCATCACCAAACTTCTAGACGGCGGAGGAGGATGAAGAACCAGAAAAGGATGATCCAGAAGCTTCAAGTTGCCAAGACCACAAAGATTGATCCGCTAGGCGGTTCAAATATTTGAACTTTGGAAAACACTTGATCTTTTTGGCTCACTGAGTCATGTAATAGGCTAGTGAAACTTTGATCTGTTGTGCCATCATGCATGTTTTTGCTTTGTGCCACACCATTTGATCCGCCATTTGAAGAGTGTATCACTTTATGCTTATGGTAACGTCAATTTTTGCAAATGAGATTTATCATTACCCTGTACACAAGTAAATTATAATTGCCATGGCGGTTTACCGCGGGCGGGTCACAATACCCCATATAAAACCACTGGTGACGAAAATAATTCATAACCAGGGCCGATATAATCATGATTATAAAAAATAATATCATGCATGTGATATGTGATTAAAAAAGGCCGGCATACCATACCATTGCAGTAAGGGTGGTAACCCAAAAGTTTAGAAAATGATACTTTCAAGTATTTAGTATCATCATATACTGGTGCCTTATACAACAAGGGGAGTAACGCTATGTTCTCTTTAGTAAATACACCTATGTTTGAACAGGAAGCCCCCAAGTGTTTTGTAAGCATGGTGTATGAGTCGGACCAAGAGGGATATTTACAACTATGCTTCGAATACGAGCAGGAAGCCCCCAAGTGGTTTGTGAGCATGGTGTATGAACCGGACCAAGAGGGATATTTACAAATATGCTTCGAATACGAGCAGGAAGCCCCCAAGTGGTTTGTGAGCATGGCGTGTGAGTCGGACCAAGAGGGGTATTTACAGCTATGCTTCGAATAAGAGCAGGAAGCCCCCAAGTGGTCATAATTGTGGCATTGCGCCGATCAAGAGGGATTATTCACAGCTATGCTTCGAATACGAGCAGGAAGCCCCCAAGTGACCATAATTGTGGCATTGCGCCGATAAAGAGGGATTATTCACATCTATGCTTTGAATACGAGCAGGAAGCCCCCAAGTGACCATAATTGTGGCATTGCACCGATCAAGAGGGATTATTCACAGCTATGCTTCGAATACGAGCAGGAAGCCCGAAGTGACCATAATTGTGGTATTGCGCCGATCAAGAGGTATTATTCACAGCTATGCTTCGAATAGGAGCAGAAAGCCCCCCAAGTGACCAAGTCAAACGGATCGGCCTTTTCACCGGAATGGGCCTCTGCTGGGTCGTGCCACATGTCGACGTATCATAGGCGCCTCCTGTCCAATGAGTGGATGACATCTATCCCAACGTTGAGCCAACACGTGTTTCCTCTGGCCAATGAGAATTTTACACATGGAAAATCCCCATTGGCCCGGGCTGTTAACGGGTTATCGGATCCAAAACCGGGACCGATAGCTTAACGGCGACCTGTTACAGCGGATGCCACATGTCGGTCACCCTTGACGAAAGCACTTCTATGATGCGTGATTTATCGTCATGGAAGTGGAAAAGTTCGTGATGATAATTTTGGTAATGTCATGGAACACTTCTACGACAGCACAGGTATGACTATCTTGATTCTATCATAAAATCGTCATGGATGTACACGCATGACAGAAAACGTGACCTACTGTGGCAAACACGTATCATCACGGAAGTGTATTTTTTTGTAGTGAGGGGTTACGGGCAACCACCGACAAACTATATGGGCCTAATTGGCCAAGAGAGGGACAGACCAGCCTCTAAGGGGTTGGTGCGCCCCCTATAGGCCGAAATAAGGGGGAAAGGAAAGGAGGGATGGGAGAAGGAAAGGGGAGGATTCGGCCTCCCCCATTCCTTCCCCTCCACCTCTCTTTCCTTCCCCCTCCGACACTTATGGAAGGGGGAAGGCCGACTTGTAGGAGGTTCCCAAGTAGGATGACTCCTACTTGGGGCGTCCCTTGTCGCCTCTCTCTCTCCCACTATATATATATATATATATATATATATATATATATATATATATATATATATATATATATATATATATATATATATATATATATATATATATATATATGTGTGTGTGTGTGTGTGTGTGTGTGTGTGGGGGGGGCCGCTAGAACACACAACATTGATTCCTAGCCATGTGCGGCGCCCCCCTCCACAGTTTACGCCTCCGGTCATATTGTCGTAGTGCTTAGGCGAAGCCCTACGCAGATCACTTCATCATCACCGTCACCATGTTGTAGTGCTGGAAAAACTCTCCCTTGACATTTTGCTTGATCAAGAGTTCGAGGGACGTCATCGAGCTGAACGTGTGCAGAACTCAGAGGTGTCGTACGTTTGGTACTTGATCGGTCAAAACGAGAATAAGTTCGACTACATCAACCGCGTTGTCAAACCCTTCCGCTTTTGGTCTATGAGGGTACGTGGACACACTCTCCCCCTCTCGTTGCTATGCATCTCCTAGATAGATCTTGCGTGAGCGTAGGAATTTTTTTGAAATTGCATGCTATGTTCCCTAACAGTGGCATCAGAGCCTGCTACCTCTTGAGCACTGCGTTGGTTTTCCCTTGAATATAAAGGGTGATGCAGCAAAGTAGCGTTAGTATTTCCCTCAGGTTTTGAGAACCAAGGTATCAATCCAGTAGGAGGCCACGCACGAGTCCCTCGCACCTACACAAACAAATAAATCCTCGCAACCAACCGCGATAAGGGGTTGTCAATCCCTACACGGTCACTTACGAGAGTGAGATCGGATAGATATGATAAGATAATACTTTTGGTATTTTTATGATAAAGATGCAAAGTAAAGAAAGTAAAATAAAAATGGCGCCAAAAATAGCTTGTTATCGGTAGATTAATATGATGGAAAATAGACCCGGGGGCCATAGGTTTCACTAGTGGCTTCTCTCAAGAGCATAAGTATTTACGGTGGGTGAACAAATTACTGTTGAGCAATTGACAGAATTGAGCATAGTTATGAGAATATCTAGGTATGATCATGTATATAGGCATCACGTCCGACACAAGTAGAACGACTCCTGCCTGCATCTACTACTATTACTCCACACATCGACCGCTATCCAGCATGCATCTAAAGTATTAAGTTCATAAGAACATAGTAACGCTTTAAGCAAGATGACATGATGTGGAGGGATAAACTCATGCAATATGATATAAACCCCATCTTGTTATCCTCGATGGCAACAATACTATACATGCCTTGCTTCCCCTACTGTCACTGGGAAAGGACACCGCAAAATTGAACCCAAAGCTAAGCACTTCTCCCATTGCAAGAAAGATCAATCTAGTAGGCCAAACCAAACTGATAATTCGAAGAGACTTGCAAAGATAACCAATCATACATAAAAGAATTCAGAAGATTCAAATATTGCTCATAGATAAACTTGATATAAACCCACAATTCATCGGTCTCAACAAACACACCGCAAAATAAGATTACATCGAATAGATCACCACAAGAGAGGGGGAGAACATTGTATTGAGATCCAAAAAGAGAGAAGAAGCCATCTAGCTAATAACTATGGACCCGAAGGTCTAAGGTAAACTACTCACACATCATCGGAGAGGCTATGGTGTTGATGTAGAAGCCCTCCATGATCAATGCCCCCCCGGCGGAGCTCCGGAACAGGCCCCAAGATGGGATCTCACGGGTACAGAAGGTTGCGGCGGTGGAATTAGGTTTTTTGGCTCCGTATCTTGTAGTTTGGGGGTACGTAGGTATATATATAGGAGGAAGAAGTACGTTGGTGGAACAACAGGGGGCCCACGAGGGTGGAGGGCGTGCCTGGGGGGGTAGGCACGCCCCCTACCTCGTGGCCTCCTGTTTGATGTCTTGACGTAGGGTCCAAGTCCTCTGGATCACGTTCGTTCCGAAAATCACGTTCCCGAAGGTTTCATTCCGCTTTGGACTCCGCTTGATATTCTTTTTCTGCGAAACTCAAATAGGCAAAAAACAGCAATTCGGGTCAGGCCTCCGCTAAACAGTTAGTCCCAAAAATAATATAAAAGTGTATAATAAAGCCCAATAATGTCCAAAATAGAATATAATATAGCATGGGACAATCAAAAATTATAGATACGTTGGAGACGTATCAAGCATCCCCAAGCTTAATTCCTGCTCGTCCTCGAGTAGGTAAATGATAAAAACAGAATTTTTGATGTGGAATGCTACTTGGCATAATTTCAATGTAATTCTTCTTAATTATGGTATGAATAATCAGATCTGAAAGATTCAAGACTAATATTGACATAAAAATAATAATACTTCAAGCATACTAACTAAGCATTATGTCTTCTCAAAATAACATGGCCAAAGAAAGTTATCCCTACAAAATCATATAGTTTGGTTATGCTCTATCTTCACCACGCAAAATATTTAAATCATGCACAACCCCGATGGCAAGCCAAGCAATTGTTTCATACGTTTGACGTTCTCAAACTTTTTCAATCTTCACGCAATACATGAGCGTGAGCCATGGACATAGCACTATATGTGGAATAGAATGGTGGTTGTGGAGAAGACAAAAAGGAGAAGATAGTCCCACATCAACTAGGCGTATCAACGGGCTATGGAGATGCCCATCAATAGATATCAATGTGAGTGAGTAGGGATTGCCATGCAACGGATGCACTAGAGCTATAAGTATATGAAAGCTCAACAAAAGAAACTAAGTGGGTGTGCATCCAACTCACTTGCTAACGAAGACCTAGGGCATTTTGAGGAAGCCCATCATTGGAATATACAAGCCAAGTTATATAATGAAAAATTCCCACTAGTATATGAAAGTGATATCATAGGAGATTCTCTATCATGAAGATCATGGTGCTACTTTCAAGCACAAGTGTGGTAAAAGGATAGTAACATTGTCCCTTCTCTCTTTTTCTCTAATTTTTTTATTTGGGCCACTTTTTATGGCCTCTTTTTTTCGTCCGGAGTCCCATCCCGACTTGTGGGGGAATCATAGTCTCCATCATCCTTTCCTCACTTGGGACAATGCTCTAAAAATGATGATCATCACACTTTTATTTTCTTACAAATCAACAATTACAACTCAATACTTAGAACAAAATATGACTCAGGTGAATGCCTCCGTGGTGTAATGGATATGCAATGAATCAAGAGTGACATGTATGAAAGAATTATGAACGGTGGCTTTGCCACAAATACAATGTCAACTACATGATCATGCAAAGCAATATGACAATGATGGAGCGTGTCATAGTAAACGGAACGGTGGTAAGTTGCATGGCAATATATCTCGGAATGGCTATGGAAATGCCATGATAGATAGGTATGGTGGCTGTTTTGAGGAAGGTATATGGTGGATGTATGATACCGGTGAAAAGTGTGCGGTATTAGAGAGGCTAGCAATGGTGGAAGGAAGAAGAGTGCGTATAATCCATGGACTCAACATTAGTCATAAAGAACTCATATACTTATTGTCGTGGAATTGTCACGACAGATGTCCTCATGAAAGGACTTAGTCGCGGGGCCATCGAACGGGTTAACCTAGAGGGGTTAAAGCGGACGCAAAGACACGAGAGTTTATACTAGTTCGGCCCCTTCGATGAAGGTAAAGGCCTACGTCTAGTTTGTGATGGGATTGATGTGATTTCGACGACTAGCGAGCAATAGCTTCGCCTAAGCCTCGAATTGTAGTTGTCTGTCCCTAAACCGCCGCCGGGTCGTCCCCTTATATACACGGGTTGACATCCGGCCGGTCTACAGAGTCCCGAGGCCGCTCATACAAGTGTCCGCCTGGCTCTCCTTTCTCTTATCTTACAACACAAGTTACTGGTTATGGCGGTTTCACCATTATGGGCCCTAATTCGCCTGGGCTCCGGCCTCTAAGTTTCTAAAGAAGCGCCCTTCGAGTCTTCATGGGGCCCAATTATGGCTGAGGGTAAACCGTCCTTCGTATGCGGTTTATATTCAGTGGTTACATCCCCAACATTAGGCCCCAGATTGACTTGAACTCGTTCATGTTAATCTTCAACATTTTAGGAAACTCTGAATATCTTCCCTCATATTCCGTAAACCGCCATCTGCTTAACCGCCGTGGCGCTATCCTCCGATCACAGAACGGAGCATCTTGACGCCATCTTTATTAAAGAAATCCAAACAGTAAGATTCCTTCATTTAATACTATCCTCGAAATCGAGGCGATCACTTGCCGTTCGCCGCTTTCAACTCCTCGATTCTCGCTACCATTAATTACTCCGTCCCATTATAAATATACCGGACGGCCCTTTCGCCTCTTCCTCCTTCCGCTTCTTCTTCCTCGCGACGCCGGCTCAAGCTCCGCCGTCGCCTCCGACCTCCGATGCAGCGTCGATTGCAAGGTCACAGATCAACCTGGTTGTACCAGAAACGCTCGGCGCTCCTCCGCTGTTCTGCGCATCAGGTAAGGCTCCTCCTAATGCCCTAGATCTGCATCTTGAGGTTCTTGTTCCTATCATCGTTCATAGGCGTTCATCTTTAGACTGTTCATACCTGCCCTGCCATGGCTTGTTTAATCCAACCGTAGCATATATCCTGTGTAGTAACTGCTCCGCCTTCAGTTTACTACCCTGCACATCCTTCTTTTGTTCAGATCCTCTTGTTAGAATGCACGAACTTCTCTGCCCTGTATAAGGCTTGCATGGGTCGCAGAAATTTTTCTTACTGAATCTTCGGTAGATCTAGATTGACTCCATTCATATGTGAAACCTGTTTCTGTCCATACTTAGCAGATTTTTCAGTTGTCTCTTAAGGGCGGTTTAATTTTCTGATAGTTAACCCGCCACGCTCCTTTAGTCCTCAGTTAAACCGGAAATTGGAACTGACTGCCAAATTGCCGGTTTAGCATTATATAATGTGTCTGAACCGTTAACGGTGAACCGTTTGTTACTTTCTCTTTCGCAGTTTCCTCTTCCGGAATGGCCAAACAATTCTCAGCTTGCAATTGGGTTCGGTCCAAGATCACTGAGACGCAACTTAATGGATATGTCACCACCGGCGCTTTAGCCTCCAAAAATGTCCTCCATTGGCATGTTCCGGACGCCGAATGCCCTCCTGAACCTCAAGAAGGAGAAGTAATCGTATTCATGCAACACTTAGACCGGGGGTTCAGCCCGCCCGGATCAAAATTCTTCCAGGATGTCCTCGCAAGTTTTCAACTCCATCCACAAGATATTGGTCCAAACTCTGTGTCCAACATATGCAATTTCCAAGTGTTCTGTGAAGTCTATCTTCAAGAAGAACCATCTGTGGAGCTGTTCCGGGATTTCTTTCATCTGAACCGCCGTACGGAGTTTTCGGATGGTCCTAACACGGAACTGGGCGGCGTTTCAATCCAGAAGAGGAAAGAAGTAGACTTCCCTCACGCAAAAAACCATAGCCATCCGAAAGATTGGAACCAAACCTGGTTTTATTGCCGGAATACCGCTCCTAACAGCGAAAATCCCTTGCCGGGCTACGCCCTCACCGGCTTAGCAACCATCACCCATTGCCTGTATGCTTGACCGCCGCAGAGCGAAAAAACTTTGCACCTCAAATTATCAAGCTCCGGGCTCTAATGGCCAACGGCTTAACCGGTGTTGACCTGGTCCGATGTTGGGTTTCTTGGGGCATCTTGCCATTAAGCCGCCGCCCCGGTTTGATGCACGAATACACTGGTAGCGTCAAAGACCCTCAAAGACGTCACGAACTACCAATAACTGAGCATGAAGTCACTGAAACAGCGAAGAGAATGCTCGATGAACCGATCTCCATCTGCAGCCAAACCGGGTTGGCCCCGTTCTGTGTCTCCAACAAACCGCCTGCAGTAAGGCTCCGCTCAACACTCTGCTGATATGCATGCATTACTGATATATATTAATCCTTATTGCTTCTCAGGCTAACAGCTCTTTCTAGAAACGAACCAAACCGGCCCGGGTTCCTCGTGTAAAGTCCAAGGCCACCAAGAAAACTGCTAAGAAGAAAACCGCCGAGTCTTTTGATCCGCCGGAGGAGGAAGATTCAGAAGCTGAGGTAAAGCTTGATTTACTTTGTCCCTTTTTATCCTTCATCCTATTGACAGTTACAATTCCCAGGACGAAGCTGAAGTCAGTCATGCCGATCTTGTTGAGGTAATCTTTCTTTCTTCCGAATCTGATCTTGTGCCGGTTAAAAGAATTCGCCGCACAGTCCGGAAAGTGAAAAAATCTCACTCCCGTGTTCATTTGAATCCCAACCTTTCTTTGAAGACACAGCAGACTGAAGAGCGCCGTACGACCCGGCACAGCGGCCAACAAATCACATCGTCCGGTTTACCTGACACCCCAACCCGGAAGCGTCGTCCAGAGGTGATTTGTTCTCCTGAAAAGCGTTATCCTTTGAAAGGTTTCTTCCGATGTCCTCTCAATCCGTCTGATCCGAATTATCAGGCCTCTTCCAACTCATCTGGCGGTTCATCCACCACTCAACTGCCTCCTCTTAAAGTGCTGCGGGGTAAGCATAACACTCCCCCTCTTTTTTTTATTTTCTTCGCATTGGTCTGCTTATCATACTCTAACTCTGAACATTGCAGCACCAAGGCTCGCTTAAGTAAGAAGGCGAAAACCCTTGACCCTACCGTGGATGTTGAATCGGAGAAGACTCCAAAGCACCAAGGCGAAAAGCCTGAAGTTGCTACAAACAACTCTGCCGGGTTGAATCAAGATGACAATGCTAATCCACCGGAATCTGAACCAGACGCCCAAGCGGAAACCACACCTCCAGCTCCACCAAGTCCTGCAACGGAACGGGTTGTAATTGTTGAACCGCCGAACCTGGGCATGAAAACACCGAGCCCAAGGAAGAATGCCAATCCGGCCAGCCCGGCCAAAAATGATGATGTCATGGTGACGGCATCGCTTATACCGCCTCGCAATCCGGCCGCTTTAGCAAAACACAGCGCCAAGGAAGAGTCTCATCGCCATGAGCAAAGACAAGGGAAAAATCGATCTGTCAGCTTATGACAACTTCTCTGCCCAAGAACTTCACTCTGGCTTCCTGAACCGACTCTACACAAGTCGTGACTTCGAGGCGGGTCTGGTGAATCGCATGAAGGAACGCTATGAGGTAATGAGTTATGCCTCGCTTGTACTTTTGTTGTGCAGTAGCTCCCGAAGGCCGGTTCAACTTAGCATAGTTAAACCGGGACTTAATATAGAATTCATACGCCTCAAACTTCCGTGCTGTAGCCCCCAAGGGCCGGTTCAACTTAGCATAGTTAAACCGGGACTTAACTTGTATCACCATAGCAGGATGGGATCAATTAGCCATTAGCCCCCAAGTGCCAAGTTGAATACCTGTATTGAGCTTGGGACTTCATAATGAAACAACTAACGTGATCCATTTTTATCAGAGTGAGATATATCAGCAAACCGTACAACTTCAGGACCTTCGTGCCAATCTGGAGACTCAACAAACAGAAACCACCGAGGCGAAGGATGAACTGAAAACCGCCTTGACCACTATGGAGCAGCTCAAGGAATGGTATAAATCCGAGCAGGCCAACTAGAACACGGAGAAGGCTGGTTTGCTAAAACGGGCAGAAAATGCTGAAGCGGCTCTTAAACCGGTGACAGAAGAGCTCACCGGACTAAAACGCCAAATTAATGCCATGACCTCTACGATCTTTGGTAAGATCTGTTTCTCTGATTACTATTTCGTTTTGATACTGTCACTAGTTTAACCTGAGCTGTCTTAAACAGGTATAGGGAAGCGTATTGCTCATCTGGGCGCTGATATGCGGAAGAAGCTCAAGGCTGCATATACGCTGATTGAACAACTGTACACCGGCACCCAGCGAGTTATATGCGCTACGTCGTATGATAACGCAGCTCCGTCCTTAATCAAAGACACGCTGGGCCGGCTATCCATGATTCCAGCACAACTTGAAGAGTTGAAACGATCTGCAGCCCGGGCTGGCACTTTATTGGCTCTAACTCGTGCCAAGGCGTGGATAGCGGACCTTGATCCGGCTGACATAGCCAAGGGTTTCCCCAGCGCGCAAGAAAACGGTGAAGCCTTTGATAACAACGCCCTCAAGCGAATAACAAAGGAGATGCGTCCTCTGGCGAGTCAACTGGCAGCAGAAGCCAACCTGGCGGTTTATCGCTCTTTTTATGATGCAAACAACAGGCGTGTTGAATTTGTCATTCCAGAAGTCCAAAGCCTTGTTCCTCCAATCCGTAAGCACACTTACGCCCCTGACGTTGATCCGGCTGAGCTTATAAGTGAAGAGGCTGTCTTTCAGGCTTTAAACCGGATTGACTTCTCTACCCATGACTTCCGGCCACTGGGTGAGGAAGAGGAAGAAGCTGAACCGACGCTGGACGACCCATCTTCTTCACGTCAACCCGGCGAGGAAGCTTAATCCGTTCAAGCTGGTTGATGTATCAGAAGCTGCTTGTCATGCCGCCATTCGAAGTGTTGGGCCTCAAAAAGCCTTGTAATAGAATAGCCAGTACTTTTGTTTTAAATATGCCTGCATGCCTTTCAGTCTGCAACCTTCGCGCAGAGGCGCTGATACTTTTGATTTGAATAACCGAAACCTTCAATCTATTTTGCCTGCAATCACAAATTCTTAAACCGCCACGGCGGCTTGTGTCACCAGCCGGTTTATGATGCTCATATATATATGTAAGGAAAACATTGGGGTATATGATCAAAATTTTGACAAAAATACCTGCCAGCGTCGGGCATGCAGTCGGCTGAGCCAACTTTGAAGCGGAGGTTGTATAAACCATTACCGTCAAAAGGAGACAATAGCTCATGTGTTTAAGATGCCGGTTTAACAGGTAAACCATGCCAGGTCATGTTAAGCCCCCTGTGACTCCATAACGGGATGTTCAACAGGAAAAATCAAACCGGGAAAGTTGTCTCCGGATTAAGAAAAATAAACCAAATTCCGTCAATGGACGGGTTGAAACCGATTGGAATAACACTTATGAAGAAATATGAAAACAAAGGCAAGCATAAACCGTTTGCAAAAAGAGGCTTTACTGAGCCGATCAGATGGCGTTACCATGGTCGGACTCACCAAGCTCCCAATAAGGTGTAGCTATGGTTCAAGTCAGCCAGTCCCCAATCAAACCGTGGCATTATGCCGATCACGTGGCGTGGCAATGGTTCGGGTTCACCAAGCCCCAAGTGACTCTGTGACCTTAGGCCACCAAGAGGCGGATCGGTTCAGACTTGACCATGTCCCCAAGTGATCCGGTGGATTTCGCTTATCAAAAGGTGTTGCATTGGTTCGACACTACCAAGCCCCCAGATGACATCTGAAAGCTTCAAAAGCAAGCTCTGTGGATAAACCGAAGCCGCTTTTAAGACAACAACCCATGTACCCAAGCCGGATTTTTACGTAACGGATACCCGCTTTAGCCGAGGCTCCGTTTATTGCTTTTATTCATAATATATACATTGTCATAATATGTACATAAGGAGAGCCGATGGCTCGTATAATAAGGTCAAGATGAGCTATGTTCCACCGCCTCGCTGGTCTCCTCTTCGACGTATGTGAGTCTTTATGCTCTCGAATATCAATCGATAGTATGACCTGTTGTGCAGATTCTTGCTGACCACAAAAGGTCCTTCCCAAGGTGGGGATAACTTATGCATATTCGCCGGTCTTGAATGAGCCAAGTACCAAGTCTCCTCTTGAAAGGTTCTAGTTCGACCACCGATCGTGATACCGACGGAGATCCTGCTGGTAAATCGCGAACGAGCAGCCGCCATATCTTGTTCTTCATCCAATGATCCAAAGCGCCCCGCTGTGTTGCTTCGCTTATCCGCCTCAACATAGGCCGCCACACGAGGTGAGTCATGACGGATATCGCTGGGGAGGACCGCCTCCGCTCCATAGACCATAAAGAACGGTGTATATCCGGTGGATCTGTTAGGGGTAGTATTTATACTCCATAACACTGATGGTAACTCTTCTACCCAACAGCCCGGCGTCCTCTGTAAAGGGACCATAAGCCGGGGCTTGATACCTCGCAGGATCTCCTGATTTGCTCGCTCAGCTTGACCATTAGACTGTGGGTGAGCTACTGAGGAAACGTCAAGCCGGATGTGCTCACGTTCACAAAACTCCTTCATGGCACCTTTAGACAAATTAGTACCATTATCTGTAATGATACTGTGTGGAAACCCAAACCGGAAGATCACCTTCTTGATGAACTGAACCACCGTGGCCGCATCACACTTGCTAACAGGTTCTGCCTCTACCCACTTTGTAAACTTATCGACCGCTACCAGCAGGTGGGTCTTCTTGTCCTTGGACCTTTTGAAAGGTCCAACCATATCCAGCCCCCAAGTTGCAAACGGCCAAGTAATTGGAATCATCCTCAATTCTTGGGCCGGCACATGAGCACGTCTGGAAAAATTTTGGCAACCATCACATCGTCTGACTAGATCTTCCACATCAGCATGGGCAGTCAACCAATAGAAACCGTGGTGGAACGCTTTAGCCACCAAGGATTTTGAACCGGCGTGGTGACCACAATCTCCTTCGTGAATCTCACGCAATATTTCACAGCCTTCCTCAGGGGACACACAGCGCTGAACGCTTCGACACCTTTGCAATGATGCAGCTCGCCATTAACAATGGTCATAGACTTAGACCGCCGAACTATCTGCCGGGCCAATGTCTCATCTTCTGGTAACTCACCCCGGCTCATGTACGCCAAATAAGGGAGCGTCCAGTCCGGAATGACATGCAGGGCTGCCACCAACTGAGCCTCCGGATCAGGAATAGCCAAATCTACTTCATCAGGAAGCTTGACTGACGGGTTGTGCAGTACATCAAGGAAGACATTGGGCGGGACCGGTTTGCGTTGAGAGCCCAACCGGCTTAAAGCGTCCGCCGCTTCGTTCTTGCGACGATCTACATGGTCCACCTGATAGCCTTTAAAATGACCTGCAACCACATCCACCGCCCGACGATATGCAGCCATGAGTGGGTCTTTGGAATCCCAAGTGCCTGATACTTGTTGGGCCACCAAGTCCGAGTCACCGAAGCACTTAACCCGGCTTAGATTCATCTCCTTAGCCATCCGAAGACCATGGAGCAAGGCTTCATACTCAGCTGCATTTTTAGTACAAGGAACATTAAGTGGAGGACGAATAAAACTTTTCACCTCGTGGGGAAGTTAACACGACTCCAGCCCCGAGCCCTCCAACCGTCTCGGACCCGTCAAAGTGGATGGTCCAAGAGGTATGATCCGCTTTTCTTGCGCTTGTAACTCCGGCCCAATCATTAATGAAATCCACAAGTGCTCGATTTTACCGCCGTCCGAGGCACATACTTTAAACCGTATGCCCAAGCTCTATGGCCCACTTAGCAATCCGCCGCCGCTTCCGGTTCAGATGATATCGCCAAGGGAGCTGAATCGACCACCGTGATGGGATGCCCTTGAAAATATTGCTTCAGCTTTCGCTTGCCATAAAAACTCCATACACTAGTTTCGCCAATGCGGATATCTCGCTGACTCAATGAGCACCTCGCTGATGTAATAAACCGGACGTTGAACCGGATATTCTTCCTCGCCTCCTTCCGCTTACCACAATGGCTACGCTTAATCGCCCGCATTAGCAGCAACATATAGCGAAGCGGCTCCTTGTCAATGGGAGCGGCGAGAACAAGCGGGTTGGCCAATTGCCGCTTTAAATCCTCCAATGCGCCATCGGCGGTGAACTCGCATAAACCGATCCGCCTTCTTCAAAGATCTCGGTACAAAGGAATGGCCTTTTCTCCGAGGCGGCTGATAAACCGGCTTACCGCAGCAATCCGACCCGCCAAACGCTGGACATCATTAATGCACTTTGGTTTAGCCAAGGAGGTGATAGCCGTAATCTTCTCCGGATTAGCTTCAATCCTCCTGTTGGACACAAGAAAACCCAATAACTTGCCTGCCGGAACACCGAAAACACACTTGGCCGGGTTAAGCATCATCTTGTACACCCGCAAGTTGTCAAAGGTTTCTTTCAGATCCTCAATCAATGTCTCCTTCTTCCTTGATTTAAACACAATATCATCCACATAGGCATGCATGTTACGGCCGATCTGTTCGTGCAAGCAATTCTGTACGCAACGCTGATAAGTTGCTTGGGCACTCTTGAGCCCAAAAGGCATAGACACATAGCAGAAAGCTCCAAAAGGAGTGATAAACGTTGTCTTCTCATGGTCCTTAACCGCCATCTTGATCTGATGATATCTAGAATACGCATCCAAAAAGCTCAGACGCTCACATCCCGCTGTAGCATCAATAATCTGGTCAATGCGGGAGGGCGAAGGATCTCTTGGACAAGCCTTGTTAAGATCTGTGTAATCCACACACATGCGCCAAGTGCCGCTTTTTCTTAAGGACCAACACCGGATTAGCAAGCCACTCGATGGAAAACTTCAACGATAAAACCCGCCGCTAAGAGCCCGCAACCTCTTCTCCAATGGCCTTGCGCTTTTCCTCGTTAAACCGCGAAGAAACTGCTTTACGGTTTGTACTTGGGATCAACATTAAGAGTGTGCTCAGCGGGTTCCCTCGGTACACCGGCATGTCGAAGGCTTCCATGCAAAATGTCCCGATTCTCACGGATGAACTCGATGAGCGCGCTTCCTATTTAGGATCCAAGTTGGCACCGATGATGAACTGCTTGGACGAATCACCGTGCACAAAGTCAAAAGTTTAGTCTCACCACCGATTTAAACTTCAGATCCGGATCGTGCTCGTAGTTGGCTTCTTCAACGGGTCATATCCGCGGATCAACATTGTCTTTATAGTACTTTAGCTCCTCGCACAAACCGATTCTGCGTAAGCTGCATCACCTTCCTCACACTCCAAAGCGATCCTGCGGCTCCCATGAACCGTTATCGCCCCTTGTGACCCGCATTTTTAGCTGCAAATAGACATAACAAGGCCGTGCCATAAACTTAGCATAAGCCGCCGCCCAAATAGGGCGTGGTAAGGGCTTTGAATTTTCACCACTTCAAATGTCAATGTTTCCGATCCGAGTTATGTTCATCCCCAAAGGCCACCTCCGAGCTATTTTACCGACCGGCATGCGCTGACCGCCAGCACCACACCATGAAACACTTGTCTCGACGGCCCGAGATGCTTATCCGTTAACCCCATACGACGAAGGTCTCATAATACAGGATATTGATGCTGCTCCCTCCGTCCATAAGCACCTTGGTGAACTTGTATCCTCCCACCTGAGGCGCCACCACTAGGGCTAGCTGGCCCGGATTGTAAACCCGGGGAGGATGATCCTCTCTGCTCCACACAATAGGCTGCTCTGACCAGCGTAGGTAATGCGGCGCGGCCGGTTCAACAACATTGACTGCCCGCTTCTGAAGTTTCCCGTCTCGCTTGTCCAAGCTGGTGGTAAAGACGTGATACTGTCCACCATTCAACTGCTTCGGATTGCTTTGATAACCCGACTCCTCCTGCTGCTGATTGTAACCACCTTGGTTGCTCTGATTGTTCTGACTGTTCTGCCCGTCTGGATTACCGATAAAACCTGGACCGGAATTTCCTCCACCATAATCCGGGCCGGATCCTGAACCGCCGCCGGGCCCTTGATCATACCGGAAAGCATTAGAACTTTTGAACTCCGGCATAATGTAACAATCCTTCCAGAGGTGGTTGGCCGGCACCTCCTTCGTCTCGTGCTTCGGGCAGGGTTGATTCAACAGATAATTCAAACGGTCCGGATTGTGATTAGGCGCACCACCCCGGTTTGGCTGTTTACCCTTGCGCCGCTGACCCTTGTCCTGCACGTTGGTATTGGCCACGAAGCCCATGTTACCGTTCGCCTTACGCTTGTTTCCTCCATTACCCGCCGACTGATGCTGCTGGCCTCTGGAGTTGCTGTTCTGCTTTCCCTTCCCTAATTCGTCATCCTCCTCTGACTCGGGATCCTTGGTACTATCGGAATCAGCATACTTCACTAAAACGCCCATGAGAGTGCCCATGTCATTGCAAAAACGCTTCATGCGACCCAGCTTCAATTTTAATGGTTTGAACCGGCAGTTGCCTTCTAGGGTTAAGATCGCAGAATCAGGGTTGATCCGGTCTGAAGAATGTAAAACTTCCGACACGCGGCGTACCCAATGGGTTGTGGATTCTCCCTCTGCCTGGACACAAGCCGCCAAGTCCACCACAGACATGGGCTGCTTAAAGGTGTCTTTGAAATTTTGAATGAACCGGGTCCGCAACTGGGCCCATGAACTGATGGAGTTGGGCGGCAAGTTTTTCAACCAAGTACGGGCCGTACCTTCTAGCATCATGGTGAAATACTTCGCACACGCAGCCTCATCCACGTCCAGCATCTCCATGGCCATCTCATAGCTTTCTATCCACGCTTCTGGAGCCAAATCGGTGGTATAATTGGGCACCTTGCGTGGCCCCTTGAAGACTTTGGGCAAACATACATTGCGTAAAGCGGGGACGAGGCAAGGCACCCCCAAAGAGCCAGATGCGGCCCCGGGCTCAAAGATGGTCGGTCGAACCGGCGCGAGTTGATGATCCTCATGTTGTGCTGCTAACTCGGCCTCCCTTCGTGCCCTGGCCCGGTCCACCACCACTTGAGCGTTTTCGAAGCCACCCGCCGGGTTGTTGCCGCGAGGCGGATCAAGGCGCATTACTTGACACGGCCGGTTCATCTGCGTGCGGCTATAACTCCGGCTTGGGCGGGGGTGGAGGGATCCGATCACGGCCAGTATGAATACGCTTCTGCCGAGCTGGGCCGCCCCGAGGAGCTCTTTTACCCGCATGTTTCTACCGCTTTGTGGTGAATCGCCGATTGAATCGCCTCCAACCGTGCCGCAGCCGCAACAAGGTTATCCATCGGGTTGGAGTAGTGACCTGGAGGTGTTTGCACAGCCTGGGGTGCGCCGGTATGATGGCGAGGCAGATCTATCACACGGGGCTGAATCGGCGCGCCCGTCCCAGGTGCTTCCGGCCGGTTCACCACCGGCGGCGGATTACTAGTCCCTGCTCCTGGGGGGTTGAAGAGGTCTCTTCCCTCGAAAACCGAAGGCAAACGGGATCTGTACTTTCTTTTCATGACTTCATGCGACGCGTTCTGATCCAGCATGAGCCTATAAGCCTGCAAAAATCTACAAGTTATCAAAGCAAAGTATTACGCGCATGCTCCTAGGTGGATAGATTTGTAGGAAAAGACCATCGCTCGTCCCCGACCGCCACTCATAAGGAAGACAATCAATAAATAAATCATGCTCCGACTTCATCACATAACGGTTCACCATACGTGCATGCTACGGGAATCACAAACTTTAACACAAGTATTTCTCGAATTCAAAACTACTCAACTAGCATGACTCTAATATCACCATCTTCATATCTCAAAACAATTATCAAGCATCAAACTTCTCATAGTATTCAACACACTCATAAGAATCTTTCTTTTACTAATCTTGTATGCCTATTATTGTTAAAGCAAACTACCATGTTGTTCTGTAGGACTCTCAAAATAATCTAAGTGAAGCATGAGAGAACCATAGTTTCGATAAAACAAAATCACCACCGTGCTCTAAAAGATATAAGTGAAGCACTAGAGCAAAAACTATATAACTCAAAAGATATAAGTGAAGCACATAGAGTATTCTAATAATTTCCGAATCATGTGTGTCTCTCTCAAAAGGTGTGTACAGCAAGGATGATTGTGGTAAAATAAAAAGCAAATACTCAAATAATACAAGACGCTCCAAGCAAAACACATATCATGTGGTGAATAAAATTATAGCTCCAAGTAAAGTTACCGATGGAAGTAGACGAAAGAGGGGATGCCTTCCGGGGCATCCCCAAGCTTTGGCTTTTAGGTGTACTTAGATTATCTTGGGGGTGCCATGGGCATCCCCAAGCTTAGGCTCTTGCCACTCCTTGTTCCATAATCCATCAAATCTTTCGCCCAAAACTTGAAAACTTCACAACACAAAACTCAGCAGAAAATCTCGTGAGCTCCGTTAGCGAAAGAAAACAAAAGACCACTTCAAGGTACTGTAATGAACTCATTATTTATTTATATTGGTGTTAAACCTACTATATTCCAACTTATTTATGGTTTATAAACTATTTTACTAGCCATAGATTCATCAAAATAAGCAAACAACACACGAAAAACAGAATCTGTCAAAAACAGAACAGTCTGTAGTAATCTGTAACTAACGCAAACTTCTGGAACTCCAAAAAATAAACCAAAATAGGACGACCAAGAAAATTTTTTTATTGATCAGAAGCAATTTGAATCAATATTTTATCACGTTCTGGTGATTTTTAACAATTGTTTCCGTGAACAGAAAGTTTCTGGAATTTTCAGCAAGATCAAATAACTATCATCCAAGAAGATCCTATAGGTTTAACTTGGCACAAACACTAAATAAAACATAAAAACAAGTCTAACCAGAGGCTAGATCAAAGATTTATTCCTAAACATAAGCAAAAAGCAAAAAACTAAAAATAAAATTGGGTTGCCTCCCAACAAGCGCTATCGTTTGACGCCCCTAGCTAGGCATAAAAGCAAGGATAGATTTGGGTATCGCCATAATAATAGGATAGATCATTAAAGCTCATTTCATACTCTCTATGTTCGGCAGCAAGCTTTATTTGTGGCAAGAAAAATAAATCAAAAGGGATAAATTTAGTGGGACAAAATTCCCCAAGATCAACCTTAGGAGGTATAGGTTCCTCCTTCGGCCCTTCATATTGCACAACCAATTCATCATTATAGGCATTCTTTTGACAGAACTTGGTGAGACTATATTCGAGAGAATATCCTAGCTCATTATTTCGAATAGCAAAATCATCATTAAGTTCAGAAATTATATCAACTAGAATATTGGTAGGAACATTTTTTCTAAGGTTTTCATTAAAAGCAACATAATCTAGAGATTGAAAACGCATTATTTCCTCTTGATCAAATAAGATAGTTTCTATGGGAGGACGTCCAGCGTCCACCCTATAATGCACAAAGATTTCTTTGGCCTCTTTTACAATAAATCTGAACTCATGAGCCAAAAAGATCGTAGCGGCACGCTTAACAGAAGAATGCTCAATATTAGAAAATTCTAGGAAAATCCTCTGTATGCAGGGATGCATGTGCATAAATTGTCTTTCAAGTTCAACTACAAGCATGGCGATAGCGTCCGCAAGACTACTAGTTCTATGAAGAATAGAACCACCCATAGAAGGCAAAGCACCGGCACAAGTAAAGAAATCTTGGATAACTCCTTTTCCAATAATATTACCACTACCAATTCGGAATTTTTTGTATGTAAGGTAGGGAATTCTTTAGCAGGAGCATCAAGAATTTTCCATGATATTATTATTATCCTTATCGACAATAATTTTCCCAGTTTCAGACATAACGGCAGAAAGTGTGCGGAGCAAAAAGAAAGAGGGAGGAAAAAGAGACAAGAGAGGGAGAATAAAACGGCAAGGGTGAAGTGGGGGAGAGGAAAACAAGAGGCAAATGGCAAATAATGTAATGCAGGAGATAAGGGTTTGTGATGGGTACTTGGTATGTTGACTTTTGCGTAGACTCCACGGCAACGGCGCCAGAAATCTTTCTTGCTACCTCTTGAGCACTGCGTTGGTTTTCCCTTGAAGAGGAAAGGGTGATGCAGCAAAGTAGCGTAAGTATTTCCCTCAGTTTTTGAGAACCAAGGTATCAATCCAGTAGGAGGCCACGCACGAGTCCCTCGCACCTACACAAACAAATAAATCCTCACAACCAACGCGATAAGGGGTTGTCAATTCCTACACGGTCACTTACGAGAGTGAGATCTGATAGATATGATAAGATAATATTTTTGGTATTTTTATGACAAAGATGCAAAGTAAAGAAAGTAAAATAAAAACGGCGCCAGAAATAGCTTGTTATCGGGAGATTAATATGATGGAAAATAGACCCGGGGGCCATAGGTTTCCCTAGTGGCTTCTCTCAAGAGCATAAGTATTTACGGTGGGTGAACAAATTACTGTTGAGCAATTGACAGAATTGAGCATAGTTATGAGAATATCTAGGTATGATCATGTATATAAGCATCACATCCGAGACAAGTAGACCGACTCCTGCCTGCATCTACTACTATTACTCCACACATCGACCGCTATCCAAATGCATCTAGAGTATTAAGTTCATAAGAACAGAGTAACGCTTTAAGCAAGATGACATGATGTAGAGGGATAAACTCATGCAATATGATATAAACCACATCTTCTTATCCTCGATGGCAACAATACTATACGTGCCTTGCTGCCCCTACTGTCACTGGGAAAGGACACCGCAAAATTGAACCCAAAGCTAAGCACTTCTCCCATTGCAAGAAAGATCAGTCTAGTAGGCCAAACCAAACTGATAATTCGAAGAGACTTGCAAAGATAACCAATCATACATAAAAGAATTCAGAAGATTCAAATATTGTTCATAGATAAACTTGATCATAAACCCACAATTCATCATTCTCAACAAACACACCGCAAAAGAAGATTACATCGAATAGATCTCCACAAGAGAGGGGGAGCACATTGTATTGAGATCCAAAAAGAGAGAAGAAGCCATCTAGCTAATAACTATGAACCCGAAGGTCTGAGGTAAACTACTCACACATCATCGGAGAGGCTATGGTGTTGATGTAGAAGCCCTCCGTGATCGATGCCCCCTCCGGCGGAGCTCCGGAACAGGCCCCAAGATGGGATCTCACGGGTACAGAAGGTTGCGGCAGTGGAATTAGGTTTTTGCCTTCGTATCTTGTAGTTCGGGGGTACGTAGGTATATATATAGGAGGAAGAAGTACGTCGGTGGAGCAATAGGGGGCCCACGAGGGTGGAGGGCGCGCCTAGGGGGGTAGGCGCGCCCCCCTACCTTGTGGCCTCCTGTTTGATGTCTTGACGTAGGGTCCAAGTCCTCTGGATCACGTTCGTTCCGAAAATCACGTTCCCAAGGTTTCATTCCGCTTGGACTCCGCTTGATATTCTTTTTCTGCGAAACTCAAATAGGCAAAAACAGCAATTCGGGCTGGGCCTCCGGTTAATAGGTTAGTCCCAAAAATAATATAAAAGTGTATAATAAAGCCCAATATTGTCCAAAACAGAATATAATATAGCATGGAACAATAAAAAATTATAGATACGTTGGAGACGTATCAGATCCAGGTCTATGCGTAGATGATATGCACGAGTAGAACACAAAGAGTTGTGGGCGGTGATCGTCATACTGCTTACCACGAATGTCTTATTCTGATTCGGCGGTATTGTTGGATGTAGTGTCCCGAACCAACCTTACATGAACACGTTCATGAGACCGGTTCCACCGACAGACATGCAACTAGTTTTGCATAAAGGTGGCTGGCGGGTGTCTGTTTCTCCACTATAGTTGAATCAAATTTGACTGCAGCCGGTCCTTGTTGAAGGTTAAAACAATAAACTTGATAAATCACCATTGTGGTTTTGATGCGTAGGTAAGAATGGTTCTTGCTAGAAGCCCGTAGCAGCCACGTAAAACTTGCAACAACAAAGTACAGAACGTCTAACTTGTTTTTGTAGGGGATGTTGTGATGTGATATGGTTAAGACATGATGTGATATACGTTATTGTACGAGGTGATCATGTTTTGTAAAAGTTATCAGCAACTGGCATGAGCCTTATGGTTGCCGCTTTATTGTATGAAATGCAAACGCCATGTAATTGCTTTACGTTATCACTATGCGTTAGCGATAGTTGTAGAAGCAATAGTTGGCAAGACGACCACGACGCTACGATGGAGATCAAGGTGTCAAGCAGGTGAAAATGGAGATCATGACGGTGCTTTGGAGATGGAGATAAAAGGCACAAGATGATGATGGCCATATCATGTCACATATTTTGATTGCATGTGATGTTTATCTTTTATGAATCTTATTTTGCTTAGTATGGTGGTAGCATTATAAGATAATCCCTTACTAAAATTTCAAGGTATAAGTGTTCTCCCTAAGTATGCACCGTTGCGACAGTTGATCGTGCTGAGACACCACATGATGATCGGGTGTGATAAGCTCTACATTCACATACAACGGGTGCAAGACAATTTTGCACATGCGGAATACTCGGGTTAAATTTGATGAGCCTAGCATGTACAGACATGGCCTCGGAACACTGGAGACCGAAAGGTCGAACGTGAATAATATAGTAGATATTATCAACATAGAGATGTTCACCATTGAAAACTACTCCATCTCGCGTGATGATCGGACATGGTTTAGTTGATATGGATCACGTGATCATTTAGATGACTCAAGGGATGTCTATCTAAGTGGGAGTTATTAAGTAATATGATTAATTGAACTTCATTTATCATAAACTTAGTCCTAATAGTTTTTGCGTATCTATGTTGTAGATCAATGGCCCGTGCAATAGTTCCCTTGAATTTTAATGTGTTCCTAGAGAAAGCTAAGTTGAAAGATGATGGTAGCAACAACACGGACTGGGTCCGAAAATTGAAGATTACCCTCATTGCTGCATAGAAGAATTATGTCCTTGATGCACCGCTAGGTGACAAGCCCCCTCCCGCTAATGTAGACGCTTTGAACGTCTGGCAGACACGGTCTGATGACTACTAAATAGTTTAGTGTGCCATGCTCTACGGCTTAGAATCGGGACTTCAAAGACGTTTTGAACGTCATGGACCATATGAGATGTTCCGGGAATTGAAGTTAATAATTCAAGCAAATGCCCGAGTTGAGAGATATGAAGTCTCCAACAAGTTCTATAGTTGCAAGATGGAGGAGAACAGTTCTATCAGCGAACACATACTTAGAATGTCTGGGTATCATAACCACTTGACTTAGCTGGGAGTTAATCATCCGGATGATAGTGTTATTGACAGTGTTCTTCAATCACTGCCACCAAGCTACAAAGGCTTCGTGATGAAATATAATATGCAATGGATGGATAAGACAATTACCGAGCTCTTTGCTATGCTCAAAGCTACGGAGGTAGAAATCAAGAAAGAGCATCAAGTGTTGATGGTTAACAAGACCACTAGTTTCAAGAAAAAGGGCAAGAGAAAGAAGGGGAACTTCAAGAAGAATGGGAAGCAAGTTGTCACTCCCGGGAAGAAGCCCAAGTCTGGACCCAAGCCTGAAATTGAGTGCTTCTACTGCAATGGGACTGGTCACTGGAAGCGGAACTACCCCAAGTATTTGGCGGATATGAAAGATGGAAAAGTGAACAAAGGTATATGAGATATACATGTTATTGATGTGTACCTTACTAATGCTCGTAGTAGCGCCTGGGTATTTGATACTGGTTCTGTTGCTCATATTTGCAACTCGAAATAGGGGCTACGGATTAAACGAAGATTGGCTAAGGATGAGGTGACGATGCGCGTCGGAAATGGTTCCAAGGTCGATGTAATTGCCATCGGCACGCTACCTCTACATCTACCTTCGGGATTAGTTTTAGACCTGAATAATCGTTATTTTGTGCCAGCGTTTAGCATGATCATTATATCTGGATCTTGTTTGATGCGAGACGGTTATTCATTTAAATCAGAGAATAATGGTTGTTCTATTTACATGAGTAATATCTTTTATGGTCATGCACCCTTGAAGAGTGGTCTATTTTTGTTGAATCTCGATCGTGGTGATAAACATATTCATAATATTGATGCCAAAAAATACAAAGTTGATAATGATATTGCGACATATTTGTGGAACTGTCGTTTAGGTCATATTGGTGTAAAGCGCATGAAGAAACTCCATGCGGATGGACTTTTGGAATCACTTGATTATGAATCATTTGATGCTTGCGAACCATGCCTCATGGGCAAGATGACTAAAACTCCATTCTCCGGAACAATGAAGTGAGCCGCTCTCCCCTCTCCCCCCACCTCCTCCCACCCTCCTCTCCCCTCCCCCTCCACCGAGCTCCATGGCGCCCTTTGATCCAGATCCCTATGGAAGGTCTTCTGCATTGGGATTTTGCTCCTGGCCTAGCCCTTGTAGATCAGGTGAGGAAAAGGTTTGGATCCACAATTCACTTCTCACCTTCTCGAGGCTCCGAAGAATTCTTTCTAATGGTCTCCTTCTCTTCGGCTTCTTTCACACTTTCTGTGGAATCTGTTGGAGTGGCATTGCAATGTTGTCTTGGTGGTCTTGGCTCGGGCTTTCGTGTTGCTTAGATCAATTCTCGGTCCTTTCGCTTTTCTGTGGCAAATAATAAAGTTGGTCATTTCATATACCGCCTCAAGGATCGTGTTTGGCATGATTTTGTCTGCCATTTCCATCTGTTTAATGGGCATTTTGCGCATGCTCCCATCTTGGATTCTTCTTGGCATGCTAACAAGGAATTGGTGGATATCTCAACTCGTTGTCCATTGGCTCTTAAATCTTCTTTGAACTTTCTTCATTCTGGTTCAACAATGGGCGTAAACTCTAAGAAGGTTTTATGCAAGTTCGGGTTAGTTTCTATTGATCGTATGCGGTTCTCCAATGCAAATGCTGCTGAGGCTTCTTCCTCAATGATTTGCTCGATCAACAAAGCAGTCTTCCGATCAGCCAAATTGGAGTTTGCCAGATCCAGATCAAGCTCAAGATTCTTTGGATCATCCCATGCAAATTTTGGTCAATCATAACTTGGGATCATCCCCTCCGTCATTGGGTAGCACAAATTTCACGGCATTAATGGAACATTTATTGCACCAGGCAGAGTTAGAGGAACAACGGTCATTAGACTACATTAAATTGGGGGAATTTAATTGCCCTCAGTCTACTCCTTACCCACCGCTACCCCCAATGCTTCATGTCCTCGGCTTTCAAATATGCTCCACCGCATGACACGTGGCCGGCTGTGCTCTCGGCCCGTCACAAGGCAGATTTGGCCCAAGCCTAATATTCACTGTCAGAAATACATGATTTATCTACTAATTGGGCGGCCCTCTACTCCCGCTGCCTTCAATGGGATCATCAAAAAATCTCTTGACAGCCCCGCTTAATTTGCATTAATTGCTCCGCTCCAGGCCACAAATCTATTGATTGCCCATTACATGGCAATAATCATGTTTCCCATTCATCAGAGGCAGTTTTAGGCAGCCAAAATCATGATTCCGTTAACATTGCTCCTTCCAATTTGCAACATCCTCGGCCTCCTAGACCGTCCGTCTGATGCCCTGTTTGTGGATTCTACAGACACGTGGCCAAATCTTGCCGCGAGGTGTGTTTCAAAAAAAAATGGCAGTGGACACCCAAGGCAATTCAGTCTTCACCCTGCCCCTCCTGTTCCAACTTCTGCCTCGGTTTTCCCAGCACCTCCCCCTCGTCCAGTCCCATCAATGCAGCATACTCCACCGCCCACCTCCACCACCTTGGCCATGGCAAATTACCCCCTCAACCCGGTGTCATTCCTGCCGCCGGGCTTCGCCGTTGAGCCTGGCCCCGCAGATTGTTTGGTTTGCAGCAGGAAGGTCGTCAGACCAATCCCTCCGCTCAACCACGATTTTCTCGCCGTGGCGGAAGCTAGCCATTACGTCCCCCTGCATCGCCGCGCGGCCATCCGCACCATGGTGGAAGGATTTCTCCATGAGTCCCAACTCTTCACCATCGATTCTAGCGACCACCCTTTCTGGATTGGTCTTTTCAGCTTCGTCGACTCGTTCATGAGGGATACTGCTATCGCTCGCCATTAAAGCTCTAAGAGGAGGATCTGCTCATCACCTTCATGCCTCACAATGAAGCGCTCAACCGCCGCACCATATCCTTCGGCCCCGAGGTTTGGCTCATGTTCTTTGGTTTCCCTTATGACTATCAGACCGACTACTACATCACCAAGGCGCTGGGTGGTTATGGTTCTCTTGTTTCCTGGTACAATCTGAGGCAAGACCTGTGTTTTATTCTGCTCAAAGCTCGTGTCATTAGGCTCTGTTTAATTCCAAAGAGTTTTGTTGTTTGGCAACTTGGGGGCCAGAGATTGTTGGACTGTTCAGATCACCATCTTACGCAGCAACGACTGGAACGACCTGCTACCTGAAGTTCTCCCAGCCGGGGAAGAACCCCCACCTCCAGACGGCAAACCCCATCCTCAGTTCGGGCCTGAACTAACTATAAAATAGCCTTACTAGCAGCAAGTGCATAACTGGCTAGTTCAGGATGCTGCACCGGCCGCTGGAAATGGAAACATTGGCAATGTCGGTCCTGCGCAGCACAATGCTGGTTGGGGAGTGTGGCCAGCACCTCCTACTCCACCACTTCCGCCCCTGCCTCCACACCTTGTTAACTACCAGGCTTGGCTCATAGTGCAGGGGTTAACTGTCCAACATGGTGTGGTGCCTGAGAATAACATCACTGACAACGCCATGGAAGCTTGGAATGATGCAATTTCCTCATCTGATGATAGCTCTAATGATGCCCCTGTTCTGCTTATGGTTCTATCTGCTGCAACTGCCCAGGATTAGATTGACATTCAGATTGCTGCAACTTCCCAAGATCACATTGATACTCAGTCTGTTGTTACTGTCACTGTGGCACTTCATAACCAAAGCATACAATTTGGCCTCTCTGCTCAAGGTAATGACATGATTAATCTCCTCCTGGCGAACCACATTCCCAGGCAGCAGCTCAACACATTCATTTTTATGCTCTACGCTCTGCAATTGCCACCATTGGTCCTTGGAGAACTGGTTATGGGCTTAGAGATTACACCACGCAGGTTTCCATCACTGTAACTGCAGATGCGCATGGGTTCACTACCATCAGCCCTCTCTGCCTTCATCTTCAGTAGTTTTGGAGGAGATCTTGGAGAGCCCACCTTCACCGGTTCTGCAGCAGCCTCTGGAGCTTGCCCTCTTCTCTGCCTTCGAGCCTGTTCTGCCTCAGCATGAGTGTTGAATCTGCAAGTAACTCGGTGACAAACACCGACTCTGCTCCTCTGCTTTCTGATGCTCCCTCTCCCAGGATGATGCTGGATAACCTTGGCCTTGCTGCAGTTAATGTTTCTGAGAATCCTTCAGGCCCTCTGGTGACCCGTGGCCGTCGTGCTCGTGCTCCTGCCCCTGTCTCAACTGTGGAAGTCTGCCGCAGCAACTGTTCCAACAAGTATAATGGATTCAGGGTGCCACCAGTGTCTAATGCACGGCCATCCAGCTCGAGGGTTAAACCCAGCATTGTTCCCTCTGTCGGATCATCTTCATCTGAGAATGCACCAGCTACATAGCACGAGGTGATCCCCACTACACCGATTAGCACTCTCCAAGATACTGCAATCACCAAATGCGCTGTCCCTGCTGAAGAAGTGACTAAAGCCATTCTGCTCGTTGTACCTGCTGAAGCTACCGTTGCAGCCACCACAAATGCAGGTACAACACCACCTGAAGATCATGTGGGCGTGCCCGCGTCTCCTGCTGCTTGATCGCCTCAGCTCCACATGTCTCTTTTGCATAGTTGGAATGTTCTGTGCTGGAACATCCATGGGCTCAACTCTGATGACAAACAACTAGCCCTTAATAATGCCATTCGCTCTAGTGGTCGCTCCATCGTCTGTTTGCAGGAAACCAAAAAGACATCTTTTGATTTTGCTTCTATTAAGTCTTGCTGTCCTAAACAATTCGATCAGTTTGCTCATGTTCCCTCGCAAGGAGCATTTGGGGGATTACTTACCATTTGGAAAAGTTCAGTCTTTACTGGTTCTGTGGTGTTATCTGCCTCATACGCTCTGGTTCTTGATTTCACTAGTACGCAATCTTCGCAAAATTGGACGTTTGCCAATATTTATGGCCCTTGCTCCGGTGACGCACGCGATGATTTTACTAATTGGCTTTATGATCTTCACATACCCAGCACACAGGACTGGCTTTTACTTGGGGATTTTAACTACATTCGTGCTCCAGATAACCGTAATAAACCAGGGGTCTGCCCTCATGACATGTTCACCTTCAATGATATTATCCGTAAGCAAAGTTTAATTGAACTGCCTATAAAAGTCCGATCATACACATGCAGCAATATGCAACAAGAAGCCCTCTTGGAACAGCTCGACTGGATTTTTACCTCGCTACATTGGACTAATGTCTATCCTAACACGTTAGTTAAACCCCTGGGCAAGCCTGTCTCGGATCATGTTCCAGTGTTCTATCTCCATTCAAACCTCTATTCGTCGCAGCAAGGTATTCAGATTTAAATCATATTGGATTTTACACCCTGGCTTTATGGATCTTGTCCAAGAGGTTTGGAATCAACCCGTTCGTTCCTCCAATGCTGCCACCATTCTTTATCGTAAGTTCAAAGCACTACGACACGCTCTAAAAACCTGGAGTAAACACATCTCTCGGCTTCCTGTGGCCATTGACAACTATAACAAAGCTTTAGCAGACTTGGATGAGCTTGAGAATAACATGTACTTAACCACTCCGGAAATGAACTTCAGAAATATTCCTGAGCTATCAGAAACAATATTGGAAAGCACGCTGCACCATTTGTTGGATAAAATTCGGGGATGAAAACACCCAAGTTCTTCCAGGCAGTGGCCACCGAGCGCTACAGAAAAAATAACATTGATACTTTCAGAAAAGAAGATGGTATGATTGTGGATGATCATCCTAGCAAAGAAGCCTTGCTGTTTCAAACTTAGAAAGATCGTTTGGGCACTTCAAACCCTACTGAGATGAAATTCAACCTCCACGATATCATTCAACGCAATACCAACCTTGATC
This sequence comes from Aegilops longissima, assembly GCA_021605205.1. Classification (NCBI taxonomy): domain Eukaryota; kingdom Viridiplantae; phylum Streptophyta; class Magnoliopsida; order Poales; family Poaceae; genus Aegilops; species Aegilops longissima. The sequence continues at coordinate 171,608,430 of CM038681.1, read as the reverse complement.
ACTTGACAGAACCTTTCACTCACGCAAAGATTGATGCTGTACTCAAAGATATGCCAGCAGAACGTGCCCCTGGTCCCGACGGCTTTAGTGGTGCATTCCTTAAAGTTTGTTGGCCCATCATCAAACACGAGTTCTATTCCCTCTGTGACCAATTTCATGAGGGTGATCTTGATCTCACGAGCATAAATGATGGCCTTATAACCCTAATCCCCAAGACCAACTCTCCAGAGACTGTCAATGACTACCGACCAATCACTTTGCTTAACTGCTGCCTCAAGCTTCTCACTAAGCTCCTCGCAAACCGTTTGCAACGCGTCATTCTTCAGCTAATACACAGGAACCAATATGGGTTCATCAAAGGGCGCACGATACAGGACTACCTTTCATGGGCCTTTCAATACATACACCAGTGCCAGACGTCTAAACGCGCGATCATTCTGTTAAAATTCGATTTTGCAAAAGCATTTGATACAATAGAGCATACTCCAATGACCATATCATGAGGCACATGGGGTTTAATGAAAAATGGCTTTCTTGGATCAGGTGTCTTTTCTCCACTGGCCGTCCTCGGTTCTACTTAATGGCGTTCCAGGCCGTCAGTTTCATTGCCGTAGTGGTGTCAGACAAGGTGATCCCCTGTCGCCACTCATCTTTATCCTTGCCGCAGATCTTCTTTGGGCTGCCATCAATGAGGCCTTTACACAAGGAAGGATTAAGCTTCCGTTCCCATGCACAGGTCAAATAGAATACCCAGTAATCTAGTACGTTGATGACATGATTTTGGCCATGCCATCCTGCCCTCAACAAGCAACCATCATAAAAGGGATTCTTACCGATTACGCGACATTCGTCAGCCTCAAAATCAATTTTCACAAGTCAACACTGATCCCGGTCAACACCTCTCCTGACATGGCAGCTGATTTGGCGCGCATCTTTGGTTGTTGTGGGTACGATACCATTCACTTACCTCAGATTACCACTAGGCACTTCTAAACCGACTGTCCTTGACATTATGCCACTTGTCTGCTCTGCTGAACGCCACCTCACCTCGATGATTGCCATGATGTCGTATGGAGGCAAGCTTTCTTGGTTCAATGCCACGGTGACATCTCTCCTTATTTACACCATGTGCACATTAAAATCCCTCCTAAATTGAACAAGATGCTTGACAAGATCAGGAGAAGGTGTCTGTGGAAGAAGAAAACAGAACAAGGAGAAAAATGCAACTCTCTGGCCACGTGGGAGATGGTATGCAAGCCTAAGAAACATGGTGGTCTTGGGGTCATCAACATTAAGCTCCAAAATGAAGCTCTCCTCTTGAAATTCCTCCACAAGTTCTATAACAAGTTGGACATGTCGTGGGTGAAACTTCTATGGGATAATTACTATACGGATAAAATCCCACGCGCTTCAGATCTAGTGGGCTCCTTCTGGTGGCACGATATACTAAAACTCACACCCGTCTTTCGAGGGATCTCGCATGTCCGTGTCATGTCAGGCACAACAGCCTTATTTTGGAAAGATCGCTGGTGGAATGATGTGATCAAGATCACCCACCCTCGTGCTTTCTCCTTCACCACACGTGAAGACATGTCTGTTAAGGATTTCTTGGACATCACAACACTCACAGGAACCTTCCACCTCCCCATGTCACCCCAAGCATTGGATGAGGTACGGGCTCTCCACACACTTTCCATGCAAATGCACCCGTCCACCTCAACAAATGACGCCTGGTCATACACTTGGGGGGAAAGTTGGCATCATCTGGCCCCCACACACTTGCAGGCTCCAACTCCTCCACGGGATGCATCAAACTTGGAGGGGGCACTATTCTTTGACATATTTCTAGTTGCAGCCTAGAGCCTGTGGAAAGAAAGAAACAATAAGCACTTCAGAGGCATAAACCCCAGCATTAACACCTGGTTCCGAAGATATAATGAAGATTTCAGCTTCCTGCAGCATAGAACTAAAGAGGGCCTTAGTGCCGCCATTGTCTCATTTGTCAATTCTTTGCACTAGCTCTTGTAACATATATACCTTGCTGCCACACCCTCTTCTCCACAGGGCCTATAGAAGTGGGAAACCCTGTACATAAGATGTAACTGTGTAACACCCTTTCATATATATGAAAACACAGTTGGAGCCTCTCCTACTGTCTAATTCCTCAAAAAAAACTTATTGGAAACAATACATACCGATGTATGCGGTCCGATGAGTGTTGAGGCTCGCGGCGGGTATCGTTATTTTCTGACCTTCACATATGATTTGAGCAGATATGGGTATATCTACTTAATGAAACACAAGTCTAAAACATTTGAAAAGTTCAAAGAATTTCAGAGTGAAGTGGAGAATCATCGTACCAAGAAAATAAAGTTTCTACGATCTGATCGCGGAGGCGAATATTTGAGTTATGAGTTCGGCCTTCATTTAAAACAATGTGGAATAGTTTCACAACTCACGTCACCTGTAACACCATAGCGTAATGGTGTGTCTGAACATCGTAACCATACTTTATTAGATATGGTGCGATCTATGATGTCTCTTACCGATTTACCACTATCATTTTGGGGTTCGGCAGTAAAGACAGCTGCGTTCACTTTAAATAGGGCACCATCTAAATCCGTTGAGACGACACCGTAAGAACTGTGGTTTGGCAAGAAACCTAAGTTGTCATTTCTAAAGTTTGGGGTTGCGATGCTTATGTGAAAAAGCTTCAGCCTGATAAGCTCGAACCCAAATCGGAGAAGTGTGTCTTCATAGGATACCCAAAAGAAACTATTGGGTACACCTTCTATCACAGATCCGAAGGCAAGATCTTTGTTGCTAAGAATGGATCCTTTCTAGAGAAGGAGTTTCTCTCGAAAGAAGTGAGTGGGAGGAAAGTAGAACTTGATGAGGTAATTATACCTTCTCTCGAATTGGAAAGTAGCTCATCACAGAAATCAATTCCAGTGATGCCTACACAAACTAGAGAGGAAGCTAATGATAAAGCTAATGATAATGATCATGAAACTTCAGATCAATTTACTACCAAACCTCATAGGTCAACCAGAGCACGTTCCGCACCTGATTGGTATGGTAATCCTATTCTGGAAGTCATGTTACTAGACCATGACGAACCTACGAACTATGAGGAAGCGGTGATGAGCCCAAATTCCACAAAATGGCTTAAGGCCATGAAATCTGAGATAGGATCCATGTATGAGAACAAAGTATGGACTTTGGTTGACTTGCCCAATGATCGGTAAGCCATAGAGAATAAATGGATCTTCAAGAAGAAGACAGGCACTGATGGTAATTTTACTGTCTATAAAGCTCGGCTTGTTGCGAAAGGTTTTTGACAAGTTCAAGGAGTTGAATACGATGAGACTTTCTCACCCGTAGTGATGCTTAAGTCTGTCTGAATCATGTTAGCAATTGTCGCATTTTATGATTATGAAATCTGGCAAAAGGACGTAAAAATTGCATTCCTTAATGGATTTCTCAAAGAAGAGTTGTATATGATGCAACTAGAAGGTTTTGTCGATCCTAAAGGTGCTAACAAAGTGTGCAAGCTCCAGTGATCCATTTATGGACTGGTGCAAGCATCTCGGAGTTGGAATATACGCTTTTATAGTGTGATCAAAGCATATGGTTTTATACAGACTTTTGGAGAAGCCTGTATTTACAAGAAAGTAAGTGGGAGCTATGTAGCATTTCTAATATTATATGTGGATGACATATTGTTGATTGGAAATGATATATAATTTCTGGATAGCATAGAAGGATACTTGAATAAGAGTTTTTCAATGAAAGACCTCGGTGAAGCTGCTTATATAGTATGCATCAAGATCTATAGAGATAGATTAAGACGCTTAATTGGACTTTCACCAAGCACATAGCTTGATAAATTTTTGAAGAAGTTCAAAATGGATCAGTAAAAGAAAGGGTTCTTGCCTGTGTTACAAGGTGTGAAGTTGAGTCAGACTCAATGCCCGACCACTTCAGAAGATAGAGAGAAAATGAAATTCAGTCCCTATGCCTCAGCCATAGGTCCTATCATGTATGCTATGTTGTGTACCAGACCTGATATGTGCCTTGTGATAAGTCTAGCAGGGGCGTACCAAAGTAATCCGGGAGTGGATCACTGGACAACGGTCAAGAACATCCTGAAGTACCTGAAAAGGACTAAGGATATGTTTCTCATTTATGGAGGTGACAAAGAGCTCGTCGTAAATGGTTACGTCGATGCTAGCTTTGAAACTGATCGGGATGACTCTAAGTCACAAACCGGATACATATTTATATTGAATGGTGGAGCTGCCAGTTGGTGCAATTCCAAGCAAAGCATCGTGGCGAGATCTACATGTGAAGCGGAGTACATAGCTGCTTCGGAAGCAGCATATGAAGGTGTCTGGATGAAGGAGTTCATATCCGATCTAGGTGTGATACCTAGTGCATCGGGTCCAATGAAAATCTTTTGTGACAATACTGGAGCAATTGCCTTGGCGAAGGAATCCAGATTTCACAAAAGAACCAAACACATCAAGAGACGCTTCAACTCCATCCGTGATCAAGTCAAGGAGGGAGACATAGAGATTTGCAAAATACATACGGATCTGAATGTTGCAGACCCGTTGACTAAGCCTCTTCCACGAGAAAAACATGATCAACACCAAGACTCCATGGGTGTTAGAATCATTACAATGTAATCTAGATTATTAACTCTAGTGCAAGTGGGAGACTGAAGGAAATATGCCCTAGAGGGAGTGTCCCTAGTAAGCCTCTACTAGACTAGCTCGTTTATCAAAGATGGTTAAGTTTCCTAACCATAGACATGTGTTGTCATTTGATGAATGGGGCCACATGATTAGGAGAATGATGTGATGGACAAGACCCATTCGTTAGCTTAGCATAATGATTGTTAAGTTTTATTGCTATTGCTTTCTTCATGTCATATACATATTCCTTTGACTATGAGATTATGCAACTCTCGGTTACCGGAGGAATACCTTGTGTTCTATCAAACTTCACAAGTAACTGGGTGATTATAAAGATGCTCTATAGGTATCTCCGAAGGTGTTTGTTGGGTTGGCATAGATCGAGATTAGAATTTGTCACTCTGAGTATCAGAGAGGTATCTTTGGGCCCTCTCGGTAATACACATCATGATAAGCCTTGCAAGCAATGTGACTAATGAGTTAGTTACGGGATGATGTATTACGGAACGAGTAAAGATACTTTCTGGTAACGAGATTGAACTAGGTATGAAGATACCGATGATCGAATCTCGGGCAAGTAACATACCAATGACAAAGGGAATAACGTAAGTTGTCATTACGGTACGACCGATAAAGATCTTCGTAGAATATGTGGTAACCAATAGGAGCATCCAGGTTCCGCTGTTGGTTATTAACCGAAGAGGTGTCTCGGTCATGTCTACATAGTTCTCGAACCCGTAGGGTCCGCACACTTAACATTTGATGATGATTTTGTATTATATGAGTTATGTGATTTGGTGACTGTTGGGAATATAACTATTAGCACAACCCTCCCAGGAGGGGTCGGGTTACGCCTATGACGAGTCATCATATGAAGCCCAATATCAAGCTTGAAGATGGTGGTTCAGGTAAGGGCCCAAAGCCCAAAGGCGACTTAAGGCCCGTAGTGATAAACCGCCATAATGGCATGGCTTGTATTGTAAGGCAAGATTAATTGGTCACCGAGCCGGACACTGTTTATGAGCCGGCCGGGACTCTATGAGCCACTGGGTGTCGACCTCTGTATATAAAGGGACGACCCGGCGGCGGTTCAGGGCAAGTAACATCAAATCGAGAGCCGGGCATAGCGGATTCGCTCCCTGGTCATCAAAACCCTAGCAATTCCACCTCAACTGGATTAGGCTTTTACCTTCACCGCAAGGGGACGAACCAGTATAAACCCTCGTGTCCTTTGTCCCGTTTTAACCCCTTTAAGCTTCCAAGTTGCAATGGCTCCACGACTAAGTCCTTTCACGAGGACATCTGTCGTGACAATTCCATGACAGTTGGCGCCCACCGTGGGGCCAGCGCACGGTGGATTTGAGTTCTTGAAGGGCAGCTTCAAGGGCTCAAGGGATACATCAGGGGCGGATGACCAAGAGTCGTCGCGGCAAGCTCTACATCGGCAGCTGGCTGGGGCCCGATGCGGCTCGCTTGAGTCACAATCTTGGGTCCCCTTGGTGGAATCCACGTCTTCATCGGCGGATTGGCGGCGGGCCTGAGCGGTTACATCTGCACAGACATCATCGAGACGCCTCAGCGTGCGAGACCCGACCAGGCTCAGCCCGCCATGAAGCATGCCTTCATGGGATGCATCCACGGAGGGGAATTTTCTGAAGGATCCGTGGATGGTGGTGAGACGGTCGTCAACTCTGATGGTGAGTCGTCCACTAGTGAGACGGATTCGTTATACCAATTACAAGACGGTGGGCTTGGGGGCTGTTTCGATGGCAGCAGTATTCCGGACCCCTTTGAGCCGCCAAGCAGAGTAGGGATCTTCATTGCTGGCACTCAACCCGGTCAAAACTCTACGGCTGCGGCAGCAATAACTTCCGGGTCAGGAGCGGCCGGGGCAGGAGGCCCTGTGCGCCCGCCGGCTCAAGTGCTGATTGATCTTTGACGGCCCTGTTAACCGCCACAGTTATTCCGGTGGATCAAGCTGAGCATGATGTAGAGGTAGCATAGGTACGTGAGGAGATAGCCTGAGCCAAAGAAGCCCTAGCAGCCGAGGACACCAGATTGGTCGCGGAACGGGCAGCTTTGGATGCTCGAGCTCAGCAGACCCAGTCAGAGGCTTTCCAGCTTACGATGAATCTGAACGCGTCTAATGAGGTGATGAGGAGGAGGTACCAGAAGGCTCAATCCCGTCTGCCTCCGGTTTATGATCCTCGGAATCTCTTCTGCACACCCGGAGCCGGCCCTAGTAACCCGTCGGAGGCAAACCGGTTTATAACACCCGGAGCGGGGGCGTCGGTTCAGCCCGGGGCGATGGAACCTCCTCACATGAATACTGCCCCACCTCGCTACATACCAACACCACCGGGTCATTTTTCCAACCCTTTGGAAAACCTGATCGCTGCATCGACGCGTTTGGCGGCTCTCCCAGTGGATGGCGACTCTCCAACAACAGTTGATTCATGAAGGGTCAGAGAACTTCTTCAGAAAGCTCTGGCGTAGCAGGAGGCTTATTCTTATAGTCGAGACAGGATCCATTCGATTCCTCGCCCAAGACGGAGCCCGAGTTACAGCAGACATATGGATTCGACGGCTGTTTCAAGCAACGCCCAGCACCATAACCAGCCAGGTGGGCATAATCCGGTACAGGACAGGATACGTCAAGAGGCTTAGCAGGCGGCTCAGCAGGCGGCTGAGCAGGCAGCTCAGCAGGTGGCTCACCAAACCTTCCCGGATTATCCAACGACTTCTATTGAGGAAGGTGTGGCCACGAGAACCGGCGGTGTTCCTTGTTTGATACCGGCTCTACATAATGAGCGTCTGCCCAAGGATTTCAAGGGACCTCGAAACGTGCCGAATTACACAGCCGATTTACAGCCTGGGGCGTGGATTGAAAGCTATGAGATGGCCATGGAATTGTTGGAGGTCAGTGATGCGGAAATGGCTAAGTACTTCACCATGATGTTGGATGGAACGACCCGCACTTGGCTGAAGGGGCTTCCGCCTAACTCCATTGGTTCATGGGCGGAGTTAAAAGCCTGGTTTATTTAGAATTTCAAGGACACATGCAAGCAGCCCATGTCAATTGTAGATTTAACTAATTGCAAGCAATAAGAAGGTGAGTCCACGACCCATTGGGTACATCGGGTCAAGGAGATAATACATTCATCTGATAAGATGGATACCGGCTCTGCGGTCTTAATGTTGGAGAAAAATTGCCGATTTGAACACAGTAAAAGCAAGTAGAGGCGGCTCAAGCGTGATTGTAATGACATGGGCCAGCTGATGGCGGCTCTAGTCAAATACGCCAATTCTGATAGTACCAAGGATCCCGCATCTGATGAAGAGAAGACAGGAAGGGAAAGAAGAACGGCAGTGGAAAGGGTCATCAGCATAACCCGGCGAGTCAGGGAGGCAATAAACGTAAGGCTGACGGTAACCCAGAGTTTGTGGCTAACACCAACTCACAGGGTAACAATCAACGACGCAAGGGGAGGTCGCCCCCTCGGTCTGGCAGGTCAGGTCCTACTCTTGAGCAACTGCTCAATGAATCCTGTCCAAGACACTGCACTCGGGAAAGGCCAACCACTCACCTATGGAAAGATTGCGCGATCATGAAGGCTTTCAAAAATTCTAACATGTTCGACGACAACCATGGGCATGGCGGCTGCTCAGGTGGAGGCGGTTTTCATGGCTCGGGCGGCGGCTCAAGTTCCGGCTTTCAAGGAAATCAAGGTGGTTATAATCAACAGTCCGTTCAGGGAGGTCAGCAGCAGCAATCGGATTATCAGGGCAATCCAAAGCAGCTGAATAGTGGACAGTATCATGTGTTCACAACTAGTTTGTGCAAACGAGACCAGAAGCTTCACAAAAGGGCTTTGAATGTTGTTGAGCCAGCAGTCCCTCGTTATTTGAGGTGGTCAGAGCAACCCATTGTATGGAGCAGGGAAGATCCGGGTTGACAATCCGGGTCAGTTGGCTTTGGTAGTGGCACCTCAGGTTGGTGGATATAAATTCACTAAAGTACTCATGGATGGAGGCAGCAACATAAATACCCTCTATTATGAGACCTTCCGTCGTATGGGGCTGACTGATAAAAATCTTAAAACATCCAACACTGTTTTCCATGGAGTGGTGCTTGGTAAGTCGGCATACCCAGTGGGTAAGATTGAACTGGAGGTAGCCTTCGGAGATGAGCATGACTCTAGGGCTGAGAAATTAACCTTTGAAGTGGTCAAAATCAAGAGCCCATATCACGCTCTATTTGGACGGCCGGCTTATGCCAAGTTCATGGCGCGGCCGTGTTATGTTTACTTGCAGCTCAAGATGTCGGGTCACAAGGGCACCATCATGGTACATGGGAGTCAGAAAATAGCCCTAGAATGTGAGGAAGGTGACGCTGCTTATGCTGAATCTGTTTGTGCAGCAGAGGAGTTGAAGTTTTATAAGGATAATGTGGACCCGGCAGACATGACGTCTCTGAAGAAGCCAACCACGGAACATGAGCCGGTGATGAAATTTAAGTCGGCCGATGACACCAAGATGGTTGATTTTGTTCCAGGCGATTCTTCTAAGCAATTCAGTATCAATGCCAATCTGGATCCCAAATAGGAAAGCACACTCATCGAGTTCATCCGTGAGAACCGGGACACCTTTGCATGGAAACCTTCTGACATGTTGGGTGTACCGAGAGAACTCTTTGAGCACACTCTCAATATTGATCCAAAGTTTAAGCCGGTCAGGTAGTTTCTTCGGCGGTTTAATGAGGAGAGACGTAAAGCTATCGGTGAGCAGGTGGCCCGGCTCTTGGCGGCCGGGTTTATTGTTGAAGTTTTTCACCCGGAGTGGTTGGCTAACCCGGTGCTTGTACTTAAAAAGAATGGCACCTGGCGTATGTGTGTGGATTACACGGACTTAAACAAGGCTTGTCCGGCTGATCCTTTCGCTCTCCCCGTATAGATCAGATCATTGATGCTACGGCGGGTTGTGAGCGTTTGAGTTTCTTGGATGCTTATTCTGGTTATCATCAGATCAAGATGGCAGTTAAGGACCATGAGAAGACGGCTTTCATCACTCCGTTTGGAGCCTTCTGTTATGTGTCTATGCCTTTTGGGCTTAAGAGTGCCCAGGCAACTTATTAACGATGTGTGCAGAACTGCCTCCATAATCAGATTGGACGTAATGTTCATGCTTATGTGGATGACATTGTGGTGAAGTCCAGAGAGAAGGAGACCTTGATAGATGATCTGAAGGAAACCTTTGATAATCTCCGAGTCTACAAAATGATGCTTAACCCGGCCAAATGTGTGTTTGGCGTGCCAGCAGGCAAGCTTTTGGGTTTTCTGGTCTCTAACAGAGGCATTAAGGCTAACCCGGAGAAGATCAAGGCAATCACCTCTTTGGCTAAGCCGGCGTGCGTCAATGATGTTCAGCGACTGGTGGGTCGTATCGCGGCTTTAAGCCGGTTCATAAGCCGGTTAGGTGAGAAGGCCATACCGCTATATCAGATGATGAAGAAAACAAACAACTTTGTCTGGAGTGATGCCGCTAACGCTGCCTTTGAAGATTTAAAGAGACAGTTATCTGAGACGCCGGTCCTTGCGGCTCCCATTGATAAGGAGCCCTTATTGTTGTATGTGGCTGCTAACTCACGTGCTGTCAGTGTTGCAATTGTGGTGGAGCACAAGGAGGCTGGCAAGGAGCATTCGGTTCAACGGCCGGTTTACTACATCAGTGAAGTGCTTATTGAGTCTAAGCAAAGATATCCACATTGGCAGAAGCTCGTTTATGGGGTGTTCATGGCGAGCCGGAAGCTTAAGCAATACTTCCAGGGTCACCCCATCACTGTGGTAAGTTCTGCTCCTTTGGGAGACATCATTCAGAATAGAGAGGCCACAGGACGAGTCGCCAAGTGAGCCATTGAGCTTGGGCCTCATGGCTTAAAGTATATGCCACGTACAGCTATTAAGTCTCAGGCATTGGTGGACTTCATCAACGATTGGAAAGAGCTGCAGATGCCTGAACAAAAGCCGGACAACACATACCGGACTATTCACTTTGATGGGTCCAGGCAATTGGAGGGCTCGGGGGCTGGAGTTGTTTTAGCTTCCCCTCGAGGTGACAAATTTTTTTATGTGCTCTGGTTGATGTTTCCCTATACTAACAATGCAGCTGAATATGAGGCCTTGCTCCATGGTCTTCGAATGGCTAAGGAGATGAACTTAAGCCGGGTAAGGTGCTTTGGCGACTCAGATTTAGTGGCTCAACAGGTGTCAGGCAAGTGGGATTCTAAGGATCCTCTTATGGCGGCTTATCACCGTGAAGTTGATGCTATCGCTGGACACTTCAAATGTTATCAAGTGGATCACATTGATCGAAGAAAGAATGAGGCGGCTGATGCTTTAAGCCGGCTGGGATCTCAGCGTAAGTCGGTGCCACCTAACACCTTCTTGGGTATTCTGCATAACCCTTCTGTTAAGTTACCCACAAGGAAGACTTAGCTGTTCCAGACCCAGAAGCGCAATTGGTGGCGGCTCTTCACGTCATCCCAGATTGGACAGTGCCATATTTGGCTTACATGACCCGGGGCGAGTTGCCTGAGGACGAGACCTTGGCTAGACAAATCGTCTGGCGGTCTAAGTCAATGACAATTGTTCATGGTGAGTTGCATCATCGCAGTGTTACTGGGGCATTTCAACGTTGTGTGTCGCCTGAGGAAGGTCAATAAATCCTTCGTGAGATCCATTAAGGCAATTATGGTCATCATGCCAGCTCAAAATCTCTTGTGGCCAAAGCTTTCCGTCATGGTTTTTATTGGCTAACGGCTCATGCTGGTGCGGAGGATCTGGTCAGTAAATGTGATGGTTGTCAAAAATTCTCACGACGAGCTCATGTGCCGCCTCAAGAATTGAGGATGATTCCAATCACTTGGCCGTTTGCATTCTGGGGGCTTAACATGGTTGGGCCTTTCAAAAGGTCCAGGAATAAAAAGACACACCTCCTGGTGGCGGTTGATAAATTCACGAAGTGGGTTGAGGCAGAGCCGGTCAGTAAGTGTGATGCAGCCACGGCGGTTCAATTCATGAAAAAGGTGATCTTTCGTTTTGATTTTCCACACAGCATCATAACTGACAATGGTACTAATCTGTCCAAAGGTGTCATGGAAGAGTTCTGCCAACGTGAGCATATCCGGCTCGATGCTTCATCAGTAGCTCATCCTCAATCCAATGGTCAAGCTGAAAGAGCTAATCAGGAGATCTTGAAGGGTATTAAGCCCCGGCTTATGGTCCCTTTACAGCGGACGTCGGGTTGTTGGGTGGAGGAGTTGCCTTCTGTGATATGGAGCATCAATACTACACCTAACAGATCTACGGGTTATACGCCTTTCTTCATGGTTTATGGAGCAGAGGCGGTTCTGCCAAGTGACATCTGTCATGACTCACCCCGTGTGGCGGCTTATGTTGAAGCTAATAACGAACAAGCCCGTCAGGATGCACTTGACCTATTGGATGAGCAGCGTGACTTAGCAGCAGCCCGCTCGGCGATTTACCAACAGGACCTGCGTCGTTATCACAGCCGCCGGGTTAGGTCCATAACCTTTCAAGAAGGTGACTTAGTGCTTCGGCTCATCCAGGATCAGTCTGATGCGCACAAGTTATCCCCACCTTGGGAAGGGCCTTTCGTGGTCAGTAAGAACTTACACAACGGGTCATATTACCTCATTGATGTTCGAGAGCACAAAGACTCACGTAAGTCGGAAGAAGAGACCCGCCGGCCGTGGAATATCGCTCATCTTCGGCCTTACTATACTTGAGCCGCCGGCTCTCATGATGTACATATTTTGACGATGTATCTATTATGATAAGTAATAAAGCAGGACCTCTGTCCTTTTCATCCTCAAAAGTTTATATGTCTTCACTATTATATTTTTAAAACGACCAACAGGGAGTTGATCATATTTGAATCTGGCTCTCCTTTTGGTTCGGCTCATGATCGTATTCGAATCTAGCCGTTAAATATCATGATCACTAGGGGGCTTCCTGTTCAAACATAGGTCGTATTCGAACCAAAGAGAACATAACTATCGATACCCTTTTGATTGGCATGCTGTCAAACCCACTAGGGGGCTTCTTGATCGTATCTGAATCATAGCTCAACCCCTTTGGGTCCGACGTGGATCATATTCGAACAGCGTCGTTAAACAACTCTCAAGGTCATTTGGGGGCTTCCTGTTCAAACATAGGTCGTATTCAAACCAAAGAGAACATAGCTGTTGGTACCCTCTTGATTGGCAACGCCAAAGCCACTGGGGGCTATATGATCGTATTCGAATCTTAGCTTAACCCTTTTGGAACGGTTTACTGATCGTATTCGAATCAAAAGCCTCAAAATTTTGTGTGTTACTTGTTAGTTTTGCAATCACAATTATTTGACTTTGTTTTGAGACTTTTTTTATCATATTTGAAAGCATCTAGTGAGTGGTGTTTATTCCACCTGGCTTAATCTTGGTCAATAATTTCTCAAGCACATAACAAACATCATATCTGCCGGTTTCTACAAGATTGAGTTGTCACCCTTACTGTTCGGGTCATAGAAAATGGCAGTGTAAATCAAAGGATCACAGGTATGATGTTATGGTTATATTTCAAAGATATAATTGACAGCCGGCTTATCTATGACTCTTGTTCATATTCCGGGTTATCTGTAAGATATATGACCCGCCATGCGGTAAGCCGCCAAGGGACTTGTGATTTGTTTTCTCTATGCAGGACAGTTAAAAAGCTTTCTTAGACATAAGGAAAACAGATGATCAGCACAATATGGAGGAATATAAGATGGCAGCTTAAGCGGTGTTGAGCGCCAGGCATGTGCACGATGGCACGACAAAACCAAGTGTTTTTTCTACCCTATTACATGACTCCCCGAGTCCAAATGATGAAAGATTATTGTTTAGCAAAGCGTAAATATGAGCCGCCAGATGGATCAATTGTGTTGTTGACCTGAAGCTTCCGGATCATCCCTTTCCGCTCCTCCATCTTGTTCCCTGTCCTGGAAGGTTGATGATGACCAGTCAATGCCACTCAAAGCTTCAAAATCAGCTTCATCATCTATTAATCCGGCCGGGTCAACTTCAGGGGCAAAGGTATGCTTACGAATTGGAGGGATCAGGCTAGTCACTTCGTAATGTGGCGTTGGAATCCTCTGGTTTTCAGCGTCATAACCCGGATGATACTTGGTAAGATTCGTGTCATTAGCAATCAGGGTGTCCACAGGTGGATTTCCTTAACACAAGTGGTGAAGTCCTCCTGTCCAAACGGTGTGCCGTCCTCTTTTAAGCTTGGATACCCGATGGCGATGTCGGCCGGGTCTAGCTCCGGTAGCCATGCCTTGGCCCGGCTTAATGCAGTTACGGCTCCGGCTCTTGCAGAAGATTGCCTTAGCTCATTAAACCGTTGAGGTAACACAGCAAGCCACTTTAATACATCTGATAGGAGGGTGGGAACTTCATTTGACAAAGTCACTGCAGCTAAGGCACGCTGAGACCCAGGGTAAAGTTGCTCCACCAGTGTGTAAACTGCCTTTAGTTTGATCAGCATGCTCTGGTTAAGATTTGAGCTCCTGGGGCCTGTATTACAATGTCAGGTGAGTTGATAACAATTGATATGCTTATTAGAAAGATTTACATATCTAACACTTGCAGAGTGACTTACCAAAGATTGTTGAGACCATCTGAGATATATGACATTTTAAACCGGATAATTCGGCTGTTGCTTCTGCAAGAGCCACCTCTGCCTTCTCAGCCCGGTTGATCAAGACCGTCTTTTCATCAGCCCAAGCCTTCTTCTCTGCTTCAAAGTCTTTTTTTCAGTTTTTCTTGTCCAGATACACTGAATTCAAATTTGGAGTTGGCTTTTTGGGTTTGAATCTCCTGTGCTCCCAGGCGGTTCTTCGAGTCAGATATTTCCGATTCAAATTGACTAATGGTGGCCTGCACAAATGCCGGGCTACAATCAGGATTATCATAATACAACATTAAGTGCCAAGCACCTTGCAAGCAAAGATACTTGGCACTTGGGGGCTAATGTATGTTGAAGAACTCTGTTTACAGTGGCGGTTCATGCAAGTAAGTCCCAAGCACTTTGCAGGCAAAGGTACTTGGCACTTGGGGGCTAATGCATATTGTTGTTCCAAGTACTTCTCGATTAAAACATGATAAGGACCGGTTCAAACATGCTGCTTAAGCCGGCCCTTGGGGGCTACAGGATAAGCCGGAGTTTTATGTGTATTACTAAGCTGGTTTTAAGTCTATAGCATATTCCATCATAAGCAATAGACTTGAGGGCTGATATGGTAAGAATAAATGAAGTACAGAAAGAAGAGTTATACCTCAGATTTTTGGTGCATCCGCTTCACCATGTCAATTTCCATGTCACGGCTGGTGTGCACTTGGCTCATATAGCCAGAGAAGATTTCTCCAATACTCATGTGAATATAATCAGTGACATCCAGTTTAGCCCTGCGGCGTTCCAGAAGTTCTTCCTTGGCGGAGCACTTGGCCAGCACGGTTGGTCTTCCTGGTTCAACAAAGCCGGTCTTGATGATTTCGACATCAGGGTCACCTGTCTTGGCCGGGCTTGGGATCTCCGAGTTTTCAGAACCATCAATGGCTTGCTCGACAGGCGGATCAGCAGTAGGCGTTGGAATATCATGGGCTGGTTCAGGCGCCGGCTCATGAGTAGAGGTGTCAGGAGCAGCCGTTCCGAGCTTCGGTTCATTTAAGATCGGCTCTTCGGCCGGCTTGTTCTTCTTCGCCCTTTTGCTGGGCTTTGCTTGTCCACTTCATCAAATCAAAAAGTCAGCACAAGAGTAGCAAATTTAAATTAACATAGGATAAGCAGGTTATCATTACCCTGGAGCGGTTTTGAAAGCCAGCAAATTGGACTGCATTGACTCGCCGGAGGAAGGAGAAGTTCCCTGGAAGTTTGAGTCAGAAGAATTGAGTGGTTGACGAGTGAGACCCGCCAGGGGATAAAAGGAATGTAAATCGGAGGTGACCTCATTCCGACGTTTCCTTGGTGTATTGGGTAAGCTGGAGGAGAGTTCTGCATCTTTGCTGATCCGGGTCTGCCTCCGGCTCTCATGAATCTGACGCTTCAAAAGAAATTGAGGATCTTGGTAAGCTAAAGGATGTGAAAAACTTACTTTCCGGGTCACTCTTTGGACTTTTTTTCTTGGCAAAGGCTCGGAGTTAGAGGAAATGATAGTTACCTCTTCAACCGCTGCGTGACTCGCTCATGTATCCTCCTGAGGATAATTAGTGTCAATAAGGTAGTTAAAAAAGGAGCCTAGAGAATCAAGAGCTACCTCTGATTCAGAGGTGTCCTCTAGCCGGAGCATATCGGAGACACTGGGTTTATGTCCTTTCTTCTTGGCGGCGGCTCTCCTGGCGGTTTTCTTAATTTTTCTGGCCTTCTTGGCAGCCTCATGATCATAGTTGGATTTCCAAAAATCGTCAGTGGCCTGTGAATTTCAACAAGAGTTTTTGAGTAAAGGTAAAACCTCAAAAGGTGAGAGTATAAAATAAAGTGTTTAAATTACTAGCTTACGGCTGGAGCCGGGTTAGCTTTGCAGAAAGAGCTCAAACCTGCTTTGCCACAGTCTGCCAGGCTCTCATTCAGAAGTGCTTTTGTCCTATCATCAATAATATCATCAGGTAAATAGTCCGGGCTGTGCCGCAGAGGATCATTCTTCTGGCCTATGTAGTCGCACATCAAACCAGGGCGGCGGCTCAACGGGATAACCCGCCAGGAAAGCCAAACCTGGACCAAATCAATTCCATTCAAACCATTCCCCAGAAGAGCTTTGATTTTGCTCATGGTAGGGGCAAGTTTCTGGCGTTCAGCAGCAAATAGCTTATCTGGTAACGGATGAGTAGACTCGAGGCGTAGGGCGCGAAAGCCGAGCATAGTGTTTTCACCAGCCGGAGAAGTATCTTGACAATAGAACCATGTCTGGTTCCAGTCTTTGGGGTCACTCGGTGGATCGGCATACGAAAAAATGCAGTCTCTTCTTTGCTGGATTGAGATCCCACCAAGCTCCAAGCTAGGCCCATTGGCACGTTCATTCTGGCGGTTCAAGTAAAATAATTCCCTGAAGAGCAGCAAGTTGGGTTCCTCTCCAAGGTACACTTCACGGAACACTTGGAAATTGCAGATATTTGACACGGAATTGAGCCCGATGTCTTGAGGTCGGAGGTCAAAAAAGTGCAAAACGTCTCTAAAAAACTTTGAGCCGGGTGGAGAGAAGCCCCGGTTCATGTGATCAGTAAAGACGATGAATTCCCCCTCTTTGGGTTGAGGTTTTTCCTCTGTTGGATTAGGAGCATGATAAGACATGATTTCCTTCTTTGGCAGGTAGCCAGTTTTCACAAAATCAGCAAGGGTGCTTTTTGTGACGATGGATTTGACCCAATTGCATGTAACAGGTGATTTGGGTGCTTTTGGCGGCATTGTGGAGATGAAAGCCTAAGACAGAGCAAAAATACCGGTTTAAGTTTAGGCCGGAGGAAATATTTCAATACATATTTAAGATGGCAGCTTACAAAGGGGCCTAATGATATATGGCTAATTGTGACAGATTGTTTAAGCCGCCATGGGCAGTTAAGTTATTTAAGCCTTCGGGCGTGGTTGAAATTATTTATTGAGCATCTCAAATTAAAGCCGATGGTGTGAGCCGCCATGGCGGAGTGGATCTATCAAGATACAGGCAAAAACAGTTTTCACAAGTCGCAGCTATTAATTTGGGTCAAATGGCTGTTTAGAAAAGAAAATATTCTAGACCTAAAAATCTAGTGCAGATGAGCTCGTGTTCTGATGAGGCCTCTGAACTAGAAAAAGGGATCTACTAGCATCTGAAATGGATGCGAAACAACTACCGCGTAAGTTTAGTACTTCTTTTAGATCAAGGAGGATGCAATGAAGAAACCATGAAGAATCCGTGATGAACAGCGAAGAACACGGAGGAACTCGCAAACCCTAATGCGGATCAGAGGTGCGGGAAGACGAAGACTTACAGCTGCAGATCTACTGTGGAGGGTCACCGCCGTTTTCTGGACTGATTCAGGTTGATGAAGCGGCCGAGGTCGATGAAGACGAGGTGCTCGGCGGCGGCGGCGGAGCTCGAGCAGCAACAGAGTCGCGAGAGGAAGAAGACGACGGAAAGGGGGAGAATGAAGAAAGACCTGGTCGTGCTTATTTATAAGGGAAGACTGACATAGTGGGCGCGAGAAATGAGGAGGCCAAAACATGGTTATCCAGCTACTCAGACGCCTCGATTCTCAGAATGGTCATTAAAGATAAGGATCCGTTGGGATATGACTGAATAAAAAATGAATTAAATAGCAGATGACGTCACGATGGGTTACCATGAATCCAGAAGATGACGTCATGGCGGGTTATAAATTCTCGCACAGGTGGAAGACAGAAGACTTTTTCTTAAGTGTTGAAGATTGACATGAACCGGTTCAAATCAATCTGGGGCCTAATGTTGGGAATATAACTATTAGCGTAACCTGTCCATGAGGGGCCGGGTTACGCCTATGACGAGTCATCATATGAAGCCCAATATCAAGCTTGAAGATGGTGGTTCAGGTAAGGGCCCAAAGCCCAAAGGCGACTTAAGGCCCGTAGTGATAAACCGCCATAATGGCATGGCTTGTATTGTAAGGCAAGATTAATTGGTCACCGAGCCGGACACTGTTTATGAGCCGGTCGAGACTCTATGAGCCGCTAGTTGTCGACCTCTGTATATAAAGGGACGACCCGGTGGTAGTTCAGGGCAAGTAACATCAAATCAAGAGCCGAGCATAGCGGATTCACTCCCTAGTCATCGAAACCCTAGCAATTCAACTGGATTAGGCTTTTGCCTTCATCGGAAGGGGCCAAACCAGTATAAACCCTCGTGTCCTTTGTCCCGTTTTAACCCCTTTAAGCTTCCTAGTTGCGATGGATCCACGACCAAGTCCTTTCACGAGGACATCTGTCGTGACAATTCCATGATAGTGATCGAATGTTGTTCGGAGTCCCGGATGAGATCACTGACATGACGAGGAGTCTCGAAATGGTCGAGAGGTAAAGATTCATATATAGTACGATAGTATTCGGATACCGGAAGTGTTCCAGGGGTATCGGGTACGTATCGGGTCATCGGAAGGGGTTCCGGGCAACCCCCGGCAAACTATATGGGCCTAATGGGCCAAGAGAGGGACAGACCAGCCCCTAAGGGGCTGGTGCACCCCCTATAGGTCTAAATAAGGGGAAAGGAAAGGAGGGAAGGGAGAAGGAAAGGGCAGGATTCGGCCTCCCCCTTTCCTTCCCCTCCCTCCTCTCTTTCCTTCCCCCTCCGACACTTATGGAAGGGGGGAGGCCAACTTGTCGGAGGCGCCCAAGTAGGATTACTCCTACTTGGGGCACCCCTTGCTGGCCCTCTCCATCTCTCGCCTATATATATGTGGGGGGCACCGCTAGAACACACAACATTGATTCCTAGCCGTGTGCGGCGGCCCCCTCCATAGTTTACGCCTCCGGTCATATTGTCGTAGTGCTTAGGCAAAGCCCTGCGTGGATCACTTCATCATCACCGCCACCATGCCTTCGTGCTGACGAAACACTCCCTCGACACTTTGCTGGATCAAAAGTTTGAGGGACGTCATCGAGCTGAACGTGTGCAGAACTCGGAGGTGTCGTACGTTCGGTGCTTGATCGGTCGGAACGAGAAGAAGTTCGACTACATCAACTACATTATCAAACGCTTCTGCTTTCGGTCTATGAGGGTACGTGGACACACACTCCCCCTCTCATTGCTATGCATCTCCTAGATAGATCTTGCGTGAGCGTAGGATTTTTTTTTGAAATTGCATGCTACGTTCCCTAACACTGATCACTTTGCTGCAGATAATTAATCTCCAGGTGTGGTTGAATTGACAACTCAGCTGCTAATACTTGCAAATATTCTTTGGCTCCCCTTGTGTCGAATCAATAAATTTTGGTTGAATACTCTACCCTAAAAAACTATTGCAATCCCCTATACTTGTGGGTTATCAATCTACTACTATTACTCCACACATCGACGGCTATCGAGCATGCATCTAGTGTATTAAGTTCATGGTGAAACGGAGTAATGCAATAAGATCAATCACATGATGTAGACAAGATCTATTCATGTAGGAATAGACCCCATCTTGTTATCCTTAATAGCAGCGATACATATGTGTCATGTCCCCTTCTATCACTGGGATTGAGCACCGTAAGATCGAACCCATCACAAAGCACCTCTTCCCATGGCAACAAAAATCGATCTAGTCGGCCTAACTAAACCAAAGATTTGAAGAAGAAATACGAGGCTATAAGCAATCATGCATATAAGAGATCAAAACTCAAATAACTTTCATGGATAAAATAGATCTGATCATAAACTCAAAGTTCATCGGATCCCAACAAACACACCGCAAAAAAGAGTTACATCAAATAGAGCTCTAAGAGACCATTGTATTGAGAATCGAGAGAGAGAGAGAGAGAGAGAGAGAGAGGAAGCCATCTAGCTACTAACTACTGACCCGACCAAAGGTCTACAATGAACTACTCACGCATCATGGAAGAGGCACCAATGAGGATGATGAACCCCTAAGTGATGGTGTCTAGATTGGATCTGTGGTTTCTGGAACCTGTGAAGGCTGGAATTATGTTTCGTCGACTCCCCTGGGGTTTTCGGATTTTCGGGGTATTTATAGAGCAAAGAGGTAGTGCGGAAGGCGGCCGAGGTGGGCACAACCCACCAGGGTGCGCCTGGGCCCCCAGGCAAGCCCATGTGGGTTGTGCTCCCCTCGGAGCCCACCTCTGGTACTTCTTTGGCCCATTGTGTGTCTTCTGGTCCACTAAAAATCTCCAAAAAGTTTCGCTGTGTTTGGACTCCGTTTGGTATTGATTTTCTGCGAAGTAAAAAAACAACAACTGGCACGGGGCACTATGTCAATAGGTTAGTCCCGAATGATATAAAGTTCCTATAAAATGATTGTAAAACATCCAATAATGATAATATAACAGCATGGAACAATAAAAAATTTTGTATACATTGGAGACGTATCACGGTGTCATACCAATTAACTCAAACATAGGTGGCTTCGGCCACCGCCCCCTTCCTCCATGAAAGGGTTGATTTCCTTGGATCTTATTCGCTCTTGCTAGTTTTTTTTGTTTTTTGGGTCCTAGGTGTATGTGACCTCCAAGGTGTGGTCTTTTCTTGCTTGCTTCTTGCACTCTTGGAGGTTACCTCACCCTATTCTAGTGTCTTGTCTCCATCCCAAACCTCCTCTTTCCTTTAAACCATCTCTTCCAATTGCAGACAAGTTGGTCATGGTGTGGGTGATGTTGACTGGGCGGTACAACCGGTTACCGTGGCGGTTCAACCGCTCGGACACTTGGTTGTATCATCCCAAGGGTTACACCAGGGTTGTCTCTGCGGTTCTACTGCTGGCTCCCCAGGTTGGGCTCCTGGCCGGTACTACGGCTTGATTCCAGGCGGTACTACTGCCACCTCCCAGGCATCGGAAGTACCGCCTGCAACCACTAGTATGTCCCAGGGAGCGGTACAACCGCTTCGCGATTTGCGGGTATATAAAGGGGTCAGGCCGAAGGGGTATCTTCTTCCTCCCTTTGTGCCCGTTCCCCTCACTTGCCCTAGCCATCAGTCGCCGCCCACCTCGCCCCGGAGTGCTCTCCGGCGCTCCATATTCATGGACCCTCCTTGGATTGCCCCGTGGAGGCCCCCTCCCTCCCGTTCTCTTCCCATGGATGCCTGTAATGCCTCGTTCCTCTTCTCTAGGGTTTCAATATGTGAATCCATCCTCTTAAGGCATTGCTTGATATCCTGCGTTTGCTTGTCCAAACTATTGGGTGGAAGAGATCTATATGCATCCTGCTATTGTTTGTGCATCATTAGAACTTAGAATATTGCTATTTGATTCACATCCCGTAGGTACTTGCTCTCCCACGGGTAGAACTACTCGCTTCCAGTGGTACTACTGCCCTTCTTGGGCGTAACAACCGCTTGGGTGGTTCCACCGGTCAGAGAACCGGTACAACCGGGACTCCTGAACCATGTTGCACTGTTTTACCTTCTTTGATTCACAAGCAATGTATTATTTCGTTCTTGTGTGCAATCCTCTCATCTCTGTGGGGTCTCTTGTGTGCTTCCCGTGTGTGTGTGTGTGTGTGTGTGTGTGTGTGTGTGTGTGTGTGTGTGTGTGTGTGTGTGCAGGTGGCACTGGTTCTCGCTCTCCTCCTCATACAAAGACTAAGAAGCGAGCCCGTAGATACAAGCACCCGGCCGAGTCTGACGAGGAAGAGGAGGTTGTGGTTCCCACCAAGCCAACCCCCCGTGAAAAGTCTGTCGCTGCCAAGCAACGTGTGGCCATTCCTATGCACAAGTGAAAGGCCAAGGAGTGGGAAGTCTTCTGGAAATGGAATCCGTATACGGTTCCTACTGAGCCTTGATGGACCACTGTTCAGTTCTGGAATCAGATGCAAGTGAGGATTGTCCATGAGGTATTCGATCTTCACAAGAATCAGTATGCCAAGCAGTGGATCATAGGCCTTAACCATTGGAGTAACAACATGGAGTACTTTGGAGAGGCTCTGGCTCTCTGTGAGGAGTTTGATTTGGTCAAACTCATGTCTATCAACTGTGACTTCGATGTTCAACTTACTCATCAGTTCTATGCAACCGTTAATTTTGGTGAAGATGATGCTCGCACTCTCTCTTGCATGTGTCGTGATGAGTGATACGTCTCCGTCGTATCTACTTTTCCAAACACTTTTGCCCTTGTTTTGGACTCTAACTTGCATGATTTGAATGGAACTAAACAGGACTGACGCTGTTTTCAGCATAATTGCCATGGTGTTATTTTTGTGCAGAAATAGAAGTTCTCGGAATGACCTGAAAGTCAACGGAGATTATTTTTGGAATATATCAAAAATACTGGAAGCAGAATCCACGTCAGGGGGCCCACACCCTGTCCACGAGGGTGGGGGCGCGCCTACCCCCCTGGGCGAGCCCCCTGCCTCGTGGGCCCCCTGAAGCTCCACCGACCTCAACTCCAACTCCATATATTCGTGTTCGGGGAGAAAAAAATAGGAGATAAGGATTCATCGCGTTTTACGATACGGAGCCGCTGCCAAGCCCTAAACTCTCTTGGGAGGGCTGATCTGGAGTCCGTTCGGGGCTCCGGAGAGGGGAATTCGTTGCCATCATCATCATCAACCTTCCTCCATCACCAATTTCATGATGCTCACCGCCGTGCGTGAGTAATTCCATCATAGGCTTGCTGGACGGTGATGGGTTGCATGAGATTTATCATGTAATCGAGTTAGTTTTGTTAGGGTTTGATCCCTAGTATCCATTATGTTATGAGATTGATGTTGCTATGACTTTGCAATGCTTAATGCTTGTCACTAGGGCCCGAGTGCCATGATTTCAGATCTGAATCTATTATGTTTTCATCAATATATGAGAGTTCTTGATCCTATCTTGCAAGTCTACAGTCACCTATTATGTGTTATGATCCGTTAACCCCGAAGTGACAATAATCGGGACTATTACAGGTGATGACCGTAGTTTGAGGAGTTCATGTATTCACTATGTGTTAATGCTTTGGTCCGGTACTCTATTAAAAGGAGGCCTTAATATCCCTTAGTTTCCACTAGGACCCCACTGCCACGGGAGGGTAGGACAAAAGATGTCATGCAAGTTCTTTTCCATAAGCATGTATGACTATATTCGGAAGACATGCCTACATTACATTGATGAACTGTAGCTAGTTCTGTGTCACCCTATGTTATAACTGTTACATGATCGATCGCATCCGACATAATTCTCCATCACCGATCCAAGGCCTACAGCTTTTCATATATTGTTCTTCGCTTATTTACTTTTCCGTTGCTACTGTTACAATCACTATAAAACCAAAACTGCTACCGTTACTTTTGCTATCGTTACCACTACTATCATATTACTTTGCTACTAAACACTTTGTTGCAGATATTAAGTTATCCAGGTGTGGTTGAATTGACAACTCAACTGCTAATAATTGAGAATATTCTTTGGCTCCCCTTGTGTTGAATCAATAAATTTGGGTTGAATACTCTACCCTCGAAAACTATTGCGATCCCCTATACTTGTGGGTTATCAAGACTATTTTCTGGCGCCGTTGCCGGGAAGCATAGCTCTATTCTTTGAGTCATTTGGGATTTATATCTGTTGATCACTATGAAGAACTTGAAAGATCAAAGAACCAAGATTTTTCCCTCAACTATGAGGGGAGGTAAGGAACTGCCATCTAGCTCTCCACTTGATTCACCTTCTATTTTGAGTAAACTTGCGACACCTACATATGCTATTGATTCTGATAGGTCGCATGTTATTGATGATGCCACTTCTGCTTTGCATGATACTTACGATGAAACTACTTCTATGCTTGATACTACTGTGCCACTAGGTGAATTTCTTGATGAACAACTTGCTAGGGCTAGAGAGAATGAAACTATTGAAACTGATAATATTGATGAAAGTGATGATGAAGATTCTCCCCCTAGATATGAATTGCCTGTTGTTCCTGAGGGTTATGTTATGGCTGAAGAAACTGCTAGAGACTTCTTAGCTTGCAATGATAGATCTAATCTTAAGAAGTTATTAGCTAAGCTTAAAGAAAAGTCTTTGAATGCTAGAATGAAATATGACCCTGCTTTTGCTACTTCACCTTTCTCTATTACTGATAATGTAGGGAATATAACTATTTGTATAAGCCGTCCATGAGGGGCTGGGTTATACAAAGAGAGATCTATCAGAAGAAGCCCAAGGCAAAGCATGAAGATGGTGGTTCAATAAAGGTTCTAAAGCCCACGGGCGACTTAAGGCCCGTCGTAGTAAACTACCATAATGGCATGACTTGTATCATAAGGTAGATTTAACTAGTCACCGAGGCGGACCTTTGTTTATGAGTCGGCGGGACTACGTAAGCCGCAGGCGTCAACCCGTGTATATAAGGGGCGACCGGCTGGCGGCTTAGGGCAAAAACAACTCATCGAGAACCGGGCATAGCGTATCTTGCTCCTGGTCACGAAACATCAAGCAATACCAACCCAACTAGGCGTAGGCCTTACCTTCACCGTAAGGGGCGAACTAGTATAAATCTCTCATGTCCTTTGTCGATTAACCCTTTAAGCTTCCTAGTTGTGATGGCTCCACGACTAAGTCCTTGCAAGAGGACATCTGCGTGACAAATCCACGACGGTTGGCGCCCACCGTGGGGCCAGCGCATGATGGTTGAGTTCTTGAAGGGCAACCGAAGGGCTCAAGGGATCTGCGATGGGCGGATGACCAAGAGTCGTCGCGGCAAGATCTACATCGACGACGAAGGCTGGGGCCCCGGCGCTGGCTCAATTGAGTACGGGTACTGGGTCCCCTTTGGCGGAATCCATGTCTTCATTGACCGGATTGGTGAGCCGGGCCTTGACCCGGACTGCTGCACCGACCTCGTCGAAATGGCTCAGCGTGTGAGATCCGCCCGAGCTCAACCCGTCGTGAAGCATGCCTTCGTGGGTTGCATCCACGGAGGAGAATTTTCTGAAGGATCTATAGATGGTGGTGAGACGGCCGTCCTCTCCGACGGTGATTCATCCGCCGGTTCAACAGATTCGTTGTATTTGTTACAGGATGGCGGGCTTAGGGGCTGTTCCGACGGCTCTAGTATTCCGGACCCCTATGAGCCGCTAAGCTGGGCAGGAGTCTTCATGGCTGGTACTCAACCCGGTCAAAACTCAACGGCTGCAACAGCAATGATGTCCGGGTCGAGGGCGGCGGGGCAGGAGGCCTGTCGCCCGCCGGTGAGGTCTTCTTGGATCTCATGGATAAGCCGCGCCAGTTAACCACCACAATCATCCTGCGAATCAAGATGAGCATAACGCGGAGGTGGCACATGTGCGTGAGGAGATAGCTCGGGCCAAGGAGGCCTTGGCAGCTGAGGACACCAGGTTAGCCACAGAACGGGCGGCTTTGGATGCACGGGCACAACAGCTACAATAAGAGGCCTTCCAGCTTACGATGAGCCTGAACGCATCTAACGAGGTGATGAGGAGGAGACATCAGAAAACCCAATCCCGTTTACCTCCGGTTTATGATCCTCGGAATATTTTCGCTACACCCGGAGCCGGCCCGAGTAACCCGCCAGATGCAAATCAGTTTATGACAGCCAGAACAGGAGGGCCGGCTCAGCCTCGGGAGATGGCACCTTTTCATGGGAACATGGCGCCGCCCCGTTACGTACCGATACCGCCGGGTCACTTTTCCAACCCCATGGAGAACTTGATCGCAGCATCAGCATGTTTGGCGGCTCTCCTGGTGGACGGTGACGATCCAACAGCAGTGGAGACCCGAAGGATCAGAGGCCTCGTCCATACAGCCCTGGCTCAGCAAGAGACTTATTCCTACAGCCGGGACAGGATTCATTCAACTCCTCCACCTTGGTTAGCTCCGGCTCGTCCAAACCGGAGTCCGGGTTACAGCAGGCACATGGAGTCAGAAGCTTTGTCAAGCAACGCCCAGCGCTATAACCCGCCCGGTGGTCATAACCCGGTGCAGGACCGAATACGTCAGGAGGACGAGCGGGCAGCTCAGCTAGCGGCTCAACAAACGTCTCATCGGGACTTTCCAGATTATCCAACGACGTCCGTTGAGGCGGGAGTGGCTACCAGAACCGGCGGTGTTCCTTGTTTAGCGCCAGCTCTACATAATGTATGTTTACCCAAGGACTTCAAGGGACCTCGGAAGGTGCCGAATTACACGGCCGACTTACAGCCCGGAGCATGGATCGAAAGTTATGAGATGGCCATGGAGCTGTTTGAGGTCAGTGATGCAGCAATGGCTAAGTAATTCACCATGATGTTAGATGGAACGGCCCGGTCTTGGTTAAAGGGCTTGCCACCCAATTCCATTAGTTCATGGGCAATGCTAAAGGCCCGTTTCATCCAGAACTTCAAAGACACTTGCAAGCAATCTATGTCGATTGTGGACTTGAAAAATTGTAAGTAGGAGGAGGGTGAATCCACGACTCATTAGATGCGCTTGGTCGGGAGATAATACATTAAATGCGACAAGATGGATGCCGCTCTGCAGATCCTCATGTTGGAGAAGAACTGCCGCTTTGAGCGGCGAGAGAGAAGCTGGGCGCCTTAAGCGTGATTGCAATGATATGGATGCGCTGATGGCAGCTTTAGTCAAATATGCCGACTACGATAGTACCAAGGATCCAGCGTCGATGAGGAAAAGACGGGGAAGGGAAAGAAGAACGGCAATGGAAAGGGTCAAGACATAACCCGTGAATCAAAAAAGCAATAAGCGTAAGGTGAGGTAACCCGGAGTTTGTAATAGCGCCAATGCATAGGGTAACAATCGAGCGTAAGGGCAAACCGCCCCTCGATCTGGCGGTCGGGCCCATCTCTTGACCAGCTACTCAATGAGCCTTGCGAGACACGGCACCGGAACCGACCGCCACCCATTTATGGAAAGATTGCGCGATCATGAAGGCCTTTAAGAATTCCAACACGTTTGATGGCAATCACGGGTCGGTGGCGGCTCGAGGCCGTCGGCTTTCATGGCTGGCGGCGGTTCAAGTTCAACTTTCGGGGACATCAAAGCGGTTATAATCAACAGCGATGCGGTCAAGGGGACAACAGCAGCAACAGTCGGGTTATCAAAGCCACCCGAAGCAGCTGAATAGTGGGCAGTATCACGTGTTCACCACTAACTTGTGCAAACATGACTAGAAGGTTCATAAGAGGGCCGTGAATTCAGTTGAGCCGGCGGTTCCCTGCTATTTGAGGTGGTCAGAACAGCCCATTGTATGGAGCAGGGAAGATCACCCCCTCCGGGTTGATAATCCGGGTCAGTTAGCCTTGGTGGTAGCACCTCGGGTTGGTGGATATAAATTCACTAAGGTACTCATGGATGGAGGTAGCAGCATCAATATCCTCTATTATGAGACCTTTCGCCCCATGGGATTGACTAATAAGGATTTGAAGACGTCCAACACTGTTTTTCATGGAGTGGTGCCTGGTAAGTCGGCTTACCCAGTTGGCAAGATTGAACTGGAAGTGGCCTTTGGAGATGAGTATGATTCTAGAGCTGAGAAATTAACTTTTGAGGTGGTCAAAATCAAGAGTCTATATAATGCTCTATTTGGTCGGCTGGCTTATGCCAAGTTCATGGCACGGCCGTGTTATGTTTATCTGCAGCTTAAGATGCCGGGTCACAAGGGCACCATCACCGTGCATGGAAGTCGAAAGGTAGCCACGGAATGTGAGGAGGCGCGACGGCTTATCTTGAGTCTGTTTGTGCAGCAGAGGAGCTGAAGTTTTATCAAGACAATGTTGACCCGGCGGATATGACCTATCTAAAGAAGCCAACCAGCGAGCATGACCCGGCGATGAAGTTTAAGTTGGCTACTGAAACCAAACTTGTTGATTTCACTCCAGGCGATTCATCTAAGCAGTTCAGTATCAGTGCCAATTTGGATCCTAAATAGGAAAGCGCGCTCATCGAGTTCATCCGTGAGAACCGGGACATCTTCGCATGGAAACCTTCTGACATGCCGGGTGTACCGAGAGAACTCGCTGAGCACACTCTCAATATTGATCCAAAGTATAAGCCGGTCAGGCAGTTTCTTCGATGGTTCAACGAAGAGAGACGGAAAGCTATTGGAGAGGAAGTCGCCCGGCTCTTAGCGGCTGGGTTTATTGTTGAAGTTTTCCACCCGGAGTGGTTGGCTAACCCGGTGCTCGTGCTCAAGAAGAACGGCACCTGGCGGATGTGTGTGGATTACACGGACCTAAATAAGGCTTGTCCGGCTGATCCTTTGCTCTCCCCGTATTGATCAAATCATTGATGCTACGGCGGGTTCTGAGCGTTGAGTTTTTGGATGCTTACTCTGGTTATCATCAGATCAAAATGGCGATTAAGGACCAGGAGAAGGCGGCTTTCATCACTCCGTTTGGAGCCTTCATTATGTATCTATGCCATTTGGGCTCAAGAGTGCTCGAGCGACTTATCGGCGATATGTACGAAGCTGTCTCCACGATATAATTGGCGCAATGTTCACGCTTATGTGGATGACATCATGGTGAAGTCGAGAGAGAGGAAACCTTGATATCAGATTTGAAAGAGACCTTTGATAATCTCCGGGTTTATAAGATGATGCTTAACCCGGCAAAGTGTGTATTTGGTGTACTGCGAGCAAGCTCTTGGGTTTCACGGTCTCAAGCAGAGGCATTGAAGCTAATCCGGAGAAGATCAAGGCAATTACCTCTTTGGCTAAACCGGCCTGCATCAATGATGTTCAGCGACTGGCGGGTCGTGTTGCTGCTTTAAGCCGGTTCATAAGCGGTTAGGTGAGAAGGCCCTACCGCTGTATCGGATGATGAAGAAAACGGACACTTTTATGCGGGTGATGCTGCTAATACTGCCTTTGAAGATTTAAAGAGACAGTTGTCTGAGCCAGCGGTCCTTGCGGCTCCCATTGATAAAGAGTCGTTGCTGTTATATGTGGCTACTAATTCATGAGCCGTCAATGTTGCGATCGTGGTGGAGCGTAAGGAGGCTGGCAAGGAGCATCCGGTTCAATGGCCGGTTTACTACATCTGTGAGGTGCTCATTGAGTCTAAGCAAAGATATCCGCATTGGCAGAAACTTGTTTACGGAGTGTTTATGGCAAGCCGGAAGCTGAAGTAGTACTTCCAAGGTCATCTATAACTGTGATAAGTTCTGTCCCCTTGGGGGACATCATCCAGAATAGGTAAGCCACGGGACGAGTCGCCAAGTGGGCCATTGAGCTTGGGCCTCATGGTTTGAAGTACATGCCGCGTACCGCCCATAAGTCTCAAGCCTTGGTGGACTTTATCAATGATTGGACAGAGTTACAGGCACCTGAGGAGAAGCCAGATAACACATATTGGACTATTCACTTTGATGGGTCTAGGCAGTTGGAAGGCTCGGGGGCTGGAGTCATTTTAACTTCCCCCCGAGGTGACAAATTATGTTATGTGCTCTGGCTTATGTTTCCTTGTACTAACAATGCAACAGAGTATGAGGCCTTACTCCATGGTCTCAGGATGGCCAAAGAGATGAATTTGAGCCGGGTAAGGTGTTTGGGTGACTCAGATCATGTGGCTCAACAGGTATCAGGCAAGTGGGACTCTAAGGATCCCTTAATGGCGGCTTACCATTGTGAAGTTGATGTTGTGGCTGGGCACTTCAAAGGTTATCAAGTGGAGCACATTGATCAAAGGAAGAACAAGGCGGCTGATGCTTTAAGCCGGCTGGGATCTCAGCGAAAGCCGGTGCCCCCTAACACCTTTCTTGATGCTTTGCATAATCCTTCAGTCAAGGTACCCACAGAGGAGGACCTAGCAGTGCCAGACCCGGAGGCACAGTTGGTAGCAGCTCTTCGTGTTATCCCGGATTGGACAGTTCCATATTTGGCTTACATGACCCGGGGAGAGTTGCCTGAGGATGAGACCTTGGCGAGACAAATCATCCGGTGGTCCAAATCCATGACAATTGTTCATGGCGAGTTACATCATCACAGTGTCAATGGAGCTTTTCAACGTTGTGTATCGCCTGCGGAGGGTCAGGAGATACTTCGTGAGATCCATGAAGGGGATTGTGGTCATCACGCCGGTTCAAAATCTCTTGTGGCCAAGGCTTTCCGTCATGGCTTTTATTGGCTAACGGCTCATCTTGATCACGAAGGATCAGGTCGATAAATGTGACGGATGTCGAAATTCTCACGACGAGCTCATGTGCCACTCAAGAATTGAGGATGATTCCAATTACTTGGCGTTCACGGTCAGGGGGCTTGACATGGTTGGACCTTTCAAGAGGTCTAAAGATAAAAGACACACCTCCGGTGGCGGTGGATAAATTCACAAAGTGGGTTGGCGAGCGGTCGATAAGTGTGATGCAGCCACGGTGGTTCAGTTCATGAAAAGGTGATTTTTAACTTTGGTTTTCCACACATTATAGCGATAATGGCACTAATCTCTCCAAGGGTGCCATGGAAGAGTTCTGTCAGCGAGAACATATCCGGCTTGATGTTTCAGTTGTTGCTCATCCTCAATCCAATGGTCAGCGAAAGAGCTAATCGGAGATCTTGAAGGTATTAAACCCGGCTCTTGGTCCCCTTACGGCGGGCGCCGGGTTGTTGGGTGGAGGAGTTACCCTCGTGCTTTGGAGTATCAATACTCGCCTAACAGATCTCTGGGTTACACACCTTTCTTCATGGTGTATGCGGGCGAGGCGGTTACGCCAAGTGACATCGGCATGACTCACCTCGCGTGGCGGCTTACGTTGAGGCTGATAACGAAAAAGCTCGTCGGGATGCACTTGATTTATTGGATGAGGAGCGAGACTTGGCAATAGCCCGCTCGGCGATTTACCAGCAAGACCTGCGCCGCTATCACAGCCGCCGGGTTAGAAGCGAACCTTTCGGAAGGCGATTTAGTGCTCCGGCTCATCGAGATCGATCGATATGCACAAGCTGTCCCCTCCTTGGGAAGGACCCTTTGTGGTCAGCAAGAATCTGAACAACAGGTCATACTACCTCATCGATGTTCAAGAGCACAAAGACTCACGTAAGTCGGAGGAGGAGACCCGCCGGTCATGGAATATCGCTCATCTTCGGCCTTATTATACTTGAGCCACCGGCTCTCAAGATGTATATATTTTGAAGATGTATATACTATATAAAGCAATAAAGCAGGACCTCTGTCCTTTTCACCCTCAAAGGTTTATATGTCTTCTTTATCAGGTGGTGGAAACAACCAACAGGGAGCGGATCATATCTGAATCCGGCTTTCCCTTTGGTCCGGCTTATGATCATTTCTGAATCTATTCATGATCACTTGGGGACTTCCTGTTCAA
Organism: Aegilops longissima; assembly: GCA_021605205.1. Taxonomy (NCBI): domain Eukaryota; kingdom Viridiplantae; phylum Streptophyta; class Magnoliopsida; order Poales; family Poaceae; genus Aegilops; species Aegilops longissima. Next base: position 171,576,712 of record CM038681.1, on the reverse strand, counting down.
ACATAGGTCGTATTCAAACCAAAGAGAACATAGTTGTCGATACCCGCTTGATCGGCATACTGCCAAACCCACTTGGGGGCTTCTTGATCATATTTGAATCATAGCTTAACCTCTTTGGGTCTGACGTGGATCGTATTCGAATCAGCATCATTAAACAACTCTTATGGTCACTTGGGGGCTTCCTGTTCAAACATAGGTCGTATTCGAACCAAAGAGAACATAGCTGTCAATACCCACTTGATCGGCATCGCCAAAGCCACTGGGGGCTATATGATCGTATCCGAATCTTAGCTTAACCCCTTTGGAACGGTTTACTGATCGTATTTGAACCAGAAGCCTTTGAATATTGTTTATTATCTATTATACTTCATAAGTATAATTACTTGACTATCTTGAGATCTTCTTGAAAGCACTGTGAGATGGTTTTTGTTCTTCCGGCTTAATATTGATTACCCCAGGTTGTTAAGTGCCAGGTGAATATTATATATTCCAACTTTCAGGAGTTAAATTTACCCGTATGGGTGGGGTCATATAAGCCGGCGAGATTACCAAAAGGATCACAGGACAAGGCAAGAAATTTTTTGTTTAACATAAAGGAAATAGAAGATCCATATAAGCTGGAAGGATATAGCGATGGCGGCTTAAGAAAGTATTGAGTGCCATAAGCATGCGCACAGGCATGGCAAAAGTCAAGAGGTTTTTTCTACCCTATTACAAGACTCCTCGAGTCTGAATATTGAAGCATTGTTTTCACAAAGACATAAACATATGACGCCTGGCGGTTCACTCCTTTGGTTGGCTTGAAGAATCTGGGTTATCCTTCTCCGCCTCTCCGTCGGCTTCCTTGTCCTGGAAGGTGGACGATGCCTAGTCAATGCCACTCAAAGCTTCAAACTCAGCTTCGTCATCTATTAAACCGGCAGGGTCGACTTCAGGGGCAAAGGTATGCTTACGGATTGGAGGGATCAGGCTGACATCGTCATAAAGAGGCATTGGGATTCTCCGATTCTCGCTGTCATAACCCGGCTGATATTTGGTAAGATCAGAATCGTTCCCAATAAGAGTAGCCACAGGGTGTATAACTTTGACACAGGCAGTGAAATCCTTTTCATCAAATACGGTCCCATCCTCTTTCAGACTCGGGTATCCAAGAGCGAGGTCGGCCGAGTCTAGTTCTGGGATCCATGCTTTAGCCCGGCTCAACACGGCTATGGCCCCGGCTCTTGTGGATGCCCGCCTTAGTTCTTGGATCCGCTGAGGTAACACAGCAAGCCGCTTCAGCACGTCTTGCAGGAGGTGAGGCACGTCATTTGATAAAGCTACAACGGCCAAAGCACATTGTGAACCAGTGTAGAGATGTTCCACCAGAGTATAAACTGCCTTCAGCTTGATCAACATGTTCTACTTGAGGTTTGTGCTCTTGGGGCCTGCATTATTAAACATAACATGAGCCGAAGGTGACAATTGAAGTAATCATTGAAAGAAGGTTTGCAAAGTTTAAAGTTTATATGAGTAACTTACCAAAGATTGCTGAGACCATTTGAGATATCTGGCGCTTTAAGTTGGACAGCTCCGCTGTTGCTTCTGCAAGCAATGCCTCTGCCGTCTCGGCCCGGGTCACCAGTGAAGCCTTTTCATCAGTCCAGTTTTTCTTATCCGTTGCAAAGTTTTTCTTCAACTGTTGGGGAACGTAGCAGAAATTCAAAATTTTCCTACGTGTCACCAAGATCTATCTATGGAGAAACTAGCAACGAGGGAAGGAGAGTGCATCTACATACCCTTGTAGATCGCTAAGCGGAAGCGTTCAAGAGAACGAGGTTGAAGGATTCGTACTCGTCGTGATCCAAATCACGGAGATCCTAGTGCGAGCAGACGGCACCTCCGCGTTCAACACACGTACAGCCGGTGGCGTCTCCCACGCCTTGATCCAGCAAGGAGAGAGGAGAGGTTGAGAAGACTCCATCCAACAGCAGCACAACGGCGTGGTGGTGATGGAGGCGTGGCAATCTTGCGGGCTTCGCCAAGCACCGCAAGATATGAGGAGAAAGAGAGGAGGGCTGCACCAATGGCGGAGATCAAATCGTGTGTTATGGGCAGCCCCTAGGCCTCATATATATAGGGGAAGGGAGGAGGTGCACCCCTCTGGGGTTCCCACCCCTAGAGGCGGCAGCCCTAGATGGGAAAAGGGGAGGCGGCCAAGAGGGAGAGAGGGGGCGCCCACTAGGTGGGCCTTAAGGCCCATCTGGACCTAGGGTTTGCCCTCCCTACACTTCCCACGCCTTGGGCCTTGGTGGGGCGCCCCAGCCCACCTAGGGCTGGTCCCCTCCACACTTGGCCCACGCAGCCTTCAGGGGTAGGTGGCCCCACTTGGTGGACCCCCGGACCCTCCGGTGGTCCCATTACATTACCGATATAGCCCAAACTTTTCCGTTGACCAAAACATGACTTCCCATATATAAATCTTTACCTCCGGACCATTCCGGAACTCCTCGTGACGTCCGGGATCTCATCAGGACTCGAACAACATTCGGTAACCACATACAAACTTCCTTTATAACCCTAGCGTCATCGAACCTTAAGTGTGTAGACCCTACGGGTTCGGAGACATCTGAACATGACCGAGGCGTTCTCGGTCAATAACCAATAGCGGGATCTGGATACCCATGTTGGCTCCCACATGTTCCACGATGATCTCATCGGATGAACCACGATGTCAAGGACTCAATCGATCCGTATACAATTCCCTTTGTCTAGCGGTATTGTACTTGCCCGAGATTCGATCGTCGGTATCCCGATACCTTGTTCAATCTCGTTACGGCAAGTCTCTTTACTCGTTCCGTAACACATCATCCCATGATCAACCCCTTGGTCACATTGTGCACATTATGATGATGTCCTACCGAGTGGGCCCAGAGATACCTCTCCGTCACACGGAGTGACAAATCCAGTCTCGATTCGTACCAACCCAATGACACTTTCGGAGATACCTGTAGTGCACCTTTATAGCCACCCGATTCGTTGTGACGTTTGGTACACCAAAGCATTCCTACGGTATCCGGGAGTTGCACAATCTCATGGTCTAAGGAAATGATACTTGACATTAGAAAAGCTTTAGCATACTGAACTCGATCTTTGTGCTAGGCTTAGGATTGGGTTTTGTCCATCACATCATTCTCCTAATGATGTGATCCGTTATCAACGACATCCAATGTCCATGGTCAGAAACCGTAACCATCTATTTATCAACGAGCTAGTCAACTAGAGGCTTACTAGGGACATGGTGTTGTCTATGTACCCACACATGTATCTGAGTTTCCTATCAATACAATTATAGCATGGATAATAAACGATTATCATGAACAAGGAAATATAATAATAACTAATTTATTATTGCCTCTAGGGCATATTTCCAACAGTCTCCCACTTGCACTAGAGTCAATAATCTAGTTCACATCGCCATGTGATTAACACTCACAGGTCACATCGCCATGTGACTAACATCCAAAGAGTTTACTAGTGTCTGTAAACTAGTTCACATCATCATGTGATTAAGACTCAATGAGTTCTTAGGTTTGATCATGTTTTGCTTGTGAGAGAGGTTTTAGTCAACGGGTCTGAACCTTTCAGATCCGTGTGTGCTTTGCAAATTTCTAGGTCATATTGTAAACGCTGCTTCCACGCTCCACTTGGAGCTATTCCAAATGGTTGCTCCACTATACGTATCCGGTTTGCTACTCGAGTCACTCGGATAGGTGTTAAAGCTTGCATCGGCGTAACCCTTCGCGAACTCTTTATCACCTCCATAATCGAGAAACATGTCCTTATTCACTCCAAGGACAATTTTGACCATGTCCAATGATCCATTCTGGATCATTCTTGTACCCTTTGAGTGACTCATGGCAAGGGACACTTCGATGCGGTACACACATAGCATACTATAGAGCCTATGTCTCAAGCATAGGGGCGACCTTCGCCCTTTCTCTCTTTTCTGCCGTGGTCGAGCTTTAAGTCTTAACTTCATACCTTACATCTCGAGGCAAGAACTCCTTCATTGGTGATCCATCTTGAACACTTTCAAGATCATGTCAAAATATATGCTCATTTGAAAGTACCATTAAGCGGTTTTGATCTATCTTCATAGATCTTGATGCTCAATGTTCATGTAGCTTAATCCAGGTTTTCACTTGAAAACACATTTCAAATAACCCTATATGCTTTCGAGAAATTCTACATCATTTACGATCATCAATATGTCAACAACATATACTCATCGAAAATTCTATAGTGCTCCCACTCACTTCTTTGGAAATACAAGTTTCTCATAAACTTTGTATAAACCCAAAATCTTTGATCATCTCATCAAAGCGCACATTCCAACTCCGAGATGCTTACTCCAGTCCTTAGAAGGATCGCTGGAGCCAGCATACCTTTTAGCATCCTTAGGATCGACAAAAACTTTCTGATTGTATCACATACAACCTTTCCTTATGAAGACTGGTAAGGAAACTCGTTTTGACATCCATCTGCCAAATTTCATAAATGCAGCTTATGCTAACATGATTCCGATGGACTTAAGCATCGCTACGGATGAGAAAATCTCATCGTAGTCAACTCCTTGAACTTGTGAAAAACTCTTTGCCATAAGTCGAGCTTCATAGACGGTGACATTACCGTCCACGTCCGTCTTCTTCTAAAGATCCATTCATCTCAATGGCTTGCCGATCATCGGGCAAGTCCACCAAAGTCCATGCTTTGTTCTGATACATGGATCCTATCTCGGATTTCATGGCTTCTAACCATTTGTCGGAATTTGGGCCCACCATCGCTTCTCCATAGCTCGTAGGTTCATCGTTGTCTAGCAACATGATCTTCAAGACATGATTGCATACCACTCTGAAGTAGTACGCATCCTTGTCACCCTACGAGGTACGGTAGTGACTTGATCCGAAGTTTCATGATCACTATCATAAGCTTCTACTTCAATTGGTGTAGGTGCCACGGAACAACTTCACGTGCCTGCTACACACTAGTTGAAGTGACGGTTTAATAACCTCATCAAGTCTCCACCATCCTCCCACTCAACTTTTCGAGACAAACTTTTCCTCGAGAAAGGACCCGATTCAAGAAACAATCCCTATTGCTTTCGGATCTGAATTAGGAGGTATACCCAACTGTTTTGGGTGTCCTATGAAGATGCATTTTATCCGCTTTGGGTTCGAGCTTACCAACCTGAAACCTTTTCACATAAGCGTCATAGCCCCAAACCTTTAAGAAATGACAGCTTAGGTTTCTCTAAACCATAGTTCATACGGTGTCATCTCAACGGAATTCCGTGGTGCCCTATTAAAGTGAGTGCGGTTGTCTCTAATGCCTAACCCATGAACGATAGTGGTAATTCGATAAGAGACATCATGGTATGCACCATATCCAATAGGGTGCTACTTATGATGTTCAGACACACCATCACACTATGGTGTTCCAGGCGGTATTAATTGTGAAACAATTTCCACAATGTCTTAATTGTGTGCCAAAACTCGTAACTCAGATATTCATCTCTATGATCATATCATAGACATTTTATCCTCTTGTCACGATGATCTTCAACTTCACTCTGAAATTACTTGAACCATTCAATAATTCAGACTTGTGTTTCATCAAGTAAATATACTCAACATCTACTCGAATCATCTGTGAAGTAAGAACATAACGATATTCATTTGCATGCCTCGGCACTCATTGGACTGCACACATCAAAATGTGTTACTTCCAACAAGTTGCTATCTTGTTCCATCTTCTTTGAAACCGAGGCTTTTCACCATCTTGCCCATGTGGTATGATTTGCATATCTCAAGTGATTCAAAATCAAGTGAGTCCAAACGATCCATCTGCATGGAGTTTCTTCATGCGTATACACCAATAGACATGGTTCACATGTCTCAAACTTTTCAAAAATGAGTGAGTCCAAAGATCCATCAACATGGAGCTTCTTCATGCGTTTTATGACTTACATGGCAGTGCCACAAGTAAGTGGTACTATCATTACTATCTTATACTTTTGCCATGAAAATGTGTATCACTACGATCGAGATTCAATAAACCATTTATTTAGGTGCAAGATCATCGAAGGTATTATTCAAATAAATAGAGTAACCATTATTCTCCTTAAATGAATAACCGTATTGCGATAGACATAATCCAATCATGTCTATGCTCAACGCAAACACCTAATAACAATTATTTAGGTTTAACATCAATCTCGATGGTAGAGGGAGTGCGATGCTTGATCACATCAACCTTGGAAACACTTCCAACACATATCGTCACTCACCTTTAGCTAGTCTCCGTTTATTCCGTAGCTCTTTTATTTGAGTTACTAACACTTAGCAACCGAACGGTATCTAATACCACTGGTGCTACTAGGAGTACTAGTAAAGTACACATTAACATAATGTATATCCAATATACTTCTATCGACCTTGCCAGCCTTCTCATCTACCAAGTATCTAGGGTAATTTTGCTCCAGTGGCTGTTCCCTTTATTACAGAAGCACTTAGTCTCGGGTTTGGGTTCAACCTTGGGTTTCTTCACTCGAGCAGCAGCTGATTTGCTGTTTCATGAAGTATCCCTTCTAGCCCTTGCCCTTCTTGAAACTAGTGGTTTCACCAACCATCAACAATTGATGCTCCTTCTTGATTTCTACTTTCGCGGTGTCAAACATCGCGAATACCTCAAGGATCATCATATCTATCCCTGATATGTTATAGTTCATCACGAAGTTCTAGCAGCTTGGTGGCAATGACTTTGGAGAAACATCACTATCTCATCGGAAGATCAACTCCCACTCGATTCAAGTGATTGTTGCACTCGGACAATCGAGCACAAGCTCAACGATTGAGCTTTTCTCCCTTAGTTTGCAGGCTAAAAAAATCGTCGGAGGTCTTATACCTCTTGGCGTGAGCACGAGCCTGAAATCCCAATTTCAGCCCTCGAAACATCTCATATGTTCGCGATGTTTGGCGTCTTTGGTGCCTCTACTCTAAACCATTTAAGCGAACTATCACGTAGTTATCAAAGCGTGTATGTCGATGTTACATAACATCCACAAACGACGTTTGGGGTTCAGCACACTGAGCGGTGCATTAAGGACATAAGCTTTCTACTGTCCGCATAATCGCTACTTTCCACTTTCAACTATATTTTCTCTAGGAACATATCTAAACAGTGGAACTAAAACACGAGCTTACGGCATAATTTGCAAAGATCTTTTGACTATGTTCAGGATAATTAAGTTCATCTCATGAACTCCCACTCAGATAGACATCCCTCTAGTCATCTAAGTGATTACATGATCCGAGTCAACTAGGCCGTGTCCGATCATCACGTGAGACGGACTAGTCATCATCGGTGAACATCTTCATGTTGATCGTATCTACTATACGACTCATGCTCGACCTTTCGGTCTCTGTGTTCCGAGGCCATGTCTGTACATGCTAGGCTCGTCAAGTTAACCCTAAGTGTTTCGCGTGTGTAAATCTGTCTTACACCCGTTGTATGTGAACGTAGGAATCCATCACACCCGATCATCACGTGGTGCTTAGAAGCGACGAACTTTAGCAACGGTGCACAGTTAGGGGAGAACACTTCTTGAAATTGTTGTAAGGCATCATCTTATTTACTACCGTCGTTCTTAAGTAAACAAGATGCATAAACATGATAAACATCACATGCAATCAAATAGTGACATGATATGACCAATATCATTTTGCTCCTTTTGATCTCCATCTTCGGGGCTCCATGATCATCATCATCACCGGCATGACACCATGATCTCCATCATCATGATCTCCATCATCGTGTCTTCATGAAGTTGTCTCGCCAACTATTACTTCTACTACTATGGCTACCGGTTAGCAATAAAGTAAAGTAATTACATGGCGTTGTTCAATGACACGCAGGTCATACAATAAATAAAGACAACTCATATGGCTCCTGCCGGTTGTCATACTCATCGACATGCAAGTCGTGAATCCTATTACAAGAACATGATCAATCTCATACATCACATATCATTCATCACATTCTTCTTGGCCATATCACATCACATAGCATACCCTGCAAAAACAAGTTAGGCGTCCTCTAATTGTTGTTTGCATGTTTTACGTGGCTGCTATGGGTTTCTAGCAAACGTTTCTTACCTCATAAAACCACAACGTGATATGCCAATTGCTATTTACCCTTCATAAGGACCCTTTTCATCGAATCCGTTCCGACTAAAGTGGGAGAGATCGGCACCCGCTAGCCACCTTATGCACCAAGTGCATGTCGATCGGTGGAACCTGTCTCACGTAAGTGTACGTGTAAGGTCGGTCCAGGCGCTTCATCCCACAATACCGTCGAAACAAGATTGGACTAGTAACGGTAAGCATATTGAACATCATCAACGCCCACAACTACTTTGTGTTCTACTCGTGCAAAGAATCTACGCAATAGACCTAGCTCATGATGCCCTTTGTTGGGGAACGTGGCAGAAATTCAAAATTTTCCTCGTGTCACCAAGATCTATCTATGGAGAAACTAGCAACGAGGAAGGAGAGTGCATCTACATACCCTTGTAGATCGCTAAGCGGAAGCGTTCAAGAGAACGGGGTTGAAGGAGTCGTACTGTCGTGATCCAAATCACGGAGATCCTAGTGCGAGCAGACGGCACCTCCGCGTTCAACACACGTACAGCCCGGTGGCGTCTCCCACGCCTTGATCCAGCAAGGAGAGAGGAGAGGTTGAGGAAGACTCCATCCAACAGCAGCACAACGGCGTGGTGGTGATGGAGGCGCGTGGCAATCTTGCAGGGCTTAGCCAAGCACCGCAAGATATGAGGAGAAAGAGAGGAGGCTGCACCAATGGGCGAGATCAAATCGTGTGTTATGGGCAGCCCCTAGGCCTCATATATATAGGGGAAGGGGAGGAGGGTGCGCCCCCTCTAGGGTTCCCACCCCTAGAGGGGCGGCAGCCCTAGATGGGTAAAGGGGGAGGCGGCCAAGAGGGGAGAGAGGGGGAGGCGCCCACTAGGTGGGCCTTAAGGCCCATCTGGACCTAGGGTTTGCCCCTCCCTACACTTGCCACGCCTTGGGCCTTGGTGGGGGGGGCCCCAGCCCACCTAGGGGCTGGTCCCCTCCCACACTTGGCCCATGCAGCCTTCTGGGGTAGGTGGCCCCACTTGGTGGACCCCCGGGACCCTCCCGGTGGTCCCGGTACATTACCAATATAGCCCGAAACTTTTCCGTTGACCAAAACATGACTTCCCATATATAAATCTTTACCTCCGGACCATTCCGGAACTCCTCGTGACGTCCGGGATCTCATCAGGACTCTGAACAACATTCGGTAACCACATACAAACTTCCTTTATAACCCTAGCGTCATCGAACCTTAAGTGTGTAGACCCTACGGGTTCGGAGACATCTTGAACATGACCGAGGCGTTCTCCGGTCAATAACCAACAGCGGGATCTAGATACCCATGTTGGCTCCCACATGTTCCACGATGATCTCATCGGATGAACCACGATGTCAAGGACTCAATCGATCCGTATACAATTCCCTTTGTCTAGCGGTATTGTACTTTCCGAGATTCGATCGTCGGTATCCCGATACCTTGTTCAATCTCGTTACGGCAAGTCTCTTTACTCGTTCCATAACACATCATCCATGATCAACCCCTTGGTCACATTGTGCACATTATGATGATGTCCTACCGAGTGGGCCCAGAGATACCTCTCCGTCACACGGAGTGACAAATCGATGTCGATTCGTACCAACCAGACACTTTCGGAGATACATGTAGTGCACCTTTATAGCCACCCGATTCGTTGTGACGTTTAGTACACCCAAAGCATTCCTACGGTATCCGGAGTTGCACAATCTCATGGTCTAAGGAAATGATACTTGACATTAGAAAAGCTTTAGCATACGAACTACGATCTTTGTGCTAGGCTTAGGATTGGGTCTTGTCCATCACATCATTCTCCTAATGATGTGATCCGTTATCAACGACATCCAATGTCCATGGTCAGGAAACCGTAACCATCTATTGATCAACGAGCTAGTCAACTAGAGGCTTACTAGGGACATGGTGTTGTCTATGTACCCACACATGTATCTGAGTTTCCTATCAATACAATTATAGCATGGATAATAAACGTGTCACAGCCCCAGATCAGCCCTAGAGCTTGCTTGTAACCAGTGGCATTGCATCCATGCATCATGTTTAATTTTCATGAAAATTTGAAATGGGGATGACCAAGCCCTAGCACCAAAAACAATTCAAATAGGTTCAACGAAGAAATATTTTTCAATGAACCAAATGGCCTTCAAAAATGTTCACCATTTTTGGAAAAATCTTGAAGCTTGATAACGGAGATGTTGCACATTTTCCATGACATTTGGACTTTTGAATTAATTCATATGGTATTTGCATTTGGGCATTTAAATACTATAAAATATTTTAAATGCTCAAATAATCATAAACTGAAATGTTTGTTGTTGGAAATATTCCAAACAGTGACATTGACCAGTTTCATGATTTTGGAAATGCCACAGCATTTTATTAAAGCCAAACATAATTACAGAAAATAGAAAATGGAAATAAAAGAGAGAGAGATACCTTACAGCTTACTGCGCAGCCCACCTGCCCAGCCTTCTCTCCCCCTCCTCCTCGGCCCACCGGTGGTGGCCCAGCCACCACCGCCTCGCTTCGTCGTATTCCTCTGCCAAGAGGCGAGGCGAGGCGTGGCGCTGCCCGGCGCCCAGCGCCACCTCCCGCTTCTCGGCCCTCCTCCTCGGCCTTGGAGGCGCCCGCGCCCCCAGGCCCCTCACTCTCCCCCGAGCTCCTCTCCTTCTCTGTCTCGCCCTCCTCCCCACACCCAGCGCAGCCGCCCTTGCCGCTTCGCCGTTCTTCGCCTGGGCCATTCCTCGCCCCTCAGACGAGCTCATGAGCTCCGCCTCGGCGTCCTCAACCCCTTGCTCCGCCACTCGGCGCTGGGGCGCTTCTGCCTCACCGAGGCTCGTCCTCGACCGCCACACGGAGATTTCCCCTCCGGCGCCCGAGTGCCTCAGTCCCCTCTGAGCTCGCCGTCCACTCCAAGAAGATCGCCGTGAGCCTCGGCCGTTCTCCCCTCTCGTTTTCTTCTCCGTGCACCGTGCCGCCGTGCCACTTGCGCCCGATCGCGGCCGCCGCCCAGAGCTTCGTTCCCGACGAGTTCCGCCCGCCCTAACCGCTTTGTTTTTGCGTTGGATCTTGGCGAGCTCCAGCTCCCAGGGTGCCTCCGCCGCTTCGTTTGGGTGCGGAAGGCGATTCGGGCACCTCCGCGCACCTCACCGAGCCTTGCCGCCGCCAAACCTCGTCGCGGCAGGGATTCCGCCACCCCCGCACCTCCGTTGGTCTCCCAGGATCTGGCGGGATCACGGGCTCCCTCCTGGTGCCCTCGGTAGCGCCCCACCCGCTGCCCTAAGCGTCACTCCGTGAGCCACCGCCGCTCGGTTGGTCGTCGCCGGCCTAACTCCGGCCACGCCGATGTGGCAACCTAGTTAGGGCTAATCACCCACTAGTTAACCCCTGACCGACTTACACATGGGCCCCACGGTTTAATTAGCCACTAACTAAATTAGTTAGATCTAATCCAACCGATGGACCCACGTGTCGACTTGACTTTGACTTAGTCAACATTGACCGGGCCCACACATGTGGCGACCTAACCAGCCCTGGGTCACTGACCAGTGGACCCCACTGGTCAGTTTGACCTGGACCACCCCAGTTGACTTGATGACGTCACACCGGCGTGGTCTTGACGCCATAATCATTTTCTCGATTTATAATAATTCGAGAATTTCGAAAATACTCTAAACTTCTAAAATTCATAGAAATTCAACCGTAACTCAATGGAAATGATTTATATATGAAAATGATCAGAAAAATATGAAGAATCTGTTTATGGAACTTTCATGCATGTTTGAACAAGTTAACCTCACTGAATAGGATGAATCATGATTAGGGTAAATTATGAAATAACATTTGGAGTTGGAATTTGTTCTTGTTTAAGTTCCACTTCAATTAACTTGACTAGATATTGCATTAGGTGAATTCAGTACCTTAATATGTCATGTCATTCATGTGAATGTGCATTGCATTGATTGTGTTCTCTCTTGTTTGCCGGTAATTGTCCCTCTCGATGAGCGACGTCTCGAGCGATGAATCCGATGACACCGATGAAGAACTATATTATCTTCAGAAGTGCCAGGCAAGCAAAACCCCCTTGTTCATTCCGATACAACCCCACTCTCTCGCTCCTGCTCTATTTTACTGCATTAGGACAACATCAACTCATGTGTTACTTGCTGCGGTAGTTGAACCCTTTATCCTCTGCATGACCTGTCATTCCACAGTAATTAGATGAAACCCACTAGCATGAGTAGGAGTTGTTTGAGCCTGTTGTGCCTACTCATTTTGCTTTTTGTCATATCTGCTCTGCTTAGAGTTGAGTCAGTCCGATTCATCGGGAATGAATTGGAATGGTTGTGTGAACATGTCCTCTTGTGTGTGAGCTAAGTGTGTGAACACGATTTGGTAAAGGTAGCGATGAGAGGCCATGTAGGAGTACATGGTGGGTTGTCTCATTGCAGCCGTCCTCGAGAACTGAGTTACGTGTTTGTGATCCATGATACAGATTACTACCACGCATTGGGCCCGAAACCAATGGACCCTCTAAACTTCTTAACCACCCTTGTTCTCTGTCCAGGAGTTGCAACTAGTTTCTGGTGTTTGTAGGATATGTGTTGGAGGCCGTGCGTAGCGCTGACCCTAGGGGTGGGCTATGATGCGGTAGATACACCGTGGCCCGGTGTACCGATTCGCCCGTTTGGTGTCTCGGGAACCCTGCACACATCGTTCGGGGCTGTATGGGAAACCTCGGCCGGACTCCCTGCGGATGGAACCCGAATAGGCGATAAACCTGGACTAGGGACTTGAGTGTTTAGGTAGGCCGTGGCCGACACCCACGTTGGGCTTCCGCTTGAAGGTTGCGGAGTACATGTCGTGTAAACGGCAGTAAGTGGTGAGCGTGTGAAGAAGTACACCCTGCAGGGTTTAATATGATCTATTCAATAGCCATGTCCATGAAAAGGACTTACGGGTTGCCTATATCGGTTCATAGACAAGTGAAAGTGGATACTCTAAAATGCGCAAGATAAGCGTGAGTGCTATGGATGGCGTTCTCGTAGGGAGACAGGAGCGGGTCCATAGTGGTGTATTGATATGGTGAATATGTGGACTCGTGTATGCACCTCAAAAGAGTTACTTGCGTCGTAGTTCAGGGTAGCCACCGAGTCAAAGCTGGCTTGCTGCGGTCAAACTCCACCACCCCTTTTGATAATGATGCATATGTAGTTAGATCTGATGTAAGTCTTGCTGAGTACAATTGTACTCACGTTTGCTTATTTTATGTTTTGCGAGAGAGCGTCGGTCTAGCTAGTAGTTCCATGTGGGCTTGACGTTTAGCTTGTTACCTCAGCTACGATCTTGTGCCCTCGGCGGATCTCGGTAGATAGTCGGGCTTCTCAGCCTTTTTCATTTATAGTTATGCGTACTCGAGACATGTTTAGCTTCGCTTGTGCTTTGACTTGTATGCTCACGAGTGTTGGGTCATGAGACCCATGTTTGTAATATCTCGCTGCTCGGAGCCTAATGAATAAATATTTGAGTCGTAGAGTTATGTTGTGATGCCATGTTGTATCTACACATATTGAGCATATTGTGTGTATGTTTGAAATGCTTGGTATGTGTGGGATCCGACAAACTAGTTGTTTATCCTTGGCAGCCTCTCATATGGGGAAATGTAGTCTCGTGCCTCCGGCGATAGTAGTCCGCTTCTGCCCGGTTCACGGAGTCCTGCTAGCCCAATACTACTGCTTGGACACTTGACTGGCCGACATGTGTTTCACTTCGTTCCTATGTCATCCCTTGGGAAATGTCACGTGGTGTTATTCGAGTCCTGCCTAGCCTGCTACAGCCGGGATACCGAGTCCTGTTAGCCCAATGCTACAGCCCGAATTTATCGTTGATGACCGACATGCTCGATGTGATTCATGTATGCCTGTCCCCATGGGTTAAGCGCCGCTTTGGGTTCACGACTAGCCATGTCGGCTCGGGTTCTTTGTCATATGGATGCTAGCGATGAAGGAAATATGCCCTAGAGGCAATAATAAAGTTATTATTTATTTCCTTATATCATGATAAATGTTTATTATTCATGCTAGAATTGTATTAACGGAAACATAATACATGTGTGAATACATAGACAAGCAGAGTGTCACTAGTATGCCTCTACTTGACTAGCTTGTTAATCAAAGATGGTTATGTTTCCTAACCATGAACAAGGAGTTGTTATTTGATTAACAAGGTCACATCATTAGTTGAATGATCTGATTGACATGACCCATTCCGTTACCTTAACACTTGATCGTTTAGTATGTTAATGCTTTCTTCATGACCCATACATGTTCCTATAACTATGAGATTATGCAACTCCGTTTACGGAGGAACACTTTGGTACTACCAAACGTCACAACGTAATCGGGTGATTATAAAGGAGTACTACAGGTGTCTCCAAAGGTACTTGTTGGGTTGGCGTATTTGAGATTAGGTTTTGTCACTCCGATTGTCGGAGAGGTATCTCTAGGCCTTCTCGGTGATACACATCACTTAAGCCTTGCAAGCATTACAACTAATGAGTTAGTTGTAAGATGATGTATTACGGAACGAGTAAAGAGACTTACCGGTAACGAGATTGAACTAGGTATTGGATACCGACGATCGAATCTCGGGTAAGTAACATACCGATGACAAAGGGAACAACGATGTCGTTATGCGGTTTGACCGATAAAGATCTTCGTAGAATATGTAGGAACCAATATGGGCATCCAGGTTCCGCTATTGGTTATTGACCGAGAATGGTTCTAGGTCATGTCTACATAGTTCTCGAACCCGTAGGGTCCGCACGCTTAACGTTTCGATGACAGTTCATTATGAGTTTATAAGTATTGATGCACGAAGGTTGTTGAGTCCGGATGTGATCACGGACATGACGAGGAGTCTCGAAATGGTCGAGACATAAAGATTGATATATTGGAAGCCTACATTTGGACATCGGAAGTGTTCGAGTGAAATCGAATTTTTGGAGTACCGGAGGTTACGGAACCCCGGAGGTCTATGGGCCTTAATGGGCCATAAGAGAAGAGGAAGGGCCGGCCAGGTGGGCTGCACGCCCTCCCCTCTAGTCCGAATAGGACAAGGAGAGGGGGCGCCTCTCCCTCTTCCCTCCTCAATCCTAATCCAACTAGGAGAGGGGGAGTCCTACTCCGGTGGGAGTAGGACTCCTCGGCCGCCTCCCAAGGCTGGCCGCACCCCCCTTGGCTCCTTTATATCACGGGGCAGGGGCACCCCATGACACACAAGTTGATCTACGGATCTTTCCTTAGCCGTGTCGGTGCCCCTTCCACCATATTCCACTTGGTCATATCGTCATGAGCTTAAGCGAAGCCCTGCGCGGAGAAGTCATATCGTCATGGAGCTTAGGCGAAGCCCTGCGTCGGTGGAGCATCAACATCGTCCTGCGCCGTCGTCTTGTGGAACTCATCCCGACACTTTGCTGGATCGGTCCGGGATCGTCATCGAGCTGAGCGTGTGCGTAACTCGGAGGTGCCGTCGTTCGGTGCTTGGATCGGTCGGATCGTGAAGGCGTCGACTACATCAACAGCGTTGTTATAACGCTTCGCTTTCGGTCTCACGAGTGCGTGGGCGGACCTCTCCCCTCTCGTTGCTATGCCATCACCATGGTCTTGCGTGATCGTAGGAAAAATTTTGAAATTACTCGTTCCCCAGCAAAGGCATCCGAGCCTGGTTTTATGCGTTGATGTCATGTGCACGAGTAGAACACAAGTGAGTTGTGGGCGATACAAGTCATACTGCCTACCAAAGATGTCATACTTTGGTTCAGCGGTATTGTGAGATGAAGCGGCCCGGACCGACATTACGCGTGACGCTTACGTGAGACTGGTTTCACCGCTCCGAGCACTCGTTGCTTAAAGGTGACGGCGGTGTCTGTCTCTCTCACTTTAGTTGAACCGAGTATGACTCGCCCGGTCCTTGAGAAGGTTAAAACGGAGTCTATTTGACGAAGTATCGTTGTGGTTTTGATGCGTAGGTAAGAACGGTTCTTGCTCAGCCCGTAGCAGCCACGTAAAACTTGCAACAACAAAGTAGAGGACGTCTAACTTGTTTTTGCAGGGCATGTTGTGATGTGATATGGTCAAGGCGTGATGCTATATTTTATTGTATGAGATGATCATGTTTTGTAACGAGTTATCGGCAATCGGCAGAGAGCCATATGGTTGTCGCTTTATTGTATGAAATGCAACGCCATGTAATTGCTTTACTTTATCACTAAGGAGTAGCGATAGTCGTAGAAGCAATAGTTGGCGAGACGACAACGATGCTATGATGGAGATCAAGGTGTCGCGCCGGTGGCGATGGTGATCATGGCGGTGCTTGGCGATGGAGATCACAAGCACAAGATGATGATGACCATATCATATCACTTATATTGATTGCATGTGATGTTTATCCTTTATGCATCTTATCTTGCTTTGTTTGACGGTAGCATTATAAGATGATCTCTCACTAAAATTATCAAGAAGTGTTCTCCTGAGTATGCACCGTTGCCAAAGTTCGTAGTACCCGGACACCACGTGATGATCGGGTGTGATAAGTTCTCGTCCATCTACAACGGTGCAAAACAGTTGCACGCAGAATACTCGGGTTAAACTTGACGAGCCTAGCATATAACAGATATGGCCTCGGAACACGGAGACCGAAGGTCGAGCGTGAATCATATAGTAGATATGATCAACATAGTGATGTTCACCATTGAAACTACTCCGTCTCACGTGATGATCGGACATGGTTTAGTTGATTTGGATCACGTGATCACTTAGATGACTAGAGAGATGTCTGCTAAGTGGGAGTTTTTAATATGATTAATTGAACTTAAATTTATCATGAACTTAGTACCGATAGTATTTTGCTTGTCTATGTTTCTGTAGATAGATGGCTCGTCTTTGTTGTTCCGTTGAATTTTAATGCGTTCCTTGAGAAAGCAAAGTTGAAAGATGATGGTAGCAATTACACGGATGGGTCCGTAACGAGGATTATCCTCATTGCTGCACGAGAAAAATTACGCCCCGGAAGCACCGCCGGGTGACAGAACTGCTGCTGCAGATGCTAAGCCGAAGTTGTGAGCGTCGGCAAGCAAAGCTGATGACTACTCAATAGTTCGATGTGTGCCATGCTTTACGGCTTAGAACCGGGTCTTCAACGACGTTTTGAGCGTCATGGAGCATATGAGATGTTCCAGAGTTGAAGTTAATATTTCAAGCAAATGCCCGGATTGAGAGATATGAAGTCTCCAATAAGTTCTATAGCTGCAAGATGGAGGAGAATAGTTACATCGGTGAGCACATACTCAAAATGTCCGGGTATAACAATCACTTAATTCAGCTGGGAGTTAATCTTCCGGATGATAGTGTCATTGATGAAATTCTCCAATCACGCCACCAAGCTACAAGAGCTTCGTGATGAACTATAATATGCAAGGGATGACTAAGACAATTCTGAGCTCTTGGCGATGCTAAAAGCATGAGAGTAGAAATCAAGAAAGAGCATCAAGTGTTGATGGTCAACAAGACCACTAGTTTCAAGAAAAGGGCAAAGGGAAGAAGAAGGAAACTTCAAAAGAACAGCAAGAAAGTTGCTGATCAAGAGAAGAAACCCAAGTCTGGACCTAAGCCTGAAATCGAGTGTTTTACTGCAAGCGACCGGACATTTGAAGCGGAACTGCCCCAAGTATTTGGCGGATAAAAGGATGGCAAGGTGAACAAAGGTATATGTGATATACATGTTATTGATGTGTACCTTACTAGAGCTCGTAGTAGCACTGGTATTTGATCTGGTTACATTGCTAATATTTGCAACTCAAGCAGGGACTACTGAATAGACGAGCAGCGCAAAGGATGAGGTGACGATCTTGCGTGGGAAATGGTTCCAAAGTCAATGTGATCGCGGTCGGCACGCTACCTCTACATCTACCTTCGGGATTAGTTTTAGACCTAAATAATTGTTATTTGGTGCGGCGTTGAGCATGAACATTATATCTGGATCTTGTTTAATGCGAGGCGGTTATTCATTTAAATCAGAGAATAATGGTTGTTCTATTTATATGAGTAATATCTTTTATGGTCATGCACCCTTGAAGAATGGTCTATTCTTGTTGAATCTCGACGGTAGTGATACACATATTCATAATGTTGAAGCCAAAAGATGCAGAGTTGATAATGATAGTGCAACTTATTTGTGGCTTTCGCCGTTTAGGTCATATCGATGTAAAACGCATGAAGAAACTCCATCTTGATGGGCTTCGGAATCACTTGATTATGAATCACTTGGTACTTGTGAACCGTGCCTCATGGGCAAGATGACCAAAACGCCGTTCTCCTAACTATGGAGCGAGCAACTGATTTGTTGGAAATCATACATCTTGATGTTTGTGGTCCAATGAATGTTGAGGCCTTGGCGGGTATCGTTATTTTCTCACCTTCACAGATGATTTGAGCAGATATGGGTATATCTACTTAATGAAACACAAATCTGAAACATTTGAAAAGTTCAAAGAATTTCAGAGTGAAGTGGAAAATCATCGTAACAAGAAAATAAAGTTTCTACGATCTGATCGTGGAGGAGAATATTTGAGTTCTGAGTTTGGTTTACATTTGAAACAATGTGGAATAGTTTAGCAACTCACGCCACCCGAACACCACGGAGAAATGGTGTGTCGAGCGTCGAATCGTGCTTTACTAGATATGGTGCGATCTATGATGTCTATTTCCGATTTACCGCTATCGTTTTGGGGTTATGCTTTAGAGACGGCCGCATTCACGTTAAATAGGACACCGTCAAAATCCGTTGAGACGACGCCTTATGAACTGTGGTTTGGCAAGAAACCAAAGTTGTCGTTTCTTAAAGTTTGGGGCTGCGATGCTTATGTAAAGAAACTTCAACCGGATAAGCTCGAACCCAAATCGGAAAATGTGTCTTCATAGGATACCCAAAGGAGACTGTTGGGTACACCTTCTATCACAGATCTGAAGGCAAGATTTTCGTTGCTAAATTCGGATCCTTTCTAGAGAAGGAGTTTCTCTCGAAAGAAGTGAGTGGGAGGAAAGTAGAACTTGATGAGATAATCAGATCTGCTCCCTTATTGGAAAGTAGTTCATCACAAGAAATGGTTCTGTGACAACTACACCAATTAGTGAGGAAACTAATGATGATGATCATGAAGCTTGAGATCAAGTTACTCTTGAACCTCGTAGGTCAACGAGTAAAATACGCACCGAGTGGTACGGTAATCCTATTCGGAAGTCATGTTACTTGACCATGGCGAACCTACAAACTATGAAGAAGCGATGGTGAGCCCAGATTCATAAAATGGCTGGAAGCCATGAAATCTGAGATGGGATCCATGTATGAGAACAAAGTATGGACTTTGGTTGACTTGCCCGATGATTGACAAGCCATTGAAAATAAATGGATCTTTAAGAAGAAGACCGACGATGGTAATATAACTGTCTACAAAGCTCGACTTGTTGCGAAAGGTTTTCGACAAGTTCAAGGGGTTGACTACGATGAGACTTTCTCACCAGTGGCGATGCTTAAGTCTGTCCGAATCATGTTAGCAATTGCGCATTTTATGATTATGAAATTTGGCAAATGGATGTAAAACTGCATTCTTGAATGGATTTCTAGAAGAAGAGTTGTATATGATGCAACCAGAAGGTTTTGTCGATCCAAAGGGTACTAACAAAGTGTGCAAGCTCCAGCGATCAATTTATGGTGCAGTGCAAGCCTCTCGAGTTGGAATAAGCGCTTTGATAGTGTGATCAAAGCATATGGGTTTATCTGCACTTTTGGAGAAGCTTGTATTTACAAGAAAGTGAGTGGGAGCTCAGAGCATTTCTAATATTATATGTGGACGACATATTATTGATTGGAAATGATATAGAATTTTGGATAGCATAAAAGGATACTTGAATAAAAGTTTTTCAATGAAAGACCTCGGTGAAGCTGCTTACATATTGGGCATCAAGATCTATAGAGATAGATCAAGGCGCTTGATTGGACTTTCACAAAGCACATACCTTGATAAAGTTTTGAAAAAGTTCAAAATGGATCGAGCAAAGAAAGGTTTTTACACAGATTACAAGGTGTAAGATTGAGTCGACTCAATGCCCGACCACAATGAGAAGATAGAGAAAATGAAAGATGTTCCTATGCTTCAGCCATAGGCTCTATCATGTATGCAATCTTGTGTACCGACTGACGTATGCTTAGCTGTAAGCTTGGCAGAAGGTACCAAAGTAATCCAGAATGGATCATCGGACAGCGGTCAAGAACATCTGAAATACGAAAAGGACTAAGGATATGTTTCTCGTATATGGAGGTGACAAAGAGCTAGTCGTAAATGGTTACGTCGATGCAAGCTTTGACACTGATCCGGACGATTCTAAATCGCAAACCGGATCGTGTTTTATTAAGCGGTGGAGCTGTCGGTTGGTGCAGTTCTAAACAAAGCGTCGTGGCGGGATCTACATGTGAAGCGGAGTACATAGCTGCTTGAAGCAGCAAATGAAGGAGTCTGGATGAAAGAGTTCATTTCGATCTAGGTGTCATACCTAGTGCATCGGGACCGATGAAGATCTTCTGTGACAATCTGGTGCAATTGCCTTGGCAAAGGAATCCAGATTTCACAAGAGGACCAAGCATATCAAGAGACGCTTCAATTCCATTGGGACCAAGTCCAAGTGGGAGACATAGAGATTTGCAAAATACATACGGATCTGAATGTTGCGACCCGTTAACTAAGCCTCTTCCACGAGCAAAACATGATCAGCACCAAGACTCCATGGGTGTGAGGATCATTACTTTGTAATCTAGATTATTGACTCTAGTGCAAGTGGGAGATGAAGGAAATATGCCCTAGAGGCAATAATAAAGTTATTATTTATTTCCTTATATCATGATAAATGTTTATTATTCATGCTAGAATTGTATTAACCGGAAACATAATACATGTGTGAATACATAGACAAGCAGTGTCACTAGTATGCCTCTACTTGACTAGCTTGTTAATCAAAGATGGTTATGTTTCCTAACCATGAACAAGGAGTTGTTATTTGATTAACAAGGTCACATCATTAGTTGAATGATCTGATTGACATGACCCATTCCGTTAGCTTAACACTTGATCGTTTAGTATGTTAATGCTTTCTTCATGACCCATACATGTTCCTATAACTATGAGATTATGCAACTCCGTTTACGGAGGAACACTTTGGTACTACCAAACGTCACAACGAATCGGGTGATTATAAAGGAGTACTACAGGTGTCTCCAAAGGTACTTGTTGGGTTGGCGTATTTGAGATTAGGTTTTGTCACTCCGATTGTCGGAGAGGTATCTCTAGGCCTTCTCGGTGATACACATCACTTAAGCCTTGCAAGCATTACAACTAATGAGTTAGTTGTAAGATGATGTATTACGGAACGAGTAAAGAGACTTACGATAACGAGATTGAACTAGGTATTGGATACCGACGATCGAATCTCGGGTAAGTAACATACCGATGACAAAGGAACAACGATGTCGTTATGCGGTTTGACCGATAAAGATCTTCAGAGAATATGTAGGAACCAATATGGGCATCCAGGTTCCGCTATTGGTTATTGACCGAGAATGGTTCTAGGTCATGTCTACATAGTTCTCGAACCCGTAGGGTCCGCACGCTTAACGTTTCGATGACAGCTTCATTATGAGTTTATAAGTATTGATGCACGAAGGTTGTTCGAGTCCCGGATGTGATCACGGACATGACGAGGAGTCTCGAAATGGTCGAGACATAAAGATTGATATATTGGAAGCCTACATTTGGACATCGGAAGTGTTCCGAGTGAAATCGAGAATTATACGGAGTACAGGAGGTTACGGAACCCCGGGAGGTCTATGGGCCTTAATGGGCCATAAGAGAGAAGAGGAAGGACCGGCCAGGTGGGCTGCGCCCCCCTCCCCTCTAGTCCGAATAGGACAGGAGAGAGGCGGCGCCTTCCCTCTTCCCCTCCTCCAATCCTAATCCAACTAGGAGAGGGAGTCCTACTCCGGTGGGAGTAGGACTCCTCGGCGCGCCTCCCAAGGCTGGCCGCACCCCCTTGGCTCCTTTATATCTGGGGGGGGCACCCCATGACACACAAGTTGATCTACGGATCTTTCCTTAGCCGTGTCGGTGCCCCTTCCACCATATTCCACTTGGTCATATCGTCATGGAGCTTAGGCGAAGCCTGCGCGGAGAAGTCATATCGTCGCGGAGCTTAGGCGAAGCCCTGCGTCGGTGGAGCATCAACATCGTCCTGCGCCGTCGTCTTGTGGAACTCATCCCGACACTTTGCTGGATCGGTCCGGGATCGTCATCGAGCTGAGCGTGTGCGTAACTTCGGAGGTGCCGTATGTTCGGTGCTTGGATCGGTCGGATCGTGAAGGCGTCGACTACATCAACAGCGTTGTTATAACGCTTCCGCTTTCGGTCTCACGAGGGTACGTGGACGGACACTCTCCCCTCTCGTTGCTATGCCATCACCATGGTCTTGCGTGATCGTAGGAAATTTTTTGAAATTACTGCGTTCCCCAACAGCGACACTATCATATACGTGAGCCAAAAGGCGCAAACGGTCCCGGGCCATGGTAAGGCGACACCCGTGGGAATACCGTGCGTGAGGCCGCAAAGTGATATGATGTGTTACATGCTAGATCGGTGTGACTTAGGATCGGGGTCCTGACAAAACGATTATCATGAACAAGGAAATATAATAATAACTAATTTATTATTGCCTCTAGGGCATATTTCCAACATCAACTTCTCTTGTTCAGAGATACTGAATTCAAACTTGGAGTTGTCCTTTTGGATTTCAAGTTCTTGGGCTGCCAGGCGATTCTTCAGGTGAGCAACCTCTGATTCAAATTGACTTATGGTGGCCTGTATTGATGCCGGGTTATAGTCAGAATCATTATAAGATAAACATTAAGTCCCAAGAACTTTGCAAGCAAAGGTACTTGACACTTGGGGGCTAATGTACACTGAAGAACTTTAAATCGCTACGCCGGTTCATGGAAATTTAAGTCCCAAGCGCTTTGCAAAAAAAGATGCTTGACACTTGGGGGCTAATGTGTATCGCAAGTTCAAAGTATCATGCTACAATCGGGTTAAATAACTTCTTTCCAAGTCGGACAAGCTGTGATTAGGCAGTTTTCTAAGTCTGCAGCATATTTACTTATAAGCAACAGACTTGGGGGCTGGTATAGTAAGTATGGTCAAGGAAAAGTAACATATGTCATACCTCAGATTTTTGCTGTATCTGCTTTACCATGTCAACTTCCAGGTCGTGACTGCTATGTACTTGACTGATATAGCCAGAGACGATATCCCCAATACCCAAATGAGTATACTCTGCAATGTCTAACTTGGCCTTTCGGCACTCCAAAAGCTCCTCCTTGGCAGAGCACTTGGCAAGGACAATGGGCTGATTCGGCTCAACAAACCGAGTCTTGAGAATCTCAACTTCGGATCAGTTGTCTTGGCGGGCTAGGAGTTTCGGTTTATCGGAACCACCAAGAGTTTCTTGGTGGGCGGATCGAGAGGTTGGTGCGAATATCATAAACCGTCCAGCGACGGTTGATGAGTGGAAGTGTCGGTGCAGCTGTTCGAGTTCGGTTCGATTATGACCGGATCTTGGGACGGCTTATTCTTTTTTGCCCTCTTACTGGGCTTCACTTGCACGCTGTGGACAAGGCAGAAGGGTGAGTACAAAAACATGAGTAAGGTAAAGTATAAGGTAAATAAGTTTACATTACCCGGGGGCAGTTTTAAAAGCCGGCATGTTGGATTGCATAGACTCGCCGGAGGAAGGTGAAGTCTCCTGATAATTTGAGTTCGATGAATTGAGAGGTGGACGTATTAAGCCCGCTAAGGGGAAAGCAGAATATAAGTCGGAAATAACCTCAGTTTGGCGCTTCCTGGTTACATCAGGTAAGCCAGAGGAGAGTTCTGCATCCTTGGAGGTCCGGGTATGCCTCCGGTTTTCATGAGTCTGTTGCTTCAAAAGAAATTGAGGGTCTTGATAAGCTAAAGGATGTGAAAATCTTACTTTCCGGGTCACCCTTCGGATTTTTTGCTTTGGCAAAGGCTCTGAGTCGGAGGAGATTATAGTTACCTCTTCGTCAACCGCTTGGCTGTTCCCCGTATCCTCCTGAAAGGGTAGAATGCCAATAAAATAATGATAAAGGAGTTAGGAGAATTAAGGATTACCTCTTCTTCATCGTCAGAAGTGTCGTCCAATTTGAGTAAATCTGAAGCGCTTGGCTTCCTTTTCCTTGAAGTTCCTGTTTTGGCGGCTTTTCTTTCGGTTCTCTTGGCCGCTCTGGCTTGTTTGGCAGCCTCATGGTTATACTTGACCTTCCAGAAGTTGTCATTGGCCTGAGGAAAAATGGTAAAGGGTTATAAATAAAAGCAAGGTATAACACAATAAGGAGTAGTAATTGAGGTTGATGACTTACTGCAGGGGCCGGGTTCTTCTTGCAGAAAGGAAGTAAGACAAAGGCATTACTAGTCACTGTGCCCTCTTTCAACAACGTCTGGGTCGTAGCCTCCACCACATCATCTGGTAAGTCGTCAAGACTATGACGCAGTGGGTCATTTTTCTTGCCTGAGTAGGTGCACATTAAGCCGGGGCGGCGGCTTAACGGAATCACTCGCCAAGCGACCCAGACTCAGACCAGGTCAACGCCATCTAAGCCATTTCCCAAAAGAGCTTTGATTTTGCTAATGGTGGGAGCAAGTGGCAGGCGTTCAACAGCAGTCAGTTTATCCGGCAGCGGGTGGTTGGATTCAAGGCGCAAGGCGCGGAAGCCGGGCAAAGGATTTTCTTCAGCTGGAGAAGTGTCTGGCAGTAAAACCACGTCTGATTCCAATCCTTTGGATGACTCGGCAGTTCAGCATAAGGAAAAAGGCAGTCTCTCTGCCGCTGAATCGAGATGCCACCAAGTTCCAGACTAGGCCCGTAGGCGCGTTCGTTTTGCTGGTGTAAGTAAAACAATTCTCTGAATAAAAGTAAGCTGGGTTCTTCTCCAAGGTACACCTCGCAGAAGACTTGGAAGTTGCAAATATTTGACACGGAATTGGGCCCGATGTCTTGAGGTCTAAGATCAAAGAAATGCAAAACATCCCTGAAGAATTTTGAACCGGGTTGAGCGAAGCCCCGGTTCATGTGATCAGTAAACACGATCACCTCCCCCTCCTTGGGTTGAGGCTTCTCCTCTGACGGGTTAGGAGCACGATAAAACATGATCTCTTTCTTGGGCAGATGGCCGGATTTCACAAAATCAGACAAAGTGCTTTCTGTAACGACGGACTTGACCCGATTCATGTGTCACCGAGGTTTGGGAGCCTTGGTAGCCATTAGGCAAATTGAAACCTATGACAACAGAAAAAATTTCTGGTTCAATTTATAACCCGGAGGAGAACATCGTGAGTTTATTCAAAACGGCGGCTTAAGAAGGGGCCTAATGATATATGGGTAATTATTCAGTGGTATTTAAGCCGCTACAAGTATCAAAGGCAGTTAAATTTTCTTAAATCGCCGGAAGCAAGCAAGGTTGACCAAACAGTGTTATTTTCTTAAAACTGGCTATATGGACTATCGTAGTTGAACGGAGTCAACAGGTGCAGATTTTTGGCTAAGTGTGGAACAAACAAGTTTCACAAGTTTCAGCTATTATTTTGGATCAAACAATTGCTCTGAAAAAGAAAAAATTCTAGACCTAAAGCCAGTACAGAGAAGTTCATACACTCGAAGGAGGCCTTTAAACAAGGGAAATGTGATCTGTTTCTATTCGAGATGGATGTGGAACAGCCACCGCAGTAGTTCTAGTTGTCTAAAGATCAAAAAGGAGCACGGGAAAGGAAAAAAAATCAAGGGTTTGCAACGGGCGGCGATGAATACCGACGAACTCGGGAGGCCGCAAGGCAGATCTAAACGCAGGAAAGGAAAAGGGCTTACGAATGCAGAGCTGCTGCAGGGTTCCGTCGCGTTTCTCTGATTAAGTCAGGTTGATGCAGCGGCCTGAGTTGGAGAAGACAAGGAGCTCGACGGTGATGGCGGCGGCAGAGCTCGAGTAATAGGGAGGCAGGGAGAAGATGAAGACGACTGAGGGAGAAAATGAATGGGACCTAGGTCGAGCCTATTTATAGGGAAGGGCCGACTGGGATGGTGCGAGAAACGAGGAGATTGAATATCATTATCCAGCGACCCCGACGCCTCGGGTTTTGGGACAATCAGTAAAGGCAAAGATCTGTTGAAGATATAGCAGAATAAAATAAGGATTTAATTGGAGATGACGTCACGACGGGCTAACGCGGATCTAGAAGATGACGTCATGGCAGATTAAACCCTTTGCACAGACAGAAGACCGAAGGCTTATTTCTTAAGGTATTTTAAGATTGACATGAACCGTTTCAAATCAATCTGGGGCCTAATGTTGGGAATATAACTATTTGTATAAGCCGTCCATGAGGGGCCGGGTTATGCAAAGAGAGATCTATCAGAAGAAGCCCAAGCCCAAGCATGAAGATGGTGGTTCAATAAAGGGTCTAAAGCCCACGGGCGACTTAAGGCCCGTCGTAGTAAACCGCCATAATGGCATGACTTGTATCACAAGGTAGATTTAACTAGTCACCGAGCCGGACACTGTTTATGAGTCGGCCGGGACTCTGTAAGCCGCAGGACGTCAACCCGTGTATATAAGGGGACGACCCGCTGGCGGCTTAGGGCAAGAAACAACTCATCGAGAACCAGGCATAGCGTATCTTGCTCCTTGGTCATCGAAACATCAAGCAATACCAACCCAACTAGACGTAGGCCTTACCTTCACCGTAAGGGGCCGAACTAGTATAAATCTCTCGTGTCCTTTATCCCGATTAACCCCTTTAAGCTTCCTAGTTGTGATGGCTCCACGACTAAGTCCTTGCAAGAGGACATCTGCCGTGACAAACCCACGACAGATAAGGATTATGATTTCTCTGTCGACCCTGAGATAATTACTTTGGTTGAATCTGATCCTTTTTATGGCTATGAATCTGAAACTGTTGTGGCACATCTCACTAAATTAGATGATATAGCCACCTTGTTCACTAATGATGAGAAAACTCGCTATCATTATATCCTTAAGTTATTTCCGTTCTCATTAAAAGGTGATGCTAAGACATGGTTTAATTCTCTTGATCCTGATTGTGTGCATAGTCCCCAGGATATGATTTATTACTTCTCTGCTAAATATTTCCCCGCTCATAAGAAACAAGCTGCTTTAAGGGAAATATATAATTTTGTGAAAATTGAAGAAGAGAGTCTCCCACAAGCTTGGGGAGGCTTCTCCGATTACTTTGCTTTGCCTGATCATCCTCTTAAGAAAAATGAAATACTAGATATCTTTTATAATGGACTAACCGATGCTTCCAGAGATTACCTGGATAGTTGTGCTGGTTGTGTTTTCAGGGAAAGAACTATTGATCAAGCTGAATTGCTATTGAATAATATGTTGACTAATGAAAATAATTGGACACATCCTGAACCAACTCCTAAGCCAACTCCGAAGAAAAGGGGTATTCTATTTCTCAGTCCTGAAGATATGCAAGAGGCAAAGAAATCTATGAAAGAAAAAGGTATTGAAGATGAAGATATTAATAATTTACCACCTATTGAAGAAATACATGGTCTTAACTTGCCGCCTGTTGAAGAAATACATGGTCTTGATAACCCGACACAGGTAGTAAAGGTAAATTCCTTCTATAGATATGACAAGGCTGAAATCCCGCCTATTAAGTATGCTAGCCAATGCTTAGATGAGTTTGATAATTTTATGGTTAAACAAGAAGATTTCAATGCTTATATTGGTGGACAATTGAAACATAATGCTTATATGATTGAATACTTGAGTGATTATATGTCTAGTGTTAAGGGTGAACTTAAAATTATTAGTAAACATGCTTCTATGGTTACCACTCAAGTGGAACAAGTACTTAAAGCTCAGAATGATTTGCTCAATGAATTAAATAATAAGAATGATAATGTTGTTAGAGTTGTGACTATAGGTGGTAAAATGACTCAGGAACCTTTGTATCCTGAGGGCCATCCTAAGAGAATTGAGCAAGATTCTCTGAGAACTAATGTAGATGCACCTAGTCCTTCTAAAAGGAAGAAAAAGAAAAATGATAGGACTTTGCATGCTTCTAGTGAACCTGTTGTTGACACACCTGAGAATCCCAATGATATTTCTATTTCGATCTTTGAAACACAATCGGTAATGAACATGAACCTAGTGATAATGTTAATGATGATGTTCATGTTGATGCTCAACCTAGTAATGACAATGATGTAGAGATTGAACCTGCTGTTGATCTTGATAACCCACAATCAAAGAATCAACATTATGATAAGAGAGACTTTGTTGCTAGGAAGCACGGTAAAGAAAGAGAACCATGGGTTCAGAAACCCATGACCTTTCCTCCTAAACCATCCAAGAAAAAGGATGATGAGGATTTTGAGCGCTTTGCTGAAATGATTAGACCTATCTTTTTGCGTATGCGTTTGACTGATATGCTTAAAATGAATCCTTATGCCAAATACATGAAGGATATTGTTACTAATAAAAGAAAGATATCGGAAGCTGAAATTTCCACCATGCTTGCTAATTACACTTTTAAGGGTGGAATATCAAAGAAGCTTGGAGATCCAGGAGTACAAACTATACCATGCTCCATTAAAAGAAACTATGTTAGAACTGATTTATGTGATCTTGGAGCCGGTGTTAGTGTTATGCCTCTCTCTTTGTATCGTAGACTTGATTTGAATAAGTTGACACCTACTAAAATATCTTTGCAAATGGCTGATAAATCAACTGCTATACATGTCGGTATTTGTGAGGATGTGCCTGTTGTGGTTGCAAACGTTACTATTTTAACAGACTTTGTTATTCTTGATATTCCCGAGGACGATAGTATGTCTATTATTCTAGACCCTTTTTGAATACTGCAGGGGCTGTTATTGATTGCAACAAAGGCAATGTCACTTTTCATGTTAATGGTAATGAGCATACGGTACACTTTCCGAGGAAACAACCTCAAGTCCACAGTATAAATTCTATTGGAAAAACTTCAACAATTACTATTGGAGGTTTTGAATTTCCTCTTCCTACTGTCAAGAAGAAATATGGTATTCTTATTGTTGGGGACATGCATATCCCCATTGAGGTAACCTAGTGTTATTCGAAGATTCTCCGGTTTCATGTTATTCGAAAAGAGTTTGTTAACAAGACTTGATCAACCTTGTTAGTGGATTCCTTTTGATGAGCATGAGATGGATGAATTTAGAAAACACAACTCTATGTACCCTCTTTTTACTTTCTGTTATTTATATTAAATAAAGCAAAAATAGTATTTTCTGCTTGTTTTCTGAATTATCCATGCAATAAAAAAATACCCCGAAGATAAAAGTCCTCCAAATGCCCTGAAAATTTAATATGATTTTTTTTGGAATATTTGAGAATATCTGGCACTGAGAACACATCAGGGGAAGCCAGCACCTGGCCACGAGGGTCCAGGGCGCGCCCTACCCCCCTGGGTGCCCCCCCTACCTCGTGGGCCCCTGGTGGCCCCCCTCCACTTATTCCAGCCACCACACACTCCTTCTTCCTCCCAAAACAATCATCAACCAGCTCAAGCAGGAGTTCTAGCTCATCTTGCTGCCATTTTCAATCTCCTTTCTCAAAGCTCCAATCACAAAACTGCTTTGGGGGATTGTTCTTTGGTATGTGACTCCTCCAATGGTCCAATAAGTTTTTGTTCTAATGCTTTATTTATTGCAAATTTTTGCTGCTTAGATGACCCTGTTCTTGAGCTTTCATGTCAAATTTATGTGGTCAAAAGTAGTTTTAATGCATGATATGGCCTCTAGGCACTTGTAGGAGTAGTTGCTATCAATTTTGTTGAGTTTGGTTCACTTTTATTTTGAGTTACTAAAAATTTCAGAAATTTTTCAGAGGAAGAAATATGTTTAGGAAAATGTACCAAGGTGGTTCCTCAAGGAAGCAAGGACTCAGGCCCGCAATACGTGAACCAGACAATGAACTACCAAGGGATGCTCAAGTGTCGCGTTGTGAATGGCCGTCAAAGGACTTCATGGTTCAAGCAGGAATCAAGGAGGAATTTGATGCATATGTGCGTAACGCTGATCTTGAGAGCTTCGAGGCAGATAAGTGCCATCAGTACCACTATCTCACTGATTCCTTTGTGAGAAGGTTTGGATTTTCATCATCACGCAATTCTCAAACTGTCCTCTTTGATCTCTATGATAAATCTTATACCATGGACTTAGAAGATTTTAATACTGCTCGTAAACTCCAACAGTGGGGTAATGTTAGTGAGCCTCGCAAATGAATATAGAGACTTTCTTGCTGGTATAACTGTGGGGGAATCTAGGGAAATCACGCAGGCTACCATAGGGAGCATTCATTTTCCTGCTATACATTACTTTGCTCTCTTCATAGGTAGATGTATTAATGGTAAAGATGAAGCATGTCACATGTGTGTTCCAGATCTTAGCGTTCTCAAGAGTGTTGTATTAGGAGATAGACAATATAACTTGGGGGCCATTGTTGCACGTAGGTTGCATAATAATATAATTAATGGAGATTTCTTTGGTGGAATTTATGCAACCCGTTTAGCTAATTTTCTTGAGATACCCATACGTGGATATGATATTGAGTTGCCTCCTGCTTATTTAGATTATAATGCTATGGTTCATCATCAATTTGTTGAGAGGAAGGATCAGTCCCTCCAGTACCGACTAATCTTTGACAGGCGACGCACCTATCACGTCGCTCTCCCTGCTCCTACTTTCTTTGACTTTCAGGCAAAAGGGAGACATGTTATAACCACGGAGGAGGCGAACGAGTACGAGAGGAGGACTGAGACAGCTCGCCTCCAAGCTGGAGCACATCAGGCAATAGCCGCTGCATCTCAGTACGACCCCAGTTTCAACTTTGGATATCCACCAGGCCATCCATGGGCATAGACCAACTTAGGCCAAAAGCCTAAGCTTGGGGGAGTACGTATTTCTCACTGACATTACATTCATGCTCACACACTCATGCCAATTGTCGGTGCTCATACTTTTTCATTGTATCATCCATGTTAGTTTATTTTCTTTTTTTTAGTTTTCTTCCTGTGTGTTTGATAAACCTTAAGGAAAACCAAAAAAAATAGTTGTAGCTTTTAGCTAGTTTACTTTCCATACTGGTAGTAGCAGTAATTAAAAAGAAAACCCAAAAAGATTTCTCGTTCTTCTTTTGCTTGTTGGGAGCTTTCCCGTGTAAATAGTTTTATTTCTCTCTTTTTCTTTGGGGGTCGATAGGAGAAGAGCATGATGAAAATGTTAAAGTGGCTCTTATATGCATTATTGTTGATCTAACAAAGAGCGCATATTACCTTGTCCTCTCCCTTGAATTGAATGCTTGCATATTCCAGCTTAGTCCAATGCACGTGCACTATTATTATTATCCACACTATTCGGTCGTGCAAGTGAAAGGCAATAATGACAATATATGATGAACCGATTGCGATGAGAAAAGCTGGTATGAACTCGACCTCTCTTGTTTTGTAAATATGATTAGTTCATCGTTCCTGATTCAGCCTATTATGAAAGAAACATGTTTGCAATGACAGTTAGAGATTATAGTTGCTTATGCCATGCTTAATTAGCTAGGAGTTTATAATGGTTTACCTTGCGTGTGAACATGCTATTAAAATGGTTGTGATGTGGTATGATGGGGTGGTATCCTCCTTTGAATGATTCGAGTGGCTTGACTTGGCACATGTTCACGCATGTAGTTGAAACAAAATCAGTATAGCCTCTACGATATTTATGTTCATGGTGAATTATATCCTACTCATGCTTGCATTCGGTGTTGATTAATTTTAATGCATGTTCATGGTGAATTATATCCTACTCATGCTTGCATTCGGTGTTGATTAATTTTAATGCATGTTCATGACTGTTGTCGCTCTCAAGTTGGTCGCTTCCCAGTCTCTTTCTAGCCTTCACTTGTACTAAGAGTTAATACTGCTTGTGCATCCAACTCCATAAACCCCAGAGTTATTCCATATGAGTCCACCATACCTACCTATATACGGTATCTACCTGCCGTTCCAAGTAAATTTGTATGTGCCAAACTCTAAACCTTCAAATAAACATTCTGTTGTGTATGCTTGAATAGCTAATGTATCAACTAGGGATGTCTGTATCTTCCATGCTAGGCGGGTTATTCTCAAGAGGAGTGGACTCTGCTCCTCACTAACGAGAAAATGGCTGGTCACCGGGATGCCCAGTCCCATGCTCAAATCAAATCAAAATAATTGCAAACAAAACTCCCCCAGGATTGTTGTTAGTTGGAGGCACCCGTTCTTTCGGGCAAGCCATGGATTGATGCTTGTTGGTGGTGGGGGAGTATAAACTTTACCATTCTGCTTGGGAACCGCCTATAATGTGTGTAGCATGGAAGATATCGAGATCTCTCGGTTTTTATGTTGACAATGAAAGTATACCGCTCAAAATATTATTCATATCTATTTCAAAACCAAGCTCTGGCACCTCTACAAATCTCTGCTTCCCTCTGCGAAGGGCCTATCCATTTACTTTTATGTTGAGTCATCATCCTCTTATTAAAAAGCACCAGTTGGAGAGCACCGCTGTCATTTGCATCCATTATTGTTAGTTTACATTGAGTATGACTTGACTGGATCTCTTTTACCATGAATTACAATGTCTAGTCAGTCTGTGATCTTTAAAGGTGCTCTGCATTTATGTTTTGCGGTCTCAGAAAGGGCTAGCGAGATACCATCTTGTTATATCATATTATGATTGTTTCGAGAAAGCGTTGTCATCCGAGATTTATTATTATTGCTCGCTAGTCGATTATGCCATTGATATGAGTAAACATGAGACCTAAATGTTATTGTGAATATGGTTAGTTCATAATCTTTGCTGAAAACTTGAATGCTGGCTTTACATATCTGCAACAACAAGAGCAAACAGAGTTTGTAAAAGTTTTTCTTTATCACTTTCAGTTTATCAACTGAATTACTTGAGGACAAGCAAAGGTTTAAGCTTGGGGAAGTTGATACGTCTCCGTCGTATCTACTTTTCCAAACACTTTTGCAATTGTTTTGGACTCTAACTTGCATGATTTGAATGGAACTAACCCGGACTGACGTTGTTTTCAGCAGAATTACCATGGTGTTATTTTTGTGCAGAAATAAAAGTTCTCGGAATGACCTGAAAGTCAACGGAGATTATTTTTGAAATATATTAAAATACTAGAAGAAGAAT
This sequence comes from Aegilops longissima, assembly GCA_021605205.1. Taxonomy (NCBI): domain Eukaryota; kingdom Viridiplantae; phylum Streptophyta; class Magnoliopsida; order Poales; family Poaceae; genus Aegilops; species Aegilops longissima. Next base: position 171,543,071 of record CM038681.1, on the reverse strand, counting down.
CCACGTCAGGGGCCCACACCCTGTCCACGAGGGTGGGGGGCGCGCCCCCCTGCCTCATGGGCCCCCTGATGCTCCACTGACCTCAACTCCAACTCCATATATTCGTGTTCGGGGAGAAAAAAATAGGAGAGAAGGATTCATAATGTTTTACGATACGGAGCCGCCGCCAAGCCCTAAACTCTCTCGGGAGGGCTGATCTGGAGTATGTTCGGGGCTCCGGAGAGGGGAATCCATCGCCATCGTCATCATCAACCTTCCTCCATCACCAATTTCATGATGCTCACTGTCGTGCGTGAGTAATTCCATCGTAGGCTTGCTGGACAGTGATGGGTTGGATGAGATTTATCATGTAATCGAGTTAGTTTTGTTAGGGTTTGATCCCTAGTATCCATTATGTTCTGAGATTGATGTTGCTATGACTTTGTTATGCTTAATGCTTGTCACTAGGGCCCGAGTGCCATGATTTCAGATCTGAACCTATTATGTTTTCATCAATATATGAGAGTTCTTGATCCTATCTTGCAAGTCTATAGTCACCTATTATGTGTTATGATCCGTTAACCCTGAAGTGACAATAATCGGGACCATTACCGGTGATGACCGTAATTTTAGGAGTTCATGTATTCACTATGTGTTAATGCTTTGGTCCGGTACTCTATTAAAAGGAGGACTTAATATCCCTTAGTTTCCACTAGGACCCCACTGCCACGGGAGGGTAGGACAAAAGATGTCATGCAAGTTCTTTTCATAAGCACGTATGACTATATTCGGAATACATGCCTACATTACATTGATGAACTGTAGCTAGTTCTGTGTCACCCTATGTTATAACTGTTACATGATCGATCGCATCTGACAAAATTCTCCATCACCGATCCAAGGCCTACAAGCTTTTCATATATTGTCATTACCACTACTATCATATTACTTTGCTACTAAACACTTTGCTGCAGATATTAAGTTATCCAGGTGTGGTTGAATTGACAATTCAACTGCTAATACTTGCGAATATTCTTTGGCTCCCCTTGTGTCGAATCAATAAATTTGGGTTGAATACTCTACCCTCAAAAACTGTTGCGATCCCCTATACTTGTGGGTTATCAATGAGTTATTTCAAGTGTCCTGGAGAGCCTTCTGCAATGCTCTTGGCTATGATGATACCGGTCTCGCCGGGAATGGCAACATTCGTCCTCATGACCGTGCCCATTCTATGCCTAAGGAGAAGCTTGCTCCTCTGTATATTCATGGACGAGGCATCATTGGTGAGTCCAAGGATCTTGAGAAGGTATATGATATCATGCCTCGTGTGTTTCGTAATGTGCTTCTGCCCAAGGTTGGAAATCAGAATGAGATTTATGGGTACCTAGTTGACTTGCTAGTTGCTATGAAGACTCAAGTGGTATCTGGTGCTACGTTTGATGTGCCCAAGTGGCTTTGGGAAGAGATGTACAACATGGTCATGTACCGAAAGCTTCCCATCTATGCGCCTTTTTTCATGTGCTTTCTGAACTCAGTTTGGGCTGTTCGCCGTCCTGGAGAGCTTCTCACTTCACCAATAACCTCACCATGCATGAAAGCAGCTTAAGAAGAAGAAGCATGCCGAGCCCTGCTTTCCTGCTGATGACCCCGAGGATGTTTATGCCACTTCAGATGATGAGGATTTCGATATGGAGGCGGGTGTCAAGCCCTCCTGGGTGACCAAGTTCACCGCTAAGGTGAAGAATACATTTGGCCTTCGGTCACACATTCAGAAGAAGTTGTATGAGGCACATGTTAATGAGAAGCATGCTCGGCGCCGACATATTGCCATGATGAAGCACCTTAACATGCCTGTGCAGAGTGGATCCAAGAAGAGCATCACTCCAGAGGACAAGTGGATTTCTGAGCATAGCACCTGGACTGATGATGAGGCATCTAGTCGTCCTGCTACCTCCACTTCTGCTGTTGATGATGATATCATGGAGGATGATGAGGAGTCTGAATATGGTGATCCAGATGAGACTGAGGAGTCTGAGGAGGACTACTGAGCTCTGGGGCGCTAGCATCGCTCTTTTCCTTTTTGGTGTCTTGATGCCAAAGGGGGAGAGAGTTCTATTAGGTCTCGGGATTTGCATGGGATGTGTTTGATTTGCTTCGGGTTGAGAGTTGAACTTGATCTTTATTTGCTTTCCTTCAGTGTGTGAACCTTGTGGTGTGCGACATGCATTCCCTATCTATCATATCATATTGTCTTTAAGTTCTTTGCGCTCTACTTGTATGCTTATTGTCTATCTTCTCAATTATTCGGATTGGTTGGTCTATAAAATCTAGGGGGAGCGTTGATCCTAATGTGTGACTTTGCATCCAAAAGCAAATCAAAATAGTGCACACATCTAGGGGGAGCCCGTCTACATTTTCTAGACTTCCAATGCAAATTTTGTTGTTGTCATCATCCACCAAAAAGGGGGAGATTGTTAGGGCATTCCCCGTCTTTGTGTTTTGGTGATCATGAAAACTCTTTTGTGGTCTAATCATGTGCCAAGTTCTTCAGGTACTCTATGATTGGGTACAGGACGATTAGGCATTCCCTGGATGGAAAAGATCGAAGACGGTGTTCTCTACGTGTTTATTTCTTTGGTCGTAGGGAACCCGTACTATTAAGAGGGAATTCACATCGGAAGGTATTGGGTGAATCATTGCACTTACACATCTCTCTTCACCCACCGTTTGAGTAGAGAGAGGTCTCCATTTCCTTCCTAACCAGTGGTTTAATCTCCAAGCGGTTGCACCGTCCATATGGGCGGTTGTACCGCCTGTCCAGTTAAACCGGCACAACCACCGCCCCAGGGGTGATACCCTGCGTTGCCACTCCCAGGTACATGCCCAGCGGTTGTACCACTGCCCCTGGGCGGTGGTACCGCCTTAGCTTTGGGAAAACCTAGGGGGAGCTTCACGAGCGGTTGTACAGGCTAGGTACCGCCCAACCAGCGGACTAGGTTCTGTGACGGGGCGGTCCTTGGGCGGTGGTGGCCCAGTTGTCCTGATTATGCTCTGCTAACCGGTACTATCGGTGTCCTGAGCGGTTCTACCGCTCTGGACTTAGTCACCACCGGTTCTTGGGCCAGACGGTAGTTCTGGTGCAACTACCGCTCGACCATCGCCAATAGGGGTGACTCCCTTCTGTTTTAAGGCGGTTGTTGAGCGGTAGGCGAGCGGTTAGTCCGGTTACTCATTGTAAACCGGTACTACCGCCCGTGCCTCTGGTTGTATCGCTTGTTAGGGTTTCTGCAGCATACCCATGAATTTCACTTGTACCAAGGTCATGAGCGGTTGTACCGCTGCAGTGTAAAAACTGTTGTAACAGTTGGAAATTGGGGGTCCCTATATAAAGGGAGTTTCTTCCACCTACCTTCTTACCTATTGCCTCTCTCTCTCCTCCATTAATACCCTTCAAGCTTTCTTGCGATCTCTCTCCCTAGCCACCAATACTTGTTGATTTGCTAGGGATTGAAGTAGGAGACCTAGATCTACACTTCCACCAAAGGGAATTTGATTCCCCCATACTTTATTGTGTGGATTTTGTTACTCTTGGGTGTTTGAGCACTCTAGACGTCACCTCGGAGCCACATTCCATTGTGGTGAAGCTCCGTGGTATCGTTGGGAGCCTCCAATTCGGTTGTGGAGAGAACCCGAACCTTGTTTGTAAAGGTCTGTTTGCCACCTTCAAGGTCACCACTAGTGGAATAACGGCTTCTCGCATTGTGTGAGGGCATGAGGAGAATATGGTGGCCCTAGTGGCTTCTTGGGGAGCATTGTGCCTCCACACTGCTCCAACGGAGACGTACTTCTTCTCAAAGGGAAGGAACTTTGGTAACACATCCTCGTCTCCACCGGCTTTACTTGTGGTTATTTCTTACCTTTACTTTGTGCAAGCTTTACTTGTGTTTTATCTCTATCTTGCCTTATAGCTTGTGTTGCGCGCATCATATAGGTTGCCCACCTAGTTGCATATCTAGACAACCTATTTGTTGCAAACCCTAATTTGTTAAGAAAGGCTAAACATTGGTAGTTGCCTATTCACCCCCCCCCCCCTCTAGTCTACCATATCGATCCTTTCAACGACCTCCACCACCACCGCCACGAGCTACACCATCAGTAGATCGAGGTCTCCCTTGCCTCCCCCAACTCTCTAGAATGCATCTACGACGGAAAAAACGCAAGAAATCGGCTAAGTTCTGTGTATTTTCGGGTAAGAGGCCAGGCCGAGTGGGGAGCGGGTGACGTGGCGGCCATGAAGCCGTCGACCGGAGTGGACCGACATTTAAATTGGCTAGATATGTTAAATAAAATATGTCAGGAGGGCCTGCATTGCACCTTTTTCTGTAGACCAAAGAGTAGCGAAAAACATTTGTGCTTTGTGAGATTGGAACTCATGACCCCAAAGGCCCTAACCAGCTAACCTAGCATGTGCTTATGCTAAAAAATAGGTTCATTATTTAATTAAAAAGTTCCACCTCGACTTTTTGCACGAGAATAAGTCAGTTTATATACATATGTAAATTGTGTGGAAATCGGGAAGCCACTTCAAGAAAGGAACAGAGGGAAGGAATTAAGTGGATTACCGAAAAAGGCTTTCGCCCCGCTTTATATTATAAAGCCACCGCACAATAAGCATCCAACAAGGTTCAACACAAACCACGCACACACACACGGAGGTCCACATGAACAAATAGGAGAAAGGGTCAATGCTGAGGGCACAGCACAACAAGCCCTAAACCCAAAACACACACACCACAGGCCGCCAGTCGGACTAGTCAGGCTCTGGGGAGGAAGCGGCAGCGGGGGGGGGGGGCACGCGGAGCGCCATCGAGCGAAGATCGGAGAGCAGGGTGGTGATGACGTCCCGGTCCTGGGGGCGGCTAAGCGGCCACCAGAGCTGCAGGTAACCACACATTTTGAAGATTGCATCAATCGCACGTCGGAGGGGGACCTTCTGAATAACAAGCTTATTGCGAATGTTCCAAAGCGTCCAGGCGAGAACCCCAACGCACAGCCATCTAATATGGCGGTAGCGAGTAGGGGAGGCGTTGAGATCGGCAAGCAGGCCAGGGAAGTTGTTATTACACCACTGTCCACCAACCGTTTCATGGAAGCAGGCCCAGAGGAACTGGGCCGCGTAGCACGAGAAAAAGATGTGGTTGGCATCTTCAATCGTGCCACAGATGGGGCACATCCCATCACCCGGGCCATTTCGCTTGAGGACTTCAACCCGAGAAGGGAGACGACCACGGATCCATTGCCACGGAAGATCCCGATCTTGGTGAAGTCGGATGTCCCAGATCAGGCTAAACGGTTACGGGGCCGTCGAGGGAGCAATGGCGCCGTACAGGGACTTCATGGAGAAACGACCAGAGGGCTCGAGGCGCCAGGATAGAACATCCCGGTCCTCCACGACGTTCATCGGCATAAGTGCGATGTCTTGGAGGAGGGAGTCCCAGGCGGCCACCTCGATGGGGCCAAAGGGGCGCTGGAAGGCGAGATGCCCTAAGTCAATAAGGGTCGTCTCGACAGAGACCCGAGGGTCAGCCGCAATGGCAAATAGATCGGGGAATCGCGCAGCCAGGGGGGAGTCCCCTAGCCAGCGGTCGAACCAGAACAAGGTCGAGGCCCCGGAGCCAACCGAAATGGATGCGCCTATGCATAGTACGGGCAGAAGCTGGATCACGGGCTGCCAGAACTGGGATCCACCCGTACGTTGGCAAAAGGCAAGGGGTTGGCCACGAAGGTACTTATTACGGATGATGGTGATCCAGGGGCCTCCCTCCCCATTGGCAATACGCCACAGCCAACGGGTCAGGAGGGCAATGTTCATGCGACGGGATGACAGGATCCAAAGGCCACCCTGGTCTTTGGTTTTGCAGATGTCGGGCCAGCTAACCATATGGTATTTCTGCCTGTCTCCCTCGCCCGCTCAGAAGAATCTCGACTGGTATTTGGCCACCTCCTGATGGAGGGTCTCATGAAGGATGTAGAAGCTCATGAGAAACCAGAGAAGGCTGGAAAGCGAGGAGTTGATTAGGACCACCCTGGCAGCTTTCGACAGCCATCGACCCCTCCAGGGTTCAACCCGGTGCTACATCCTAGTCACCGTCGGGCGAAGATCCGCGACGGTGAGTCTGGATCACTAATGGGCACCCCCAAGTAAGTCGTGGGAAGGAGCCCAGGCGGCAATTCAGCCGATCCGCAATGGACAAAGCATCGTCCGGGGAGTAGCCAAGGACCATCACTTCACTTTTGTCAAAGTTAATGGTGAGACCCGACATCTGCTGGAAGCACAGGAGGAGGAACTTCGGGTTGGCGATGTCGGACGTGGAGCCCTCCACCATGACAATGGTGTCGTCTGCATATTGGAGGAGGGAGACCCCTCCTCCGTCCACCAGGTGGGGGACAATGCCCCGGATATGGCCGCAGGCTTTGGCCTTATCAAGGATGACCGCAAGGGCATCGACAACCATGTTGAAAAGGAACGGGGAGAACGGGTCACCCTGGCGCACCCCACATAGGGTGGGAAAGTAGGGGCCTATCTCACTGTTGATGTTGACCGCCGTCCTACCGCAGGAGACAAGCTGCATAACGCGGGTCACCCAGCGGTCGTCGAAGCCCTTTCGAAGCAAAACTTCCTGAAGGAAGGGCCAGTGGACAGTGTCGTAAGCCTTGTGAAAGTCCAGCTTAAGGAACACCGCGCGGTGGTTTTTGGCCCGGACTTCATGCAGGACTTCGTGGAAGACCAACACCCCTTCCAAAATAAACCGGCCTTGTATGAAGGCGGATTGGTTGGGGTGGGTGACGGCGTCCGCTAGAAGGGTCACCCTATTGGCGTACCCTTTAGCCAAGATCCTGAAGATCACGTTGATCACCATGATAGGGCGAAACTGGTGAATGTCAGAAGCCCCTAGAACCTTAGGGATGAGTGTAACAATCCCATAGTTCAGGCGCCCGAGGTCCATTGTCCCAGAGAAGAACTCGTCGAAGAGGGCCATGACCTCCGGTTTGATGGTTTGCCAGAATGTTTTAAAAAACGAGACTGGCAATCCATCTGGGCCCGGAGCCGAGGAGGGGTTCATTTCTTTGATCGCCGCAAGGTCCTCCTCCTCAGAGAACGGCGCCACCAAAGCGGCGTTGGCCTCCGAGGAGACAAGCTGGGGCCCCGACCAGGTATCAGGGGCAAGCGCGGCCCCACCCCGAGGGGTGGGGGTGAAAAGGGCTTTATAGAAGCCGTCTACGTGAGCTCGGATGTCCGAGGGGAGAACTAGCTGAGAATCGCCATCCCATAGGGAGTGGATGGAATTGCGATGGCGTCAGCCATTGGCGATCGCCTGGAAGTAGGTCGTATTAGCGTCGCCCTGGAGCACCCATTGTTGGGTGCCACGCAGCCGCCAGTAGGCCTCCTCGTCAGAGTATATGACCGAGAGCTGGTCCTCGAGGTCATATCTCAGCATCCATTCGCCGGGGAGATCCCTGACGAGTCAGCGCGGGCGTCCAGGACCTGGATGGCACTAAGGAGGGCCTTCTTACGCTCACGGAGATGACGGCCGAGGTTCGCGCCCCATCCCTTCATAAATTGGCGGGCCATCTTGGCGCAAAACTGCCAAGAGTCCATCGCGGACATGGCTCGGTGAGGAGCCACGCAAGCGGCGGTCCACTTGGTCGCAACGGCCTCGCGGAAGCCGGCCTGGTTGAGCCAGAAGAGCTCAAACCGGAACCGCGGGGGAATGGGGGGCGTTCATCGGAAGAGGAGAGGAGGAGAGGGACATGGTCTGATCCGATCCAGGTGATAGCCTGCACAGAGGCCAGAGGGCAACTGAGTTCCCATTTCGGACAGACTAAGACGCGATCCATAACGGACCGCGTCGGGTTCGCCTGGCGGTTAGTCCAGGTGAACCGGGCCCCCGTACGCTCGAGCTCACGGAGGCCAAGCTCCGCGATGCAGTCATTAAACATCTACATCCGGGGGCGATTAATCCGGTCATTATTCTTCTCATCCGGGGAGCGGATGAGGTTAAATTCACCTCCCACGACCACTGGGAGGGAGGAGGCGGAGATCTTCTGCTGCAGCTCGGCTAGGAAGGTCGGGGAACGGCGGTGGTCTGCCGGTCCGTACACGATGATGACCTCCCATTTAAAGTTGAGCGCACGCTCGAAGATCTCCATACTAATGAAGAACTCCCCCCGATCCATGCCTCCCACCTCAAAGGTGGCATCCTTGACACCTAGGAGGATGCCACCCGAGTGGCATTATTCCCACTAGAAGGGAGCCAATGCCAGGCGAACAGGTGGGAGCTAAGGCTGTCGAGCTCGGGGAGGCAGAACTCCGTGCGCAAGGTTTCCTGGATGGCAACAATGTCGATGTGCTCGTCTCGGATGTACTCAACTAGCTGGCGGCGGCGGCCGTCATGGCCGAAGCCGCGGATGTTCCAGAAGAGGGCACGCTTCTAAACCGCCATTGAGGGGCTTCTTGACCTCAGGACGGTGGAGGCACTGAGGGCTCTAAGAGCGACAGTGCGGGAGCGAGTGCGACCACGGATCTCCTCGGCAGGAGTCCCAGAGGACTGGGGAGCCTAAGTGCGGAGGAGACGGGCCCGGGTCTCGGCGAGCTTGACATCAAGAATCTCACAGGCCCTGATAGCCGCAATCTGTTCTAATGGGGGACCAACCTACCCCCTGAAGACTATCGCCGAGTCGAGGGCCACCTTGGCAAGGCGGCCGAGTGGGACGGCTTCGAGTGCAGAAAAAAGAGCAACTGAAAGAACTGGAGGGAATGACGGTCGCACCTGTCTCGAGGTTCCGGGCGGCAGCCCGGATCTCCTCATGCTCGGAGATGGACGGTGTCGGGGGGCCGGCCGGGCGGTCCGCGTCGAGCCGGGCACTGCGGCGGGAGGCTGTCACCGGGGTCGACGAGGCCCGAGGGCGGCGGACATAGGACACCGACCGAGGCGGGTGGGAGGCGACGGGGGTGACCACCTCCTCAGAGGCCACCAGCAGCAGGCAGGTCGGAAACGAAGACGCAGGAGGCACCAGTCGGGTCGCAGACCCCGCCTGAGGAGAGGGCGGGTCCGGGGCCGGCGCGTCGATGACCGGGGTGGTGGAGGGAGCCGGGGGGAGGCGGGAGGCGGCGATGCGACCACGTCAGGGGGGTCCAACGGGGGGGACCAAAGGGGTGGAGGTGCCGACATAGGAGAGGCCGACAGAGATCCCGTCAACGGGGACGGGAGGGGCGAGGCCACCACGAGAGAGGCACCGCGCGAGCGCGGTGAAGATGCCGGAAGGACGAGGAGGCTGACGCTGTAGATGTCGCTGAGCTCGGCCGAAGAGGAGGGAGAGGAGACAAGCGCAGCGGGGGCGACCTCGGCAGACGGGGCCACCCCGCACGACCGGCCCGCACCCGCACCCCGACGTCCCAGGGAGGGGTCCCGAGAGGGGGAGCGGCTGCGACCCGAGCGCTCGTCGTCTTCCTCCGGGCGGGAGGGGCGTGGACGGCGGTAGTGGGAGTCGTCGCGGTGGTCCGCACCACCCCCACCAAGGTGGCCATCAGAGAGGTCTCGAGGGTGGCCGATGTGGTTGGGAGGCTCGGGGTAGATCTTGAGGTCGAATCCCTGGTCATTGAAGAAGACCCGGACAGTGGCACGGAGGGTGGAGGAGCCAAGGCATTTGACCTTGACACGGACCTCCTCCTCCTTGCGGAGAGAGAGCTCGTCCACCACCACCACCTTGCCCAGGAGCTTGGACATGCTACGGATCACCTTCTCAGAGCGGGCGATGTCGGGGAGGCCCGTAATGAGGATCCAAGCAGTATCCAACACGGCCACCGCCTTGGGGTCCATCAGGGGCTCAGAGATGTTGACGACGAGCTTGTTGAGGGCGAGGGTGATGTCGTCGCCACGGGTGTAGAGGCCCAAGCTGAGGGCGTCGGGGAAGACCACGGTGAAGGAGCTGTCCAAGGTCGGGGTCACCTGCCAGTCCCAGACTCGGCGGCAAAGGTGGTTGAGCTCGGCCTCGATCATCTCCGGAGAGGCGACCCCAGCCCCCATGATGGTCACGACCGCTAGGAGTGACTGGGATGGGGGAGGGACGTCCTCCACCTCAATGTGGAAGAAGCCGAGACCCTCAATGCCATGCCCGTACATCATGAGCTCCTCCGCAACCGGGCGGTCCGGGCAGAGAGCCGCGGGATGGCCCGACGCCTTGCAGAGGTAGCACGTCGGCGGGTTGGGGCACTCCACTTGGTAGTGGCCGGGGATACCGCAGTTGAAGCACGGAGGAGCATCAAGAGGGGCACCGAAGGCGGCCACGGCCGAAGAGGCGGGAGTCGGAGCCAGCGGAGGAGAGGGGGCGGTCGGGGGCCTTGCGCTTTTTCTTCTTGGCGCCCTGGCGGCCCCGAGCCCCCGCGCCACCGTTACCGGGGGCAAACTCGGCTGAATGCGGGGCAGCTGGTATGGGCGGGGAGGCGCAGCCACGGCGGCCACGGGGAGGGACCGGGAGGGCGATGGAGAGCGTCCACGACGGCGAAGGGATACGGAGGCGGGCGCCACGGCGGGTCTCCCCGAGCGGGGAGCGCTGTCCGCAGCCCGCCCGCCGGTGAGCGCCGGCCGTCTCGGGAGGCGCGCCCGGCCGGAGAGCGGCGTTCACGGTCGGGAACGCCTCTCCGGCGCACTGCGAAGCGGCGGGCTTCACGGGCGGGCGAGTGGCGAGAGGGGGGCCGGGAGGAGAGTTGCTGCCAGAGGTCTTCCTCCCGGCACAGCCCGTCCGGGAACTGCTGGAGCATCCGGCGCTAAATCCACACTGCGCTTTGGCGCTGGCCTCGTCCCCCTGATCGCGGACCATGGCTGCCGGGAGGAGGCGGACGCCGAGCCGGGCGGCGGAGGGCGAGGCAGCACGCGAGGGGAGGGACTAGGGCGGGCGGCGGAGGGGGGCCTAGGGAGGAGAGCGGAGGACAGAAACCTCGCGGCGGCGGATATGGGGCCCGGATGGGCCGCAGCCACGGAAGGTCATGCCCAGTGCCCGTCTGCGGCCGCCGAGGCCCATGCAGGCCGCCCAATGGGAGGCCCAGCAGCGAGGCGGCCCAAGTCCGCGCCAGCTCGCGTGAGCGAAGGTTTCCCGCGCCGCCCAGCGACACCGCTGCCGGGCGAGGGCGAAGGCCGGCCGGGGTCCCGAAGAATCCGCGAGCGAGGGGGGGCGCCAAACGCGAGATCCAGGCGGAAGGGGAGCGACGGAGAGGACCGAGGACACCAGCCAGCGGAGGCCGAGCTAGCGGCGGACCGGCGGCGCCGGCCCGTCAAAACAGCCGGACGGCTCCCGATCAGCCCGCCCCGCGACGCCTAACCTCGCGGACGGCGGCGGCGGCGGCGTTCGACCCAAAGGTCGCCTTTGCGCCCGGCAATTGAGACGGGTCGAGGCGATGCGGCGCCGGGCAGATGGGCGGCGGCAACTCCCACCCACGGAGTAAGGCCACCGGCGCCATCCGGCCGACGAGCGCGGGCGAGAGCGGGAGGGGACGCGGTCGCGGCACCCGGCGGGCGGCCAGCCTCGAGGTCGATGGCCTCCGCAAGGTCAGCCCACAGACCCGCGAGGCGGGCGACGGGAGCGCGACAGGGAGGCGGACGACGGGGCCGCGGCGGGGAGGGCGGAGGAGGAGGCGCAGCGACGGAGGAGGCGGCGGCGTGGCAGGGGGAGGCGCTGCACCGGGCGCGTCGCCCCCGGAGTCACCATCAGCGTCGCCCGAGCGCTCCATCAGCACCTCATGATCAATTAAATGGATTGGGGCTAGCATGGCCGATTGGCTCTAAATAAATAAAATTGCTGGATTTGCATGGATGATTGCATCAATATAAATTAAGCGACTTTGTAAGTAAGACGAGATTTCGAGATTGTTTCTATGAGGGGGAGACCTTATAATTAATCAATTAATCCTTCTGAAGTCTATCAATCTTGCGTTAATAATCCATTTTTAAGACTTTCATGAGATAACCATAACAAACGAGGGAGTAGATTTTAACATGTTGCCGACAGGAGGCACCGTCCGGATATTGTAGTGTTGCATTGATATACATTTTGATGGACATGTCAATTACTTCTTCCGTTGCAACACACAGGCATGTGTTATAACACAAAAGTAAACAACACAAGAAGTCTGTGTTATAACACAAAAGTAAACAACACAAGAAGTAAATGACTGAAAATAAGCAATTGTGTGGGGGCCAAATGAAACCCGGGGGTGGGGGTGGGGGTGGATCCGGCAGGGTGCGAAATTGGTCAACGCTGCGGCAGAATGGGATGGAGCGGCGATCGATTCAATTGATTCATTGGAGCGGCGACCAGGCGGAGGGGGCGGTGGCTTCGACAATGGGGCAATGCGATAGTGGTGGCCGGATTCGGCATAGGCGGCGACGACAATGGGGCAATGCGATAGTGGTGGCCAGATTCGTCAAAGGCAACGACAACAGGGATGAAGTTTCACGCCACGGTTGGATTGTGCGTGGCTGCAGGGTTTGTTTTGCGCCAACCGTGCGGCTACTGTATATTTGCATAACGCGAATCCAGAATATGTGATTGCCCTAAAATATTTGCAGCACGGTTTAGGGATAGGGCGCCAGAGCACCATTTTTTCGGTCCAAATGCCCTAAAGACAATGTTTTGGCAGCTGACCATATTATACATCATTTGTTGGAGATACTAATAACAAAAGTAGCCTAGCTGCAATTTTTCCCTTTAAAAACAACTGTCGAAATAGACAAACAAACTAGAATATTGATTTCATATTTGAAAGAGGTTCAACTCATAGTATTGTTGCTACATACTCCCTCCGTCCTTCGTCCCAAAATAAGCGACTTAACTTTGGGCTACTTGAGAGGCTTTGGTGAGGTCACGGGCCTCTGCACCAACTTCCTCAAGAGCTCAATGGTGCCCATCCATTGCAACCACCTCGATCTGAGCTGTTTGACCCAAAGCCTGCCAAAGACAGAAGAGCTTCTTTCCTCTGCGGTACCTAGGACTCCCCCTCTCCGTATGGCAGCTGAAGTTGGTGGACCTGCAATTCCTCGTGGACAAGGTGGCGAGCAAGCTAACAACATCTGAGGGTCGAATATCACCACCATCGGGCGTCGACTCTTGTCAAGTCTGTGATCACCTCCCAACTAGTCTACCCCGCCACTCCGTTGGTCATACCGCCCTCCATCCTACACACCGTCAACAAACTTGAGAGAGCCTTCCTATGGTCTGGAACAGACAAAACGACAGGGGCAAAATGCAAAGTAAACTGGGAGATTGTTTGCCGGCCACTCGAATATGGGGGACTTGGGGTCCTCAACACCAACAAGTTTACACGCGCCCTCCGGTTGAGGTGGCCTTGATACGAATGGAAGGAGCCTACCAAGATGTGGGTCGGATTGGGAAACCCTTGTGACGAGGAAGACCTTAACTTTTTCTATGCTTCCACCACCATCTCCGTTGGTAACGGCGCGAAGACCCCCTTTTGGGACTCCCCTTGGCTCCTTGGGCGCAAGCCTAAGGATATTGCCCCGCTCATCCATGAAGCTTCCATGCGTAAGAATTGGAAGGTGCGGGAGGCCCTCAAGCACAACGCATGGATCCTCAAGATCAATCCATCCACCTCTATCTCCGCCGAGCATGTCACGCAATTCTTCACACTTTGGATGCTCCTTCATGAGGTCCATCTTGACGAGCTCTCCGAGGATGACATCCTTTGGAAGCACTCGGTCTCGGGGCATTACTCGGCGGCCTCCGCATACAAGGCACAATTTTTAGGATTGGTTCTCTCCCCATGGATAAGATGGTTTGGAAAGTTTGGGCTCCCCCAAAAGTCAAGTTATTTGCTTGGTTGGCTCTCCAAGACAGGATTTGGACCGCGGATAGATTGGCAAAGCGTGGGTGGCTAAACCAGATCTTTGCCCCTTTGCAAGAGGGAACAAGAGAGTGGAGTCACCTATTCTTCAAATGCCGCTTCTCTAGAAGGCTTTGGTCCTTGGTCATTGACAAGTACCACGTCCCCGACTTCGTCATTTCCACTTGGCCCCTATTCGACTCGGTCCAATCTTGGTGGGCAAGTACTTGCGACGACGGCTATCCGCACAGACAAGCCAAGGCATCCCTCACCATGCTTGTTTCATGGACAATTTGGAATGAACGAAACGCGCGAGTTTTCAGGCATAAGTGTGCCCCTCCGACAGTGCTGCTTTCCTCCATCGCCACCGAGGCTAACCTTTGGATCATCACCGGTGCTAAAAAACTAGGGTCTTTGTTATTGCGCGAGTAATCCGCATGCCGTGTACTCGGGTTGTTTGTAACTAACTCTATTCTCTCTTATTTAATGGATGAGGCAAAGCTTTTGCCTCCTTTTCAAGAAAAAAAACTTTGGGCTACTGAGGAAGTATTTTATTACTCCCTCCGTCCCATAATGTAAGACGTTTTTTGACACTACACTAGTATAAAAAAAGTCCTATTATGGGACGGAGGGAGTAGTTAAGTCTATGATAAAACTTTGACCCAGAATTCAAGGGAACTAATAAACCTATGGAGAAAGTAAAATTTAAGTCAGGTGCCTATGTTAACAAAACGGAAATCTTCCATCCGCACTACCAACGATCATGCACAAAAACAGAACCAAAATTCCACACAGCAACATCTGCTTACTAACAATTTTAGCTAAACGGTGTACGAAATAAGTTATAACAAAATAAAAGAGCAAAAACATTTCCAACAACTAACACGAAGAATTCACTTGCATACCAAGCATACTATATCTTACGATAACAGGGTATACCTGAATTAAGATAGTTATACGAATCACGGACACAAACAGCACATAGTTGTTACCCAATATAACTCTGAATACTGGACGACTAACACGGGAACATGAACGCTAAACTGAGAAAACCAAATGCAAAAGGCATTTGTGATGAAGGCTTGCTACTATGAACAACTTTGAGCAGGCAATTGCATGATGGACAAATCAGCAGCAGACACCACACAAATGCGGAAAATCTTGCGCATGGGACTTGGTGAAAGGAGACGACTGGCTAGACCAGCCCCCAGTCCGTGTCGATGAAAATGCCACCATTATCATTATCCTGCTTTAAGAAGTATGCCATGGTTAGATGTTCATCCCCTGTTAAAAGTCATGAATTTAACATGAAAGATATAGTAAGTACTACAAGTCCCCAAAATGGCAGATCAGATAAAGATTAAGTAAACAGTGGGAGTGTAAGCTAAATGTATATGTTCAGTGCAATCATGCAGATAATATTAAGTACCTCAGTGTACTGTTAGTGTACTTTCCTATAATAATGTTACAGGAATCAAAGGTACTACTTACCAAAATAAAAAGTACATCTTATCTTAAAAGGAATAGAACGCCACACATGCATGTGGGTTCCATATGAAATAAAAAATGCATGTCCGGCTTCAGTGAAGTGCATGCACCACCATAAAAATGATGAGCCAGTGAGAAAATAGTTTGTCAAGATTACTATTTTTTCTAAGCTAGTCAACATTACTATGCAGATGCAAAATAGAAGCAAAATAGATGAAAGTTTGGCATTAAGATATATTCTGCTGAAAATGAAATACAAGAGAGGATCATACCGGCCTGAACATGTCAACAACAATGTCATCCAGACCACCACTGAGCTCCCTTTGCAGCCCACTTGTCCCCATGAGATCATTGTTGTTGTAATTGAGCTGATTACCAACAGCTTGCTGATCAATCTTGCCATCCTGCAGAGAGGGAACACCGCCTGTATTCCCGCCATCCAGAGTCTGCCTCGGCACAACCGAATTGTCAATGCGAAGGTTTGGCAATGAAGTGTTGATGCCTGAGTTGCTGAACGCAAGGTTGCTATTGAGCGCCTCTCTCGAGTTTGTGCTGTTTCCAAAGGTGAATGGCGCTGCACCCTGATTGAATACCATTGGAAGGGTATTGCTAGCTAGTGGTGCTACTTGGTTCTGCATATCATTTCCCAGAGATGTAATCTGATTTGATGGTGGTGCATAGCTAGAGACAGGTTCCATCCTAGGGCCACTCCCATGCAGGCTTGCTTGGGACATGCTGCCGTTCTGACCAAGTTGCTGAATGTTGGACGGAACTGCAGTTTGCCAGGTGTTACTACTTCTTCCAAGATCTGGAAAGTGGGGAGAATCACTAGCGAATGAGCTAAATGAGTCTGTTGAAGACGAATTTATCCGACCAAGGTGTTGCCTGTTGTTTGATTCAAGAGACTGAACTGCCCTATTTGTAGGAGCCAATGGTGCACCATTTGAAATGTTTGCAAAAGAGTTACCAGAAGTACCAGTACCCATGGTTGACATGTGTGCACCCCTGATAAGGTTACCATTATTGACACCCAAATCGTTCAGGGAAGTGCCCAGATTATTCTGGGCATGGCCAAGGTGAAGTGGCTGCGACTGTGGAGACAGCAACCCATGCATTCCGTATGCAGAAGGGGAGTTCATCCTTGCAACAAGGTTATTTGACTGGGAATGGCTGCTGGTTGGAACTGGTCGGTATCTACCGTACGCGTTGTTGTAGTGCCTAAAGACATCCATTGAATTCATATTGCTGTAAGCAGGGTTCCTTCCTCCAAGTGCAGCAACGAGGTTGGCCTGCCTACTTGCATCCATACTCATCCTTTTCAGATACAGCCGGTACTTCTGAAATTATGATAAAACAGCAAGAATCAATGAATTAGAATGACATTCAAAAACAAAATAGAGGAATGAAGGCTAAGACATGATCAAATCATCAAATGAACAGTTCCATACGGAACTCAACTGATTGAAAGATATGCTGACAGCAATAACTTTCTTCTTTTGGTAATACTAGGAAACAAACATGGCAATATAAGTTATTTAAAAGGAGAACCAAGCGCTAGCTTGGCCAGCTAGAGCTGGGTGTAAGCTCGCCCACACACGTTCAATCTGCAGGGAAGGCTCATTTCTATCTAATAACTAACGCACAGTCAAAAGGAGGGACTCTTACCCCTTTAGCCAACGTTTTCATAAGTTACTTAATACTCCCTCCGTCTCATAATGTAAGACGTTTTTTGGTACTAGTGTAGTGTCAAAAAACGTCTTACATTATGGGACGGAGGGAGTACTACTTAATTGGGGGATCATAAGAAAATAACATGTACCATTATACTGCAAACGAAAATGCTCTTTTAATATTTATCAAAATTCAGAAACAAATCCTCTTTCGACTAGAGATTATGACTGGGATATAACAATTAGAAGTTGGGCTCCATAATAATATTTGTACAGACATAAAAAAAATGGTAACACGCATGGATAGAAACTGAACCTGCAGATGACTAGCAACATTCTCCCTGGTGATGTTCTCTACATTCATGAGGTCCAATATCTTCTTTGGAACAGCCTCTGTGTTTATGAACAGAGATATGTTATTACAGACGACATAATGAACCCAGAAAACAAATAGCTTTTATTAATGACGACGACGACATGAAGTGAGTTCTTACTGTCAATGCCAAGCTGGTTGACAGCAGCAACAAACTTCCGGTGCAGCTCCACAGACCAGACAACCCTTGGCTTCTTCTGGGATGACGAGTCGCCGTTGTCATTACTGTTCTCATCAGAATCGTCACCATCATCTCCATTGTCATCTCTATCCCTCCGTGACTGCCTCTTGTTGCGGTTAGCACCACCATTCTCACCTTCAGCATTCGGCCCCTTCTGACCAGCATCATCATTGTCACTACCACGGTTCTTGGTATTCCGCCTAATCACATGTTGCCATATTGTCTTCAGCTGCTCAAGACGCACCGGCTTTAGCAGGTAGTCACATGCTCCATGAGTTATGCCCTTCATGACTGTCTGCGTCTCCCCATTTGCAGACAACACTGCATGACAGATAGTCATTGATCAGTTCCAGAATAAACGACAAAAAGTTAAAATGCATGACATTATTCACACTTTGTTCATATGATCAGACGCTAACACATATGAAACACTAACTAGGAAACAATTGACCTTTTAGGAAAAATTAATAGCCATTCATTATAGTAGCAGGCCTTCTGTCCTTTCTCATTTCTTCTCCAGTTGTTACACGTGAAGCGCAATAACATGACACAGCCACCGCTCTCAGTTGATACAACGAGTGGTAGAGCAGGTAATCAATTGTGCAATATGATCACAGTAATGAACATATATCTAACAAAAGTAGCAGTAGCACATCGAAGAACTATCTGCAGTATATTGGAACTGGGAATCTTTCATTGGTTCCCTGACCCATGCACCAAGCTATGAGTAGCCTCAAACAGATCTGAACCACACAAACGAACGAAGACTTTTCTCTTCCTTCCCTAACAAAACTAGCAGTAGCACATCAAAGAACCATCTGCGATGTTTGTAGGTTAGCAGACATAATTCATCTCCAAAGTTCTGGAGCACCAAATGACATGAAATGAAACAAGTAGATTCACTCGACAATCATTTCCCAGCAGTGGTATCTTTTAGAGCATCGGCTACAAAGAGCGGCAGAGGATTAAGCAAGTTAGCCTTACTAATGACTGGGAGGTCCATCTCCAGACCGACAAGCTCGAGGAGCTTGAAACCATCCATGTCCGGCATGTGGACATCGCTGATGACGAGGTCAAACTGGTCCTTGTTCTCCCTGAGCATCCTGAGGGCGGTGGCTGCCTGCCCAGTGGTTGTAACTGCAACATCACAGCAGATCGAACCCAAACACATTAGCAAACCACCATAACAACACATTGCACGCACATAAATCTAGGTTTCGGAAGAATCACCAACGAGAAGAAGAAGAGGGCCGCACAAGATGAAAGGGGTGAAAGAAAATCCAAGCAAAATTTCCATCTAAAAAACATCAGCAGTTGTCACCGTGGAAATCTAAAACTAAAACCACGAGAAGAGACGTGCATGGGAGACTGTCCGATCTTGCATAGGTATTTGGACGGAAAAACGCAGATTCCAAAGCAAGGTGATTCCCAATAAAGCGGCACGCGAAGAGAAAAAAAAGGAAGATGAGAAATCGGCAAACACAATAATGACAAAAATCCAATCATAAATTGACATTACACAGCACCCTGCAAAAATAGACCGACAGGGCAAGTGAAAATAGGGAGCGTGAATAAATCGCAGAAAACCAGCGGTGTAAATGCAAAACTCGGACGCCAAATCTCGCGCATAGCACGCGCATCAAGCAAACAAGCGATTCAATCTAAGGGAAAAATACACTGCGGTAGAACAGCACGGAACCGGACGGGTCTGTGCTTGAGACTTCGAGAGCAGTACAGATTCATCTCCTCCTACTAGTCCCGGACCACGCTGGAGGGAGGGAGGGAGGGAGGGAGGGAGGAGGGTGCATGTTGGCGGCAGCGATTCCCGTACCATGGTAGTCGCAGCGGCGCAGGAGGTTCTCGAGGACCTTGAGGCAGGTGGGGTCGTCGTCGACGGCGAGCACGCGCATGCCCACCGGGAACTTGTCCTTGCCGCCGCCGTCACCGCCGCCGCTGACCCTCCCCTCCACGGTCATCTTCCTTCCTCCGCGAGTCCCACACGGCACGGCCGGGTCACGGCGAGCGGCGCGGGGACGGGCTTCGCTGGATCCTACAAATCCAAGCGGCGGGGAAAGGCGTGGCGGGCAGATAAAGCCAGGCAGGCGGCCGGCCAGCAGGGTCAAAGCAGGGGAGAGGGGGAGGCAGGGAGCAGGGAGAGGGTGGGAGGGAGAGAGAGAGGACGCGAGCGTGGACGCAATAATAAGAGGGAGGGGTTGGGCTGGGATGCGAATGGGATCGATCAATGGGAAGGAATTCATGCAGTGCAAAGATGGTAACCTTTTCTTTCTCCCCCCCTCCCCCTCGTTTCCCTTTTACGCCTCCCCCCTCATTCATGCGGCCATGCCATTTATTCGTACCCCTCCATCCATCCATCGCAACGGGACGCATTTTCCTTTTCTGTTTCCTTTTCCGCTCGCTCGCTCGCTGCGCCCGTGCGTGCGCCCGCCCGTGCGGCCGGCACCCGGTCGCCTTTCGGGCTTGCCATATCCGATGCCCTGTGCACGTCCGTAACTACGAGCATGCCAACTTTGCCATGCTCCGTCAAATCGCACACCAAAAAAAAAAATGCGTCAGCTTCAAAAAAAAAATGCGTCGTGGCGTGCGTTTGTTGGACGATCGCCACGACGGAATGGTGGCGCCACTGGCCGCCCAACAAGGCAACAACTGCTGGGGGGCAGGGACAGCAATGGTTTTGGCGCTGATCTCTTTAACTAATGTTTCAGAGGCTTCTTGTTTCTAGAAAAATATTGCCTGATGATGGCTTGATGCCGATGTGGGTCGAGCTGGCCGGGGCGCAGCGAGCGCTGCAGCTCTATGGGGTTGATTGATTAAACTACGCACATGATAAGATTAGTGATGCACGACAGCTTAGCCATTACTACATCCATCTCTATTATCCCGGTTTGTTTAGTGCATTTCTTTGATCCAACCAGCACGGCAGATTCACAGATCTATACTCTCTCTCCCTCTCCCTTCCTTGAAGTAAAGTATTTTTGCCATTATTCCAATCAAGTATTTTTTGCGCTGATGGCATGGAGGTGGATGACCAGGAGGGGTGCAAGAGAAGTCGTACTGAGATGAATGACGGAGGCCAGGTGAAAAAAACTACAGACGTTGACGCGGGGCTGCCCGGACAGCCCTGCGGACACCAATGAGGTTGATCGTTTGGAATTGTCGGGGTTTGGGGAATGGCCCGGCAATTCGCGGTCTTCTGGAGCTCCAGAAGAAGGAGGACCCCGACGTTCTGTTTTTGTCCGAGACGAAGATGGAGCAAAGAAGGTTGGAGTGGTTGCGATGGAAGATGAACATGACATGCATGATGGTAAAAAACTGTGAGGGGCAAAGTGGTGGTCTGGCGATGTTTTGGAAGAAAGAGGTAAATTTGAGAGTGGTGGGTTTCATGTCCAAATACCATATTGACTCAGAGATAACCGAAGAGGATGGTTTCAAGTGGAGATTTACGGGTATATATGGCGAACCAAAGATGGAGGAGAAACATATGACATGGCAGCTTCTACGAACTCTGAAGCATCAGAACAACTTACCATGGCTTTGTGCAGGTGACTTCAATGAGGTGTTGCATGAATGGGAAAAAGAGGGTGGTGTGCCAAGAAGCCAAGTGTACATGGACAGATCCAAGGCGGCTCTAGAATTATGTGAGTTGGGAGACCTTGGCTTCGTTGGGGATACTTTTACATGGAGGAATAGCAATCATACAGCTGAAAAATACATAAAGGAGAGGATTGACAGAGCGGTTGCTTCTCAAGCATGGTGTAACCGGTTCATGGCATACCGAGTAGTAAATGGCGACCCCCGCCATTCAGATCACAGGCCGATTATCATCGATACGGCGGGTGCAGCAACTATTAGAAGAGTAAATAACCGGGCAAACAAACCAAGGTTTGAGGCGGGCTGGTTGGAGGAGGAAGGTTGTAAGGAGATAGTGAAGAACGCCTGGGAGAGGGAGGTGGGGGTGGAAAGACAGGAGGCGGCGGGGGCGGTGAGAGGAGTTCTGCGGGATTTAGTAGACTGGAGCCGAAATGTATTGGGTGATCTGGAGAAGCGTATACACCTAATTAAGAAGGAGTTGGAAGCGGTGAGGAGGAGAGCCATCAGTGATGAGCAGGTTCGAAGGGAGGGTGTGCTTCGCTTCAAGCTGAACCGATTAGAAGAGCAATTGGAAATATATTGGAAGCAACGCTCTCATGTTAACTGGTTAAGGAGAGGAGATAGAAATACAAAGTTTTTCATGCTTCTTTGCTTGAAAAGAAGAAGGAGAAATAGAATCGGAGATTGCAAAGGAGGATGGGACTGTTGTTGATAAGGAGGAAGATATGAAAGAAGTTGCTACTAGCTATTTTTTGAACCTCTTTACTTCACACGCAGGTGCTAGGCAGGAGGAGCTACTTGCTTGCATCGAGCCACGTGTTACTCCGAATATGAATGAGCTCCTCCAAAAAGAGTACACCCGGGAAGAAGTTTTTGAGGCATTACAAAGCATCGGTGATTTGAAAGCTCCGGGCCCGGATGGTATGCCCTCGGTTTTCTATAAACAGTGTTGGGATGTGGTGGGAGACAAGATTGTAAAGGAAGTGTTGAACGTTTTGAATGGTGGTCCTATGCCGGAGGGATGGAACGAGACATGTGTGGTACTCATTCCAAAGGTGAAGAATCCAGAGAGTATGAAGGATTTGAGACCAATCAGCCTATGCAACGTGGTATACAAGTTAATCTCCAAAGTATTGGCAAATCGCTTGAAACAGATTCTTCCAGACATCATCTCCGCAAATCAGAGTGCTTTTGTGCCTGGACGTCTTATTACGGATAATATACTTCTAGCCTATGAGTGTACACATTATATGAAGAGGAAGACAAGGGGTAAGGAGGGGTATGCAGCTGTAAAGTTGGATATGAGCAAAGCTTACGACCGTGTTGAATGGCACTTTTTGGAGAAGATGATGTACAAAATGGGTTTCAATGAACAGTGGATAAGCCGCATCATGTTATGTATAACCTCGTGACCTCTGAGTCAAGATCAATGGTGAGAGCACGGAGGTGATTGTTCCACAGCGGGGGTTGAGACAAGGGGATCCACTATCCCCCTATCTATTCCTCATATGTGCGGAAGGATTCTCAGCCTTATTAAACAAGGAGGAGGTGGAGGGAAAGTTGACTGGAATTCAGATTTGCAATGCTGCTCCAAGGTTTAACCATCTATTGTTTGCGGATGACTCCCTAGTACTCATGAAAGCTAATCGTGAGAGTGCTATGGCTCTGCAACATGTGCTACATCTTTATGAGGTTTGTTCGGGGCAGGTTGTGAATTATGACAAGACATCCATAATGTTCAGCAAGAACACACGACACGCAATAAAGAGAGAGGTGATGGAAACTCTACATATCCGGGCCGAAACTTGGAATGAGAGGTATCTGGGACTCCCGGTGTATGTTGGACAGGCTAGGAAGCAAGTCTTTGAATATTTGAAGGACAGAATATGGCAGAAAATACAAGGGTGGCAAGAAAGATTACTATCCAAGATGGGAAAGGATGTTCTTATAAAAGCTTGAGCGCAAGCGATTCCGACCTTTGCAATGTCGTGCTTTGATCTTACCAAGACTCTGTGTGAGGAGACGGGAATGATGATATGCAGGTTCTGGTGGGCCAAGCAGGAGAAGAACAATACAATGCATTGGTTGAGTTGGGAACTCTTGACAAAACCAAAGAAGGAGGGTGGAATGGGGTTTCGGGATATCTACGGTTTTAATCTAGCTATGCTGGCCCGGCAAGCTTGGCGAATGTTGTCCAACCCGGACTCTCTATGTGCTCAAGTGTTGAAGGCGAGGTATTTCCCAAACACCAACATGCTCAATGTTGTACCACACCCAGGCATCTCTTACACCTGGCGGAGTATCCTGAAGGGAGTACAACTACTGAAAGAAGGCCTCATATACCGGGTGGACGATGGAACCGCAATCAGCATCTGGTCTGACCCATGGCTGAACAGGGAAGGTGTACGCACGCCAAAATCCCCTCAGGGAAGATGTTTGCTAACTAGGGTGTGTGAGCTTGTGAATCCGGAC
This sequence comes from Aegilops longissima, assembly GCA_021605205.1. Classification (NCBI taxonomy): domain Eukaryota; kingdom Viridiplantae; phylum Streptophyta; class Magnoliopsida; order Poales; family Poaceae; genus Aegilops; species Aegilops longissima. The sequence goes on along the minus strand of CM038681.1, from coordinate 171,519,402 downwards.
ACTCAGGACTGGGATGAGAACCTTGTAAAGGACATATTCAATGAGGAGGAAGCAAGAATTATTCTGGCTACACCTGTCCGGGAGGATTATGAAGATGTATATGCTTGGTTCTATGATAGCAAAGGCAAATTCTCAGTTAAATCTGCCTATAAGCTATACGTGCAGATGAGGGACCAAGGCAACCCGGAATCATCTAGTCTGCATCAGTACGTTTGGGATTGGAAGGAGATTTGGTCCCTGCCGTGCCAGCCAAAAATCAAACAATTTTTGTGGCGGTTTGCGCATAATAGTCTACCTCTGAAGCTGAACATGAAACGCAGAGGCATTGACTGCCATACATGTTGCGTGTGCTGCAAGAGATTGGACGAGGATGGAGCGCACTTATTCCTTCGCTGTAAGATTGTTAAGTCCTTATGGCGATCTTTGCAATTGGAGGACATCCGGGAACAGATGTGCACTTGCAGAAACGCAATGGAGGTCATGACCGTAATCCTTCGGTTACCAGAAAATAAAAAGGTACTTGTTGCATGCCTCTTGTGGAGATGGTGGACATGGAGAAATAAACTGAATGCCGGCGAACGAGCAGGATCAGTGGATGGATTGCCAGCCGACATAAACTACTGGGCCACGGATTCTGCACTGCTTTGCAAACAGCCTCGATCAGAACCACCAGTACAGCCAGAGCAGCAATGGCAGAGGCCCGACGTGGACTGGCTGAAGATCAACTGCGATGGGGCGTTCTTGGCGGCGAATGGCACTGGTGGTTGGGGTTTTGCCATTCGGGACCACTCGGGAGACGTATGAGGTTCTGGAGCTGGGCGGCTCTGAAATGTTGCTTCAGCAATTCAGGCTGAAGCCGCAGCTTGTGAGGCCGCTCTGGTGGCGGCAGCCGGATGGGGTATGGCAAATATCCAGGTCGAAATGGACTGCCAGAGCTGGTCGAGGCGCTGCGATGCAAGGATGCGGATTTGGCAGCGAAGGCCTCCTCTTCAGAGAAATCCGTAGTTTTGCGCAATATAATTTTAATCATGTACTCTTCTCCTTTGCCCCGAGGGCATGTAATAAGCTAGCACACGCTTTAGCTGCTTTTGGCGCTCGCCGTGATGTTGACCGGGAGGTTTGGACTGATGACATCCCGAATGATGTAAGTGTTCGCCTGGCTAGCAATTTGGCTGGACCAGAGTAAAGTATGAAATCGGTGTGTTCCATCTCAAAAAAAAAATCAAGGAATTTTCTCACTCAACGGCCCAATGATTTCAATATGTTTAATCATTTCATGTAGGTTATCATTTTTCTTTTGCGAACATTCCTTTTGGGTTATCTTTGTTTTTAGAGGGAAGAAGGCGCGAGAAACGTTCGGCTTTAAGTGAATAAAGCCTCAGCAACGGGCATGAACAAAGTATCTTACAAAAAATAACTACATGAGTTCGATTTAGTGCAAGTCGCACCTTCCAAGGCGATTGGATTGTCGTTTTCTAGCCCTAAACCCTCGTAAAAAAATTTCTCGAATATGCACGAGTGTGCATATCATTCATTAAAGAAGGGTGGGGGAAAAGAACCCCGAATCCACGAATCCACAGTTACACGTTTATTTACATGTGGACTTCGTCCGACACCACCCCAAATTTACAAAGAACTACTCACTACTGCCCCACGCTACCTGCTCTACTTCGAATCCTACAGTGTCACCTTTGAACATTCCCGCCTTCGCCCATAATCTACCTTCACCCTGTATGCGTTGAATGGTTCATGGGATGGACGGCCTCTCCCCATTAAAGACCACATCATTCCTCTGTTTCCAGATCATCCACATCCCAAGAAGGCATTTGGCTTTATGGGCCCGCCCGCTGATTGAGTTCCCGTCTTGCCTTATCGACCATTGTTGTATTTGTTCATTTTGCCTCGACTAGAGGTCCACCCTCTTCGTTAGTCGGCCCATGGTCGACCAAATCTGCCTCACGAATACACAATCCATCATCAAGTGCTGCATGGTCTCATCATGTTGGTTGCACAATGGGCATGAATCTTGGTGGGGTAGTCCACGTCAAGCCAGTCTATCCGAAGTCCAGCATCTGTTCCTTAACGCCAGCCAGGAGAAAAAACGGCATCGCCTTGGCGCCTTAGTCTGCCAGGTAAACGCAGCAGTTGGGGACACCTCTCTCCCCATGAATCGCGCCGCATAGGCCGAGCGAGCCGAGAACTCACCATTCTCCCCATGAATCCCCATAGACCCTCGTAAATTTACTCCTATAAAGGAAACAAGTTGCCTTCAGTTATGCGATTGGTTTGTCATTTTGGGGCGGCATTCTTTATATCGTTTCTTCCAAATACACCGGGAATCCGTCGGTTTTGGAAACACTGATCGCCCCATCATTTTCCGTCCCCCAGTATTCATCTCTCTATCAATCGACAGGTGGCCATGAGCGAACGCACCTCCATACGGATTTTGCCGGAGCCATATGGATCATGGGATTGGTAAGGCACTTGACTCTCTCATGGGTCCCTGATGCGTGTGCCACCCCGCTGCTTGGCAGTGCTCGGCTAGAGCTCCTGTTGGCCAGCGGGTTGACACGACAATGAGCAGGCAGACTATGATATTTGTCAAGTGGAGGGCGCGGGCTCGAGCAATTGTGAGACGAGTTATTCGAACCACTAGCCATCGAAGACACGAGGAAGACGGCGACAGGCCAATGAGGCCAACAAGCTCCATGCTGCCTGTGGGACTGCACCCAGCCTGGTTCTATAGAGGCGGCAACAAGGTGGGTCTGAAAGTGCATAGGGCGGAGGCATCCGACAAGAAGTCACACTCTTACACTGAAACAACCCATATCCATCATGGATAAGGAATTAGGGCTGGAGGAGCGCGCGGGAAGGCGGATGCGTGCGTCCACGTGCTAGGGGCGAGGCGGAGATGTGTAGCGGCGTGGTAAAGGGGAGACAATAGTGGGCATCGAGGCGAGAGTGGTGGCTGTGATGATGGTGGTGAATGGGCTGCTCCGTTGAACATGTATTCCAACCGATCGTAAAACACGATTTCTCCGATGTGCGGTAAAATACATCGATACGTTATTTCCGAGCTTATGAGCTTAGATGCCCCCAAAGGTAGAATTAGAATTATGAAAACCACTATATCATCCCCCCACAACACACACCGATTATGCAAAAAAAAGTGAAATCCATGAATTTGTCTTAGCTTTTATATTTGGAGACGGGCTCACGTGTTGTGTGTGTTGTATGGGCTTCTTGAGCGTAATTTATTATCTTTTTTTGCAGGTAAATTTTCTTTTATTAGTATATGGTTAGAATTTGTGTTTTCTCAAACCGACGCTGATCTAACAATATTTCACACATGGGATCACCCAAGCCGTTCTTATGCTAATAACAGTATTGCAGTAGTATCTTATGTTAATTTTATGTGCACATGAAATGGCTGCTATTCCCATCAAGTGCCTGCACGGCCAGTATATGATTGGTTCACACCCTGTGTTTGTACTTGCGATAATGTGCTTTTCCACCCATTTTATATACGGAATTATTCTGTGGCAATACTCTAAGGTATCAACTTGCCCTCGCGGAATCTCGTGGACACAGAGCGCTGCAGGTTCGTTTACAAGTTTTAAAAAATAGCCTGGATCATAAAAGAAATCGGGTGTCGTTGTCAGGGCAATGAGCAATGCGCCAGTTAGACCAGGATTTTTTTTTCTTTTATTGAGAATCGCTCGAATGGGACTCCAGAACGTGCGAATTGTGTGTACTACTGCTGTGCGTGAGAACAAGTGGTACTACGTGAGATCAAGGTGACATAACGAGTACGTAGCAAGGACAAATAATACACGGAAAAGACAGCGTGCAATACAATTGAAGCTGTTTAATGCAGTGAATTACTGGAAAATATTCTGTAATGAGGGACTACAATTAATAGCACGGAGCTGTTTAATGCAGTATATTTACTGGAAATATTTTGTAATAAGGCGTTTCTATAGGTTTTTGATTCTCGTATAGCTGTATGTATAAATTACATAGTATTTATTGAGAATATATTCCATTTACTGCCTTGCATTAATAGTACAAAATAGGCAGAAGCAGGCTTCCAGCAGTGCCCTGGCTACAATAATCCAAGGTATATTTTAAGGACCCCCACTAACCCAACATATCCAGCCCTATATGCAAAGGCCAAAATATCAATGGCCAATGTGATCTGCCAACCGAGAAAGCTCCCTCACATCACGCATTTGAGTTTTTTTACGTGTGTGTGTGTCTGTGTGTGTTCTCGTTTATTTGTTTTATCTTCCGCGTGCTGGACCACACATCTCGATCGCCTTTCCGCTGAATGGTAGAGACCGAACCCCTCCATGCATCCTAATCCTAGAGGCCAACGTCACATCTAACACTAGTCCATATATTTGTCCTGATGTAGTATCATGCACATGGACATAGCTGGGGTCCCTCTCTCTCATATTCCAAGTGGCATCAGGTCTCTTCTGTGTGCCCTCCACTTCCAACATCAACATGGGAATGTGTGGTGATGAGAAAGATAATGTGCACTTCAACAAAAACTAGAAAACTAAAATTATGGTGTGCCTCTGTTTCTCCGTCGGTATGTCTACATCGGGAAAAACTATCTTCTTTTTATGAGTTTGAACGTACACACATATATACCGAAATCCCTTGGAGAAACTATATGTACTTCCTCTGGGCCGGATGGAAACATAAGTTGGACACGGGTTCTTACTTCTTATGTCTTTATCGAAAACTATTTTTTTAGATTCATCATTGAATGAAGTTTCTCATATATATTTTTGTGGCGTATTATGTACGTTTCACCATGCCAGAATTATATTCCCGTCCGGAGGGACATAGTTTCTTCACATAAACCGTGTATAATTGCTTGGTGGACATGGGTTAGGCTAAGAATACGGCCAATCATATGAAGCAACTGTAATATATATAATTAAACCAAAGCAAAGAGAATGGGAGCTCACCGAGGGCTTTTGACGATGCACCTCACCCATGAATTTGGGCGCCCAAGAGAGGAGTGTGGAGGAGAACGCGGGGAAGGAGTCATAAACGATGATTGTTGCCGACCTCTGGTGGAAGAACATGGGCACGAACAGGCTCAGACAGGCGGTGGGGCGGAGCTCAGACATCGAAGGGTGGGAAGGAACTCACTGCAGGGGGCGGCGGCGGAGTTGGGGTATCGAACAGCGGGGAGGACCTCGCAAAGGGGCGGCGCAACTCTCAGCTTGGGCAGAGATGCACAAACATACAACAAGAGGGGCAGCCATCGGAGCTTTGGCTCAAGAACACCTTCCTCCATCATGATGACAGTAGATCGGTTGTCCTTGCACAACCATAGTTGGAATAGGAGGGCGGGATCAATCTCCCATAGCGTAGAGTGGTGGCGGCGCAAAGAGGAATCAGGGGAGATCGAGTGGAACATGGGCGTGTAGGATGCGAGATAATATAGGGAAACAGTGATTGGGGTTCGCTAGTGATATGACGAGAGTACCCCTCTACCGGGGAGGAAATCATGGGGTGCCGCCACAGGGTTGTCCCATGCGATCCAGGTCGTCCATAGCATGATCCGCAACCGAAAATCTCAAAGCTCTAAGAATCGCTCTTCTTCATCACCTATTAAGAATTAGAGATATGAGGAGGCACTTCTCCTATCTCGAGTCGATCACCTTTTGTTGGTCTAAGGGTTTATCTTCCATTTTGACATCGACCAACATCTTAGTGCCCCTACCATTATTTTGACAACAAAAAATAGCATGTATAGGTATTCCTAAAACTCAATGATTTGTGTAGGCTCATATTAATGGTAATGGTTGGTTAATTGATGCCCACATTTTGCCACGATTATCTATAATGGCAAAAAATGTGTGGCTAACAAAATGATCATTGCCAGCGTGGCAAAAGTTGACAAGAATAAGCCTATAGGCAAGGTGGACCATATTACTAACATGTATATTATCATATTATGGCAAGCCGTGGTGGTGTGGAAATGCACCAAATATATATTAATTAAAAACTATATCATGGGGAAGAGCAACTATAGAAGAGTCATCGACTGCATAACAAGTGCCATATTGACCATAGACTACAAAAAAACTACTCTAGAAGAGTCGCCATCCATCCCTCAGTCGCCATATTTTTTAGAAATACCTCCATATCTGGCCTCTCAACCTCCATGTTTGGAGCCATACTTTGGAATGCACGCCAAAATTTCCAGGGCGTGGCTGGAGGGAAATTTCCTCAACCACCTCACTCAGAATCGAGCATCGCCGCCATAAATGAAATTATCATTGTAAGAATGAAGTCAACGCCATTGGAATCAAGTCTTTGTCACCGGAATCGCGTCATCGCTCATGTCGCTTCCCACCCTCGCAAAGATTCATGCACATCCGTGATGGAGGCCTTAGAGGCGGATCTTGACAACATGCTCATGAGTAACACCAAGTTCGTCAAGATAGTCACTTAGACATGTGTTCTTGAACTCGGTGCCATTGTCGCTTCTGGTGTGCTTGATTTTGACGCCATAATTTGTCATGGCCCGGTTTGAGAATTGTCCGAAGACATCCTGCACTTCAGTTTTGTACATGATGATATGCACCCAGGTGTAACGAGAGAAGCCGTCAACTACGACGAAACCATATAGTGATGTTGCATTGGTTAGTGTGGCATAATGAGTAGGACCAAACAGATCCATATGAAGCAATTTAAAGGGACGAGTAGTGGTCATAATTGTATTCGAGGGGTGCTTTGATCTCGTCATCTTCCTAGTCTCATAAGTACCACAAAGATGATCCTTAATGAATTTAACACGATGTGATTTTTGTTCACATGAATGCTCAAAATCCTCATGCCAGCATGTCCAAGTCGTCGATGCCATAGCCAACATTCTGAATATTTTGCCAATAGACATGTGGCAGGTTGTGGACATGCAGAGAAATCTACAATATACAAGTCACCTCTTTGAAATCCTTCGAAGACTTCGGATTTGTCAAAGTCCAATAGCACAATGCATCAAAATTTGCCAAAGATGACAATCATATCAAGATCACAAAACATTGAGACAGACATGAGGTTGTATCCAAGGGATTAAACAAACATCACTTTATCCATGTGTCGATCCTTTGAGATAGCAACCTTACCTAGACCCAATACCTTGCTTTTTCCCTTTGTCAGTGTATGTGATATATGCTTCAGATGTGACGGAGTAAGGGAGCACCAGTGAGTAAATTCCTATCACCGGTCATATGATCTATGCAGCCACTGTTCATTATCCATTCAGTGGCTTTGGGTGAGTTTTCCTGCAGAAGCATTAATCCAACTTATGAACTCATATACTTCAAAGTGAAGAATATGACAATCAAATTCGTGAGAGAGAATTTCATCAAGTGATAGTAAGTTTAGCAGCATATAGGACGTGAGAAATGAACAATTCATTTCATCATGATTATTTTGCGTCCCATTAAGCATTTCTCATGTCTCCAGCAATGTCATCACACGTTGAATTTCGTCTGGAGACCTGACCCTGCAGATGAAATTAGTTCTTTTTCTTAACCACCTACATTTGTAGGGGTGGCTGAGAAGCAATGTATCGAAGTGCGCCGATTGAAAATTTAGGCATTGAAGAATATGCATTCTCTTTAGGGGGGGGGGGGGGGTAGAGTACTCAAATGAATATGCCGAAAAAATATTCAAAGATTTCAGAACATAGTGATTCGAAGTATAATGCACATATTCATTGGACTGATGATCGTTTCCCTGCGAAACAGAAGCATTAGCACAACCATTAGTAGGCATGCGACTGACGACTTTGGTCCATGTGAAGAATTTTCACAAGGGTTTTTCTTCTTCATCGGTGGTGTCATGATGACATTCACATGAAGATTTTCCAGAAGGCTTTTGGGCACCCAGATTTTCTTCACAAGGGGACCATTCCTGCAATTAGCACTAACAAAACCTGGCAATACTTCACCGTTATAATTTTTGAACAGTTTATAGTTAGAGTCAAATGACTCATGAGAGGAGTATGAAGTATCACAGTTGTAGCAAAATAAAGTGGATGGATCTACAAGCGGTCCTTTTGTAGCAACCCAGGTGGTTTTGGGTATTGCTCAGGTTTCCAGTAAGACCCATTGGCATTGAGCTTCCTTTGCAATACCCTCTTTCCTAGGGTTTATGCTCAAGATCTGCTTCTTGAGCACATCATAAAGGGTTTGATGCCCTTTGAGGCTTTTATACATGCCTGCAACATACAATTCATTCAACCCTGCATTTTTGTTAGTAACACTTGTGTTTTCCTCATATGAGGAGACTCAGACCACAGAAACAGTTGAAGATATTGCATTTCAGAAGCATTTGAACATTCACCTGAAGAATTTGCATTATCACGTTCAAGGAATTTCAAGCAAGGAGGAACAAATTCTTCCTAAGCGGTATTGATCTAATGAGCGAGTAATGAATCGTTTTCCTTTTGAAGATCATCATGAGAGGTTCTCAGTTTTTCAAGATCTTGCTTCCTTTGAAGAAATTCATAGGAAAGCTTCTCATGATCGGCTGCGAGGGCCACATGTCGACTTTGAAGTTCGTCATACTTTGATTAAAGACTTTTGAAGTTGCCAGTCAAAGCTTGATTGTGATCCATTTCATCGTTCAACAGGTCATCACTTTTTTCTAACAACTTTTTAATACTTTCCATAGCAGTTTGTTGCTTAGTAGCAATGTTGCCAAGTTTGGAATAACTAGGTGGCAAATTTTCATCAGATTCACCTTCACTAGAGGAAGATGAGGGACGTTGGAGTACCTTAGCACCTCTTGCCATGAGGCAGAGTGCGGAAGAATTTGTAGCAGGGCTAGCCTCCTCAGAGTTGAGGGAATTCCTGAAATCATCAAGCCAAGGATCTTGACGAGTGAAGGCTCCCCTCAAAGATGTCAGAATCCTATACCAAATAAGTTTTCCCGAGCTCAAGCTGTATACACGACTGAACTAATATTTGGACAGATGAGCACATATGATGTATTTCGCCTAAGCATCCAGTTGAATGAATCTGGGAATGTCATCAACACTAGCATTTTTACAGAGCTCTGAGACGCCCTGTCCAGCGGTAGTCCATGGATCATAATTCGTCACTTGGAGATGTTTGCGCAACATAATTTTCCAGTAGGGGTAGTCCGTGCCATCGAAGATTAGGCACACAACGGAGACCTTGATCATACCCACGATCGACATAACTAAAACTCCAGGTGCTTAAACCAAAATCATACAGAACAAGGGAGTGCCTTGCTCTAATACCAATTGAAAGTGCAGGTTATCTCCTAGGGAGTGAATGGGAGATTTCTAGAACTTCATCAAATTTTGATGAATTTGACGAAGATCAAATTGAAGAAATAGAAATAGAGGCGAGACTAAATCATCACACAGAAGTAAAATATGTATACATGATAGATGTGAATGAAGAACATGTAGTCGTATATACATTCAAGCATAAATATGATGAATTGAAGAAATGAAAGGCATCAAGATGAATGCCTTCAGTTCAAAATCTTCAGTATGTAGAACACAAATTCTTCAATAGAGGAAGTACTGAAAGTAAAGGGATGAAAAATTTGAAACCAGGTTGGATTGATGATGACACAGCGATTTGGTAGACCGTTCCAGTTGCTATATCAATTGTACGTCTGGTTGGAGCGGCTTGAGATTCAACCCAGAAGACACTTAGTCTTCATCGTATTCTCTTTGAGCTAAGGTCATTGTAGACCTCACCCAATCATTCGTGGTAAGTCTTCAAGGTCGACTTACAAAATCTTCACGGACTTCTTCACTGGCAATCCACAATGACTCTTGGATGCTCAGAAGTTGACGCCTAACCATCTAGAAGAATGACAGTCTTCAAAGGTAACAAGCGTGGGATCACACAGATCAATCTCTTCAGCGATGCTCAATCACTTTGGCTCTTGTTGTGTTTTCACAAAATCGTCGGAGGACGGGTTGCTCTCAAATGACAAGCGTCAATCTCTCTCTTGGAGCAGCCAACCAACCAATGGTTGTGTGTGGGGCGGGGGATATTTAGAGCCAGGGCAACCCGACATGAATTGTCATAAATGCCCCTACAAACATGACCGTTGTTAGGATAAGTATCCACTCGACAGCTGGCGCTAGCACAACAACTGTCAAAAATTTGGACTGCCATATTTGTCGGGGCACTCAATTTCTTCACGATAGGCAAGTCGCACTGGCGAAATCCTAACTCCATGGTCAGACAAATTTTGTCAACGACCAGAATAACTTCGTCTGTGTCCTAATGAACTCAACTGCACTCTAAGATATATCCAAATTCTTCAACTTGAAGAAATAGATAGTTGTAGGTTTTGAGCATCACTTTGGAAATATGCCTATGTATCACCTAGACCCCTTTAATAGTACAATTTTCCCTATGAATCAAAATAAGAAGAAAGAAACTACGAAAAATAAGTCTTCAAGCTTCAAATTCTTCACATTAATTTCTTCAAAGGACGCACTAAATTCTTCACTTGAAGAAATACATTTTTAGGGGTCATTTTTCGTCGGTTAAACCAAATCTTCAGGGACTATAACTCCTGTGTACGCTCACAAAAACATTAGTCCCTTAACCCATTTGTCTTCAATACTCCAAAATCACTAAGGGGCACTAGATGCACTTACAAGGTCACCACTGGTGAGAAGTGATGGTCACATTTTATGTTGTTTGTCTAACAATAGCGACGTGGGCAACCAAACATCATGGTAGAAATTTCTTCCCTGGTGTACGGAGCCTAATGCAAGCAATCAAACTACATGCAGATATTGTTTTTAGCCTACATTAGCTCAAACAAGCCCAACTCGAGCAAGTATGGTAAATGCCCTAAAACAGAGATGTCAACCAAACGCACCCTTTGCGGACCTAGGCTGTAGATGCTCTAAAGAAAGTATGGCCTTATTCATGTCATCTTAGTAACAACTCTGGTTATAACTTATAAGGGCCTCTTCAACGAGACCCACAAAATTCCCGCACGTGGTGTCCGGACAATTTTTTTATTTTTACAACTTAATGGGGATCTGTATCGGTCCGTGAAACTGTTTGTACGTCCTAATTCCGGTATTATGGAGACAAACATGAGAGTGTTTTGCCGGAGTCCGGACATGCACTTGGCCAATCACATGCATGTCCCTCTCTTCTCTCTCTCTTCCCAACCGCACATGCATAGTCTCCCTCTTCTAACTCTCATTCCGACCGGATACATTGTAATTACCGTTGCATGGCTCCCTCCCGTATCATGTCCGCGGACTACATCCAAACACAAAACAGACATATATCGGAGGAATTTGCGGGTAGGCATTGGAGATGCCCTAAGGGAAACTCCAATGCGCGACCCCAAATCGTCCGGGTCTGTCCGTTTGGGCACACAGACAGACGACCCGGCCCAACATGCGCCCCCATCCGCAAAAACGGTCTGTTTCTGGTCTGGCTCTCCCCATCGTGGGTGCAAACTTGGTTTGGCTATGTGGTCAAATTGCAGAGAACGGATGGACACGCGGCCTCGCGGTGTCTGCCTCGGGCCCGCGTGTCGGTCGTCCAACTACCTCCTACGTACCCCAGTCAATGCACACGGATGGGAGGGCCTGCATGTCAGCCAGCCATACAGCCCCGACCACGTCCTTTTTTATGGCGAAGTTGTGGACTTGCACTTCCACTTCCCCACCATCTTCATTCCTCCCTCCGCCGCAGACACCAAAACCTAGCCTAGCGCCGCCGCCCACCTCACTCCCTGCTGGCCATGGGTTCTGGAAGTGGAACCCCGGCAAGAATACCAAGCACGACGTTGACGCGGGGTCGTCGTCCGCCTCGTCTGGAAGCGCGACCAGCCACTCCACCTCCCCGACATCTTTCTCCATCTCCCCTCCAGGGCCACGCCACGCATGAGGCCATACGTCAAGGTCATTCTCTACCACTGGCACTGGGAGACCGACACCCCACTGCCCTGGTCAGATGCCCACCTCCCCAATGGGTGGCATATGATCTCGGATCGTGTGCCCATTTCCCCGTCCCGACGAGCGGTCGTGCTCGCCTGGAGGAGATCGCCCGTCGTCGCGCCCGGGTTTCGTGCCAGCACCTCGCCGACCGTAGGTACGATGTCGACTCTCCCCTCTGGGACACTGATACGTCTCCAACGTATCTATAACTTTTTATTGTTCCATGCTATTATATTATCAATATCGGATGTTTTATATGCATTATTATGCTATTTTATATCATTTTTTGGGGCTAACCTATTAACCTAGTGCAAAGTGCTAGTTGTTGTTTTTACCCTTGTTTTTGCCTTTTCATAAAACCAATACCAAGCGGAGTCCAAATGGAATGAAACTTTTTGACAATTTTTCTTGGACCACAAGACACCCTAGAAGCTTTGGGAGGAGGCCACAGGAGCCACAAGCTCGTAGGGCGCGCCCCCAAGCTTGTGGGCCCCTCGCAACCCCTCTAACCCTAATTATTCTTCTATAAATATTCCCCGTAGACAAGGGTCACACCAAAAATACTTTTCCGTTGCCGCAAGTTTCTATTCTCGCGAGATCCCATCTGGAGGCCCTTATCGATACTCTGCTGGAGGGGGATTCGACCACAGAGGGCTTCTACATAAACCTTGTTGCCCTTTCGACGATGTGTGAGTATTTTACCACAGACCTATGGGTCCATAGCTAGTAGCTAGATGGCTTCTTCTCTCTCTTTGATCTTCAATACAATGTTCCCCTCGATGTTCTGGGGATCTATTTGATATAATCTTCTTTTGCAGTGCGTTTGTTGAGATCGGATTGATTGTGTGTTCATGATAAGATTATCTATGAATATTATTTGAGTCTTCTCTGAACTATTTTATGCATGATTAAGATATCTTTGTATTTCTCTCTGATCTATTGATTTGGTTTGGCCAACTAGATTGATTTTTCTTGCAATGGGAGAGGTGCTTTGTAATGGGTTCAATCTTGCGGTGCTTATTCCCAGTGACAGAAGGGGACATGATGAAGGAAATATGCCCTAGAGGCAATAATAAAGTTGTTATTTATATTTCCTTATTCATGATAAATGTTTATTATTCATGCTAGAATTGTATTGATTGGAAACCTAAATACATGTGTGAATACATAGACAAACATGGTGTCCCTAGTGAGCCTCTACTTGACTAGCTCGTTGATCAAAGATGGTTAAGGTTTCCTAACCATAGACATGGGTTGTCATTTGATAACGGGATCACATCATTAGGAGAATGATGTGATGGACAAGACCCATTCGTTAGCTTAGCATAATCACTACAAAAAAAAGACACTTCCGTGATGATACGTGTTTGTCACAGTAGCTCACGTTTTCTGCCATGCATGTAAATCCATGACGATTTTATGACAGAATCAAGATAGTCATACCTATGCTGTCGTAGAAGTGTTCCATGACATTACCAAAATTATCATCATGGAAGTGTCCATTTCCATGACGATAAATCATGCGTCATAGAAGTGCTTTTGTCAAGGGTGACCAACACGTGGCATCCACCGTAACGGGTCGCTGTTAAGCTATCGGATCCGGTTTTGGATCCGATAACCCATTAACAGACCAGACCAATGAGGATTTTCCACGTGTAAAATTGTCATTGGCCGGAGGAAACACGTGTTGGCTCACGTTGGGACAGATGTCATCCATTCATTGGACAGGAGGCACCTATGATACGTCGACACGTGGCATGGCCCAACAAAGGTCCATTCCGGTGAAAAGGCCAGCCGTTTGACTTGGTCAACCGGTAACGGGCCGGCCCATGGAAAGCCTGTTAACGACCTGTTCGTATATAACCCATTTACGGCCCGCTAACTCACGACCCATTACGGCCTACCGGAATTAAGCCCAGTAGCTTCATCTGGGCCGTCCAATATGATTCCAGCCCGTTGTAACTTCCGGCCCATGTATGGCCCATGATGTCTTTCGGCCCATACGAGGGCATTTGTAACTCTTGGCCCATTAAAGGCCTGTGGTGAATCTGGCCCGCAATGAACAGTGTACCGCTTTATACCCATTAACGGCCCATTATTCCATTGGGCCGTTTCCAACCCATGTTATCTTTCGGCCTTCTCAGGGCCCATTTATTCTTGGTCTTATTTCCAGCATTCGGTTACTTATGGCCCGTTACTGGCCTTTTCTGCTTGTGGGCCAAATTCAGCCCGTGGTTACAATCGGCCCGTTAATCGGTTGGGCCATTTTCGTAGCGTCATCAAATACGGCAGATTGACGATGGCCCATGAACGGACGATTCCAAATCTAGCCCGTTTACGGCCCATAATGCGGTCTGTTATTGGCCCATGTTTGGCCGATTGATCATACGGCCCGTAGAAGGCCCATTGATGCTATGGTCCTTAGAAGGCCCATTGTTTATACGGCCCGTAGGAGACCCATGGTAACTACAGTAAATATGTAGCCCATGGTTATTGTGGACTAGTTTTAAAAAATAGGTTATTGCGACCACTAGCAAACCGCGGAAAAAGAACTGCACTGACTACAAGCAAACAAATAAACAAGACAACAAGGAAATAAATAAGCAAGCAACTTACGCTAGGCTATCACACTTATTACACATATTACATCCACTAGGCATCAAAGTTCGCCACCAGTGCAAATATAGGGAACAAAGCCGCATGTCATATACACTGGTTGTCAAAGTTGGCGACCAGTGCAAATAAACGCCGTAGCAAAACAAGGCTAGAACTGAAACCACTTCAGAAGAGCTCAAGAAACAATATCCTGGGTACCCATAATGCTAGCAAGATGCTTAGCAAGCTTATTAACTTTCTCTTGTTTGGCGCTTAAATCCTTCAGAACTTGCTGTTGCACAAGAAAGTATGCATCTGAATTCTGCAGGACTTCCTCGATCCTTGACTTCTTGCCGCAGATAGCCGATCGATGCCTTTCAGCTTGTAGCTGAGATTGAAGAAGCCGAAGTGATTCAGGCAGCGAGTTCGAAGAGCTTGTGCCGGTGGTACTAGCCAGTAACTCGAACACTACATCAACACAGGACTGTGGGGTTTTCTCACTGTCTACAAGATCGTTTTTATCACCTTTCTTGGAGACCAACTGGGCTATCTCACTATCTTGAACCTTATCTGCATTACTTTCTCTACAATTGCATAGTGGGGTGCTCTTCTCCAATATTCTAATTGCATACTACAAGAGAAACAAGCAAACACATCACAGGTTTAGCATGTAGTATACGAAACTCATTTTCGTAAACCGGTTCAGTAGTAAGGTGGAGAGGATAACAACATCAAACAAACATATATCTATGTACTATGGTCACTGTATTGTCCATATCATTCTAGTTTATGTTGCCAAATCAAGATAGAGACACAGTTCGACTCATATATTTTTAAGACACAGTAGCATAGACAGAATATAAGTGTGAGAAACTACACAGCATTGGCAACACTTGTAATGTGCATCACATGAGAACATAACTATTTATACAACTGAAACTGAAATCAACATAGAGCAAGAAGTTAGAATATCAATCCAATTAAAGAAATAGGTTTAGAACATACCTGTTGCGCCATTGGAGTTTCAATTGGATCCTTCAAATTCGAAAGTAGTTCGTATGAGTAAATTCAGTGATGCAACAGCAAAGGAGTATGGACCATAGCTACGGAATCTGACCTGAGAACAGTTTCTCTTCTACTTTAAACGTGGAGTTTGGGTTCACTATGGTGGTCTTCGTGCTTTGGGAACTGCAGTTGCTTTAAAAACTGCTCGTGTGGTGGTACTCTGTGGTGGACATGGTGCTTTGTCAACTGGAAGTGGGTTACTATCCGCTGGGGTTGGGGTTAGATGGGTTGTAGCTGGTTCTCTGCCCAACGGTGTAAGTGTGCAATCTGGAAGAGTCTCGATTATGTGTGGTGGGGCTAGTTTGTGGGCCAGTACAACCATGGTTCTATCTACATTGACGGCTAGCACTGTCTTTTGTGAAGAACATGTTTTTGCTCCCTTAGATACTGCCATCACCCCCTCCAATTCAAATGGCTGATAAACAAGAAAAGAAATTGAACTTACAGACATTGTATGATAGACAAATGTGGTAATTCACATATATGTTGTCTAACCAAACAGGACAACATGACACAATTTCACATATATGATGCCTAACTAAACAGGATAGCATGACACAGTTTCAGTTATATGATGGATAACTTAACATGATATAATGGCATAATTCAACATATGATGAGTATCTAAACAGGATGACATGACAAAACTATATGATGTCTTTCTAAAATAGGTTGGGATGAAATAATTCACATACATGTTGTCTAAGTATACAGGATGGCATGATACAATTGACATAATTGATTCATATACTAAGCAGCTGACACTGCATGTATGAATCTCTAAACTAAGCAGATGGAATTCAATATTGTGCATATGATGTCTAAACTAAGCAATGCAAGACACCATATGCATGATATGAGAAATATAAACATTGCAACTTAGAGCATACACCTCAGGTGGGATATAGGACTGGTCATCTGTCTCTGAATCCTCCTCCAAGATCTCCTCAGAACCATCGAGATATATGCTTTAACAGTACCATTGCTGCTCTCAAGACCTTGTTTTTACTCTGATTTTTCCATAACCGCTCAAATGGCTACACATGAAGAGTAGTTCAATATACACAGATTGTCGACAAATGGAATACGTAATGAAAAAAGATGGCATCGATAATTCACATATATTATGCCCTGCTACGTGGCGGTGCATAATTCACATATATGATATCTGGCTGAAAAACATGGCATTGCATAATTCACATATCGATATAGAAAGCAAACAGAGGCATTCACACAAAGCATGTTTAATTTAAGCGGATGGCATGGCAATGCAAGACACCATATGCATGATATGAGCAATATAACCTCGCCAAGTTAGAGCATGCACCTCGGGGATACGACTCATTTGTCTCTAATCCTCCTCCGAGGAGCTATCTGAATCAAAGAAGAAATCTGCATCGATAGGTAGCACTGACTGCTCAGAAGACCTTGTTTTCACTCCAGATTTTCCCATGACCGACTCAAATGGCTGATGCACAGGAAGAGTAGATGAATGTATAAACATTGTTGACAAATGGAATACATTATGAAAAAATATTGCATGATACAATTCACATATACGATGGCTGGCTAAACAGGATGGCATTACATGATTCACGTATATGATGCCTGGCTAAAGAACATGGCATTGCATAATTCCCATATACTTCCTCTGTTCCTAAATATTTGTCTTTTAGAGATTTCAAATGGACTACCACATACGGATGTATATAGACATATTTTAGTGTAGATTCACTCATTTTGCTCCGTATGTAGTCACTTGTTCAAATTTCTAAAAAGACAAATATTTAGGAACAGTGGGAGTATGATCTAGAAACCAAACAGGTGGCATTCACACAAAGCAAATCTAAACTAAGCTGATGACATATAAGATGTATAATGTAAGCAATGCGAGGCGCCATATGCATGATATGACCAACATCAGCATGCCAGGTTAGAGCAAACACCTCAGGTGGTAAATAGGAGTGGTAGGCTCCCTCTGAATCCCCATCTGAACAGTTATCTTCCTCTGGAATACAATCTAGAATGGTGGGAGGGGGCCCACTTCGCCCACCATGGAGCGGCGTCTGCATGACATTGTATTCCCACGCAACGGTCTTCCCTTTTTCTCTACATGTTCATTACGATTGTGTACAATAACTGACATGCATAAAAAAATAGTTAGATTTTGTAAGGCCTAAGGGGTGCATGCAGAAATCAAGACTGGTGGTAGCAAACGAATGGATGGAACCAGAACTAATGATAGCAGGTAGATTATAGCTTCAGTTTTAAAAATATAGAGAATGGATCATCTACTGTTTGTTGCCCACCCAACATGAACCACATAGAAGACCCCTGATGAACCAGATAGTAGACATATACTATTCTTTCCTGCCTCGATATGAGACCCATGGACATTTTAAAACTCAAGTTTGAACGATAAAGTAGCAGATAATAATAAACGATGTATAACGTAAGCAAACACAAAAGACTGCGACATCTCTTCCGGAACTGCGTAGTCCTCAGGTTCATCTGCTCAGTCGATGATGGTAATGCAGTTGGCGTGGCTGCCGGCAACGGGGAAGATGATCTGAGGCGGCGAAAGAAAGTCTGCAGGGGGAATCTCTGCTGCAGTGAACGCTTCTGTCGATGGTGCACCTCTGGTGGGGTGGATGACGACACGGTAGGAGAAGGCCATAACACACATAGTTTTCTTACGCCTATCTGAAAATGAAGTAAATCTGTAAGGGCTCCTTAGAATTGGAGGATTCTATAACGCAGGGACAGGAAAAACACAGGAGTAGGATAGGAATGCACGTGCAAAACAGAGCATTTGGAAACATAGGATTTCTGTCAACCTGGGTGTTTGGTTCACATGAATTGGAAGAACACAGGAATGGAGAAATATGGTTAAATTAAAGTCAAACCACTTGAAAATGAAAAAAAATAAGAATCTTATTATGTCAGTAATGCAATTAGTCCTGTTCTTCATGCATATTAATTTGAAAAGGACGTCCAAGTGGATATTAAAATTCCTACGTTTTTTCTTTGAAAGAGACACAAAAGGAAAAAATCCTCCAGTTTTGCTTTGCTCCACTCCTTCTAACCAAATGCATGAATAGTAGTACCATAGTAGTTCCATAGCAAAGGATCCCAGAGGGATGGACATGAATGCAGAGTAACAAAGTGATGCAACAAGTGTACAACCTCTTTGGCATAGCCTTGTCGACCTCAACATCATTGGGTTGGACGTGGAGGATGGTGATGCTGGTGTGATTGTCGGAGGCGGGGAAGAAGATCTGAGGCCTCTGGAAATGGCGCTGAGGGTACTGCTCCACTATGATGGACGGTTCTATCGTTGGAGCTGCTCCGATGAGGTGTACGGCGGCGAGGCTGAAGCAGGACAAGACAGACAACGTTGATCTGAAGTGGGACTCTAATATCATCTACAATATATGATGTAAAATACATCACCAAAAAGTGCTAGATGTAAAACGCATCAGCCGCTCCATGGCCGCTCCGACAAATGCTGTAAATACTGTTCACTCTGAACTTAACTGAAGAAATTCAACTTTACAGTCGAAACTGAAATTTACTATTGAAACTGATTGAACTAGTAGCAGAGCATTGCAATAGATGTTTAGGGCGTTTGAGCACTAGTAGCAGAGAAGCAGTGATCTAAATCAGCAGACGCTCTAGCAGGGAACACACTAGCAGAGAGCAAGTCGTGCAAAGAAGACCATGAAGAGTGCTAAAGCAGCAACTCACAGAGCTGCGGAGGTCGTGCAAAGAAGGCAGCAAGCGAAGCGAGAGCAAGAGCAAAGCAGCAGCACGAATGAGAGCAAGAGCGGAGCAGCAGCGCCACCGACAACAATAGCAGAGAAGAGCAGCAGCACGAACGAAAGCAAGAGCAGTGTAGCAGCACGACCGACAGCAAGAACAGAGCCGCAACGCGAGCGAGAGCCGGAGCAGCTGCAGCTAGTGCCGGCGTGGAAGTCGCCGCCGAGGAAGCAATGAAATGGGGGAGAGACGCCGTGGATGAAGTGGCCGGCTACAGCACCGCCGATGGAGACCCGCCATGGACGCTCGGTATTGAGCACCGGCAGCCCCTTGAGGTCGCATAAAAGATAAAATGCATCGCTGAGTGCAGAACCTCCTTGGTGGCGCGAGTGGGCCTCGACTTCATCAGAGGAATTGGTGAGGGTGTTGCGGTTCTGGTGGGGCAGGTCAAGACGGCGCTGTGGGAATGGAGGTGGCGTGATAGACGAGGCGAACATTGGGGCAGCTCCTTGGAGGTGGAGGGCGGGGCGACTGATCCGGCGGGACGACGAGATCGACGACGGATCCTCATCCGGTGCGGTGGATGAGGCACGGTGATACGTCTCCAACGTATCTATAATTTTTGATTGTTCCATGCTATTATATTATCTGTTTTGGATGTTTAATGGGCTTTAATATGCTCTTTTATATTATTTTTGGGACTAACATATTAACCAAAGGCCCAGTGCAAATTGCTGTTTTTTTGCCTATTTTAGTGTTTCGCAGAAAAGGAATATCAAACTGAATCCAAACGGAACAAAACCTTCGCGAGGATCTTTCTTGGAACAAACGCAATCCAGGAGACTTGGAGTGGAAGTCAAGGAAGCAACAAGGCGGCCACGAGGCAGGAGGGCGCACCCAGGGGGGTAGGCGCGCCCCCACCCTTGTGGGCCCCTCGTAGCTCCACCGACCTACTTCTTTCGCCTATATATATTCTTATACCCTGAAAACATCCAGGGAGCCACGAAACCACTTTTCCACCGCCGCAACCTTTTGTACCATGAGATCCCATCTTGGGGCCTTTTCAGGCGATCTACCGGAGGGGGATTCGATCATGGAGGGCTTCTACATCAACACCATAGCCTCTCCGATGATGTGTGAGTAGTTTACCAAAGACCTTCGGGTCCATAGTTATTAGCTAGATGGCTTCTTCTCTCTCTTTGGTTCTCAATACAAAGTTCTCCTCGGTATTCTTGGAGATCTATTTGATGTAATACTTTTTGCGGTGTGTTTGCCGAGATCCTATGAATTATGGGTTTATGATCAAGATTATCTATGAAAAATATTTGATTCTTCTCTGAATTCTTATATGCATGATTTAATATCTTTGCAAGTCTCCTCGAATTATCGGTTTAGTTTGGCCTACTAGATTGATCTTTCTTGCAATGGGAGAAGTGCTTTGCTTTGGGTTCAATCTTGCGGTGCTCGATCCCAGTGACAGAAAGGGAACCGACACGTGTAGTATTGTTGCCATCGAGGATAAAAAGATGAGGTTTATATCTTATTGCTTGAGTTTATCCCTCTACATCATGTCATCTTGCCTAATGCGTTACTCTGTTCTTATGAACTTAATACTCTAGATGCATGATGGATAGCGGTTGATGTGTGGAGTAATAGTAGTAGATGCAGAATCGTTTCGGTCTACTTGACACGGACGTGATGCCTATGTCCATGATCATGCCTGGATATTCTCATAACTATGCGCTTTTCTATCAATTGCTCGGCAGTAATTTGTTCACCCACCGTAATATATGCTATCTTGAGAGAAGCCACTAGTGAAACCTATGGCCCCCGGGTCTACTTTACATCATATTAGTTTCTCGTCAACTTGCCAATTTCTATCGCCATTTATTTTGCACTCTTTACTTTTCAATCTACACAACAAAAATACCAAAAATATTTATCTTATTATCTTTATCAGATCTCACTTTTGCAAGTAGCCGTGAAGGGATTAACAACCCCTTTATCACGTTGGTTGCAAGGTTTTTGATTATTTGTGCAGGTACTAGGCGATTTGTGTGTAGTCTCCGACTGGATTGATACCTTGGTTCTCAAAAACTGAGGGAAATACTTACGCTACTTTGTTGCATCACCCTTTCCTCTTCAAAGGAAAACCAACGCATGCTCAAGAGGTAGCAAGAAGGATTTCTGGTGCCGTTGCCGGGGAGATCTATGCACAAGTCAAGACATACCAAGTACCCATCACAAACTCTTCTCCCTCGCATTACATTATTTGCCATTTGCCTCTCGTTTTTCTCTCCCCCACTTCACCCTTGCCATTTTATTCGCCCTTTTTTCGCCCACCTCTTTTTGCTTACCTTTTGTGTGTTTGCTCTTTGTGCGATTTGTTGCTATCATGTCTGAAACTGGGGAGGTTATCATTGGTAAGGATAATAGTAATAACGAGGGAAACTTTGATGCTTTTGATGATCCTCATGAAGAACCTACTATTTTACACACTAAAAAGTTTCAGACTGGTAGTGGTAATATTATTGGAAAAGGAGTTATTCAAGATTTCTTTACTTGTGCCGGTGCCCTGTCCACTATGGGTGGGTCTATTCTTCATAGAACTTGTAGTCTTGCGGATGCTATATCTTTGCTCTCAGTTGAACTTGAAAGACAGTTTATTCATATCCATTCTTGCATACAAAGGATTTTTCTAGAATTTTCCAATATTGAGCATTCTTCTATTAAGCGAGCAACTACTATCTTTTTGGCAAATGAGTTCATATTTATAATGAAATATGAAATTTTTGCGCATTATAGGGTGGACGCCGGCCGTCCTCCCATAGAAGCTATCCTTTTTAATCAAGAAGACATAATGCGTTTACGATCTTTAGATCATGTTGCTTATAATGAAAACCTTAGAAAGAAGGTTCCTACCGATGTTCTAGTTGATAGAATCTTTGAACTTAATGATATGACAATGCTACTATCCTTTTTTCCACACTTGTGCTTCAAAGTAGCACCATGATCTTCGTGATAGAGAGTTTCTTATATTGTCACTTTTATATACTAGTGGGAATTTTTCATTATAGAACTTGGCTTCTATATTCCAACAATGGGCTTCCTCAAATGCCCTACGTCTTCGTGAGCAAGCAAGTTGGATGCACACCCACTTAGTTTCTTTTGTTGAGCTTTCATACATTTATAGCTCTAGTGCATCCGTTGCATGGCAATCCCTACTCCTCGCGTCGACATCAATTGATGGGCATCTCCATAGCCCGTTGATTAGCCGCGTCGATGTGAGACTTTCTTTTTTTGTCTTCTCCACACAACCTCCATCGTCATATTCTATTCCACCCATAGTGCTATGTCCATGGCTCACACTCATGTATTGCGTGAAAGTTGAAAAAGTTTGAGAATACTAAAGAATGAAACAATTGCTTGGCTTGTCATCGGGTTGTGCATGATGAGAGCATTTTGTGTGACGAAAATGAAGCATAGCCAAACTATATGATTTTGTAGGGATGAGCTTTCTTTGGCCATGCTATTTTGAGAAGATATAATTGCTAAGTTAGTATGCTTGAAGTATTGTTATTTTTATGTCAATATTAAAATTTTGTCTTGGATCTTTCGGATCTGAACATTCATGCCATAATAAAGAAAATTACATTGAAAATTATGTTAGGTAGCATTCCACATCAAAAATTTTGTTTTTATCATTTATTTACTCGAGGACGAGCAGGAATTAAGCTTGTGGATGCTTGATACATCTCCAACGTATCTATAATTTTTTATTATTGCATGCTATTATATTATCTGTTTTGGATGTTTAATGGGCTTTAATATGCTCTTTTAAATTATTTTTGGGACTAACCTATTAACCAAAGGCCCAGTGCAAATTGCTATTTTTTTTTGCCTATTTCAGTGTTTCGCAGAAAAGGAATATCAAACGGAATCCAAACGGAACGAAACCTTCGCTAGGATCTTTCTTGGAACAAACGCAATCCAGGAGACTTGGAGTGGAAGTCAAGGAAGCAACAAGGCGGCCACGAGGCAGGAGGGAGCGCCCAGGGGGGTAGGCGCACCCCCACCCTCGTGGGCCCCTCGTAGCTCCACCAACCTACTTCTTTCACCTATATATGTTCTTATACTCTGAAAACATCCAGGGGAGCCACAAAACTACTTCTCCACCGCCGCAACCTCGTGTACCCGTGAGATCCCATCTTGGGGCCTTTTTCGGCGATCTGCCGGAGGGGGATTCGATCATGGAGGGCTTCTACATCAACACCATAGCCTCTCCGATGATGTGTGAGTAGTTTACCAAAGACCTTCGGGTCCATAGTTATTAGCTAGATGGCTTCTTCTCTCTCTTTGGTTCTCAATACAAAGTTCTCCTCGATATTCTTGGAGATCTATTTGATGTAATACTTTTTGCGGTGTGTTTGCCGAGATCCGATGAATTGTGGGTCTATGATCAAGATTATCTATGAACAATATTTGATTATTCTCTGAATTCTTATATGCATGATTTAATATCTTTGCAAGTCTCTTCGAATTATTGGTTTAGTTTGGCCTACTAGATTGATCTTTCTTGCAATGGGAGAAGTGCTTAGCTTTGGGTTCAATCTTGCGGTGCTCGATCCCAGTGACAGAAAAGGAACCGACACGTATTGTATTGTTGCCATCGAGGATAAAAAGATGGGGTTTATATCATATTGCTTGAGTTTGTACCTCTACATCATGTCATCTTGCCTAATGCGTTACTCTGTTCTTATGAACTTAATACTCTAGATGCATGCTGGATAGCGGTTGATGTGTGGAGTAATAGTAGTAGATGCAGAATCGTTTCGGTCTACTTGACACGGACGTGATGCCTATGTTCATGATCATGCCTAGATATTCTCATAACTATGCGCTTTTCTATCAATTGCTCGGCAGTAATTTTGTTCACCCTCCGTAATATATGCTATCTTGAGAGAAGCCACTAGTGAAACCTATGACCCCCGGGTCTACTTTACATCATATTATTTTCTCGTCAACTTGCCAATTTCTATCGCCATTTATTTTGCAAGCTTTACTTTTCAATCTATACAACAAAAATACCAAAAATATTTATCTTATTATCTTTATCAGATCTCACTTTTGCAAGTGGCCGTGAAGGGATTGACAACCCCTTTATCGCGTTGGTTGCAAGATTCTTGATTGTTTGTGCAGGTACTAGGAGATTTGCATGTAGTCTCCTACTGGATTGATACCTTGGTTCTAAAAAACTGAGGGAAATACTTACGCTAATTTGCTGCATCACCATTTCCTCTTCAAGGGAAAACCAACACATGCTCAAGAGGTAGCACACGGTGAGCTATTGCGGTGGACGATGTTGTCGGGGAAGAGTCTCCGGTTGGACGGCGGTCGGGAGGCCGACGGAGGAGCGTGGGGTTTCGCGGGTTTTGGAGGCCTCGATGTATGAATGGGGGGATGAAGGGAAAGGTAGGGGGAGCCATGGCTTAGGGAATGATACGTCCATTTTGCATCATGCTTTTATATAGATATTTATTATATTATGGGTTGTTATTACACATTATGTCACAATACTTATGCCTATTCTCTCTTATTTTACAAGGTTTACACGAAGAGGGAGAATGCCGGCAGCTGGAATTCTGGGCCGGAAAAGGAGCAAATATTAGAGACCTATTCTGCACAACTCCAAAAGTCCTGAAACTTCACGGAGGCACGTTTTGGAATTAATAAAAAATACTGGCAAAAGAATCAACCAGAGGGGGTCCACACCTTGTCCATGAGGGTGGGGGGCGTGCCCTACCCCCCTGGGTGCCCCCCTGTCTCATGGGCCCCCTGGCAGTCCTCCTGTGCCCATCTTCTGCTATATAAAGTCTTTCACCCTGGAAAAAATAAGAAGGAAGCTTTCGGGACGAAACACCGCCGCCACGAGGCGGAACCAATCTAGGGCTCCGGCGTAGCTGTTCTGCCGGGGAAACATCCCTACGGGAGGGGAAAATCATTACCATCGATCCTCTCAGCGGGAGGGGGTCAATCTTCATCAACATCTTCACCAGCACCATCTCATCTCAAACCCTAGTTCATCTCTCGGATCCAATCTTTGCCTCAAAACCTCAGATTGGTACCTGTGGGTTGCTAGTAGTGTTGACTACTCCTTGTAGTTGATGCTAGTTGGTTTATTTGGTGGAAGATCATATGTTCAGATCCTTTATGCATATTAATACCTCTCTGATTATGAACATGAATATGATTTGTGAGTAGTTACGTTTTTCCTGAGGACATGGGAGAAGTCTTGCTATAAGTAGTCATGTGAATTTGGTATTCGTTCGATATTTTGATGAGATGTATGTTGTCTCTCCTCTAGTGGTGTTATGTGAATGTCAACTACATGACACTTCACCATTATTTGGGCCTAGAGGAAGGCATTGGGAAGTAATATGTAGATGATGGGTTGCTAGAGTGACAAAAGCTTAAACCCTAGTTTATGCGTTGCTTCGTAAGGGGCTGATTTGGATCCATATGTTTCATGCTATGGTTAGGTTTACCTTAATACTTCTTTTGTAGTTGCGGATGCTTGCAATAGGGGTTAATCATAAGTGGGATGCTTGTCCAAGGAAGGGCAGTACCCAAGCACCGGTCCACCCACATATCAAATTATCAAAGTAACAAACGTGAATCATATGAGCGTGATCAAAACTAGCTAGATGATAATTCCCATGTGTCCTCGGGAGCGTTTTCCTTCATATAAGAGTTTGTCCAGGCTTGTACTTTGCTACAAAAAGGATTGGTCCACCTTGCTGCACCATGTTTACTTTTGTTACTTGTTACCCGTTACAAGTTGCCTTATCACACAACTATTTGTTACCGATAATTTCAGTGCTTGTAGAGAATACTTTACTGAAAACTGTTGTCATTTCCTTCTGCTCCTCTTAGGTACGACACTCTTACTTATCGAAAGGACTACTATAGATCCCCTACACTTGTGGGTCATCAAAACTCTTTTCTGGCGCCGTTGCCTGGGAGTGAAGCGCCTTTGGTAGGTGGAATTTGGTAAGGAAAAATTTATATAGTGTGCTGAAATTTGCTGTCACTTGTTACTATGGAAAGTAATCCTTTGAGGGGCTTGTTCAGGGTATCTTCACCCCGACCAGTAGATAAAAGAGTTGCTCCTCAACCTACTGACCCTACTGAAAATGTTTGCTTTGAAATTACTTCGGGTATGATAGAGAAACTGCTAGCTAATCCTTTTACAGGAGATGGAGCATTGCATCTCGATTTGCACCTAATCTATGTGGATGAAGTTTGTGGATTATTTAAGCTTGCAGGTATGCCCGAGGATGTTATCAAGAAGAAGGTCTTCCCTTTATCTTTGAAGGGAAAGGCATTGACATGGTTTAGGCTATGTGATGATATGGGATCATGGAACTACAACCGATTGAAATTGGAATTTCATCAGAAGTTTTATCCTATGCATCTTGTTCATCGTGATCGTAATTATATATATATAACTTTTGGCCTCGTGAAGGAGAAAGCATCGCTCAAGCTTGGGGGAGGCTTAAGTCAATGTTATATTCATGCCCCAATCATGAGCTCTCAAGAGAAATTATTATTCAAAAAATTTATGCTCGGCTTTCTCTCAATAATCGCTCCATGCTCGATACTTCTTGTACTGGCTCTTTTATGATGAAGACTATTGAATTCAAATGGGATTTATTGGAAAGAATTAAACACAACTCTGAAGATTGGGATCTCGATGAAGGTAAGGAGTCAGGTATAACACCCAAGTTTGATTGTGTTAAATCTTTTATGGATACAGATGTTCTCCGTGAATTTAGCACTAAATATGAACTTGACTCTGAGATAGTAGCTTCCTTCTGTGAATCCTTTGCTACTCATGTTGATCTCCCTAAGGAGAAGTGGTTTAAATATAATCCTCCCATTGAAGTAAAAGTAGTTGCACCTATTAAAGTTGAAGAAAAGACTATCACTTATAATGTTGATCCTGTTGTTCCTACTGCTTATATTGAGAAACCACCTTTCCCTGTTAGAATAAAGGATCATGCTAAAACTTCAACCGTGGTTCGTAAGAGTAACACTAGAACACCTACACCCCTGGGCAAATTAAAGTTGAACCTAGTATTGTTATGGTTAAAGATCGCTTGGCTGATAATATTGATGGGCGTGTTATTTACTTCTGCGATGAAGCTGCTAGAATTGCTAGACCTGATACTAAAAATAAACATAGACCTGTTGTAGGCATGCCTGTTATTTCTGTTAAAGTAGGAGATCATTGTTATCATGGCTTGTGTGATATGGGTGCTAGTGCAAGTGCAATACCTCATTCCTTATACAAAGAAATTATGCAGGATATTGCACCTGCTGAGATAGAGGAAATTGATGTTACAATTAAGCTTGCCAATAGAGACACTATTTCACCAGTTGGGATTGTTAGAGATGTTGAAGTCTTGTGTGGGAAAGTTAAATATCCTGCTGATTTTCTTGGTCTTGGTTCCCCACAAGATAACTTTTGTCCCATTATATTTGGTAGACCCTTCTTGAATACTGTTAATGCTAGGATATACTGCAAAAAGGATGTTGTTACTATTGGTTTGGGGGATATGTCTCATGAGTTTAATTTTGCTAAATTTCGTAGACAACCCCATGATGAAGAATTGCCTAGTAAAGATGAAATTATTGGTCTTGCTTCTATTGTCGTGCCTCCTAATGATCCTTTAGAACAATATTTGCTCGACCATGAAAATGATGTGTTTATGAATGAAAGAAGGGAAATAGATGAAGTATTTCTTTAAACAGGGACCTATTTTGAAACACAACTTGCCTGTTGAAATCCTAGGGGATCCTCCTCCACCCAAGGGTGATCCCGTGTTTGAGCTTAAACCATTACCTGATACTCTTAAATATGCTTATCTTGATGAGAAAAAGATATATCCTGTTATTATTTGTGCTAACCTTTCAGAGCATGAAGAAGAGAAATTATTGAAAACTCTGAAGAAGCACCGTGCTGCCATTGGATATACTCTTGATGATCTTAAGGGCATTAGCCCCACTTTATGCCAGCACAAAATAAAATTAGAGAAAGACGCTAAATCGGTTGTTGGTCACCAACGACAGTTAAATCCTAAGATGAAAGAAGTGGTAAGAAAAGAAATACAAAAGCTTCTGGAGGCAGGTATAATTTATCCCATTGCTGATAGTCAGTGGGTAAGTCATGTCCATTGTGTCCCTAAGAAGGGAGGTATTACTGTTGTTCCTAATGATAAAGATGAATTGATCCCTCAAAGAATTGTTACAGGTTATAGAATGGTAATTGATTTTCGCAAATTAAATAAAGCTACTAACAAGGATCATTACCCTTTACCTTTTATTGATCAAATGCTAGAAAGATTATCCAAACATACGCATTTTTGCTTTCTAGATGGTTATTCTGGTTTCTCTCAAATACCTGTGTCAAAAGAGGATCAAGAAAAGATCACTTTTACTTGCCCTTTCGGTACCTTTGCTTATAGACGTATGCCTTTTGGTTTATGCAATGCACCTGCTACCTTTCAAAGATGCATGATGTCTATATTCTCTTATTTTTGTGAAAAGATTGTTGAGGTTGCCATGGATGATTTCTCCGTATATGGAACTTCTTTTGATGATTGCTTGAGCAACCTTGATCGTGTTTTGCAGAGATGTGAAGAAACTAATCTTGTCTTCAATTGGGAGAAGTGCCACTTTATGGTTAACGAAGGTATTGTCGTGGGGCACAAAATTTCTGAAAGAGGTATTGAAGTCGATAAAGCTAAAGTTGCTGCTATTGAAAAGATGTCGTGTCCTAAGGACATTAAAGTTATAAGAAGTTTCCTTGGTCATGCCGGTTTTTATAGGAGGTCCATTAAGGACTTCTCT
Source organism: Aegilops longissima (assembly GCA_021605205.1). Taxonomy (NCBI): domain Eukaryota; kingdom Viridiplantae; phylum Streptophyta; class Magnoliopsida; order Poales; family Poaceae; genus Aegilops; species Aegilops longissima. Next base: position 171,490,073 of record CM038681.1, on the reverse strand, counting down.
AAATATCTAGGCCTCTGACTAATCTCTTACAAAAAGATGTTCCTTTTGTCTTTCATGATGATTGTGTAGAAGCATTTGAAATACTTAAGAAAGCCTTGATTTATGCACCTATTGTTCAGCCACCTGATTGGAATTTACCATTTGAAATTATGTGTGATGCTAGTGATTATGCTGTAGGTGTTGTTCTAGGACAAAGAGTTGATGAGAAATTAAATGTTATTCAATATGCCAGTAAAACTCTAGACAGTGCCCAGAGAAATTATGCTACTACTGAAAAATAATTTTTAGCAGTTGTATTTGCTTGTGATAAGTTCCGACCCTATATTGTTGATTCTAAAGTAACTGTTCACACTGTCTTATGGAAAAGAAAGATGCTAAACCTAGACTTATTAGATGGGTTCTCTTGCTGCAAGAATTTGATTTGCATATTATTGATAGAAAGGGAGCTGAGAACCCCGTTGCAAATAACTTATCTAGGTTAGAGAATGTTCTTGATGACCCACTACCTATTGATGTTAGCTTCCCTGATGAACAATTAGTTGTCATAAATGCTTATCGTACTGCTCCATGGTATGTTGATTATGCTAATTACATTGTTGCTAAATTTATACCACCTAGTTTCACATACCAGCAAAATAAAAAGTTTTTCTATGATTTAAGACATTACTTCTGGGATGACCCACACCTATATAAATAAGGAGTAGATGGTGTTATTAGACATTGTGTACCTGAGCATGAACAGGAACATGTCCTACGCAAGTGTCACTCCGAGGCTTATGGAGGACACCATGCTGGAGATAGAACTGCACATAAGGTATTGCAATCCGGTTTTTATTGGCCTACTCTCTTCAAGGATGCCCGTAAGTTTGTCTTGTCTTGTGATGAATGTCAAAGAATTGGTAATATTAGTAGACATCAAGAAATGCCTGTGAACTACTCACTTGTTATTGAACCATTTGATGTTTGGGGCTTTGATCATATGGGACCGTTTCCTTTCTCTAATGGGTATACACATATTTTAGTTGCTGTTGATTACGTTACTAAGTGGGTAGAAGCTATTCCAACTAGTAATGCTGATCATAACACCTCTATTAAGATGCTTAAAGGAGTTATTTTTCTGAGGTTTGGAGTCCCTAGATATTTAATGACTGATGGTGGTTCACATTTTATTCATGGTGCCTTTCGTAAAATTCTTGCTAAATATGACGTTAATCATAGAATTGCATCTCCTTACCACCCACAATCTAGTGGCCAGGTAGAACTTAGTAATAGAGAGCTCAAATTAATTTTGCAAAAGACTGTTAATAGATCTAGAAAGAATTGGTCCAAAAAACTTGATGACGCATTATGGGCCTATATAACTGCATATAAAAATCCTATGGGTATGTCTCCGTATAAAATGGTTTATGGAAAAGCATGTCACTTACCTCTCGAACTAGAACATAAGGCATATTGGGCCATTAAAGAGCTCAATTATGATTTCAAACTTGACGGTGAGAAGAGACTATTTGACATTAGCTCACTTGATGAGTGGAGAACACATGCCTATGAGAATGCCAAACTGTTTAAAGAAAAGGTTAAAAGATGGCATGACAAAAGGATACAAAAGCGTGAGTTTAATGTAGGTGACTATGTGTTGTTATTCAACTCTCATTTAAGATTTTTTGCAGGTAAACTTCTCTCTAAATGGGAAGGGCCTTACGTTATCAAGGAGGTCTATCGTTCCGGTGCCATAAAAATCAACAACTTCAAAGGCACAAATCCGAAGGTGGTGAACGGTCAAAGAATCAAACATTATATCTCAGGTAATCCTATAAATGTTGAAACTAATGTTATTGAAACCGTAACCCTGGAGGAATACATAGGGGATACTTTCCAGAATGTTTTAGACTACGAAAAGGAATAGGTATGTGGTACGGTAAGTAACCCGACTCCAAAACAGTTCTAATGGTATTTTTCTCCGTTTTGGAATATTTAAGAAAATAGGAAAATAAGAAGTAGTCCGAAAGGGACAGGAGGCATCCACGAGGGTGGAGGGCGCGCCCCTCTGCCTCGTGGGCACCTCGTGTGCTCTCTGGACTCCGTTTTCTTGCACAATACTTCTTTTGGTCAGTAAAAATTCATTATATAATCTCTCGAAGGTTTTGACCCTCGTATCACGCAAATATCCTCTGTTTTTTTTGAGCTGTTTTCAGCCAGAGTTGTCAAGGCTAGGCATCGTGTCGTCCCCCTCCTCCAACAATGAGGGCAGCAATGCTTGGCTAATGAAGATAGAGCTGAAGAGAGAAGAACCCGGGGAGATTAACAAGGATGATGGGATCAAGAAGGCCATGGAGGATCAAGCTCCGGCAGCAGAAGACGAAGACATACTTCAACCTCATTACAATCTTCTTACCCCAACGGAGATTGAAGCTTTCAAGATGATTGAGTTAGCTCGCATACAAATAAGTATCTCACACATGAAAATATTTTGTTGAAGGAGCATATCACCGCACTCAAGGGCATTATCCGCAAATTGGAGGATCTCTTACGCTCTATGTGTGACTATCCATCATCACCACCATCTTCTTCACCAGCAAAGGTGAACTGAGTATCTGGTATGGGAAATCCCCTTGGCAACTGCCAAGCTTGGGGGAGGTGCCCCGGTATCGTATCACCATCACACTCTTATCTTTACTATTTTTCTTAGTTTGATCCTTTTGGTAATATCTTGATCTAGTAGAACAAAGTTTTAGTATGATCCAGTTTTGCGCTTTGCTTTATGATCCTTCTATGTAATCGAGTCCGTGAGCTATATATATAATAAAAATTAGTTTTGAGTCAAGGGCTTGATTTTCTTGCTATGATCATGATGGAATAAAAGGAAAAGAAAGAATAAAAAGAAATAAAGAGATCATATTGATCTTATGGAGAGTAATGACTTCACATATAAAAGAGTATGATAAATAAAAGTTGTTGAGAGTTGACAAACATAGTTTTGGTCATCGTTGCAATTAATAGGAAGTAATAAAGAAAGAGAGGTTTTCACATATAAATATACTATCTTGGACATATTTTATGATTGTGAGCACTCAATAAAATATGACATGCTAAAGAGTTGATGTTGGACAGGGAAGACAACGTAATGGGTTATGTTTTCTTATATCCGAAATAAAGTATATTGTCATGGATCATCCAACATGTTGATCTTGCCTTTCCCCCTCATGCTAGCCAAATTCTTTGCACCAAGTAAAGATACTACTTGTGCTTCCAAATATCCTTAAACCCAGTTTTGTCGTGAGAGTTCTCCATATCTACCTATGGATTGAGTAAGATCCTTCAAGTAAGTTGTTTGATTTCCTGTGATGTAAAAAAATGGAAAAAACAACAACTGGCACTTGGCACTATGTCAATAGGTTAGTACAAAAAATGATATAAAATGACTATAAAATGATTATAAAACATCCAAGATTGATAATAAAACAACATGGAACAATAAAAAATTATAGATACGTTGGAGATGTATCAGCATCCCGAAGCTTAACTCCTACTCGTCCTCGAGTAGGTAAGTGATAAAAGAAGAATATTTGATGTGGAGTGCTGTTCATCAAGTCATAACATATTCTTTTCTTTATACACTGGTGTGCGTCGGTCCTAAACAAACGGTTTTTTACCCCTTTCTGCGACGACATTTGGAACCGTCGCCAAGTGAGTGTGGGCGATAGGGGGGGTCCTTCCCACACGACCCAGAAACCGTCAGGGATATGCCCTTCTGGCACACACGTTCGGCAAAATGAGGTCGTGTGCGACCGGCGAGCGCTCAAATATGGAAATACATACAGTAGAGCTAAAAAATACAATTATATGGCGAAATTGTTTCCGGTCGCAAGTACATCCCACACAGTCAGTCCCCGTTAAAGGTTTCCGTTTGTATGTACATCCCACATAGTCGCTCCAAGGAAAACGTTTCCGTTCATAGGTACATCACATACAATTTTTCCTGTTAAATCGTTTGCGTTATTGAATGTAGCACACACGGTCTGTAGAAGAAACTATGTGGCAAAGGCTGTCCATGACACACAATTTTTATGTGGTAAACGTTTGCTCAAGGTGGCCTAACGCAAACAGTTTTCAAGAGAAAGTCGTGTGTGATTGTTCATTGATCCAACACGGTTTATTCCTAGAAACTATGTGCGTTGCCTGAGGTCATCGCCCACGGTATTTTTCAACAACCGTTTGCAATATCAAAACCCAATTAGCAGGCTAATTCGCCATTAGCAGGCTAATTGCCCTATTATTAATAATCCATTTAGTAATCTAATTGACATTCATATTAAGCACATAATATATTTCATTTCCATATTAAGGAAGCAGAATTTCATAATTGAAATACATCAGAGTAGGCCTTGATATAGCTTCAGCACTCAGCTACCCCATTACACAACTGCACCAGCAGCAAGTTCCACATGCAACATGTAGAACCTTTCGAAATTAGCATCATAGACGGTATATAGAAAAATGCATATCATCTGGAAAACTGCTGAAGCGGAAGGTGAATATTGAGCCTTCATTGATGTTGAAGGTCTTTGCAACTTTAGGCCAGTGCCTATGGATGATTGACCGTCCGTTCTTCCACTACAAAAAAATAAACTTCCGTGATGATACGTGTTTGTCGCAGTAGGTCACGTTTTCTGTCATGCATGTACATCCATGATGATTTTATGACAGAATCTAGATAGTCATACCTGTGCTGTCGTAGAAGTGTTCCATGACATTACCAAATTTATCATCATGGAAGTGTCCACTTCCATGACGATAAATCGCGCATCACAGAAGTGCTTTCGTCAAGGGTGACCGACACGTGGCATCCACTGTAACGGAACGCCGTTAAGCTATCGGGTCCGGTTTTGGTCCGATAACCCGTTAACAACCCCGACCAATGGGGATTTCCACGTGTAAAATCATCATTTGTTGGAGGAAACACGTGTCGGCTCACCATTGGGACAGATGTCATCCACTCATTGGACCCAAAGCGCCTATGATATGTGGACACGTGGCAAGGCCCAACAGAGGCCCATTCATGTGAAAAGGCCGGCCCGTTTGACTTGGTCAAAAGGTGGAGGGCCGGCCCACGGCAAGCCTGTTAACGACATGTTTGCATATAGCCATTTACAGCCTGCTAACCCAAGGCCCGTTTACGGCCTATCTGAATTAGGCCTAGTAGCATCATGTGGGTCGTCCAATATAATTCCAGCCTGTTTTAACTTTCGGCCCATGACGTCTTTCGGCCCATATGTGGCCCTTAGTAACTCTCGGCCCATTAACGGCCCGTGGTAAAACTGGCCCGTAATGAACAGTGTATCACTTTATACCCATTAACGGCCCGTGGTGAAACTGGCCTGTAATGAATAGTGTATCACTTTATACCCATTAACGGCCCATTACTCCATTGGGCCGTTTCCAGCCCATGTTATCTTTCGGCCTTCTCAGGGCCCATTTATTCTAGGGCTCATTTCCAGCATTCGTTTACTTACGACCCGTTACTGTCATTTTCTGCTTGTGGGCCAAATTCAGCCCGTGGTTATAGTCGGCCCGTTTGTGGCCCGTTTTCATAGCATCATCAAATAGGGCCGATTAACGACGGCCCGTTATGTTCGGCCCATGAACGGACGATTTCAACTCTAGCCCATTTACAGCCATAATGTGGTCTGTTATTGGCGCATGTTTGGCCAACCGATCATACGACCCGTAGAAGGCCCATTGATGATACGGCCCGTAGAAGGCCCATTGTGTCTATGACCCGTATAAGGCCCATTGTTTCTATGCCCCGTAGAAGGCCCATTGTTTCTACGGCCCGTAGGAGGCCCATGTTAACTACAGTAAATATGTAGCCCATGGTTATTATGGCCTAGTTTAAAAAAATAGGTTATTGCGGCCACTAGTAAACCGCGGAAAAAGAACTGCACTGACTATAAGAAAACAAATAAACAAGATAATAAGGAAATAAATTAGCAAGCAACTTACGCTAGGCTATCACGGCTATTACACATAATACATCCACTGGGCATCAAAGTTCGTCACAAGTGCAAATATAGGGAACAAAGCAGCATATAAACGCCATGACAAAACAAGTCCGAACTGAAACCACTTGAAGAGCTCAAGAAACAATATCACAGGTACCCATAATGTCGGCAAGATGCTTAGCAAGCTTATTAACTTTCTCTTGTTTGGCGCTTAAATCCTCCGGCACTTGTCATTGCACCGAAAGTATGCATCTGAATTCTGCACGGACTTCCTCGGTCCTTGACTTCACGTCGCATAACATCGATCGATGTCTTTCAACTTGAAGTTGAGACTCAAGAAGTCGAACTGATTCAGCGATGAGTTCAAGAGCTGGTGCCAGCGATAGTAGCCAATAACTCGAACACTACATCAAGACAGGACTTTGGGGTTGTCTCGGTGTCTTCAATATAGTTTTTATCAGCTTTCTTGGAGACCAACAGCGATGTCTCACTATCTTGAACCTTATCTGCATTACTTCCTTTACCATTGCATAACAGGGTACTCTTCTCCTATATTTTATCCGCGTTCTAAAAGAGAAACAAAAAAACACATCACAGGTTTACAATGTAGTATATGAAACTCATTTTGGTAAACCAGTTCAGTAGTAAGGTGGACAGGATAACAACATGAAACAAACATATATCTATGTAGTATGGTCACTGTATGGTCTATATCATTCTACTTTATGTTGCCATATCAAGATAGATACAGTTAGAATCATATCTATTTAAGACAAAGCAGCATAGACAGAAAATAAGTGTGGGAAACTACACAGCAATAACAACACTTGTAATGTGCATGGCATGAGAAATAACTGTTTATTCAATTGAAATTGAAATCAACATAGAGAAAGTTACAACAGCAAACACGTTAAAGAAACAGGTCTAAAACATACCTGTTGCGCCATTGGAGTTTCAATTGCATCCTTCAAATTTGAAATTAGTTGGTATGTGTAAATACAGTGGTGCAAGAGCAAAGTAGTATGAACCATAGCTACGGAACCTGACCTGAGAACAATTCTTCTTCTGCTTTAAGCGTTGACTTGGGGTTCGGAGTGGTGGTCATCGTGCTTTGGGCACTGCAGTTGCCTTATTAACTGCTCATGTTTGGGTGCTCTGTGGTGGAGACGGTGCTGTGTCAACGGGTACTGGATTACTATCTGCTGGGGTTGGGGTTAGAAGGGGTGTAGCTGGTTCTCTGTCCAACTGGGTAGGGGTACAATCTGCGTGAGTCTGGGTTATGTGTGGTGGGGCTGGTTCTTGGGCAAGTACCACCGTGGTTCTATCTCCATCGACAGTAGCACGATCTTTTACGAAGACCGTGTTTTACTCCCACAGATACTGCCATCACCCCCTCCAATTGAAATGGCTGATAAACAAGAAAAGTAATTGAATGTACATACATTGTAAGATAGACAGGTGCAATGGATAGTAGGGAAGAAAACAGGGCATGAAATAATTCACATTTATGTTGTCTAACCAAACAAAATAGCAGGACATAATTTCACATATATGATGGCTAATTAAACAGGATAGCATGACACAATTTCACATGTATGATGGCTAACTAAACAGGATAGAATGACATACTTCAAAATATGATGACTATGTAAACAGGATGACATGATATAACTATACGATGTGTCTATTAAAGTGGTTGGCATGCCATAAATCACAAACATGCCATCGATGGAAACATGATGGCATGATATAATTCACAGATAGAATGACATAATTCAAAATATGATGACTATGTAAATAGGATGAGATGATATAACTATATTATGTCTTTAGAAAATGGGTTGGCATGCCATAATTCAGATACATGCTGTATATGTAAACATCATGGCATGATATATTTCAAATATATGATTTATATACTAAGGAAGTGAGTAGAGGGCAATCACATATATGATGTATCAACTAAGGAGATGGCATTCAATATCGTGTATATGATGTAAAAACTAAGCATTGCAATACAACATATGCATGATGTGAGTAATATAACCCTGCCAAGTTTGAGCATACACCTCAGGGGGATAATAGGACTGGTCATCGCCTCTGAATCCTCCTCTCAAGAGCTATCTCGTAACCAGCAAGATATACGCTTGCGGTAGCATTATCCGCTCAAGACCTTGTTTTCACTCCATTTCTCCATCACCAATTCAAATGGCTGATGCACAGGAAGAGCAGTTGAATATACAAACATTGTCGACAACAACAATTAGAAATACAAAAAAAGGATGGCTTGATATAATTCACATATATGACGCTTGGCTAAACAGCATGACATTGCATAATTCACATATATAATGCCTTGCAACAAGATATCATTGCATAATTCGAATATATAGTGTCTTGCAACAAGATGGCATTGCATAATTCACATATATGGTAATTAGACACTGAATATGTGGCATTCACACAAATCATGTCTAAACTAAGCAAATGACATAGCAATGCAAGATACCGTACGCACGATATGAGCAACATAACCCTGCCAAGTTAGAGCATGCACCTCGAGGGGAGGGGAATAGAACTGGTCATCTGTCTCTGAATCCTCCTCTGAGGAGCTATCTGTAACCAGCAAGACATGCGCTTCGTCAGATAGCATTGTCTGCTTTGAAGACCTTGTTTCCGTTCCAGATTTTTCCATGACCGTGCTTAATGGATGATTCATAGGAAGAGTAATTAAATGTACTAAAATTGTTGAAAAATTTAACACATAATAAAAAAATGATGTCATGATATAATTCACATATAAGATGACTGGCTAACCAGGGTGGCATTGCAAAATTCACATATATGATGCCTGGCTAAACAAGATGGCATTACATGATTCACATATATGATAAAGAAACTAAACAGATGGCATTGACACAAAGCATGTCTAAACTAAGCATATGACAGCTTTGATGTATACAGTAAGCAATGCAAGGCACCATATGCATGATATTACCAACATCAGCATGCCAAGTTAGAGCGAAGACCTCATGGGGTAAGTAGGAGTGGTCTTCTGCTTCTGAATCCCCCTCAGAACATTTATCTTCCTCTTGATTACGATCTGAAATGGGTGGAGGGGGCTGCCTTTGCACCCACCATGGAGCGACGTTTGCATGAAATTTATTGCCACACAAGGCTCGTCTCTTTTGCTCTACATGTTCAGTTCCCTTGTGTACAATAACTGACATGCATAGGAATAAAACATAGTGAGATTATGTAAGGAGTGCATGCACACATCCAGAGTGATGGTAGAAAACCGTGGATAGACCCAAAACCAATGATAGCAGGCAGATAATAGCTTTAGTTAAAAAATACAGATAATGGCTCCTTTAATGTTTGTTTGCACCCAACATGAAACTCATAGTAGACACCGAGATTAACGAGACGGTGAGCGGATACTCTTGATTGCTGCCCCAATATGTACCCCACAACCATTTAAAACTCAAGTTTCACATAAGTTTGGACTGGCTCGAGTCTAATAGGTGAACACGACGATAAAGTAGCAAGTCATCATATTAAGCGATGCATAACGTAAGCAGACACGGAAGAGTGCGACCTCTCTTGCAGACCCGTGTAGTCCTCAAGGTCATCTGCTCAGTTGATGATGCTAATGCAGTTGTCGTGGCTGCCGGCAGCGGGGAAGAAGAACTGAGGCAGCGAAAGACAGTCTAGAGAGCGGATCCCTATTGTGGTGAACCCTTCCGTCGTTGGAGCAGCTGAGCTGGGGTGGAACACAACACCGCAGGAGCAGGACAAACCACACAAGGTTTTCTTTGACACATATCTATACCAGAAGTAATTGTGTAAGGGCTTGTTTGAATTTGAGGATTCTAACGATGCAGGGATAGGAAATAGACAGGAATAAGATAGGAATGCACGTGCAAAACAAAGAATTTAAAAACACAGGATTTCTGCCAATCTAGGTGTTTGGTTCACAAGAATTGGAAGATCACAAGATGCAAAGAAGCATGGTGAGATTAAGTCAAACCACAAGAAAATGTACGGTTATAATGCTATTATGCTACTATCTCTTAGTCTTGTGCTTGATGAATAGGAATTTGAAAAGGAGGACAAGTGGAAATTAAAATTCCTATGGTTTTTCTTTCAAGGATACACTAAAGGAACAAATCCTACAGTTTTCCTTTGCTCCATTCCTTTGCACCAAATTCATGAAATGTAGTACCATAGGAAACTTTCCAATTCCTATGTTTTTCATTCACTTTTCCTTTCAAGCATCATGATTCTAGTAGGCAGGCTTGAGCAAGGAAAAACCTACACTAAAAAATGTTTTTGTGCTACTTCTATTACTTTGGACCCGAGCCACTTTGCCCTACTAGCTCAACTCCCGGGGCCATTGACAAATGCACAGCTCAAGCGCAGAGATAAATAATGATGGCGTTCAAGAGAGTCCATCACGGATAGCTAAGTTGCACAGTACCTCACTTTGCTTGTCATATAGTAGGATAAAATAATCGTATTTCCCGTTACTCCGTGTGCTCAGTGAACAATATATATAACATGTAGAGTAAAAAAGAGATGCAACAAGTGTACAACCTCTTTGGCGAAGCCATGTCGATCTCAGCATGATTGGGTTGGCCGATGAGTATGCTCCGGCTGACTTGGCTGTCGGAGGAGGGGAAGAAGATCTTAGGCGTCTGGAGATGGAGCCCGAGGTACTGCTCCACTGTGATGGAGGGTTTCGTCTTTGGAGCAGCTCCGGTGAGTTGTACGACGCCGAGGCTGAAGCAGGACAAGAGTGACAACGTTAACCTGAGTGGAATTCTAATAGCATCTCCAATACATGACATAAAATACATAACCACAAACTGCTAGATGTAAAATACATCAGCCGCTCATCTCTGAACTTAACTGTCGAAACTGAATTTAACTGTCGAAACTGAACTTAACTGCCGAAACTGAATTTTGCTGTTGAAACTGAATTTTATTGTCGAAACTGAATGCACTAGAGGTGAGGCTACACGTCAGCCGACTGACTTTTTCATCTCTGGCCAGTCGATTTTGCAGCCGTTGGATATGAAATCAAGGGCCTGCAGTTCATCTTCAACCTCCACCCCCTTGAGCCGCCAGCCACCACCGGCCAAAAATTCGCCCCCCGCCGCCCCGCCCGCCTCGAAAACACTCCCCACCGCCGGTCCGCCGCCGCCCGCAATCCTCTAGCCCCCCGCTTCGAGCTTTTCTCCGGCGATCCCAACGCCATCGCCCCACCACCGCCGGTGACCACCGCCCCACCCTTTACCCTAAGATAGATAGTGGGGTACCTCTCGGCGAGGCCCCCTCCCCACTGTGGCTGGTTCTTCCTTAGCTCCGGCGAGCCTCCCACCCCTGAAAATCGACTAACCCAAAAGTCGATTCAGTCGATTGAAGTGTAGCTAAATCGGAGCAGCATCGCAAGCAAGAGCAAGAGCGAGAGCAGCAGCGCGAGCAAGAGCAAGAGCAAGAGCATACCAGGCAGGGGATCGAGAGCAAGAGCAGAGCAGCAGCACGAGCGAGGGCTAAAGCAGCAACAGCTCCTACTGATGTGGATGTCGCCGCCGAGGGAGCGATGCCGTGGAGGAAGAGGCCGGCGACGCCGCCTTGGATGGAGTCGCGCCCTGTTGGCTCGGGACCGAGCACCGGCAGCACCATGAGATCGAATCAAGAAGAAAATGCGGCGATTAGTGTACAACCTCTTTGGTGGCGCCGATTAGGCCGCAACATCATCTGAGGAAATGGTGATGATGATGCTCTTCCAGTGGTGCAGGTGAAGACGGTGGTGTGGGAATGGAGGTGGCGCAAAATATGAGGGGAACGTCGGGGAAGCTCCTTGGAGGAGGAGGAAGGGGTGGCTGAACTGGCGGGATGACCAGATTGACGACAGATCCTCATCCGGTACGGTGTATTACATCGAGGTGTTGGTGTGGACGACGTCGTCAGGGAAGAGGCTCCGGCTGGGTGGCGGACGGAGGAGGGTGTGGGGCTTCGCGGGTTTTCCCGGCCTCGGTGTACGAATGGGTGGGCAGATGGGATGGGAGTGGGGAACCATGGCTTAGGGACGCGCTTGTCCGATGTGGGGTAAGTTATGAAAGTACGCCCACCGATTTGAGGCGGTTCTTTCGGTTCAGGGGTATCATGGGTATTTCGCATGTCGGGATCTCACAGGAGGTGGGTGTTTTCGCGCGCGTCATAATTTTGGAATAGCAAGGCGCGGGTTGAGATGGAGGGTGTTGTCGGAGCACAACAAGACAAAGATATATCTTAAATATTTCGGGCTAACAAGGCGCAGGTTGAAATTTCCGGACAAGCCTAACATGTACTGTACCAAATCAATTCGCACTACAAATGTCGTTCAAAACTTTGAATTCATGTTATGTTCAATTAAAATATTCCTCTATGTGTATAATGCATGCAACCTACTACTCAAATGAACGTTTTAGTGCATTCCAAACGTATATACTACCGCTTCAATATGAACTAAATGTGAATTCGTTTCTCTATTTGAATAAGATCTACAATAATGATAGTTGTGAAGTCAAAGCATTTGAATTCATTTCTCTGTTTTAATAAGATCTATAATCATCATTATTGTCAAGTTAAACCATCGTTTGTGTATTATCTACATAGCACACCACATGATTAGTCTCGAGTTACATATGAACTATGTGTACTATATGAACTCGAATTCGATTTTTTGAATGCACTTTATGTTGATTTCAAATCATAGTACATTTCAAGCTCTAACTAGATATTCATAATCTAAACCATGTCTCATATGTATAATGTGTTTATCACATTATGTATGGTTCCCCGCCCCCTACGCCTACAAGTATTTAGCTGTGAGTTGCAAACACCACACATTACCGCAAATTCAAATAAAATGTGAGAATGTTCGATATATAGTATTGTTTAGATTGTTCGATATTTAGTTGTAAGCTACAAACGCCACACATTATCACAAATTCAACTAAAATGTGAGATTGTTCGATATATAGTATGGTTTAGATTGTTCGACATTTAGCTGTGAGTTGCAAACGCCATGCATTATCACATTATGGTCTAACATGTGCAAAACCACAACACGCGTATCACCACTATATTCATGCATGCATATGTTTAAAACACTATGATCTCCTATTCAAATATATGAATCCACTTTCATATCAAATTATGATCTTTGTTACTCTCTTACACCCACACAATCCTCTAACCTTTTAGCTACCACTCACTTTCTCTTGTGCATGCACACGCCCTCCTCGCCCTCCCCTCCCTCAGCATTCTATCCGTCGCGCACATTCAGTTTTTTTCTTTAGGTCGTTCTCCCACAGTCTCCACTACTCCTTTATGACACACACACCGATCAATAAACCTCTCCAGCGATGTCTGCCTACAACATACACGCGCACCTTCAATCTCCTGCTTTATGTGTCCTTGCCTCGTGTCTCTCATACGGTCCCACACACGTGTAAACTCTCGCCCCTCTTTTCATCGATCTCACAACCACACACTCCTCCCCCTATCTAGCTAGTAGCTGGGCCTCTCGCACCACCTCCTGGCTCCATTCTCTCTGTCTATCCGTCTTGCCGGGCCTTATTTGCCTCTAACAAATGGACGTACACCGACCGATCTCCCGCTATACATATAGCTAGCTAGGTCCTTATAACTCGTTTTTCCCCACGCGTCGATCGATCTACCTCATTAGTTATGTCTCTCCCTTCCTCCGACAAACAACAATTGATTTACCGATCTAGTTAGGTTTGCTTACAAAACACATGGTTCCCCTTCATCATCCATGGATGCGTCCTGACAGATCTATCATGCACAGGCACACACAGAAACACATTCCCACTCTTATTGATAATATTGCAGTTCCACCCTCGGTTTTTCTAGTAGGCCTCTCCCACCATCTTGAGAAGCAACTCCATCACCCATCCAGCACTCTACCCTCTCCCTCCCTCTCTCTCTCTCTCTCTCTGTCCCATCCTATTTCCCGTCCTTGATTATGTATGGATGTCGACCAATCTCCCTCAAGACATAGCTGGGTCTCTCCTTCTCAACACATATCTGAGTCGTTCTACCTCTATAGTTAGGCCTCTACCTACCCCTCCCCCACCCCCTCCCACACACACACACCGATACATCGAGCGCTCTAGTCATGTCTCCCTGCCACACACAAACTTGACATGTGCCCTCTGACATTTCGGTAGGTCAGTCTCCCTATATCTTTGACTTGCACACACACACAATTTCGATGGCTCTCTTCATCGATCTCGCACCCACCCACTTGATCCTCTCTTCGACTCTATCGATATCTATGACCCCTCCCTCTCTTCTCGTGGATCGCCCGACCCTCTATATATGATATGGATAGGCCTCCATTTCACACACATTGCATGCAAAAGTTTGTTTGAGATATCATCGACACATATTCCCACAAATACATTCACAAAATCAACCCCCCCCAAAACAAAAAACACTCACGAACGCACAAGCCATTTGTCTAGGTTTGTATCTCTCTCGCACACACCCACGTAGGTGGGGGACGTGCACGAAGAGAAGAGGTGCACGCACAGCACACGTAGGGCCCGTTTGGTTCTCAGCCACACATCGCCACGCCAAAGCTGTGGTGGGCCACACTTCCCTAGGCAGGTGTTTGGTTCTGCATGCAGGTTTGGCTCGCCACAGCGCAAAACAACTTCTACAGTAGAGATTCTTGCCAAATGTGTGGCGTTCGTTTAGCCCGCCACACTTTGTGTGGCGTGCCACGGGTGTGGCTAGCACCTAAACTTAGGCGTGGCAATTTTAGTCCTCAACCAAACATACTCGTACTCCCGTCTCTTTCCCAACCACACCCGCGCAGGTAAATGGTGGAGCTCATTTCTGTACGAAAAGGCAGCCCACGTGGTAATTTGACACGTGTACTGGTTGTCCACTTGATGGAGGGAGGTCGTCTACCACGGGTGAACAACAAATTGCGACTTGACGCGTTATGCTAAAAAAGAGGCAAACCATGTGGGGCCTACCTTAGAGGCAAGGCTCTATACACTGGAGTACTTTCGATGTGTCCCATCAACTCGCAGAACGAGGAGAAGCTTGCTTAGTACGCCGTCTCCCCCGCCCACGGGCGCGGTGGCTCGCAGGATGAGGTGAAGCTTGCTTACTAGTAGTAGTACTGTATGCCTTACGCCCACTCCCTCGTCCACGCGCGCGGTGGCTCGCGGGACGAGGAGAAAATTTTACTACTCCCTCCGTTTACTCCTCGTCCCTACTACCTTTGTTAGAGAGATTATCATATTGTTTGGAATATATATGTCCTTTGGTAGATTTCAATATGAACTACTACTACATACTCCAAACACTAATGTATATAGATGTATTTTAGAGTGTAGATTCACTCATTTTGCTCCGTATGTAGTCCATATTGAGGCCCTGTTTGGTTCGTAAGTCCTAGGACCTTTTCTAGTCTCAACTAAAAAGTCCCTACTCCTTAAAAAGTCCCTCCCTGTTTGTTTTCAGGGACTAAAAAGTCCCTAGTCCCTCCCTAGAGGTTATTAAATGACCATGTTACCCCCAGTATACAGAAAAATAACAACCAAACAACACCATGGGGCAGCGGGGCAATGGGTGCAGGGAGGGGCATTGTTGGAAAAGTCCCAAAAAAGACTCTCCTTGAGAGTCTTATTCATTAAGTCCCAAAAGGTAAGTTTTAGTCCCTAGTAGTCCCACTTGTTTGGTTAAAAAGTCTCTAAGAGGGACTTTTTCTAGTCCCCGGAAACAAACACCCCCTGCATAAAGTTGAGACACTTATTTTGGAACGGAGGGAGTACATATTTGCTATGATCTTTTTGAGGAACCGATATTTGCTATGATCTGTCAATCATTGAGATGCAATAGCATGCATGTTAGTATCCTTTTTATTTGATGAAATGTTGCAATGGGCAACCTTGGACGCAAGATACATGTAAGAGAATCTGGAAGCTTCATAGCATTGTACTATCTCGCTGATAAATTATAGTACGTACTATACTAGTACTTCCTCCGTTCCTAAATATAAGTATTTGTGGATATTTCACCATGAACCACATACATATGTATGTAGATGCATTTTAAGTGTAGATTCATTCATTTTGTTCCGTATGTAGTCCACAAGTGGAATCCCTACAAAGACTTATATTTACGAACAGAGGGAGTACTATGTAAAGAGTTAGGTGTAGCACGGTGTCCAGAAAATATGGTGATAGTGTGAGGTGGGCCATGTAACCACTGAGCATGTGTATTTTCACTGCTCTTGCACTCCTCCGCCGTAAGAATGGAGAAAATTGTAATCTAGTAGTACCTCCTTTCACCGAAAGCGTGGGACATCCAGCAGTCCTACCACCTCAGTAATAATGACCAATGAGCCGTCAAATCACATAGACCCAGTGATAAGTTGAATGGACGAAGCAACCATCACTTTTGAATCCGCTTCTCCCTTCAACGCAGGCGCCAGGTGAGAGGTCGCATCCGCTCTTCCCAGGGCATGAATGCGGCACCGATTCTTTGGAGCGGTGCTGACCGTTCAGTCTGGCGGCCTTGCGCAATGGAGGGGCTTTGGGTGGGCCAGGCTGGTCGAGCGCGGGCGTGGCAGCTGTCCGCCTCCCTACGGACGCCTGAAAGCGAGAGGATGCACCGACTCTCGCGGCTAAAATCGTCTGATACACACCATCTCTCTATAGGAGTAGGTCGATCTGTCGCTCTCTCTAACACACACATGCTTATTAAACACACACGCACACACAGTTCATAGAATAGGAAAATCGTGTGAGTGCGGTTGCACAGTGAAGATACAAATGGAGTACATACACGAAGAGAAGAGGTGATGAATATTCCATCAAACCTGAACTGAGGAGTAGTACTCCCTCCGTCTAGGTGTTAATTCATCTTACGGAAATCAGATATTCCCAAAAAATTTAGGCGTCGTCCATTAAATTCGCATCTCAATACCCTCCTGGCCTCGTTGCTAGCAAGCATTGTTACTTAGGGAGCGTTTGGATCCTTTGCAAGAACAGCTTATAGCATAGCCGGGCAAGGTTATGCGTTTGGAACTGTTGAAAGTGCGTTATATCGACTAGAGGGGGGGTGAATAGGCGATTTTTATGAATTCTTCACTGAGGAATTTGCTGGTGAGAAAATTCCTAGACGAAGAACTACTTGCAACGGAATAAGTACTCAGAAGTAAGCATAACAGAATGCGGGCATGGTCATCATGATGAAATGAAGACAATCACAGAGTACAGAAAGCGTAAACACAGGATAACACAAGATGAAGACAAACAGACTGAAGAAATTGAACTGAGGAAATTGAGAAAGTCTTCAGTCAAAGTCTTCAAACACAGATATGAACAAACACTCAACAAAGTAATGAGGAAATGAAAGAGTTGAGGAAATAGAACTAGTAAGGTTGGTGAAGACAATGATTTGGTAGACCAGTTCCAACTGCTGTCTCAGTTGTACGTCTGGTTGGAGCAGCTGAGTATTTAAACTCGAGGACACACAGTCCGGACACCCGATCGCTGAGCATGCAGCTCAGGGACACCAAGTCCTCACCGTATTCTCCTTGAACTAAGGTCACAGCACCTCGTCCAATCACTCGTGGTAAGTCTTGAGCGACTTCCAAACCTTCACAGACTTGGTCACTCGGCGATCCACAATTCCTCTTGGATGCTCTAGACCATGACGCCTAACCGTCTGGAAGAAGCACAATCTTCAAAGGTAACAAGCGTCGGATCCACGCAGGATCAATCTCTTGATGATGCTCAATCACTTTGGGTTTGTAGGGTTTGGTTTTGGGTTTTCCTCACTCGATGATTTTTCTCAAAGTCCTCGGAGGATGGGTTGCTCTCAAATGACAAGTGTCAAGTTCTCTCGGAGCAGCCAACCAGCTAGTGGTTGTAGGGGCGGCTATTTATAGCCTAGGAGCAGCCCGACATGATAAGACATAAATGCCCTTCAATGATATGACCGTTAGGTGGATAAGATATTTTGGGACAGGTGGCGCAACACAACAACGGTCGGAAATTTGACTCTCAAATTCCTCGGGGCTATCATGTTCCTCATCGTGTAGGCAATCCAGACTGGCGAATTCCTAACTCCTCGGTCGAACAAATTCCTCGATGACTGGAAGAACTTCGTCTCATCATCAAGAAATTGACTGAATCTGTATGAGATTTCAAAGGCTTCACTCGAAGGATTGGTAGGTGTAGGATTTTGAGTTGAGCATCACATGGAAATTTTTCCTTAGTATTTCCTCGACCCCCTTTAACAGTACGGTGTTTCCTATGACTCAAGAAAGAGAAAACGAAACTACGAAAACAAAAGTCTTCACGCTTCATGTTCCTCAAATGAATACCAAGTCTTCAAGGTCACACCAATTTCTTCACTTTCAAAGTCTTCAGAAAGTCTTCAAAATATCAAAGTCTTCAGTCGAATAACTTCATTTTTAGGGGTCGACTTTCTCTGTAAATATCAAACTCCTCATAGACTTATAGACCTGTGTACACTCATAAACACATTAGTCCCTTAACCTATAAGTCTTCAATACACCAAAATCACTAAGGGGCACTAGATGCACTTACAGTCTCCCCCTTTTTGGTGATTGATGACAATATAGGTTAAGTTTTCAACGGGGATAAACATATGAAGTGTAAATACTGATATTGAGGAATTTGATTGCAAGATATAGAAGAACTCCCCCTGAAGATGTGCATAGTGAGGAATTTTGCTTTTGAGGCATTGCACATTTGAAGAATTGAATCATGGAGATCTCCCCTATATCTTGTAATTCATACACGATTTGACATATAATATGAAGAATTTGAAATGCATGATGAAATATGGTGATCGTGTAGTTCAATCGTGTATTAACATATAATGAGGAATAAGCATGCAGAGGAACACATCAAAAGTATTAGAGCACCATCGGGTTTAAGATTACAACTCGATTCAATAAAGTTTCGAAGAACGAGAGTTGTAACTTAGCAAAAAACGCCTTATAGTAGACCCGCTTGAAGACTAACTCACATTTCTCCCCTTTGTCATCAAATGACCAAAAGGGTTGAAACCGAGGACTAACGCCTCAAGAATTTCAAGTTGATGAAGGAGCGCGGCGTTATCGGGTCGGTTGTCGTAGTAGGGCCTGCCGCAGATGTCGTCCAAGTCTTCATTTTCATCGATGTCGCGATGAAGAATAGGAGCTGGCTACCAAGGAAGGAACCTTGACCTTCTTGAATTTCTTGGTGGAGGTGCAGACCACCAAATTCTTCCAGGAGACCCATGTTCTTCAGATCTTCTGCTATTGTAGAGATGAGATAGAACAGCCCAGGTGCGGTTGAAGGTTTCATGGAGGTAGTATTGTTTTTTCTTCACTGCATTTTGTGTTGAGGTCATGTTGTGAAGAATTGAACCAA
The DNA here is from genome assembly GCA_021605205.1 of Aegilops longissima. Lineage (NCBI taxonomy): Eukaryota > Viridiplantae > Streptophyta > Magnoliopsida > Poales > Poaceae > Aegilops > Aegilops longissima. The sequence goes on along the minus strand of CM038681.1, from coordinate 171,470,590 downwards.
ACTGACGCTTGACCCATTTATGATTGCGATCAACCTTCTGATGAAGACTGAGGAGTAACTCACGATCAGTCATCACCCTGGGTGCTGTGGCTTGAGGATTTTGCTTGATTGAGGTATTGGCAGCAGACTCATGTGTGGCAGAGTCATCATTGGTGGAGTAGGATGCAGCTTTGCGAAATTGACCATCCAATGGACGAATGCCTTCATCTATCACAGTAATTGCCTTGCCCTTGACATCAGCTGAGGAAAATGTCCATTTGAGGACTTCAATTGGAGGCAAGTAGCTATAGTGGTTCAGAGTATCAGCCTTGTAATTGAGTGAAGACCTTGTCCTGATGAACCTCATAATTCATGGTGCCTAAGGCTTCAGCTCAAAAGGTGACATAGCAATATTCGCCAGAGTCCACATGAAGAAATCATGGAAGTTGACGGGAACGCCATGAATGATATTGAAAAGCATATTCTTCATGATGCCAACGACTTCTTCATCATTTGAGTCGCGGCCTTTGATAGGACTCATTGTCTTTGTCAGAATGCGATAGACAGTCCGAGGCACATACAATAATTCCTTGACGAGGAATTTGGTTCGTGGTGCCTGCCCTGGCTTCAAAGTCTTCATCAGCACTTGCATGTAGTGATTTGTCAGTTCAGGTTCACTGTAGATGCAATGTGCACCATCAAGGGGAGGACTGAGAGGAAGGACACGAAGCAATTCAGTTGCTGGTGCCTTGTAGTGAGTATTTTCAGACATCCAGTCCAACACCCATGAGTTCACATCTTCAGCGTCTCCAGTGATATGCAGCGTCACATATAATTGAAGAATAAGTTCTTCATTCCAATCACAGATGTCAGTGCAGAAATTTAGGAGTCCTGCATCGTGAAGAACACTGAGGACTGGCTCAAAGCCTGGCAGAGATTCCATGTCCACATGAGGAATATGTGCATGATCGAAGACTTTGTCTTTGTTGAATAGCACAGAGGAATATAAGTTGGCTTGACTAGCAGTCCAAAACGCCTCTTCCGTATCTGGCGAGACATATGGGTTGTAGTCAGTGAAGAATACATGCTCGCCGAAGAAATCTTCAGCCTTGAACTTTTGCTTCGTTGAGAATGGATTCTTTGGCTTTGGCAGTGGAGTGTCAGTGAGTTGCATCATGACCTCTGGAATCGCAATCTCAGGTTCTTCAGGCTGAGGAATTTCTGGTTCCTCTTCATAGGCAGTCTGCGTGTTCATAGGATCAGCAGCAGCAGGTTCTTCAGCACTAGTGGCTAGAATTTCTTCACACACGGATGAGTTGGGATGAGTTTCTTCAAAGCCCATTTGAACCGTTGGAGCAGGGGACTGAGGAATCTGTTGGATTGGGGTGAAGAGTGGATAATTGGGATGCTGACTTTCCCAAAAGTCACCGTTCATCACAGGCGTGGTGCATCCAATATCCACATCTTCGTCTTCAATTTCCTCAACACCAGCCTCTTCAGCTGTGAGCTGAGGCAGAGGCGAGGAAATGATTGGTGTTGAAGGGATTGCTTCCACTTCAATTTCTTCATCAATCTGCTCTGACGAAGCAGCAGAATGATTTTCTTCATCAGATCCGCTTGGGATCTCATACTCTTCACAAAGGAACAAGGTCCTTTGATGGAATGGAGGAAATTGGAACAACATCGATTGGATTTTCAAAAGAGCTTGTCATAGGCTTCATTTTCTTCGCAACCGAAGAATTTGACGCAGCTGATGCCTTCCTTTTCTTCACTGCAGCTCGCTCTGCAGCCTTGGTCTTCTTCACATCTGATGCAGATGGAAGGATTGGAGTTGGTGTAGGCGCAGGAAGAGCTGACGAATCTGGTTGAATTTCCTCAGGCAATCGATGCGCTTGCCTGACTTCTTCAGCTTCTTGAGCGCACCACTAGGGGATGCCACAGCAATTTCTTCAAGGGCTGGAATGGAGTCATCAGCCTGGAACTAGCATTTTCTTCAAAGAGCTCGAACTTCATCGGTGGTCTTGGCATGTTCTTCAAAGAGGTGGAGCAGAGGCTCCAGCCTGAGGAATTTCTTGTTGCGTTGGGGCTGCAACATTTGTGAACTTCCTTGTCAGATTGACAAATCTGACTTTGGCTCCTTGCCAATCAGCATAATAAGCATCAAAGTTTTTGCTGAGGGCTTGGATTTCAGTCTGGACCTTGAGAAGTTCCTCAGGTGTCATTCTAACAGCGTTGTTCTTCAGGAACTTCTCCTTCCTGAATTGAGCTTTCTTGATCTAGCCTTTTCAAACTTCCATTTCTCTTCACTGATGAAATGGGTCAGCATATGACTTTGTCCAGGAGTCAAATGAAAGTCAGGCATGGGCGTGTTTGGATCCTTGTGCTAGAGATCAATGTATTCAACGATCGCCTTTGGATCCAAAAGCAGTGCACAGGTGTGCCTTTGGCTCTAGCGGCCCTTTCTTGTCGGTCTCTGATGATTTATGCAAGTTCGTCATCATCAGCTTCATCATCTTCAGGTGGCACTTGGAAGGTGACCTGTTTCTTCTTCGGACTTGGCCGAGGACCTCGTCCAGCAGTTGCCTTTTTCTTCAGCGGAGTGGGGCCTGATGAAGAATTTGGTGCAGCTGAGGAACTTGGTGAGACACCAGAGGCAATAGAGATGCGTGCAGTCCTTTCGCACGTGGCCTGATGCACAGGTGCTGAGGACTTTGGAGGAGTTGTTGAGGACTTTGTAGGAGCTGAGGATTTGGGTGGAGCAGGAGCAGCATGAGGAACTGGCCGTGAGGGCATTGAAGATTCTGGCCGTGAGGGCATTGCTGAGGATTTTGGCCGTGAGGGAACTGTTGGTGAAGCACTTGGCTTGTGCGGCTTCTTTGCCATTGATCTTCCGGGCTGAACAGGGCCTCGATGGCAGCAGCGAGTGTAGTCTTCATTGAATTTCCTCACTCCTTCTTTGGCTTGTCTCGCCAACTTGGCTTGGCGCTTGGCCCATTCTTCAGGAAAGTCCTCACCACGCTTGATGCTGGTGTGGTCAGCTTCTTGGCAAGGTGCCAATGGAGCTCTTGGGCATGGAGGATTCAAGTCTGAATTTCTTCATGTACTTTGGAGTAACATATCTGTACTCCCTCCATTCCCTTGCCCATCTCCTTTCAATCCTCTGAATGCGCACCTTGCGCTGATTTTTGTTTTCCTTGCCAAACTTGGCTTCATCAGGTGTGCAATAATCAGCATAGATGTCCTCAGGTATCTCGAAAGCAGTCATGATCTCAGGCCTCTTTACTCCTTTATGTGGCTTCATTCCTTCTGCCATATTCTTCAGCTGAGGAATTTGAACAATCGAATTCTCTGAAGAAGTATGCAACTTTTATTCGAAGAACGCTGCAAATGAGTTAAGTTGATGAGAACCGAGTGATTCAGCAGCGAACATGAGTACCTGTGAACATAGTATTGTTGCGAGGAATTTGGAGAGGTCATATGCGTTCTCAGAAGGTTTTTCAAAAAGAACTAGTTTGAGGAATTTGAACAGATGAGCCTTGAAGAATTTCACTAAGCGATCTTTGTCTTAGGTTCCAGAGTTGTATAGATCGAGGATCCACACAATTGAGGAATCTTGAAGAAAAATCATTGCTTAGAGAAACGAATCAAGAGCATATTTCGTTTGAGGTGTTCATATGTGTGAAGATTTGAAGAATAAACACCTTTGAAGATTTTCAGGAAGGTTTGAGAATCAAAGCGAGTAATAAAAGTAACTTTTAATTACCAAACTGAAGAACACAACGAACTGAGAAGTGTAGATTAGAAGTTCGTCAGTTCAGATCTCCCACGCCCTAACTCGGCGGAGGAAGACAGCTACTGGCGGCGGAGTGAAGATTTCATGATCGGCGCGAAAGTACGACAGGCGACGAGGTCGAGGCAGTGAAGCTCTTCCTCACCGGTGACGATGGAGTAGTGGCGGCGCTAGGGTTTGAGAAGCTCGAGCGAGAGAGAGGGTGGTCGAGCGGAGTAAAGGAAGTGAGGAAGGGAAGAGGGGGTATATATAGCCACGGTGAAAAACCGTTTGCCCGAAGATTTTGGACGAACGTGCCCCTGACCCTTCTCATTCGCTTGACATGTGTCACCCACGTACTGAAAAGTGGAGATTGTGTTAGATCGTGGGTGAATAGATAAGTTTATCGTGGGATGCGGAACAGCTTGAGCGGCAAAGCTGAAAATTTGGATAAGATAAGTTAAAAGTTCCGTTCGCAATTTCTTCAGCCGACGAGTTTCAAATAGAACGCACATGAAGAATTTGGGAATAGCTTGGGTTGAGTATAGCATAGAGGGGGAAGGGTCCGATCACATTCACTTAGCAGAAAAAGCAACTTGAAGAAATAGCCATAAGTGAATGCTGTAGAGGACATAAACCCACATATATATATAGTCAATGAAGAAAGACAACGGAAACAGTGAGGATTTTGCAAAGTTGAAGAATTTGAAAAACTGAAGAATTTCAAAACTGAGGAAAAACTCAAATTGAAGATTTTCAATTTTGGTGGTGGCGTGACCCACCAGATCTGAATGATGATTTCAGACACCGCGCACAATTGTCGAGGGTTCTCGAGAATCAAATTCTTCACACTTAGAGTGTTATTCTTCATTGATTGAAGAAAAACGTTTCTTCATGTGTTGCACATCTAAGTCATCAATTTTGCATAAGTGTCAGGATGTGTGTCCTTTTCAAAGAACATTTGAAGATTCTAAGATATTTAGCTCACACCGCCTTGCTAAATCTCTTCTCATCCAAGGGCTTTGTGAAGATATCGACTAGCTGTTCTTCAGCCTTCACATGCTTGATGGAGATGTCGCCCTTCAACACATGATCACGAAGAAAATGATGACGAATCTGAATGTGCTTTGTCTTCGAGTGCTGAACTGGGTTGTGAGCAATCTTGATGGCACTCTCATTGTCACAGTAGAGAGGCACATTCTTCACGTTGACGCCGTAGTCCTTGAGAGTTTGCTTCATCCATAGTAGTTGAGCACAGCAAGAGCCAGCAGCAATGTACTCAGCTTCCGCAGTAGACAGTGATACGCAGTTCTGTTTCTTCGAGGACCAACAGACCAAAGATCGTCCGAGGAAATGACAAGTACCAGATGTTGACTTGTGGTCCACACGGTCACCAGCATAGTCAGAGTCAGAATATCCAATGAGATCAAACGTAGAGCCCTTGGGGTACTGTCGGTGTCAAAACCGGCGGATCTCGGGTAGGGGGTCCCGAACTGTGCGTCTAGGCGGATGATAACAGGAGACAAGGGACACGATGTTTACCCAGGTTCGGGCCCTCTTGATGGAGGTAAAACCCTACGTCCTGCTTGATTGATATTGATATTGTTGATGTTTACAAGAGTGGATCTACCACGAGATCAAGGAGGCTAAACCCTAGAAGCTAGCCTATGGTATGATTGTAAGGGTTGTTGTGATTGTAGTCCTACGGACTAAAGCCATCCGGTTTATATAGACACCGGAGAGGGCTAGGGTTACAATGGTAGGAGATCTACATATCCGTATCGCCAAGCTTGCCTTCCACGCCAAGGAAAGTCCCATCCGGACACGGGGTGAAGTCTTCAATCTTGTATCTTCATAGTCTTGGAGTCCGGTTGATGATGATAGTCCGGCCGATGATAGTCCGCCGATGATGGTAGTCCGCAATCCGGACACCCCTAATCCGGGACTCCTCGGTATCCCTCGAACCAGGCTTCAATGACGATAAGTCCGGCGTATATTGCTTGGCATTGCAAGGCGGGTTCCTCCTCCAAATGATAGAATATTGTGAACACCAGGATAGTGTCCGCTCGCAAAATAAATTCCACATTCCACCGTAGAGAGAATAATAATATATACACGAGTTCAATCTGCCGACGTTTTCCGTGGCATGACGTCACACCACTACCAAGCCATTACTCAAATTGTTTTTACTTTACCACCTTAGCGATTTAGCGAAGCGTTTCTTGGCACGCCTTGTTGAAGCAGAGATCGTGTTTCCCTTAATCCGGGATTCTCATTAATACGGGCGTAGGTAAACCAACGCGCCTGTTCATACCACGCCTCTATCGAGGACGAGTCCCAAGCGGTCACGGAGACGGCTCTTGGTATCCTCCCTCTTTATAACGGGACCAAGGCTCGCTTTTCTTCAATCTTCCATCGAATCCTCTCCACGCCCAAGTTCCAGCACCTAGAGCTCCAGATTCGAGCGCTTTGGACCTTCAACGATGTCCGGTTCCGACCTCCAGTGGTCGGTGGATGCCCTCCTCCGTCACGGAGGAGGACGTCTGAAAGCTGCGGAGGCCAAGTACTTGTCTTACGAGATTTCGACAGGTTGCTGCCGAAGGGCAGGCCATCCCCACCCCGAGCCCGGCGAGTATGTCGTCTTCGTATCCCACCTCCGTCGGGGTTTAGGCTTCCCGATGGATCCTTTTGTGAGAGGGCTCATGTTTTACTATGGGTTGGAATTCCACGATTTGGCTCCGGAGTCCATCCTCCGTATCTCCGCATTTATTGTCGTCTGCGAAGCCTTCCTCCGCGTCACCCCTCACTTCGGCCTGTGGCTGAAGACCTTCAATGTGGCGCCGAAGATGATCGAGGGGCGTCAAGCGGAGTGTGGTGGGGCGGCCATAAGTAGGAGGGCCCATGCCCCGTGGCCCGCTGGCTCCTTCCAGGACGAGCTCGGCCTGTGGCAGCAAGAGTGGTTCTATATTACCGTTCCGAGGGGCCGCAGACAAAAAAGCCGCCCCTATTCCGCCTGGACCTCCACGACGATTGACATCATGGGTCAACCAAGGGCTCAACTGGGGGCCGTCAAAGGACGTGCCCCTACTGCAGGTCGGATTCGAGATCTCCTAACGAGGGAGATCGATATGGTGGTGGTGATGCAGGTTATGCTAATTAGGCATCTCCTGCCTCGCAAACGCCGTCCTCTCCGGCTATGGGAGTTCAACCGAGGGCCCACGGATTCTTCAACACTTCATGGGTATGACACCCCGGAGATGTATAACTTATTCTTCGGATCGCAAGAGGTGCGCCCGAATTGACCGAGGATGCCGGACTAAGCTGCAATCGCCCGGATACTCAAGTAAGTAGTTCTAAGTCCGACATACCGCTTGTTTGCCTTTCGATGATCCGCATTATGACCGATCTCCTTCTACACAGGAGTGGATAGCGGAAGCAAAATTAATACGTGTCCGCCCCCTCCGAGACCGCTACGGATCCCGTGCTGGTCCGGATGCTTGAGGTTGCGCCTTGAGGAAGGTGAAGGAAAAGCAGAAAGCTACTGCCTTGCCTAAGGAGGCTCTTGAACGAGGGGATCGAGAATCCCTCCTACCAAGGGAGAAGAGGACTGCCTCCGAGGACCGGGGAAAAAGCCCTAAACGGGGAAGAAATCTTCGCCGAGGGTCCTGCGTCCGGGAGGCCCCGCCGCACAATCTCCCTTAATGAGCCAGCCTCCAACGAGCCGTAAGTAGAAAGAAAGGAGTTTTATAATAAGGGACATCCCTATTTGTGCTTCTGAGGATAACTAAAGTTTTTACCTTGTAGTTCGGATCTCCGTCCTTCGCAGATGAGCTCGTCTTCGGGGGACCTTCGTCCGGAGATGATGGAGAGCGAGACGCCCCCGTCCGGGGCGCCGTTGGATAGGGCGGACGAGCCTGAAGTGTCGTCACGGAGGGAGCCCCCGGGTGTGGCAAAGCCGGATAGTTCGGCGCCAACTGGTGTACGGCTGAAGGATCTGCTTGAGAAGGCGTCTATCTCAGAAGATCAGCACGTATTGATGAGCGTGGTGATTGAAAGGATTTCGTCACAAGGCGGTTGCATGATGCCGCCGGGAGTTTATCGCGGGGTTTGAGGTACGTAAAATGACACACCTTTTAACAGTTTTGCATATAGAATGCGCCTGTATAGATAGTAGCCCCGAGACTCGGTAGGTTGTCGATATCGACAAGATGCCGAGGATCAAAATCGTAGGTTTAAATTCCGCCGTGCCGATGCAGGTGGCGGTCGTCCGGGGCCAGCCGGACTGATGGAGTTGCTGAACTAAAGCGGCAACTCGATGTGGCGGATGCGAACATCGCAACCGATCAACAAAGCGACTTGATGAGTCACAAGGTAAGTGGTACTGCGCGGTCACGTGGTAAGGGAGCCGAAGCCAACTCCTTACAATATGTGCGTAAAATGCAGATAGTGCCGCTGCCGTGGAGAGTCTTCGGGCCGAACTTGCTCAAGCCAAGGAGCAGGCCAGAAGGAGTAATGCGGCAGCCTCGAGGGCGGCCGAGGAGTTAGCGGCCGAAGGGCGCACCGCCGGAGCAGGAAGAGATAGCCGAAATGGCTGTGAAGTTAAAAGAGGCTACCGACCGCAATGAGGCTCTTGGGAAGGAGCGCCTAGCGGGGCAAGAAGACCTGCGGAAGGCCACCGCCGAAGCCAAGAATGCCCGCTCTGCAATGCGGGCTATGAAGGAAGAGCTGCGCCAGGCCGGGGAGATTGTGGCTGGCAAGCCTTTTCTGCTGCGCCGAAGGTTCACGGATCCATAATATGCTCACCGGGCCATCTGTGGTGTCCGAGGACCCTTATATGGACTTAGCAGCGAAAGCGGCGGATGCCGCAGTGCATTTTTGAAGCCGAAGGATCACCAAAGCGGAAGAGCTGTTTTGGTCTCAATTCCATAGTCCGGAGCATTCACTTCACGACCGATCGCTGGCTGAGTGGGCCGAGCTAAATAGGTTGTCCGGGCTTGCTATGGCGGATATAGTGACCCATATCCGCCGGATAGGCCTCACCAAGAGTTACTTTGGCTTATTAACGCAATTTCTTGGGGCGGTGCCGCATATCGTATGGCGAAGCGGTCGGCCTGCATAGAGGGTGCACGGATGGCGCTACCGTGTGAAGACACATTGGACAGAGATGGATGCCACCGCTGTTGCGACCCCGGGTTCGGATAATAACCGGCTACCCGCCGAGCACTATTTTGGCAAAGTGCTGCCTAGTGCTCGTGTAATAGAGTCGCGGTGCTCAAAAAATGTTATGTTCGAATGAACGTTTATATGATGTAAAAATTATATTTATGATGTAAGCGCCTTTTATACTTGTGCGTTCAAGTAATAGAATATCTCCTTTGCGGCCGTTCATGTATACGTATGTATAACCCGAAAGATGGCGATCGTCGATTTCAGCCCCCACGCACAAGGTGCGGGGTGTTCGCAAAAATAGCGCGTTTTCACACTTAATCCGACGCCTCGGTCCTGTAAAGGAGGTGGCAGCGAGCAAACGAGGCAACCGGACTATAATGCTTTATCACTTTCACTTAGCCGTGGAGTTCGAGGGTGGGGCTACGACATAGCCCCTGGGGCACCGTGCTCTCCGAATTCATGGCGTAGATGTGCTGGCCGAAACGACCCTTCGTCAGCGGAGGAATCCTAAACATTCCCAAGGTCGATCGAGTGGTTGACCAGTCTCGCTGATCATGACAAATCAGTTTTCGGCTTTCATCGAGGTGCTCGCCCGCCGCTCGGGGCACAATCGCAGAGTTCTCCGAGCCGCAGCGTTAGCCGATGATACGGAACGTAAGGCAGCAAAACACGTGAGCCGGGCAAACCCAACATTTGACCAAAGACATGATTCGAGCTGATGCATATAAGGCCTAACTCGAGACGCCAACACTCCCAAGGTGTTCGGTCTTTATAATAGTGGGCAAAACAAAGCCCTAAGCCCCTTGTGTCTGTGTACGGCAGGTTCTTCTCGCGCCGCCGATGCCAAAATGCCGCCTCTACTCTGGTTATAATGATAAACCAGGGATTATAGCAACAAGAGACAGAAGAAAGGTTTACGAGGGTCTTAGTCTCGAAAAGAGTCCTTGCAACGGGTCCCTACCGCACGCCCGGGCCTGTGTCTCCGTTGCAGCCGCATCTCGACCGGTGTGCACGCTGTTCATCTCAGTAAAGAGAAGAACTTGGTTGGAAAAGAAATCGTATGCGAAAGTGCATAAAAATTGAAATATAGGTTAAGAAAGCTGAGCCTATGCTAGCTCATTATGGCTTATATGCGCAAACCCTTGTGAAGGGGTGTGCGGCTAGGTAGCCCCTAGCTTATTTATTCCGGACTCGCCCAGCCGTGTCCGGGTCTCAAAGCACTTATGATGAAACGATGCCACGTGGACCGGCATTTTAAGCGTAAGAGACGCGGAATGTGGTATTCTATTGAAGCGACGAGCTTCCGTCCAAAGGTGCTTGATAGCTGGCTTAAGGGCCCGCGCCACTCCTTTGAAGGAAGTGCGGCTATGCCGAATTGTAATAGGGTCTATCCCCACTTGCGGATTGTGTCCGGATATAGCAGGTTTAAGTCACTGCCGCCGTCCATCAACACCTGCGTTAATTGCAGTCCGTCTATTATGGGATCCGATATCAGGGCAGTCTATCTGTCAGGACCCCGATTCCAAGTCACATCGACCTAGCCGGTAACACCTCATATCACTTTGCGGCCTCACGCACGGTATTCCCACGGGTGTCGCCTTACCATGGCCCGGGACCGTCTGCGCCTTTTGGCTCACGTATATGATAGTGTCGCTAGCATCCACATGACAAAGAACCCGGGCCGACATGGCTAGTCGTGAACCCAAAGTGGCGCTAACCTATGGGGACAGGCATACATGAATCACATCGAGCATGTCGGTCATCAACGATAAATTCGGGCTGTAGCACTGGCTAACAGGACTCCGGTACCCGGGCTGTAGCAGACTAGGCAGACTCGAATAACACCGCGTGACATTTCCCGGCGACGTACATAGGAACGGTGAAACACATGCCGCCATCAAGTGTCCAAGCAGTAGTGCTGGGCTAGCAGACTCGTGAACCGGTCAGAAGCGGACTACTATCGCCGAAGCACGAGACTACATTTCCCATATGAGAGGCTGCCAAGGATAAACAACTAGATTGTCGGATCCCACACATACCAAGCATTTCAAACATACACACAATATGCTCAATATGTGTAAATACGACGTGGCATCACAACATGACTCTACGACTCAAATATTTATTCATTAGGCCCGAGGAGCGAGATATTACAAACATGGGTCTCATGACCCAACACTCGAGCATACAAGTCAAAGCACAAGCGAAGCTAATCATGTCTCGAGTACGCATAACTATAAATGAAAAAGGCTGAGAAGCCCGACTAACTACTGATCTGCCGAGGGCACAATATCGTAGCTGAGGTAACAAGCTAAACGTCAAGTCCACGTGGAACTACTAGCGAGACCGACGCCTCTCGCAAAACATAAAATAGGCAAACGTGAGTACAATTGTACTCAACAAGACTTACATCGTAACTAACTACATATGCATCATTATCAAAAGGGGTGGTGGAGGTTGATCGCAGCAAGCCACCTTTGACTCGGTGGCTATCCTGAACTACGACTGCAAGTAACTCTTTTGAGGTGGCACACACGAGTCCACATATTCACCATATCAAATACACCACTATGGACCCGCTCCCGTCTCCCCACGAGAACGCCATCCATGGCACTCACGCTTATCTTGCGTATTTTAGAGTATCCACTTTCACTTGTCTATGAACTATGCAAGGGGTCCAAGTTTCCATATCCGAGGAATCCGGCTATTCGAATAGATAATGATAACCCTGCAGGGTGTACTTCACACGCTCGCCACTTATCGCCTCAGACACATCATGTACCTCGGCAACCTTCAAGCGGAAGCCGGGCGAGGGAGTCGGCCACGACCGACTAACCACACAAGTCTCTAGTCCAGGTTCATCGCCTATTCGGGTTCCATCCGCAAGGAGATCCGGCGGGGTGTCGCCACGGCCCCAAACGATGTGAGCAGGGTTCCCAAGCCCACCAACTGGTGCCACTTGGCACACTGTACATCAGGTTTAGTCTGTCCCAAGCCCACCTGTACCGGATGCCACTTGGTAGACTACTAACACTACCTACAAACACCAGAAACTAGTTGCAACTCCTGGACAGAGATCAAGTTGATTAACAAGTCGAGAGGGGTCGAGTTACCGGAACCCAATGTGTGGTAGTAACTGTTCATGGATCACAAACACGAACTCAGTTCCTGAGGACGGCTGCAATGAGACAACCCACCATGTACTCCTACATGGCCTCTCACCGCTACCTTTACCAAATCGTGTTCACACACTTAGCCCACACACAAGTGGGACATGTTCACCACTTTCCAATTCATTCCCGATGAATCAGACCTGACTCAACTCTAAGCAAGAGCAGGCATGACAAACAAGCAAAATGAGTAGGCACAACAGGCTCAAACAACTCCTACTCATGCTAGTGGGTTTCATCTAATTCTTGTGGAATGACAGTCATGCAGAGGATAAAGGGGTTCAGCTACCGCAGCAAGTAACACATGAGTCGTTGTTGTCCTAATGCAGTAAAATAGAGCAGGAGCGAGAGAGTGGGATTATATCGGAATGAACAAGGGGTTTTGCTTGCACGCACTTCAAGATAATATAGTTCTTCATCGGTGTCATCGAATTCATCGTCGATGACGTCGTCTCACCGAGAGGGACAATTCTTGGCAAACAAGAGAGAACACAATCAATGCAATGCACATTCACATGAATGACATGTCATGTTAAGATACTGGATTCACCTAATGCAGCAGTAATCCAAGTTAATTGAAGTGGAATTCAAACAAGGTTGAACTCCAACTCCAAATGCTAGTTCATAAATTACCCTAATCATGATTCATCCTATTCAGTGAGGTTAACTTGTTCAAACATGCATGAAAGTGCCGTAAACAGATTCTTCATATTTTTCTGATCATTTTTCATATATAAATTATTTCATTTGGAGTTACGGTTGAATTTCTATGATTTTTAGAAGTTTAGGCAAATTTCTGGAATTTCCTGAATTAAATTATATCCAGAAAAGGGGTTTACTGCGTCAGCATGACGTTGGCATGACGTCAGCAGGTCAACAGGGCTGGTCCGGGTCAAACCTGACCAGGGGGTCCCACTGGTCAGTGTCACAGGGCTGGTTGGGTGGATGACAGGTGGGACCAGGTCAACGCTGACTTGGTCAAAGTCAAGGCCGACACGTGGGGTCCGCAGGATTAGCACTACCCTAAACAGAAAATTAAACTAATCTAATTAGGCTCGGGGCCCACATGGCGTGGCCCCGGGGAGGGGTTAGAGGGTCATTAGTGGCTAATGACGTGCACGCCACCGCCACCGGAGTTGGACGCCGCCACCAAACCTAACGGCGAGGATCGCCGGAGTTGCTCGAACGGTGCTAACGAGCACCGTTTGGCGCGTGGTTTGCGGACTACGGCGAGCGGGCGGTGCGGTGGATCTAGAGGAGGCAGCGGAGGTGCCAAGGTGCAGTGTGGCGGCGGCGGCGACGGCGGCGGCGGCGGAGTTCGCCGGTGCGGAACGCGGTTGCGGCCTTCGAGAGCGAGTTAAAAGGGTTGGGTTCTGGCGAGGTCTCGAGTACGCTTCACGTGCCTGTGAGCGATTTAACGAACGGCCTCGGCCATGGCGGCGAGGAGCTCAGCGGCGGCGCAAGTCGGTCACCGGCGGAACGATGGCCATGGCGAGAATAAGAGCACGGAGCAAGGGAAAGGAGGCAGGGCTCACGGCGAGTCGGTTGGAGCAAACGGCGAGCTCGGGCGCTTCGGTGCTTCTTGAATCGAAGCGGCGATCGCCGCCGTGGCGATGAAGATGGCGGTGATGGCGTGGCTTCAGGGCACCCGGCGTCGCGTGCGTCGTGGTAGAGCTACCTGGATCCAAGGCGGAGCTCGTGGCCTAACTGGCTGGGCATGGGGATGCCGGTGGCTCGGTGGTGCTCGTCGGCGGTCTCGGGGCCCGGGATGAGCGAGGAGAGATACTGACGAGGAGAGGGGTACGGGGAGAGTGAGAGGGTCGAAGGTGCGTGGCGCCGCCAGACGCGGATTAGAACGAAGGAGAGGCCTCCAGTAGCAAGCAGGAGGTGGTCGGCGCCGGCAAGGCGGCGCCCAAAGACGCAGCTGCTTGAGGCGAGGGGAGGAAGATGACTGGCAGCTGGGCTGCACAGTAACGGGCCGCGCAGGTGGGCTGGAATGCCAGGTAAGTTACAGGTGAGTTTCTGTTCTTTTATTGTTTTCTGTTTCTGTTTTTTTTAATCTTTTGCCACTGTTTTGAATTTAAAACAATTCAAACAATGCCAAAACTCCTCTGAATATTTTTATTTTGCTAGATGGACTTTTCCAAAAGCTCACAAAATATTTCAGGGGTATTTGAAGTTATATTCTAATTATATGAATATAATTCAAATTCAAATAGCTAATGATTTAAATTCAAAGTCCCAAGATTAAGTCCTTAAAAAATGTTCAATATTTTGGTTGGGACCAGAACCCTTGCCAAAAATTATCAAACATTTAAGAAGAACATTTTGGGAACAATGAATGAGATTTTAGGGTTTTTGCCCTTCTTTTATTCAAATTTTGAGGCTTCCAAATTTCCTCAGTTCAAGTTTTCAAAAATTTAAACATGATGCAAACACTAGGCAGCACCAGAAGCTTGGGATGTGACAACTCACCCCCACTAAACAAGAATCTCGCCCCGAGATTCAAGACGTGAGGTAAGAAGAAAAGGGGAGTCGCAAACTATCACAATCTTCATGATCCATTTGCCCTTCTCGAAGATGTTGACTTACTCCATAATCTTGGTCTTGACGTCTTTGCTATCGAAATCTTCACTCGACATGACAACAGAAAGAAGGGGGAAACCCTACAGGATTTAATCTTCTTAAAGATCGAGCAACTCAAGATCAGCTCGTGGAATGAGATGTTGAAACATCTCGAGTTGAGGCAGAGAACACATTGAGAGGGATGGAAGAGCAAACAACGAGGTTTGATTAGTGGGCAACAATTCCACGCTTAGAATGATGGTGGATGGTGTCAAGGTGGCGAGGAAATAATTGCCATGATTCAATAATGGGGCACCTCAGGGGAGGTGACGCGAGGAACTATTCCCTTAAGTGGCAAAAGAATTACTTTTGATACAAAGATCATTGAAACTCTTCATACCAGCCTAAGGCAATTCACAACGATCGTTTGGTGGAATGCAAAGGAATGGTACACCCGGACTAGAATGGATGATGTGGACTACCTTGTTGAAGAAAACGCAATGGATGATTTTTGCTTATCATCGGAGATGGATGGGACCCATGGTAAGTTCACTTTTGAGGATGATCCTAGACAACAACTGCCGAGGAGGGCAGCCCATAGTGAAAATGGCACAAGGACGGTACAAGCTGGGAACGAAATGCAACTGTTGGAATGTTCCAACCATCATATCTGCCTGAGATTCAGATCCGATTGGTGATGGGATACTTCAGACTCATCGAGTCTAGAAGAAAAATGAAAGTTTGCGACACAAATCAACGAGAATATGTTGCGAGATTCTCGGGAATGAACTACGATAGCAAGCTCCAAAACATGAGCGTGTTCTGCTACAAACCCATGAACACGATGTCCAAGACAAGCATGACCACGTAGTAGTCTTATGATAAAAATACTACCGAGTTCAGGTTGGGAACCATCATCGAGGATAACGAAGTCCTAACATAAGTCATGACTAGTTGTTATGAAGGAACTCCTTTTCCTTGAACAAATCAATCAGTGGCTTGGTGTGCCAGGAACACATATGGAGTGGAGGCGGCCAACCTATCAAACCATAGAGCACTTCGCACGTGCATGACTGACTTGGGATGGTACCATAGGAAACAAAACAAACCTTTCTCGAATTCATGGCGGCAACTTACACCTAAAGCAAATGAATTCGAGGAAGTCACTTCTTCCGTCCAAGCATAGGCTTCATGTACGGAACACGAAGGCATTGCTTACCAAGTTTTCAACACTAGGTTGATGTTCAACATGACTCATGGGGGAGACAAAATGCTGCTGATGGGCTCAACAACAACTCATCGGAATTTCCATATCACTGGACTTCCACCATCATGTGAACACGGTGATAGCATTGGTCAGATCAAAAGATGTAATGGTGTATGCTCGAGGGATCAACCACGCGTAAGACAACATTATGAATATCATTTGTTCCGACTTGACTTGACGATCGCCCATACTCAAGTCAAAATTTTGACAAGGCAATAGATCCAACAACTGATCACAAGGACCAATCAATGGAAATATCATCTTTCTTCAACACACATACACCAGGATATCCCTTGGAGATGAACCAAATCAGGTAAGCTTTTATCTTCCAACTCTCCAAGTTGTTGTCTAGCTTAACCGACTAGCTCAGGGGTACCCAACACAGATTCTTGGAGAAGGGGTGGTTTAGAGGAAAACCAACTTGATCACGAGCTCAACATAACAGTCAGGAGACAACCCGGTAACACTTCCAAGAAGATATCTGGAAAGTCACGAACCACCGGTATGCTACTAAGCTCGAGAACAATCTTGCTTTTGAGGGCAAGACGATATTATCAAATGAGTGAGGACTTGACAAGATCCTAACTCATCAATTGAAGTGTACACCAGAAATAAGGATTAGGTAGCACGATCAATCTTAGGATGATGATTCAATAATCAACACGCTAAGAATGAGGATATTGTCCATTAACTACCGAGCAACGGAGTTACTAGGAGTATAGATTTCACACATCACGATTCACTAGTCGGCATTCCGGTTGCGACAACACGGAACCGAGGAATGAACAATGATGGCGAGAAGTATCACTGCATCAAGAATTCATAAGAGAAGGTGCAATTCTTATGACATTATTGACATAAAGATGGTAACACTCTAGGTGGAACAGAATTAAAAGCTGAATTGGCATTTTGATCTGCGGGATACAACTACTTTGACCCAATCCTAGAAATGGATGAGGTACTGGAGTTTGTTTCTCCTAGTCATTCCGAAATAGAATGGCTTGTCGGACCACAAGAAAAATGGGCATCGATGAGGACGGGAGCACGACTACTCCTGACTATCAACTGATAGACGGGGGTCAGAATACAACTAAAGAGAGCAACTCAAGGAACATATAATTTTCTGAGTTGTGGATGCATAGATTAGTATGTCGAGCAAAGCTCAACATTTCTTCCGGATAACCCATGCGGAGAAGGTAGAACTGGCAGAGTCACAATTATAAATAGAGAACTACTCAAGAGTACTCTGATTGTGATCTTTTAATTCAGCGAGGAACTTCTGCCATAAGCGGTTCATAGCATTTGGAAGAAGGAAATACCACGGACCTCAAGGACTATCGCAAAGTTACTAATATCCTAAAGGAACTAGCAAATACTAACAACATGAAGTAGGGTGAATCTCGGGTTCAAGAACCCAGGAATAGAATGCCTACTAACTAATAACATCACGGGATGCTTTCGAAAATGATGGCCAGAATCATCACACTAGGGATACAAAGCATTGCTAGATTGCTAGGTGACTTACTAAACACCTAGGGTCATAATAATAACTCCAACATATATGTCGAGGCAATGGAGTACCTCGACTGACTGGTTGGTGTGCTTAATCTGACCCAAAAGGACATCAGGTACGGAAGGAAAGGATTGCAAATGCATCAGACTATTTAGAGACCTGGGATGACTCGGACAGCATAACGGCTATAAATGCTCAAAAAGATTTGAGACATCATGCAAAATGGTGGCATAGCCACTTAACAACATCATATCAAAGTTCCGAGATCAACAATTGACATATAGAATAGTAGGAACTGAGCTGAGGCTTAAAACCAACAATCTTATAAGTCTATGGATTAGTAACACGTCATCCTGATAGATAGATGAGAAGCCTAGTTCTTAAACCCCGTAGAAGAGAAGAGGTTGACTCAGATTAGAAGGCCATGAGATATAAGGAGTAAAAAGAGCCTTACGTTCCCTTCCACAATCAATTCCCTTACATAACTAAAGCATTTCTAGACACAACTTCGACCAGTTTGGCTTGGTAATCCTACAGCAACAAAGCTCGATACCAACGCTGTCAGACCCGATTCCAAGTCACATCGACCTAGCCGGTAACACCTCATATCACTTTGCGCCTCACGACGGTATTCCCACGGTGTCGCTTACCATGGCCCGGGACCGTCTGCGCTTTTGGCTCACGATATGATAGTGTCGCTAGCATCCACATGACAAAGAACCCGGCCGACATGGCTAGTCATGAACCCAAAGCGGCGCTAACCTATGGGGACAGGCATACATGAATCACATCGAGCATGTCGGTCATCAACGATAAATTCGGGCTGTAGCACTGGCTAACAGACTCGGTACCCGGGCAGTAGCGCATTAGGCAGGACTCGAATAACACCGCGTGACATTTCAAGGGATGTATATAGGAACGAAGTGAAACACATGCCGCCGACCAAGTGTCCAAGCAAAAGAGTCTTTGGGCTAGCAGACCCGCTGAACCGGGCAGAAGCGGACTACTATCGCCGTAAGCACGAGACTACATTTCCCCATATGAGAGGCTGCCAAGGATAAACAACTAGATTGTCGGATCCCACACATACCAAGCATTTCAAACATACACACAATATGCTCAATATGTGTAAATACGACGTGGCATCACAACATGACTCTACGACTCAAATATTTATTCATTAGGCTCCGAGGAGCGAGATATTACAAACATGGGTCTCATGACCCAACACTCAGAGCATACAAGTCAAAGCACAAGCGGAAGCTAATCATGTCCGAGTACGCATAACTATAAATGAAAAAGGCCGAGAAGCCCGACTAACTACCGATCTCGCCGAGGGCACAATATCGTAGCTGAGGTAACAAGCTAAACGTCGAAGTCCATGTGGAACTACTAGCGAGACTGACGTCTCTCTGCAAAACATAAAATAGGCAAACGTGAGTACAATTGTACTCAGCAAGACTTACATCAGAACTAACTACATATGCATCATTATCAAAAGGGGGTGGTGGAGGTTGACTGCAGCAAGCCACCTTTGACTCGGTGGCTATCCTGAACTACGACTGCAAGTAACTCTTTTGAGGTGGCACACACGAGTCCACATATTCACCATATCAAATACACCACTATGGACCCGCTCCCGTCTCCCCACGAGAACGCCATCCATGGCACTCACGCTTATCTTGCGTATTTTAGAGTATCCACTTTCACTTGTCTATGAACTATGCAAGGGGTCCAAGTTTCCATATCCGAGGAATCCGCTATTCAATAGATAATGATAACCCTGCAGGGTGTACTTCTTCACACACGCCTCGCCACTTATCGCCTCAGACACGCCATGTACCTCGGCAACCTTCAAGCGGAAGCCGGGCGAGGGAGTCGGCCACGACCGACTAACCACACAAGTCTCTAGTCCAGTTCATCGCCTATTCGGGTTCCATCCGCAAGGAGATCCGCCGGGTGTCGCCATGGCCCCAAACGATGTGAGCAGGGTTCCCAAGCCCACCAACCGGTGCCACTTGGTACACCGTACATCAGGCCTAGTCTGTCCCAAGCCCACTGCACTGGTGCCACTTGGTAGAGTACTAACACTACCTACAAACACCGAAACTAGTTGCAACTCCCGGACAGAGATCAAGTTGATTAATAAGTCGAGAGGGGTCGAGTTACCGAACCCAATGTGTGGTAGTAACTGTTCATGGATCACAAACACGTAACTCAGTTCTCGAGGACGGCTGCAATGAGACAACCCACCATGTACTCCTACATGGCCTCTCACCGCTACCTTTACCAAATCGTGTTCACACACTTAGCTCACACACAAGAGGACATGTTCACCACTTTCCAATTCATTCCCGATGAATCGACCTGACTCAACTCTAAGCAGAGCAGGCATGACAAACAAGCAAAATGAGTAGGCACAACAGGCTCAAACAACTCCTACTCATGCTAGTGGGTTTCATCTAATTACCGTGGAATGACAGTCATGCAGAGGATAAAGGGGTTCAGCTACCGCAGCAAGTAACACATGAGTCGTTGTTTTCCTAATGCAGTAAAATAGAGCAGGAGCGAGAGAGTGGGATTATATCGAATGAACAAGGGGTTTTGCTTGCCTCGCACTTCAAGATAATATAGTTCTTCATCGGTGTCATCGAATTCATCGCTTCGACATCGCTCACCGAGAGGGACAATTACCGCAAACAAGGAGAACACAATCAATGCAATGCACATTCACATGAATGACATGTCATGTTAAGATACTGGATTCACCTAATGCAGCAGTAATCCAAGTTAATTGAAGTGGAATTCAAACAAGGTTGAACTCCAACTCCAAATGCTAGTTCATAAATTACCCTAATCATGATTCATCCTATTCAGTGAGGTTAACTTGTTCAAACATGCATGAAAGTGCCGTAAACAGATTCTTCATATTTTTCTGATCATTTTTCATATATAAATTATTTCATTTGGAGTTACGGTTGAATTTCTATGATTTTTAGAAGTTTAGGCAAATTTCTAGAATTTCCTGAATTAAATTATATCCAGAAAAGGGGTTTACTGCGTCAGCATGACGTTGGCATGACGTCAGCAGGTCAACAGGGCTGGTCCGGGTCAAACCTGACCAGGGGGTTGTTGGGGAACGTAGCAGAAATTCAAAATTTTCCTACGTGTCACCAAGATCTATCTATGGAGAAACTAGCAACGAGGGAAGGAGAGTGCATCTACATACCCTTGTAGATCGCTAAGCGGAAGCGTTCAAGTGAACGGGGTTGATGGAGTCGTACTCGTCGTGATTCAGATCACCGATGATCAAGTGCCGAACGGACGGCACCTCCGCGTTCAACACACGTACAGCCCGGTGACGTCTACCACGCCTTGATCCAGCAAGGAGAGAGGGAGAGGTTGAGGAAGACTCCATCCAGCAGCAGCACAACGGCGTGGTGGTGGTGGAGGAGCATGGCAATCCCGCAGGGCTTCGCCAAGCACCACGGGAGAGGAGGAGGAGGAAGAGAGGCAGGGCTGCACCAACGAGAGATAGAATTGTGTCTTGGGCAGCCCCTTGGCCTCATATATATAGGGGAAGGGGAGGGATGCGCCCCCATCTAGGGTTTCCACCCCCAAGGGGTGCGGCCAGCCCTAGATGGGGCTTGGGGAGGCGGCCAAGAGGGGAGGGAGAGGGAGGCGCCCACTAGATGGGCCTTAAGGCCCATCTGAGCTAGGGTTTGCCCTCCCACTCCCCATGCGCCTTGGGCCCCTTGTGGGGTGCACCAGCCCCTTGGGGCTGGTTCCTCCACACTTGGCCCACGCAACCTTCTCGGGGTTGGTGGCCCCACTTGGTGGACCCCTCGACCCTCCCTGGTCCCAGACATTACCGATATCGCCCAAACTTTTCCTATGACCAAAACAGACTTCCCATATATAAATCTTTACCTCCGACCATTCCGAACTCCTCGTGACGTCCGGGATCTCATCCGGACTCAAACAACATTCGTAACCACATACAAACTTCCTTTATAACCCTAGCGCCATCGAACCTTATGTGTAGACCCTACGGGTTCGGAGACATGTAGACATGACCGAGACGTTCTCCGGTCAATAACCAACAGCGGATCTGGATACCCATGTTGGCTCCCACATGTTCCACGATGATCTCATCGGATGAACCACGATGTCAAGGACTCAATCGATCCCGTATACAATTCCCTTTGTCTAGCGGTATTGTACTTGCCCGAGATTCGATCGTCGGATCCCGATACCTTGTTCAATCTCGCTACCGCAAGTCTCTTTACTCGCTCCGTAACACATCATCCCGTGATCAACCCCTTGGTCACACTGTGCACATTATGATGATGTCCTACCGAGTGGGCCCAGAGATACCTCTCCGCTTACACGGAGTGACAAATCCCAGCCTCGATCCGTGTCAACCCAATGGTCACTTTCGAGATACCGTAGTGCACCTTTATAGTCACCCGATTACGCCAGTGACGCTTGATACACCCAAAGCACTCCTACGGTATCCGGAATTGCACGATCTCATGGTCTAAGGAAGAGATACTTGACATTGGAAAAGCTCTATCAAAACGAACTACACGATCTTGTGCTATGCTTAGGATTGTCTTGTCCATCACATCATTCTCCTAATGATGTGATCCCGTTATCAATGACATCCAATGTCCATGGTTAGGAAACCATAACCATCTATTGATCAACGAGCTAGCCAATAGAGGCTTGCTAGGGACATGGTGTTGTCTATGTATCCACACATGTATTTGAGTTTCCTATCAATACAATTATAGCATGGATAATAAACGATTATCATGAACAAGGAAATATAATAATAATAACTAATTTATTATTGCCTCTAGGGCATATTTCCAACAGTCTCCCACTTGCACTAGAGTCAATAATCTAGTTCACATCGCCATGTGATTAACACTGATAGGTCACATCGCCATGTGACCAACATCCAAAGAGTTTACTAGTGTCTCAAACTAGTTCACATCACCATGTGATTAAGTCTCAATGAGTTCTGGGGTTTGATCATGTTTTGCTTGTGAGAGAGGTTTTAGTCAACGGTCCGAACCTTTCAGATCCGTGTGTACTTCGCAATTCTCTATGTCATATTGTAAATGCTGCTTTCACGCCCACTTGGAGCTATTCCAAATGGTTGCTCCACTATACGATCCGGTTTGCTACTCGAGTCACTCGGATAGGTGTTAAAGCTTGCATCGACGTAACCCTTTACGCCGAACTCTTTATCACCTCCATAATCGAGAAACATGTCCTTATTTACTCCAAGGACAATTTTGACCGCTGTCCAATGATCCCCATTCTGGATCATTCTTGTACCCCTTGACCGACTCATGGCAAGGCACACTTCCGGTGCGGTACACAGATAGCATACTATAGAGCCTACGCCTAAAGCATAGGGACGACCTTCGTCCTTTCTCTCTTTTCTGCCGTGGTCGAGCTTTAACTCTTAATTCCTACCTTACAACTCGTGCAAGAACTCCTTTTTGATCGATCCATCTTGAACACCTTCAAGATCATGTCAAGGTATATGCTCATTTGAATGTACCATTAAGCGTTTTTGATCTATCCTCATAGATCTTGATGCTCAATGTTCAAGTAGCCTAATCCAGGTTTTCTATTGAAAACACTTTTCAAACAACCCTATATGCTTTCCAGAATTCTACATCATTTCGATCAACAATATGTCAACAACATATACTCATCGAAATTTATAGTGCTCCCACTCACTTCTTTGGAAATACAAGTTTCTCATAAACTTTGTATACACCCAAAATCTTTGATCATCTCATCAAAGTGCACATTCCAACTCCGAGATGCTTACTCCAGTCCTTAGAAAGGATCGCTGGAGCCAAGATACCTCTTAGCATCCTTAGGATCGACAAAACTTTTCTGATTGTATCACATACAACCTTTCCTTATAAACTGGTAAGGAAACTCGTTTTGACATCCATCTCGCCAGATTTCATAAATGCAGCTAATGCTAACATGATTCCGACGGACTTAAGCATCGCTACGAATGAGAGAATCTCATCGTAGTCAACTCCTTGAACTTGTGAAAAACTCTTCGCCACAAGTCGAGCTTCATAGACGGTGATATTACCGTCCATGTCCGTCTTCTTCTTAAAGATCCATTCATCTCAATGGCTTGCCGATCATCGGGCAAGTCCACCAAAGTCCATGCTTTGTTATGATACATGGATCCTTCCTCGGATTTCATGGTTTCTAACCACTTATCGGAATTTGGGCCCACCATCGCTTCTCCATAGCTCGTAGGTTCATTGTTGTCTAGCAACATGACCTTCAAGACAGGATTGCTGTACCACTCAGAAGTAGTACGCATCCTTGTCACCCTACGAGGTACGGTAGTGACTTGATCCAAACTTCATGATCACTATCATAAGCTTCTACTTCAATTGGTGTAGGTGCCACGGAACAACTTCCCGTGCCTGCTACACACTTGTTGAAGTGACGGTTCAATGACCTCATCAAGTCTCCACCATCCTCCCACTCAACTTTTCGAGACGAACTTTTCCTCGATAAAGGACCCGATTCAAGAAACAATCCCTATTGCTTTCGGATCTGAATTAGGAGGCATACCCAACTGTTTTGGGTGTCCTATGAAGATGCATTTTATCCGCTTTGGGTTCGAGCTTATCAACCTGAAACTTTTTCATATAAGCGTCATAGCCCCAAACCTTTAAGAAATGACAGTTTAGGTTTCTCTAAACCATAGTTCATACGGTGTCATCTCAACGGAATTACGTGGTGCCCTATTTAAAGTGAATGTGGTTGTCTTAATGCCTAACCCATAAACGATAGTGGTAATTCGATAAGAGATATCATGGTACGCACCATATCTAATAGAGTGCAACTATGATGTTCGGACACACCATCACACTATGGTGTTCCAGGCGGTATTAATTGTGAAACAATTTGCACAATGTCTTAATTGTGTGCAAAACTCGTAACTCAGATATTCATCTCTATGATCATATCATAGACATTCTATCCTCTTGTCACGAAGATCTTAAACTTCACTCTGAAATTGCTTGAACCATTCAATAATTCAGACTTGTGTTTCATCAAGTAAATATACTCAACATCTACTCGAATCATCTCGTGAAGTAAGAACATAACGATATTCATCGATGCCTCAAGACTCATTGGGCTGCACACATCAAAATGTGTTACTTCCAACAAGTTGCTATCTTGTTCCATCTTATCAAACGAGGCTTTTCACTCATCTTGCCCATGTGGTATGATTTGCATATCTCAAGTGATTCAAAACAAGTGAGTCCAAACGATCCATCTGCATGGAGTTTCATCATGCGTATACACCAATAGACATGGTTCGCATGTCTCAAACTTTTCAAAACGAGTGAGTCCAAAGATCCATCAACATGGAGCTTCTTCATGCTTTTACACCAATATGACTTACATGGCGAAAGGCCACAAGCAAGTGGTATTATCATTACTATCTTATATCTTTTGGCATGAAAATGTGTATCACTATGATCGAGATTCAATAAACCATTCCTTTAGGTGCAAGACCATTGAAGGTATTATTCAAATAAATAGAGTAACCATTATTCTCCTTAAATGAATAGTCAGATTATGCTAGACATAATCCAATCATGTCTATGCTCAACGCAAACACCAAATGACAATTATTCTGGTTTAATACTAATCTTGATGGTAGAGGGAGCGTGCGATGTTTGATCACATCAAACTTGGAAACACTTCCAACACATATCGTCACTCACCTTTAGCTAGTCTCCGCTTATTCCGTAGCTTTTGTTTCGAAAGTTACTAACACTTAGTAACCGAACCGGTATCTAATACCCTGGTGCTACTAGGAGTACTAGTAAAGTACACATTAACATAATGTATATCCAATATACTTCTATCGACCTTGCCAGCCTTCTTATCTACCAAGTATCTAGGGTAATTCTGCTCCAAAGGCTGTTCCCTTATTACGTAAGCACTTAGTTTCGGGTTTGGGTTCAACCTTGGGTTTCTTCATCGAGCAGCAACTGATTTGCCGCTTCATGAAGTGTCCCTTCTTGCCCTTGCCCTTCTTGAAACTAGTGGTTTCACCAACCATCAACAATTGATGCTCCTTCTTGATTTCTACTTTCACGGTGTCAAACATCGCGAATACTTCAAGGATCAGCATATCTATCCCTGATATTTTATAGTTCATCACGAAGCTCTAGCAGCTTGGTGGCAATGACTTTGGAGAAACATCACTATCTCTCCTGGAGGATCAACTCCCACGATTTAAGTGATTGTTGCACTCGGACAATCTGAGCACAAGCTCATCGATTGAGCTTTCTCGCTTAGTTTGCAGGCTAAGAAAATCGCCGGAGGTCTCATACCTCTTGACGTGGGCACGAGCCCGAAATCCCAATTTCAGCCCTCAAACATCTCATATGTTCCGCGACGCTTCAAAACGCCTTTGGTGCCTCAACTCTAAACCGCTTAATCGAACTATCACGTAGTTATCAAAACGTATGTCCGATGTTCGCAACATCCACAAACGACGCTTGGGGTTCAAAGACATTGAGCGTGCATTAAGGACATAAGCTTTCTACTGTCCGCATAATCGCCATCACAACTTTCAACTATATTTTCTCTAGGAACATATCTAAACAAGGAACTAAAGCGCGAGCTTATGACATAATTTGCAAAGATCTTTTGACTATGTTCAGATAATTAAGTTCATCTTATGAACTCCCACTCGAGATAGACATCCTCCGTCATCTAAGTGATTACATGATCCGAGTCAACTAGGCCGTGTCCGATCATCACGTGAGACGGACTAGTCATCATCGGTGAACATCTTCATGTTGATCGATCTACCATACGACTCATGCTCGACCTTTCGGTCTCCGTGTTCCGAGGCCATGTCTGCACATGCTAGGCTCGCCAAGTTAACCCCAAGTGTTTTGCTGTAAATCTGTCTTACACCCGCTGTATGTGAACGTAAGAATCCATCACACCCGATCATCACGTGGTGCTTAGAAGCGACTTAACTGTAGCAACGGTGCACACCGGGGAGAACACTTCTTGAAATTTGTAAGGGATCATCTTATTTACTACCGTCGTTCTAAGTAAACAAGATGCATAAACATAATAAACATCACATGCAATTATATAGTGACATGATATGGCCAATATCATTTTGCTCCTTTGATCTCCATCTTCGGGCTCCATGATCATCATCGTCACCGCATGACACCATGATCTCCATCATCATGATCTCCATCATCGTGTCTTCATGAAGTTGTCTCGCCAACTATTACTTCTACTACTATGGCTACCGTTAGCAATAAAGTAAAGTAATTACATGGCATTGTTCAATGACACGCAGGTCATACAATAAATAAAGACAACTCCTATGGCTCCTGCCGTTGTCATACTCATCGACATGCAAGTCGTGAATCCTATTACAAGAACATGATCAATCTCATACATCACATATCATTCATCACATTCTTCTTGGCCATATCACATCACATAGCATACCCTGCAAAAACAAGTTAGACGCCCTCTAATTGTTGTTTGCATGTTTTACGTGGCTGCTATGGGTTCTAGCAAGAACGCTTACCTACGCAAAACCACAACGTGATATGCCAATTGCTATTTACCCTTCATAAGGACCCTTTTCATCGAATCCGCTCCGACTAAAGTGGAGAGACGGCACCCGCTAGCCACCTTATGCACCAAGTGCATGTCACCGGTGGAACCTGCCTCACGTAGAGTACGTAAGGTCGGTCCGGCCGCTTCATCCCACAATACCGTCAAACAAGATTGGACTAGTAACGGTAAGCATATTGAACAAAATCAACGCCCACAACTACTTTGTGTTCTACTCGTGCAAAGAATCTACGCAATAGACCTAGCTCATGATGCCACTGCTGGGGAACGAGCAGAAATTCAAAATTTTCCTCGTGTCACCAAGATCTATCTATGGAGAAACTAGCAACGAGGGAAGGAGAGTGCATCTACATACCCTTGTAGATCGCTAAGCGGAAGCGCTCAAGTGAACGGGTTGATGGAGTCGTACTCATCGTGATTCAGATCACCGATGATCAAGTGCCGAACGGACGGCACCTCCGCTGCTCAACACACGACAGCCCGGTGACGCCTCCCACGCCTTGATCCAGCAAGGAGAGAGGAGAGGTTGAGGAAGACTCCATCCAGCAGCAGCACAACGGCGTGGTGGTGGTGGAGGAGCATGGCATCCCGCAGGCTTCGCCAAGCACCACGGGAGAGGAGGAGGAGGAGAGAGGGGGCTGCACCAACGAGAGATAGAATTGTGTCTTGGGCAGCCCTTGGCCTCATATATATAGGGAAGGGAGGATGCGCCCCATCTAGGGTTTCCACCCCAAGGGGTGCGGCCAGCCCTAGATGGGGCTTGGGAGGCGGCAAGAGGGAGGAGAGGAGGCGCCACTAGATGGGCCTTAAGGCCCATCTGAGCTAGGGTTTGCCACCTCCCACTCCCCATGCGCTTGGGCCCCTTGTGGGCGCACCAGCCCCTTGGGGCTGGTTCCTCTCACACTTGGCCCACGCAACCTTCTGGGGTTGGTGGCCCCACTTGGTGGACCCCGGACCCTCCCGTGGTCCCAGACATTACCGATATCGCCCAAACTTTTCCGGTGACCAAAACAGACTTCCCATATATAAATCTTTACCTCCGACCATTCCGAACTCCTCGTGACGTCCGGGATCTCATCCGGACTCAACAACATTCGCAACCACATACAAACTTCCTTTATAACCCTAGCGCCATCGAACCTTATGTGTAGACCCTACGGGTTCGGGAGACATGTAGACATGACCGAGACGTCTCTCCGGTCAATAACCAACAGCGGATCTGGATACCCATGTTGGCTCCTACATGTTCCACGATGATCTCATCGGATGAACCACGATGTCAAGGACTCAATCGATCACGATACAATTCCCTTTGTCTAGCGGTATTGTACTTGCCCGAGATTCGATCGCCGGTATCCCGATACCTTGTTCAATCTCGCACGCAAGTCTCTTTACTCGCTCCGTAACACATCATCCCGTGATCAACCCCTTGGTCACACTGTGCACATTATGATGATGTCCTACCGAGTGGGCCCAGAGATACCTCTCCGCTTACACGGAGTGACAAATCCCGCCTCGATCCGTGTCAACCCAATGGTCACTTTCGAGATACCTGTAGTGCACCTTTATAGTCACCCGCTTACGCCAGACGCTTGATACACCCAAAGCACTCCTATGGTATCCGGAATTGCACGATCTCATGGTCTAAGGAAGAGATACTTGACATTGGAAAAGCTCTAGCAAAACGAACTACACGATCTTGTGCTATGCTTAGGATTGTCTTGTCCATCACATCATTCTCCTAATGATGTGATCCCGTTATCAATGACATCCAATGTCCATGGTTAGGAAACCATAACCATCTATTGATCAACGAGCTAGCCAATAGAGGCTTGCTAGGGACATGGTGTTGTCTATGTATCCACACATGTATTTGAGTTTCCTATCAATACAATTATAGCATGGATAATAAACGATTATCATGAACAAGGAAATATAATAATAATAACTAATTTATTATTGCCTCTAGGGCATATTTCCAACAGGGGTCCCACTAGTCAGTGTCACTAGGTCAACGCTGACTTGGTCAAAGTCAAGGCTGACATGTGGGGTCCGCAGAATTAGCACTACCCTAAACAGAAAATTAAACTAATGTAATTAGGCTCGGGGCCCACATGGCAGTGGCCCTGGGGGGGGGGTTAGCGGGGTCATTAGTGGCTAATGACGTGCCATGTCACCGGCCACCGGAGTTGGACGCCGCCACCAAACCTAACGGCGAGGATCGCCGTTGTTTTAACGGCGCTAACGAGCACCGTTTCACGCGTGGTTTGCGGCTACGGCGAGCTGGCGGTGCGGTGGATCTAGAGGAGGCAGCGGGAGGTGCCAAGGTGCAGTGTAGCAGCGGCGGCGACGGGCGGAGCGGCAGCCGGAGTTCGCCGGTGCGGAACGCGTTCTGGCCTTCGAGAGAGCGAGTTAAAAGCGGTTGGGTTCTGGCGAGGTCTGAGTACGCTCACGTGCCTCAGAGCGACGAACACGGCCTCGCCATGGCGGCGAGGAGCTCAGCGGCGGCGCAAGTCGGTCACCGCGGAACGGTGGCCATGGCGAGAATAAGAGCACGGGAGCAAGGGAAAGGAGGCGGGGGCTCACGGCGAAGTCGGTTGGAGCAAACGGCGAGCTCGGGCGCTCTTCGGTGCTGCGAATCGAAGCGGCGGTGATCGCCGCCGTGGCGATGAAGATGGCGGTGATGGCGTGGCTTGTGGCACCCGCGCCGCGGCGGCCGTGGTAGAGCTACTCGATCCAAGGCGGAGCTCGTGGCCTAACCGGCTGGGCATGGGGATGCTGGTGGCTCGGTGGTGCTCGCCGGCGGTCTCAAAGGCCCGGGATGAGCGAGGGAGAGAGACAGAGGAGGGAGAGGGTACGGGAGAGTGAGAGGGTCTGTGGGTGCGTGGCGCCGCCAGACGCGGATTAGACGAAGGAGAGGCCTCCAGCCACAAGCAGAGGTGGCCAAGCCGACGCTGCAAAGGCCCAAAGACGCAGCTGCTTCGGGCGAGGGGAGGAAGATGATCGGCAGCTGGGCTGCACAAGAACGGGCATCACAGGGGCTGGAATGCCGTGTAAGTTACAGGTGAGTTTCGTTTTTTATTGTTTTCTTTCTGTTTTTTTAATCTTTTGCCACTGCTTTTGAATTTACAACAATTCAAACAATGCCAAAACTCCTCTGAATATTTTTATTTTGCTAGTTGGACTTTTCCAAAAGCTCACAAAATATTTCAGG
Source organism: Aegilops longissima (assembly GCA_021605205.1). Lineage (NCBI taxonomy): Eukaryota > Viridiplantae > Streptophyta > Magnoliopsida > Poales > Poaceae > Aegilops > Aegilops longissima. The sequence continues at coordinate 171,440,251 of CM038681.1, read as the reverse complement.
GGTATTTGAAGTTATATTCTAATTATATGAATATAATTCAAATTCAAATAGCTAATGATTTAAATTCAAAGTCCCAAGATTAAGTCCTTAAAAAATGTTCAATATTTTGGTTGGGACCAGAACCCTTGCCAAAAATTATCAAACATTTAAGAAGAACATTTTGGGAACAATGAATGAGATTTTAGGGTTTTTGCCCTTCTTTTATTCAAATTTTGAGGCTTCCAAATTTCCTCAGTTCAAGTTTTCAAAAATTTAAACATGATGCAAACACTAGGCAGCACCAGAAGCTTGGGATGTGACACTATCCTGCGCTCCGGATACTTCTGGACTAATCCAGATGGTCGAAAGTGATTGGTTTTGACATCCAACCTTGGTCCACTGGGGTGGATCGTCCGACACTTGTCTTGGCGAGTGCCGTGTTGGCTTTCCGTGTTATTACGTGAAGCAAGTTTACTGTTTTGACTTCTCGAGGGAAAGTCTTTTGACTTCCGGTGCTCACTGCGGTGGGGCTCGTCATTGTCCTCGCTATGATCGAGCCCTTTGTGTCCGCATTAAGTCTGCGGACTGCTTAAAACCCAACAATTTCAGCCGGTATGGTTTGCGTGCCTTCCGGTTATCAGGATTTGACATATCCGATCTAAAATTTTGTTTAAATTTGATAGCTCGTCTCGTTGTCCTTCGAGCTCGTGTTTTATTGTCCGCCACGAGCTTTTGAATCCGCGTTTGACCGTCGTGCCTCGTGGGCTTTTTTTTTTATTCCGCGCCGATCTTTCCTGCTACTGTGACTTTCCGCTTCCATCTCCGATCTCGGATGTACTCGGGTCGCTGGTGCTGCATCTTGCTAGCCAGCTGTCTTCTCCTGCGCAAAAGCGCATCATGAGGCTTGTTAGCGTGGCCATTGTTCTTGGCTTCTCTTGGCCGAGGTGTCTGGCGAGCCATTCTTCTCGGACGTTGTGTTTAAAAGCTGCTAAGGCTTCCGCGTCCGGACAGTCGACTATTTGGTTCTTTTTGGTAAGGAACCTGTTCTGAATTTGCGCTACCGACTCTCCGGCTGTTGGGTTATATGACTCAGATCGTCAAGATCCGGAGGGCTGACATAAGTCCCTTGAAAATTTTCTAAACGCGCCCTCAAGCTCTTCCCAACTTCCAACAAGTGTTTTCGGGAGGCTTTTGAGCCAATGCCGAGCTGGCCCTTTGAGCTTGAGGGTAGGTATTTTATGGCGTGAGATCATCTCCTCTAGCCATGTGTATGTGTAGTATATAGTCTTCATCCGCACTCGGGTCTCATTGTGCCGTCGTATGCCTCTATGTTTATGGGTTTAAACCTGCTGGAAATTCATGATCCAGCACCTCATCGGTGAAACATAGCGGGTGTGGCGCCCTGATTTGGGTGTGCCGCTGTCTTCAACACTTGTCGTGGTGTGTTACTTCTGGGGTCCTCTTTTTGGCCCGTAGATGGACCTAGTTGGGCCGTCTGCTTTACCAGATTATAATTCGCTTGTGTGCAGCCCCGCTTGTCGCTTTGGGCCTGCATCTCGTTGTCTATCCGCCAAAGCGGCCTCTTTATTTTTTGACCGTGAAGGCTCGATGGCTTCTCACAAATTCTGCAGCAACTTGCGCTTGGGTAGCTCTTAGTTTGATGGCCATTGCCGTATTTGTTCTGCGGTCTTGAATACTTTGCTCCACTTCATTCTCGAAGCGTGTCTTCGCTGTTTTGAGCTTCCGTTTCGCTTTCTTCAAACTTCTTGCAAAGGCGACGAGTTTTTTGCGATGTTCTTATGCTCGTGCTCTTGGGCCGGACTGTTGATTGCTTTGTGAAGGGGTTGATTATCCGGCTCGCCCTGTTCGTCATCCGCCGGCTTGCCCTGCTCTATCGCTGGGTCGTTAGGAAGGCTGCTTTGATCGAGGCGGACTTAGGGCGGCGCTTGCGCCACCGCTTTGGTTCTTTATCGGCGAGATTATCCTCCGCGCGCCCCCGTTGTTCCTCGTTATCGCTTCTTCGGGTGTCCACCATGTATATGTCGATGACGAGGTGGTCTTCCAAAGTCCGTAGGCACCGGTTATTGGGAGTCTCCGCATCGCCGCCCATACCGCCGATGTCTTCGGAGTCGTAGTCGAGTATGTCGGTTAAATTGTCGACGGTGGCTACGGTGGGTGGTGGTGGATCTGAATTTCTTCGCCATCCGCGGCCCCAACCGCCCCGGACGAAGTTCGCCAGGCTCTCCGGATAGCGGAGATGCTTCAATCAATTTATGACATCGCCAAGGGCGAAAAGCTGAAAGATGTCCACAGCGGTGAATTCCATGATCGGCGCCCAATCGGATTCGACTGGCAGGGGCGCAGGAGGTTCGGAGTCCGGCAGGGAGTCCGGCACCTCGGAGTCATGGGCTTTATGTGGGAGAAGGTAAGTGTTCGGCTCCATCGTCGTAGAAATTGCGGCTCCCGAGGCGGTGTCCAGCCATCTATCCTCGATTCGAGCGATCGGCTCCGGATTATGAGTCGGAGCAGATCCGGGTGCGGCCTCCAAGGTGCTGTCCGGCGGCAGAATTAGGTCATGCCCATCGTGACAGCGCGGCACGCTCGGCTGTGGCTCAGATCCATCGAGGATCAAGTCCCAGCGGGTATCGGCCGTGAAGTTTAGGCTTCCAAGCCTGACCTGACGGCCAGGGGCGTAGCTTTCGATCTGCTCTAGATGGTCAAGTGAGTTGGCCCGCAGCGGCGGCCGCCAATACGAAGATCTGTCCGGGAGAAAAGTCTCACCCAGATCTGCGCTGTTGTTGATTGAAGAGGCCATCAAGCTCGCCGGTGACGCATACGCAGGAACTCTCAATGAAAGCACCAATGTCGGTGTCAAACCGCGGATCTCTCGTAGGGGTCCCGAATCATGCGTCTAGGCGGATGGTAACAGGAGACAAGGGACACGATGTTTACCTGTGTTCGGGCCCTCTTGATGGAGGTAAAACCCTACGCCCCGCTTGATTGATATTGATATTGTGGATGTTTACAAGAGTGGATCTACCACGAGATCAAGGAGGCTAAACCCTAGAAGCTAGCCTATGGTATGATTGTAAGGGTTGTTGGATTGTAGTCCCACGGACTAAAGCCATCCGGTTTATATAGACACCGGAGAGGGCTAGGGTTACATAGAGTCGGTTACAATGGTAGGAGATCTACATATCCAGACGCCAAGCTTGCCTTCCACGCCAAGGAAAGTCCCATCCTGACACGGGTGAAGTCTTCAATCTTGTATCTTCATAGTCTTGGAGTCCGTTGATGGTGATAGTCCGCCGATGATAGTCCGGCCGATGATGGTAGTCCAGCAATCCGACACCCCTAATCCGGACTCCTCAGTACCATAATCCTAGTGTTGGTGTGTGAGCTAGATATCAAGAATATGCTTCACAGCCTTATGGTGTGATTCCTTCGTGTAGCTTGAAATCGGGCACACATGCAAACACTAAGCATTATATCTGCCTAGATGCACATAAGTATAATAGAGAACCAATCATGGAGCGGTATACCTTGTGATCAAGTCAATGCCATTTTCATCAAGGCATAGATGGCCATTTGTGGGCATAGGAATTTTGATGCCTTTGCAATCTTGCATGCCAATTTCTTCGTGACATCTTTGAGGTATTTCTCCGAGATATGAATATGCCATTGTGTTGTTGATGAATTTGAAGACCTAAGAAGAATTTCAATTCTCCCATCATAGACATTTGATATTCTTCACTCATCATATAGGCAAATTCATCACTATAACGTTGGTCAGTACAGCCAAAGATAATATCATCAACATATATTTGGCACACAAACAGTTCACCATCATATGATTTAGTAAATAGAGTAGGGTCGAGTGAACCGGGTGTGAAGCCATTCTTCACGAAGAATTCCTTCAATGTATCATACCACGCCCGTGGGGTCTGTTTGAGGCCATAGAGGGCCTTGTTGAGTCTGAAGACTTTGTCGGGATTCTTTGGATCTTCAAAACCTGGGGGTTGAGCAACATATACTTCTTCCTCAAGCTTACCATTGTGGAATGCACTTTTCACATCCATTTGATATAAAGTGATATTATGATGGTTACCATAAGCAAGTAATATGCGAATAGCCTCAAGTCTAGCAACAGGTACAAAAGTTTCTTCGAATTAAATTCCTTCAACCTGTGTGTAGCCTTGAGCTACAAGTCGTGCCTTATTCCTCACCACAAGGCCATTTTCATCTTGCTTGTTGCGGTAGATCCACTTTGTTCCAATGATATTATGCTTGCGAGGATCTGGACGTTTGACCAGTTCCCAGACATTGTTGAGCTCGAACTGATGTAATTCTTCTTGCATTGCCTGAATCCACTCAGGCTCCAGAAATGCTTCATCTACCTTAATGGGCTCTGTGATAGAGACAAAAGCTTAGTGCCCACAAAAGTTAGATAGACATGAAGCTTTTGAGCGTGTGAGAGGACCTGGTGCTTCAATGTCATCGATGATCCTGTCAACTTGCACTTCTTTCGCAACACGAGGATGAGCTGGTTGTCGTCGAGGAATTTGATCAGCATTTTCTTCAAAGACCATTTTCTTCACAGATTATCTTCAGTGCATCACTCGACGTTCTTCGCGTTCGGGAATGAATTCTTCAGAGATTCATCAAGAGGAATTACATCCTCAAGAGCCTTGAACTTGATAGATTCCTCGGTGCTGGTTCATCTATCACAGAAGGTAGGTGCTCTCTTTGCAGCCATTAGTTTCATCAAACCGCACATCTACAGCTTCAACAATCTTGTCAAGAGCGATGTTGAAGACTCAGAGGTGTGCGAGTCATTTCCGTAACCAAGCATAAACCTTCATGTGCTTTCGGTGCAAATTTAGCATTGTGATGAGGATCTCTAATCCAGCATTTAGCAATCAAGACTTTGAAATAACTCACATTGGGTTTCTTGTCACGAGGAGTTCATAGGCGTCTTCTTGAAGAATTTGTGAAGATATACTGCTGATGATGTGGCACGCAGATCAATTGCATCAATCCAAAACGATGAGGCGCTTTTGTATTCATCAAGCATAGTGCAAGCCATCTCAACAAGAGTTCTGTCTTGCGCCCACGACGCCATTTTGCCGAGGAGTATAGGGAGCAGATAACTCATGAGTAATACCAAGTTCATCAAGATAGTCATCAAGACCGAATTCTTGAACTCAGCCCATTGTCACTCCCGATGTGCCTGATCTTCACACCAAAGTTGGTTGAAGCCCTCGAGGAAAATCGCTTGAAGACTTCCTGCACTTCATGTTTGTAAGTAACAATATGTACCCTTGTGTAACGAGAGTAATCATCAACAATGACAAAGCCATATAGAGATGCATCATTAGTGACTGCTGAGTAATGATTAGGACCAAAGAGGTCCATGTGAAGCAATTCAATGGACGAGTAGTGGTCATGATAGTCTTCACGGATGCTTGGCCTTGGTCATTTTTCCAGCTTCACAGGCTCCACACAAGTGATCCTTGAGGAATTTGACATTCTCAATGCCAATGCCATGCTTCTTCTTCGCAAGCGTGTGCAAATTCCTCATGCCTGCGTGACCAAGTCGTCGATGCCATGGCCAGCCTTCTGAAGCTTTTGCAAGTAGACACACGGCTGGTTGTGGTCCTTTAGATAAATGAACAATATACAAGTATCCTCTCCTAAAGCCTTCGAAGACTTTGGAATAGTCAGCTTCCATGATCACAACACAACGATACTTGCCAAAGACAACAACCATATCAAGATCACAAAGCATTGAGACTGACATGAGCTTGTATCCTAAGGACTCAACAAGCATGACTTTGTCCATGTGTATGTCCTTAGAGATCGCAACCTTACCAAGACCCAATACCTGACTTTTGCCTTTGTCAGCAAAGATGATATGCTTCAGATGTGACGGTGATAAGGGAGCATCCATCAATAGATTCTTGTCACCAGTCATGTGATTTGTACATCCACTATCGAGGACCCACTCATTGGCTTTGGGTTGATCATCCTGCAGATGAATTAGTGCAACTTACGATCTCATATACTTCATCAGTGAAGAATATGATATCAATTTCATCAGATGAATTCATCAGGCACTATAACAGATAAGCAATATGAGGACGTGTGAAATGAAAGTTCATTTATTCATGATTAGCTCAAGGCCTTTCGAGCATTTTTGTCGTGCCCCAAAGAAATTCTTCAGACGTTAAAGCACGCCCGAGACCTGACCCTGCAGAAGAGATTAGTTCTTTTCTTCACCACCCACATCTCAAGGGGTGGCAAAGAGTTCATCACTCATGAGCTCCATATGAGAATGGAGGCATAGAGGCCAAACCATTCCGTTTCACATAAGAGGGGTTAGGGTAAGCATATGAATAAGCAGAGAAATTCTTCGAGGACTTATGAACATATTGGTTTGAAGAATAATGCACATATTCATAGCCCTTAGCTCTACCCTGCGAAATAGAGTTGTTAGCACGATGATAGTCATATGAGGACTTTGATCCATGTGAGGAATTTGATCCGTATGAGGACTTGGATCCATATGAAGAATTTGGTCCATATGAAGAGTTTGATCTGGGGTTCCTATTCTTCACAGGTGGTGTCATGAGGACATTCACCTGAAGACTTTCAAGGCACCTTTTGGGAACCCAAATTTTCTTCATAGAAGAACTGTTCTTGCAATTAGTGCCAACATATCTAGCAAATACTTCACCATTCTGATTTTTGAACAGTTTGTAGTTGGAGTCAAATGAGTCATTAGAAGAATGAGGAGATTCACATGTAAAGCCAGATAAGTTAGATGGATCAACTGGAGGTCCCTTTGCAGCAACCCATGAGGTTTTGGGGTACTGCTCAGGCTTCCAATATGTTCCATCAGCATTGAGCTTCCTCTCAAAGGCAATACCCTCTTTCCTAGGGTTCCTGCTGAGGATCTGCTTTTTAAGCACATCACAAAGAGTCTGATGCCCTTTGAGGCTTTTGTACATGCCTGTCATGTACAATTTCTTCAGCCCTGCATCGTCAGTGATACTAGCAATGTCCTCAGATGAGGAATTAGTGATCGCAGAGGCAGGTGAAGAATTTGTAACAGTTGAAGCATTTGAACATTCAGGTGAAGAATTAGAAGATTCACGTTCAATGCACTTTAAGCATGGAGGAACAAATTCTTCCTGAGAAGCGCTGATTTGTTGAGCTAGCAATGAATCGCGCTCCTTCTGAAGATCTTCATAACTCACTCTTAGCTTCTCAAGATCTTGCTTTCTTTGAAGAAATTCATAAGAAAGTTTCTCATGATCAGACAAGAGAGTGTTATGATGACGTTGAAGACTGTCAAGCCTACACTGAAGTCTCTGAAGATTTTTAGTCAGGGCTTTGCGATCCATTTCTTCACCCAACATATCATCACTTTTGTCTAGCATGTTTTGAACCTTTTCAAAATCCCTTTGTTGTTTTATAGCAAGCTTAGCAAGTTTTGAGTAGCTGGGCTTGAGATCTTCATCACATTCATTTTCACTAGATTTAGAGGAGGTATATTTGAGTACCTTGGCACCCTTTGCCATGAAGCAATAGGTGGGAGCATAGTCATCACTATCTTCATCAGCTTTGTTGGTGAGGTCATTTTCTTCAGAGTAGAAGATGGAGTTGCTGACGAAAGCAGTAGCGAGAGCCAGACTCGCCACACCAGACTCAGATTCTTCTGATGCCTCCTCTTCCTCATGTTCCTCAGATTCAGCTTCAGAGTCCATTTCCTTGCCAATGAATGCCCGAGCCTTCTTGGAGCTGCTCTTCTTGTGAGAAGAAGACTTTGAGGATTTTGATGATGAAGATTTCAACGATTTCTTCTTCTTCTTAGCGTCATCAGAACTGTAATCCTTGTATTTCTTCTTCTTTAATTCCTTTTCCCACTGAGGACAATCTTGAATGTAGTGACCAGGTTTCTTGCATTTGTGGCATAGTCTTCTTATAGTCACCGGATGAGGAATCACCGCTCCTTGAGGATTTTCCAAAGCGACCACGCCTTGAGAACTTCTGAATTTCTTCCGAGCAGCGCTAGCTCCTGCTCAATTCTTCAGATCTCCAAGGCTAGTACCAGAGTCTTCACAATCAGATTCGGACACAGCCTTGGCCTTGAGGGCACGTGATTTTCCATAGCTACTCTCTTTTCAAAGAAGTGGAACTCATGGGTATTTAGCCTCTCGAGGATATCACCGGATCAAGTGACTTGTAGTCAAGACGCTCTTGTATCATCGCGCGAGTATCAAATGAGGAATCAAGCGATCTCAACAATTTCTTCACAACCTCATGGTCGGTGATGTCAAGGGCACCAAACGCTGAAGCTCATTTGAGATGTCATGAGGCGATCAAGGTTTGTTGAACATTTTCATTGTCGAATCTTTTAAAGCGGTTGAAGAGATTTCGAAGAACATCAACTCGAGAGTCATGCTGAGTTGAGACTCCTTCATTTACTTTGGACAGCCTGTCCCAGATGAGCTTAGCAGTTTCCAAAGCACTCACTCTTCCATATTGTCCTTTGCTCAGATGGCCACATATGATATTCTTCGCTTGAGAATCGAGTTGCTTGAATATCTTCACATCGGCAGCGTTCAGTGAGGGTGAGACAGAGGGAACACCATTTTCCACAACATACCAGAGATCATTGTAAATTGCCTCAAGATGCATTCGCATCTTGTTCTTCCAGTAGGGGTAGTCCGTCCCATCAAAGGTAGGACACCCAGCTGAAACCTTGATCATACATGCGGTCGACATAACTAAAACTCCAGGTGGTTAAACCAAAATCACACAGACAAAGGGAGTACCTTGCTCTGATACCAATTGAAAGTGCGTTATATCGACTAGAGGGGGGGGGGGTGAATAGGCGATTTTTATGAATTCTTCATTGAGGAATTTTCCAGTGAGGAAATTCCTAAGTGAAGAACTACTTGCAGCGGAATAAGTACTCAGAAATAAGCATAAGAGAATTCGGGCATGGTCATCATGATGAAATGAAGACAATCAAAGAGTACAGAAAGCGTAAACACAGGATAACACAAGGTGAAGACAAGCTGACGGAAGAAATTGAACTGAGGAAATTGAGAAAGTCTTCAGTCAAAGTCTTTGAACACAGATATGAACGAACACTCAACACAGTAATGAGGAAATGAAAGAGTTGAGGAAATAGAACCAGTTAGGTTGGTGAATACAATGATTTGGTAGACCAGTTCCAACTGTTGTCTAAGTTGTACGTCTGGTTGGAGCGGCTGAGTATTTAAACTCGAGGACACACAGTCCCGGACACCCAGTCGTTTGGTAGACCAGTTGCAACTGCTGTCTCAGTTGTACGTCTTCAGTGATGCTCAATCACTTTGGGTTTGTAGGGGTTTGGTTTTGGGGTTTTTCCTCACTCGATGATTTTCGCTCAAAGTCCTTGGAGGATGGGTTGCTCTCAAATGACAAGTGTCAAGTTCTTCGAGCAGCCAACCAGCTAGTGGTTGTAGGGGTGGCTATTTATAGCCTAGGGAGCAGCCCGACATGATAAGACATAAATGCCCTTCAATGATATGACCGTTAGGTGGATAAGATATTTTGGGACAGCCATGCGCAAGAAGACAAAGAATAATGGAAATTTGACTCTCAAATTCTCGAGGGCTATCATGTTCTCATCGTAGGCAATCCAGACCGGCGAATTCCTAACTCCTCGGTCGAATAAATTCTCAACACTGTAAGAACTTCGCCTCGCATCAAGAAATTGACTGAATCAGTATGAGATTTCCAAAGGCTTCACTCAAGGGATTGGTAGGTGTAGGATTTTGAGTTGAGCATCACATGGAAATTTTTCCTTAGTATTTCCTCGACCCCTTTAACAAAGACGGTGTTTCCTATGACTCAAGAAAGAGAAAACGAAACTACGAACAAAAGTCTTCATGCTTCATGTTCCTCAAATGAATACCAAGTCTTCAAGGTCACACCAATTTCTTCACTCTCAAAGTCTTCAGAAAGTCTTCAGAATATCAAAGTCTTCAACAAGAACTTCATTTTAGGGGTTAACTTTCTCTCAGAATATCAAATTCCTCATAGACTTATAGACCTGTGTACACTCATAAACACATTAGTCCCTTAACCTATAAGTCTTCAATACACCAAAATCACTAAGGGGCACTAGATGCACTTACAAAGCCTTCGAAGACTTTGGAATTGTCAGCTTTCATAATCACAACACAACAATACTTGCCAAAGACAACAACCATATCAAGATCACAAAGCATTGAGACTGACATGAGGTTGTATACTAAGGACTAAACAAGCATGACTTTGTCCATGTGTATGTCCTTAGAGATCGCAACCTTACCAAGACCCAATACCTGACTTTTGCCTTTGTCAGCAAAGATGATATGCTTCACATGTGACGGTGATAAGGGAGCATCCATCAATAGGTTCTTGTCACCAGTCATGTTATTTGTACATCCACTATCGAGGACCCACTCATTGGCTTTGGGTTGATCATCCTTGGCACCCTTTGCCATGATACAATACGTGGGAGCGTAGTCATCACTATCTTCATCAGCTTTGTTGGTGAGGTCAATTTCTTCAGAGTTGAAGACGGACTTGCTGACGAATGCAGTAGCGAGAGCCAGACTCGCCACACCAGACTCGGACTCCTCTAATGCCTCCTCTTCCTCATGTTCCTCAGATTTAGCTTCAGAGTCCATTTCCTTGCCAATGAATGCCCGATCCTTCTTGGAGCTGCTCTTCTTGTGAGATGAAGACTTTGAGGATTTTGATGATGAAGATTTCGACGGTTTCTTCTTCTTCTTAGCGTCATCAGAACTGTAATCCTTGTATTTCTTCTTCTTTAATTCCTTTTCCCACTGAGGACAATCTTGAATGTAGTGACCAGGTTTCTTGCATTTGTGGCATAGCCTTCTATTATAGTCACCGGATGAGGAATCACTGCTCCTTGAGGATTTTCCAAAGCGACCACGTCTTGAGAATTTCTGGAACTTCTTCACGAGCAGTGCTAGCTCCTGGCTCAATTCTTCAGGGTCACCAAGGCTACTACCAGAGTCTTCACAATCAGATTCAGACACAGCCTTGGCCTTCAGGGCACGTGATTTTCCATAGCTAGAACCATAGAGATCTCTTTTTTGACAAGTCGAACTCATGAGTATTTAGCCTCTCGAGAATATCACCGGATCATGTGACTTGTAGTCAAGACGCCTTGTATCATCGCTGAGTATCAAATGAGGAATCAAGCGATCTCAACAATTTCTTCACAACCTCATGGTCGGTGATGTCAAGGCACCAACGCTTGAAGCTCATTTGAGATGTCGGTGAGGCGATCAAGGTTTGTTGAACATTTTCATTGTCGAATCTTTTAAAGCGGTTGAAGAGATTTCAAGAACATCAACTCGAGAGTCATGCTGAGTTGAGACTCCTTCATTTACTTTGGACAGCCTGTCCTGTATGAGCTTAGCAGTTTCCAAAGCACTCACTCTTCCATATTGTCCTTTGCTCGATGGCCACATATGATATTCTTCGCTTGAGAATCGAGTTGCTTGAATATCTTCACATCGGCAGCGCTCAAAGGAGGGTGAGACAGAGGGAACACCATTTTCCACAACATACCGTAGATCATTGTAATTGCCTCAAGATGCATTCAGATCTTGTTCTTCCAAAGAGGGGTAGTCCGTCCCATCAAAGGTAGGACACCCAGCTGAAACCTTGATCATACATGCGGTCGACATAACTAAAACTCCGTGGTTAAACCAAAATCACACAGACAAAGGGAGTACCTTGCTCTGATACCAATTGAAAGTGCGTTATATCGACTAGAGGGGGGGGGGGTGAATAGGCGATTTTTATGAATTCTTCAATGAGGAATTTGCTGGTGAGGAAATTCCTAAACGAAGAACTACTTGCAGCGGAATAAGTACTTAGAAGTAAGCATAACAGAATGCGGGCATGGTCATCATGATGAAATGAAGACAATCACATAGTACAGAAAGCGTAAACACAGGATAACACAAGATGAAGACAAACAGAGTGAAGAAATTGAACTGAGGAAATTGAGAAAGTCTTTAGTCAAAGTCTTCACACACAGATATGAACAAACATCAACACAGTAATGAGGTAATGAAAGAGTTGAGGAAATAGAACCAGTAAGGTTGGTGAAGATAATGATTTGGTAGACCAGTTACAACTGCTGTCTTCGCTTATACGTCTGTTGGAGCGGCCGAGTATTTAAACTCGAGGACACACAGCCCCGGACACCCAATCGAAAGCACGCAGCTCAGACACCAAGTCCTCACCAGATTCTCCTTGAACTAAGGTCACACAGACTCATCCAATAACTCGTGGTAAGTCTTCAGCGACTTCCAAACCTTCACAGACTTGGTCACTCGGCAATCCACAATTCCTCTTGGATGCTCTAGACCATGACGCCTAACCGTCTGGAAGAAGCACAGTCTTCAAAGGTAATAAGCATCGGATCCATGCAGATCAATCTCTTCTGATGCTCAATCACTTTGGGTTTGTAGGGTTTGGTTTTGGGTTTTTCCTCGCCGATGATTTTCGCCAAAGTCCTCTGAGGATGGGTTGCTCTCAAATGACAAGTGTCAAGTTCTTCGGAGCAGCCAACCAGCTAGTGGTTGTAGGGGCGGCTATTTATAGCCTAGGGAGCAGCCCGACATGATAAGACATAAATGCCCTTCAATGATATGACCGTTAGGTGGATAAGATATTTTGGGACAGCCAAGACAAGACAACAACGGTCGGAAATTTGACTCTCAAATTCCTCGGGGCTATCTTGTTCGTCATCGTAGGCAATTCAGACCGGCGAATTCCTAACTCCTCGCCGAAATAAATTCTCCGCACTGTAAGAACTTCGCTCACATCAAGAAATTGACTGAATCAGTATGAGATTTCCAAAGGCTTCACTCAAGGGATTGGTAGGTGTAGGATTTTGAGTTGAGCATCACATGGAAATTTTTCCTTAGTATTTCTCGACCCCTTTAACAAAGACGGTGTTTCCTATGACTCAAGAAAGAGAAAACGAAACTACGAAAACAAAAGTCTTCACGCTTCATGTTCCTCAAATGAATACCAAGTCTTCAAGGTCACACCAATTTCTTCACTTTCAAAGTCTTCGTAAAGTCTTCGTAATATCAAAGTCTTCAATGAATAACTTCATTTTAGGGTCGACTTTCTCTCAGAATATCAAACTCCTCATAGACTTATAGACCTGTGTACACTCATAAACACATTAGTCCCTTAACCTATAAGTCTTCAATACACCAAAATCACTAAGGGGCACTAGATGCACTTACAACTGTTAAAATATGTTAGCTTTTGTGGGCCAGCTAGCTTGGGTGGGCTAAACCTTGCTAGGTCAGGAGAGCCAGATCGGCTCGCTTCCGACGGCAAACTTCGCGTAGTAGTAACATAGACTAGTAACATATGCATGTTACTAGTCCAAGTTACTCACCACTATGACCAGCCTAAGCAATGTAACCAAACACTCCTTACTCGCCTTTGTAATCTCCCCGTAAAACCAATGCATGGAGCGCAACTACGCGCTGATCACCAAGAAATCAAAGTCGGCTTGCATGCGAAGTTAATACGTGGCCCTGCATGGTAGCTAAAACGACATCTCTTAGTTGTTTGGATTAATTGTTGCGTTTAGAGATAGAAATCAGGGCTTTGATTGGAGGAATGACCGGTCAAGTTTCTCCTTCTCCTCCAATCTGGTTGCACCTTGGTCCCGCTGCACCTTCTAACGTGACTTATTACACCTAGACGGAGGGAGTCGTACGAGATACGGTAGCGCACTGACTTAGGTCGAATACAAGTGCCCAAAATTGTGTGCATGTTATAATAAGGATTTACTTAAAATAGTACGTGAGCGAACAGAGGGATCAATTGGACAGTGTTCCCGAGCAGTAACAAGATGTGTGAGGTAAGATACTCCGCTGGCACTTTTAATTTTTCTTATTAATTTGTTTCTTTCACCCTCTGACTGGTGGGACCCAACGTACAACGTGGAGAGAGGTAAGGTGACTAAGGCTGCATTATTTCTGCACCACTGTGGATAGTCTTACCACCAAAGCCACATGACACGATTATGATTTAAATCCCAATGACTCCCACACACAAAAAAACACGACATGCTTGTCACACGAATGCAGGAATGTATAAAGGTTATTTTCCTATCGTTGAACATAACGGGAGGGTTGTGTAGCTCGTTAGCCTGTTCGCTCATCAAACTTGAGGTCTCGGGTTTGATAACTACACTTGAGCATAATTCGTGCTAGGAGGATTCTTTGACTGGTCAAAATGGATGGATACGGAGCTATACGATCTCGTAGTGACCGTATAATCACCTCATCACGTATAAGCTGCAGCCTCGGCGCTTGTTTTCTAGGGTTTGCACTCTTCACACTCTCTCCAGTATATATATACACGCTGGAGCCTCAACGCTTGTAGTTGCTCTCTTCACACTCTCTCACTCTCTCCAGATCTAAACAAGACTTCGTTGGCCTCTCTCTCCCCCCTCACTGCTAGTCTGCTTGTAGTTGCTCTCTTCACACACTCTCACCCTCTCCAGATCTAAACAAGACTTCATTGGCCTCTCTCTCCCCTCACTGCTGGTCAAAGAGCCGGCAGGATCCGTCCGCCGGGAAGGGAAGGAGGCTTAACACTGGCGCATTCGGCGAGGGAGGGAATCCACTACTGGGTCAGCTATTCACTTTCACCTAGCGGCGGCGCGGGAGGGCCTCCGACCCCTTCTTCTTCGCCGCCGTACATAGTGTGGGTCGAACAGCCTCCGGTCGCCCACTGAACCACACCCCAAGAACCTTAAGGTATAATTTACTTATTCCACATGCATTACTCTAGATGCATGTGGGCTTTTTCCACTTCTGCACTCGAATCTAGGTGTTGGATCAAACAGAAAAGTAGTGGGGAAAGTTGTATACCATGAATCTAGGACGTGGTTCAAAGAGGAAAGGAATGGGAGAAAGTATTGGGAAAAGTTGTATAGCATGAATCTAGGACGTGGTTCCAAAAGGAAAGGAAGGGGGAAAGTTGTATCACATGAATCTAAGACGTGGTTCAAAGAGGAAAGGAATGGGGGAAAGTAGTGGGGATAGTTGTATAGCATAAATCTAGGACGTGGTTCAAAGAGGAAAGGAAGGGGGGAAAGTACTAGTATAGACTGCTATCCAAAGACCTACATTGGTCGAAAAGGAAAACAATGACAAACGCAGATGCACATCTCAGAATTTAACTGATCTTTTGTTTTGGGGGACAAGGCTGTAGAGTTTGAGCAGACTAGGTTTGCTGCGCCACATAGGGAAAGGTGTCTAAAGATAACAAAACTAGGACCAACACAAATATGCTCCTTGGTTGTTTGTTCTTTGTTGCAACAGACTATGCATCACCCCAGTACATCGGTGGATGCACATGGTGCTGCAAGGCCCACCGCCCCATGCAACTCTTTAGATGTTGTTAATCAAAGGCCCTGCTTGGTTAAAACTCCCTAGTCCCTACCGCTTGGTTCCGTGGACTAAACTTGGACTAGAGGTTATTAAATGACATGCTAAAAGACCATGTTACCCCTAGTAATGAACTAATAGAGACAAGGTGCGATGCGTGGCAGGGGCAACTATTGGAAAAAGTCCCAAAAAGACTCTCCTCGGGGTCTTCTTTCTTAGTCCCAAATGCCCACTTTTAGTCCCTAAAGTCCTCATGTTTGGTTTAGATGGACCGACACGGAGTTTTTTCAGTCCCTCCACCAAAATGTCCATGTAAACAAACACCCTCTAATAATGCCGCTGGAAAATTGATCCAATGCCACAGTTAAAAGCAAATTACATGTTTAACGAATTTTATTGTTAATATAATCTCTCTGTTAATATTAATCAATGGCACCGTTTGAGAAATTCTACTGTCTTGCTTTATTTCCCATTTAGAGAAGGTAGATGCTTCTTTTTGTTGGCTTCTGTGTCATCCACTGTTATTGACCACTAGTTGTTTCCTTTGCACCTCTGTAAAAAGGTTATCTACTTCAATTGTTGGCATTGTGACCTTTTGTTGCACTCGCACAAAACACTTTTGTTTTAAGAGTGTTTTGTGCAGTTCAACCAAAATGTCACACCGACAATGTTGCTTGATCTTAGTGGAACTGCACAAGAGGAGATCTTACTTCCTATCCATGTTGGCAAATTTGGTTCAGATCTTCTTCTTGTGAGTTGTTTGAAATGAGAGGTCAGTACTAGCCTTCTTTCACATGATTCTGCAGTGTGCTTTCATATGTTGTGCTACTTGTACGGTAATGTTTCTTGATTTTAGTGAATTGCACAAATGGAGGCAAGACTTCCAATCTGTATGTGCACCGTAATATCCCATTGAGGTAAGATAAGGATATTTCACAATTGTTGGCCTGTATTTTGCCACTTTCATCCGAAAATTAATGTCATTGTTTAGTGCTATACTTGTGCAACCTAATTGACATGCCAAATCTTATATTGAAGGCGAAGCTTGTCTGTTATTGAACCAAGTGATGAAGGGGAAGAAAAAGCGGAAGAAAAACAAAAATCAACTCTCGGTGTTGTAATGAAGCACTGGAACTGTGATGACACAAGTAATGATATAGTTTTGCATCTTAATTTATTGCTATGGCTGGAACGAGCAATTGTTTTGCCACTGATTTGATGCCACTCTTAATGTAATACGTAATTATCTCTACTTGTGCAAACAGGGATCTTCTTTAAAGATACCATATATTTTAGTGGAACTTCACAAGAAGATGTTGGAAACATTAAACTAATCGAGGAGTATATAGTAAGCATGGCCACCACATTAGATAGCAACAGATGGTTCCGGAGAAGTGCTTCATCTGTATGCTCTACACAATAAGCCTACTGACAAAGGTTGGTACTCGCCCACTGATTTCATCCATATGATTGAGCTTTGTCATCTCTATTGGTGTTGTGCTACTGTTTAGATACTATCATGAAAAAGTGGCATTGTCCTTGAGAAGTGCTTCATATGTGCTGTTTTAAATATTTCCTTTCCTTTTTTTGAGCAAATAGGGATGCTAGCATTTAGTTGTCCTCTTGTTTTTGCACAACAGGATCATCCTCCTCTGAAGAAGAATATGAAGTACGTGAAGTGACTAGTTCCGATTATGCCAGGGTGAAGAAGCCCTGTCTATCTTCACATCAGAAGGAGCAGTTGAAGGATGGTTACATTACTCCCCACAAGACCAAACTAACTTCAGCTCAGAAGGACTGACAAATCTCCAGTTTCTTGTTGTGATGCGCGAGTACAATGTTGTTCTAGGATTCTTTCCGGTGAGTTCCATTTTTATAAAAGTGTGCTCTACATGGACCATGTAGGTTAAACTGTCAATTCATAGTACAGTTTGCTTTATACTAATCACTTTTTTGTATTTGTGCAAACAGGGGTGCTCAGCTTGATTTCAATGGGAACTGCACAAAATGTTCATGAATACATCAAATCATTCATTTCCACCACAAGAAAGGAGGTGCCGATAAGTTCAAGGCGTTGCAACATATAAGGGCGATATCATACAAGCTACGCGCGAATTTAATTGATTTTGGTGGAACTGCACAAAAAGAACAGCTGGTTTATTTAGCACGAGGTGCCATGTCAATGTCCGAACTGATGGCAAACCCTGCCCATTCCACAATCGTAGGCATTTGATATTTTAGAATGGGACAACCTTGTCAAAATTTGCTCGTTGATTTTAGCAAGAAGACATGCGTTTGATATTTTCGAATGGGACGCCCTTTGCTGTCAGCAACATCGATCCATTTTTTCTTTATTCTTTAGTTGTGAAGTAAATATTGGCTCTGACATGTGAATCGCTGAGATGCATAATCATCGATTGTTTTGAATGTTCTCTATGAATTGTCAGGCATGTGTGTTTTATTGCAATGTACAGGAACGCTAAAAAGCTGCTCAAACTCTTTGTACTGCTTCTGTTCCTTTTTACTCCGCACATTGTGAAAGTGCATATCTTTTCTATAAGATTGGTCAAAGTAGAGATACTTTGACTGCAGACAAAACTTGTATGCAGACTAGAAAGGACCGGAGGGAGTACATGTGAAACTGCTGCAAACGAGGTGATCACCCTGGGAATAATGCTAGTACGTATTGTTTTGCATGTTCATCCAATGCCAGTGATACAAGAATTCGAACTAATGAAAATAAATTCATTCATACACGGTCGGATTTCAGATAAACATGTCGTATTTCATTACATTTCATACATTCTTCAACTAAAAAGGGGTGTGCTGGAGGTATAATTAATTAACCGAAGCTACCCACCTGTGTCCAGCTGAGCTGAACAGAAGCTTCAGTGACTTAACTGCAGGTGCAGTTGCGTAACTGACAGGTGGCCCAGATGCCTGTTGGGCCCACGTGTTAGTCAGCCAACTGCACCAGCAGTTAAGTAGAAGCAGCGTCCTTCTCCAACATAGCTCTCCGACTCCACATCGCCGCCAAGAAGCTAACTGGCCGTCAGTTGTCAACCCGCCTAGCTTGGCTTCAACCAGAGGGTAGCAGCGGTGGCCTTACTTGGACCCGAGCGGTGGCGACCTACTGTGTTCTACTCTTCCTCGTTTTCGTGGCGCGCCTCGCTGGCAGCGGGCGGGCCTCGGAGGAGCCGGGCGATGTCCTCTCGTCTCGCTGCGGGCGGCGGCGCCGGGCGGAGTGGGGAAATCTCCCCGCTGCGGTAGGGTGGGGCCTCGGCGGAGCCAGCGGTGTCCTTTACCTCGTTGTTGGCGCCACGGGGCCTCGGCGGAGCAGGGCCTCGTCGACGCCAGCGGAGCGGGGACTCGTCGGAGCTGGCATTGTCCTCTGCCTCATCATCGGTCTCGCCAAACAGCGCCTTGCCCGCTTCATCGCCCTCTTTGTAGGCGGCCGCAGCCTCCGCCACCCGCATGCGGTACCGCCAGCGCTCGAGGCGGCCCTCGCGGGCGGAGCGGTACGAGTCGAAAGCGCCTCTGCCCGCCCGCCCACGGCGATCTGCTCCTCCGCTGCAGTGCTCCCGGAGGAGATGGCGGTTGTAGGCGGCGCCGCCCCGCGCCTCCGGAACTCTCCTCACGCTTCGCCTCACCGTGTCCATATATTGGGCACGGGCTCGCCGATGGTCATGGTGCAATGCACCGCGAGGATGGCGCTGAAGGAGGGGCTGGCGCCGATCGCCGACTACCATGTTTTCCATCGACGTTGTCGCCCTCCGCCGCCGCCGCCAGCCGATCGACAAGAATGGCTGCCATCTCCTTGTGGTCTGTCGTCTGCCCGTTCCGAAGAGCGCTGGAGCACGAGGAAGCCATGGTGGTCAGTAGTGGTGTGGACAGGAGAAAGGTAACATATGCGGATGACTGCGGCTATGGCCGGCGCAGCAGTTTATATAGCAATGGTGGGCGGCGGAGGGACGGACGTGTGGCGCCGGAGTAGCCGCCTCAGCAACCGCATATCATTAATGAGGGCGGCAGAAGGACGGGCGGATGACACTTGTGTCATTTGAAGGCGGAGGAATCGCCTGCACCGGGAAGCGGGGCCCAGCGGCGCTAATCGTTTCAGGCGGAAAGCATGCGCAAGGCGAGGGAGGCGGTCAGGGTGGGCCAGGGCAGTCAGACTCGTGCTTGGCAGCAGGTCGGTCCAGCAGCCAGACATGCTGAGCGACGACAATCAGACGATGGACGTAGCTTCCGACCAGGAGCCGGCGCCATTGTCCAAGCCGGTTCATGCCGTGTTCACCATAGAGCAGGTGCGGCCGCACTTCGACGCCCTAATGGCGAAAGAGCTACCAGCGCAGGAGGACCTGTGCTGCAACCTCTCTCTCCTCAACGAGCACCGGTGAACAAGCGAACGACAATGCCTTCACGGACATGTGGCCCTATGATCCTGGCTGTCCGAATGAGCAGCGGGCGCTGTATCAGACCATCCGTAGGGCCCGCGAGGCCCTCTCTGTCGTCCTTCGAGTTGTTGCGCTCGCCGTGGCGCCACCGTCTCGCGTTGTCAACATGGTCAACAGACATGAGGATGAGGAGATGACTTTACTTGGAGAGGATGACAGTGGGGGCCCACCAGGGCCATAGCCGCACGTACGCAAGTGCCTCCTTATTAGTATATAAAACTATAATTTTCTTTGCTTCCTCCTGGTTTCCTGACATCACGGTCCCACACCATTGTCAACCTATGTAGTCAATAAACGAGAGAATTGCACAAGAAGCGTCCGACAGCTGGGACCAAGCAGCTCGAGCAGTATTTGTGTTTTTAAGGTGTGAGCACTACAGAGTTTTTATTGAGCGATGTTTAGCCCAGATATTAATTTTTCTCCTCTGAACAACAACGAAAACATCGCTGCAGATATTAACTGGGCGGACTGTGGCCCTGTGTAGCCCAGGCCAGATATTAAATTTTTTCAAGCTGAAAATGGCTAGCCCAACTATACTTTTTTTAGGAATACCCAGGAAACGTCAAGTTGTTATTCTCCGCCCCGCTGGGCTGCAAATCTTTCCTAGGAGGGATGCATTAGGCTTAATAAGAAAATGGGTGTCGGTGTCAAAACCGGCGGATCTCGGGTAGGGGGTCCCGAACTGTGCGTCTAGGCGGATGGTAACAGGAGACAAGGGACACGATGTTTTTACCTGTGTTCGGCCCTCTCGATGGAGGTAATACCCTACCCCTGCTTGATTAATATTGATGACATGGGTAGTACAAGAGTAGATCTACCACGAGATCAGAGAGGCTAAACCCTAGAAGCTAGCCTATGGTATGATTGTTGTTCGTCCTACGGACTAAAACCCTTCGGTTTATATAGACACCGAATAGGGTTAGGGTTACACAGAGTCGGTTACAATGGTAGGAGATCTACATATCCGTATCGCCAAGCTTGCCTTCCACGCCAAGGAAAGTCCTATCCGACACGGACTAAGTCTTCAATCTTGTATCTTCATAGTCCGTGAGTCCGCCAAAGATGATAGTTCGCTATCCGGACACCCCCTAGTCTAGGACTCCTCAAGAGCTCCCCTAACCAGGCTTCAATGATGATAAGTACGCGTGTTGATTGTCTTCGGCATTGCAAGGCGGGTTCCTCCTAACTCGTGTGTTGAATAGTGTCCGCTTTCTTGTGAATATCGCGCTACTCGCTTCCACGCCCAATAATGGCCATCTTCCACGGTCGAACGAATGTGAAAAGTCGTGGTATCTTTACATTTACCCCTTGTCAGTGCAAATGAGCCGCCTATAAAGAGACGGGATCCAGATCCGATCACACCATCCTCCTTCGCGAAGCTTTCATCGAGCGCCTTTGACAAAAAGACCCACTCCATCATGGATACCGACGCTGCTCGCCCTCTCGCTCCTCAAGCCCCCAGCCCGGAGATTGGGGAAGATGCTCACCCCGACAAATAATTGGTGGTGCTCCAAACCAAGGGATTCTTCCCCGCCTTCATGGTTCCGGTATGCTCCGGACTCGCCACTTATAAGGGCGGAAGCAGCGGAGAGCGCCCCGATCCTCTAAGGGAGAGCGGTATGCTTCGCCTCTTACCTAATGAGAGGACTCGATTTCCAATCCATCCGCTTTCTCCGGGCTTCGGAGTTCTACGGCCTCCACCGCACAACCTTATGCCTGCCTCCATCTTGCATATAGCGGGCTTTAGGCCCTTTGCGAGCTGTTTCGGGCGTTGAGGCCCATTTCGCCTGTGGAAGAGATTGTTCGCTTTGTGCCTCGCTCTCACGAAGGGTCAATATATCAAGTGGGCGGAGCCAACTATGGCGATCGCCGGACCGGATACTTATCCGAACCCCAAAGAAGGCGCCCGAGGACTCGCCTCGGAATGGTTTTACATGGAGGACGCCCCGCTGCCGATCCTGTTCGATCGGCCTTCCGGAGTTTAGCAACGCCTCAAGAAGCGCTTAAGCTGGCGCTCATGGAGCCCCCAAAGGGAAAATGACCGGACGCCCTTTACTTGATGAGCTGAATAAGATTATCGGTTTCATGCCGGATTGACCATGATTGGAGTCATGGCAATCAGATTATGAGGGGAGTGCAGCCACTCCAATATAGGGGCCACCCCATGTGGGACTTCAACGGGGAGGACGATGCCACCCGCCATGGCCGCAAAGGGCCGGGATCGGTCACCGAACTGGTGAAGACCTTGTCCGCCATGTACAAAGGGGAAGAGGAGGATTTTCTCCGCTACCCATCGAACGGGTTTTCTTTGAATAATCCTCGGTTGGGTAAGCAAATATCTTTGTGGCATGTCCGATCCATGTTCCCGTGGTTAAATATCTCATTTCATGGTTTCTACGCAGAACCGCGCCAGCCGTGGAGAAGATACACAGCCCGCTTCACAACCCGAGGATCCGAACGGTCCTCGATCCGCCTCCGAAGAGGACCCGGATATAAAGGTGGAGCTGATCGACGGGTGTTCCACCAACTTAGCATCGATAATGCTTTGTTGCCATTACGGCCGACTACCCCGGATTATTTCCGCCTCCTGTAACCGTGACCAAGTCCGGATACCATGACCCACCCGTGCTTTTACTTCTAATCACCACGATTTGATGGTGTTTCGCAGGGGTGCCTTCGAACGGAAGCCGAGCCTGCCGTAGCCGCCCAACAAGGCAACTCGCCCAAAGAAAGCGAAAAGAACTGCGTACGACTCGAGACGCCGCCGCAACGGTATGATGTGCCATCGTGTTTTAAGGAGAGGTTCCGGAGGCACACCGATGCTCGTGGTTTTTTCAGAAAAGAGCGCCGCGGACTGAGTTCGAGAAGTTGCCAATCGACCTCCGCCAACCAGGCTCAAAAGCCGAGTCCGGAAGGGGCACAAACACGAGGCGCAGGCCGGATGCTCCTCCAACGGAGGATGCCGACAGATTGTCCGCCACCAAGTCGGAGGTGGAGAGCGCCATGAATCATAGGCGCCACGACTATTCTACGTGACGATGTTTTCCCAAGAGGCGCGGACGCCTTTAGTTCGGGAGAAGCGCACTGCGTGCCGCCAAGATGGCCTAGCTGAGCCACGGAGCAAGATGTGAAAGACATACGTAAGGAATTTGGACAGTTATATATGCCAAGAGTCTCCCGAGACTTAAAATAGTTAGGATAACTGATTTAAGGATCATTTGGAATGCAGGTTCTTACCAAAAGAATACCCGCTTGTCCCAGAGCTTGAAGAGTGCAAGGCCCAACTTGAGGTCAAGATCGTCATGACCGGGAAGCCATGAAGACTCCTCCGTAATATATGCCCTTCAAAGTAGAAGTAGTTTCGCAAAGTGTGGCTTGTGCATAAATCGACATTAACATTGCAGATAGCGCCGGATGGATCCGGACAAGCAATAGCTCTCGCGCCAGCTAAAGGCTGGCGAGAGCATGCTTACGAGGGTGCGGCAGGAGAAAAATAACCTCCAAGATGCCAACACCCAACCGGGCGAGGAACTAAAGGATGTTTGTGCCCAGCTTGTCCGACCAGAAGGAGAATCGACGGCTTCGCCGCGGCATTTTCAAGAGTGCTTGAACGAACTTTGAAAGAGTTCGCGCGGAAGGTGACTAATATAAACATGTATGTAGGTTTGCTCACAGTGTCGCCCCGAGGAGGAGATGCCCAGTTCTTCGGTGATCTTCTTCCGAATCTGCGCTACCTGCATGAACGAAGTTCGGCAGTGATGAAAGGCGCCGCCTGTGCCTTGTGGCTATCTATCTCCCCGCTCAAGGCATTGGGGAGCTGGCAGAGCGGCTTCAAGGAGCACGGCGGCGCTCCGACTATGGAAGATATCGGCCTGCCGCCAAGGCGCCAGGAGGCCTTGGCCATGGTAAAGACGCTGTACACGGTTGTTGGCCCAAACCACATGGCCGAGGTCGGACCTGTGGGGCCCGATGGGAAGGAGATCCTCAGAAAGTTAGTGTACGCCAAGTAGAATTGGCCGCCAAGTATTCCCAGAAGATTGTAAATTAGATAGCCTATTAGATGGCATTGAGGAGGAATACAATTAGTCGAGTTGACTATGTAATTGAATATGACATGAAAATGTCTTCTAGCCGGATTGTAGATCGCTTGTCATAGCGGACCTTTTCGCTCGACCTTGGGACCCAATAGTCCGAGTGTGTCCGAATACCTCGCGGTTATGTAAGAACCAGGGCATGCATGGAGACAAGGCGAGGGGTCATTATTGCTGTATCGCATAAGTGCCCAACTAGTTATGTTATATTACATGGATAGTAAGAAACATCTTCCAAGGAGAATAGTTCCGCTAAGGGTTCCTTTCTCGAGGCATGCCCTAAAGTGTATGTCCAAACTGCTAAGAAAGCAGAAAATCATCCGGGGCAGATGGATAAATAGTTAAAAATCATCTTTCAGTTCACCGACCGAATATTCCCTTAAGAACGCTTAGCTTTCGGCTTCACCCACCGAGGTACACATCAGTGACCCGGCAAGAATAATCGCAGAGGTGCTCCTTTACCACCTAGCCAAACAATCGGAACGAGGGGTAAGCACAAGAGCCAGCAACCCAGCTTGGCCAAAACTTAAGTCATATCGATGCATATAATGGTGAGTAAAAGGTACATGCGGAAGTGTGACACATGTGTTGGGCATAAAGCCCGATAAATAAGCTTCGCTAAAGAAGCCCCTGTATAATGAGCGCGACAACACGCCAAGTATGTGCGAACAAAGCGCAAACGGGCCTCTAAAGGCTTCAAGAAGAAGGAGGAGGAAGGAGAGAAATAAAAGACAGCAAAATAGAAAATGTGGACGGAGGAAGGAGACGAACTCGAGTCCAGCGCTTAGGCGAGAATCTTCGAGACGGGCTGCGCTCCATGGGTTTGGCTCGAGTCGGTTATCCGATGCGCTTGCAGAAGGTATGCTCCGCCGGTCGACCTGGTCGATGATGAAGGGACCTTCCCATTTGGGCTTGAGTTTGTCCTTTTCTTTTCCGGCAGGCGAGAACTATTTCGCCAACGCCGTAAGCTTTGGCCCGCATTTCCTCGCTTTGATATCTTCGAGCCTGCTGTTGATAAAATGCGAACGAGCTTTTGCCACGCCGGCTCCTCCTCCAATGCGCCCAACTGTCCCGCCGACGAGCTCGGCTTCTTTCTTCATACATGCGCATGCGAGGTGAGTCATGCATTATGTCGCAGCCAAGACTGCCTTCGCACCGCATACACCATAAAAATGGTGTGAATCCGTCGACGATTCGGCGTGGTCCGCAGCCCCCGTAGTATGGAGTCGAGCTCTCAACCCCGTGTGTTTGGATTCCTTGAGGGACCGCACTAGTCCGGGTTTAATGCCGCCATGATTAGATCGCTTGCTCGCCGACTTGACCGCTGGTTTGAGGGTGATAGATCGAGGCGTAATCGAGCTTGATGCCCATGTTTTTGCACCATAATTTGACCTCATCGGCCGTGAAGTTGGTGCCGCTATCGTGATGATACTGTGGGGACACCGTAACGGTGCACTACCCCGATATGAAGTCTATCACCGCCCGGATTCGCCGCTTTAAAAGGCTTGGCCTCTATCCATTTGGTGAATTTATCCACCATGACCAATAAGTATTTTTGCTTGTGGGTTCCTCCCTTAAGGGGTCCAACCATGTCAAGCCCCTGCACTACTTAACGGCCAGGTGATGGGTATAGTTTTGAGGGCGGTGGGTGGCATGTGGCTTTGGTTAGCAAAAGTTGGCAACCGACGATCGTTGGACTAAATCCTCAAGATCTGCCGGGCCGTCGGGCCAATAAAATCCTTACGGAAGGCCTTGCCTACAAGGGCCTGGCTGCGCGTGGTGCCCACCAAGTCCGCATGAATTTCAGCCAAGAGGTTTCGCCTTCCTCTTCGGAGATACACCTTTGAAGGACTCATGTTGTGCTTTTCTTATAGAGCTCTCCCTCATGGACTTTATAGGCTTTGGATAGCCGTACTATGCAGCGAGCCTCATTTAGTTCTTCGGGGAGTTCCTGCCTAGTTAGGTAGGCTAGGAATGGTTCCGTACACGGGGCGATAATCACCATTATTTCGTGGGCGGAGAGTGTTATCTCGTTGGCAGAGCCTCCGATTGTGTCGAGTGTTTGGTGTCGCAAAGGCGGTTGGGTCCGGATTGTTATTTCTCGACTCCTTCCCATAGTACGGATGGCTTGAACAACCGCTCCAGAAGATGTTGGGCGGACGGCATCGCGCTTTTGCACCGATGCGCGCTAATACGTCCGCCGCCGGTTGTTATCCCGGCTATATGATGAAATTCGAGCCCTTCAACCATGCCGACATTTTTAGGACCGCATTGCGTACGCTGCCATTTTCGGATCTTTGGCATCAAAGTCTCCGCTTATTTGAGATATCGCGAGGTTCAATCCTCGCGCACCTCTAGGCGCTTAATGCCCATGGAGATCGCCATCCGGAGGCCGTGCGTATGGGCCTCGATTCGCCGCGTTGTTGGAGTCCGTACATTATCTCAAGGACGATGGACTGTGTCCCCGTTGGGGACGCCAGACGACGCCAGCCCCGTGCAGGCCAACATTTTGGAGCCGCAAAGTGCATGATCCAATTGGAATATGCGCCGCATTTTAGGGAGTTCGCCGTCCATTCGCCGCCAAGTCGGCCAAAACCTGCGACTTAATAGCTCGTCGTGGCTTATAGGTTATGTCGAATGGAAGGAGCTCTATGGCCCATTTGGCAATCCGCCCGTCGCGCGCGCTTGTTTATAATGTCGCTAAGAGGTACTTCGAGGCTACCGTTATTGAACACTCTTGAAAGTAGTGTCGCAGCTTCCGGATGCCATGAACACCGCCAGATGCTATCTTTTGATAATGTGGGTACCGGACTTGCATGGAGTTAGGACAAGGGACACATAGTAAACCGTTTTTGAAGAGGGAACTCGTGTCCGTCCGCTTTCGTTGACGACGAGCACCGCTACCGACAACTTGATGTGTTGCGCGATATATAATAGCATTGGTTCGCCCATGTTGGGCGTGGCCAGACCGGATTTGTTGCCAATATGGCTTTTATTTCTTCGAGTCCGCCGTGGCGCATCCGCCCACTCAAAGTGTTTGGTGCGCCGGAGGAGGCGGTAAAGGGTAATGCCTTTTCTCCCAAATGGGAAATAAAGCGGCTTAGAGCCGCCACGCATCCGCATAATTTTGTATTTGTTTGAGGTCTTTGAATATCCAATTGTGACAGAGCTCGGATCTTGGCTGGGTTTGCTTCAATTCCTCTACCGACACAATGAAGCCTAAGAGCTTTCCGCCGAACGCCAAGACGATTTTTCCGGATTGAGCTTAATGTCATATTTTCGGAGATTGTGGAATGTGAGCCTCAAGTCGCCTACTAGAGTTTCGACATGCTTGGATTTGACGACCACGCCATCTACATATGCTTCCACCGCTTTGCCGATCCGGTTTGCCGACATGTCCGAATCTTGCGCCGATATGTTGTGCCGGCGCTTTTGAGCCCAAGGGCATTGTGTTGAAGCGAATGGGCCGATGGAGTGATGAATGTCTGTTGGTTTGGTCTGCTCCGCCATCTTGATTTGGTGGTAGCCGAGTACGCTACGAGGAAGCACAATGAGTCGTGTCCTGCTGTAGCATCGATAGTTTGATCAATGCGAGGGAGGGGAATGGATCCTTTGGGAAAGCCTTATTAAGGTCTTTGAAATCAACACATAGGCGCCAGGATTTATCCTTCTTGGTACCATCACCAGATTTGCTAGCCAGTCCGGATGTTTTGTATCTCCGATGAATCCGCCTTCGTAAGTTTGGCTAGCTCCTTCCCATGGCCTCGCCTCTTGGGTTCTAAAAGCGCCAAGAGCCTGCTTGACTTACTTGAACCTTTTAGAGTATTTAGGCTGTGCTCGGCCAGCCGACGTGGGATTCCTGCATGTCTCAAGGGTGCCAGCAAAATGTCCCGCCAGAGAAATTCTCATAGTGCGCGCCTACAACAGGGTTTAATTGTGCCCCAATGGAGGCTGTCTTTGCAGGTCCGCTGGTGGACTTGGAATTTGACTATTTCATCTGCTGGTTTAAAAGAGGTGGACTTGGATCTTTTATCAAGTATCACATCGCCCCTGCTCACCGTGGAGCGATCGCAGGAGTTCCTCGCCGCTAGGGCTTTGGATAGTGCCTCGAGGGCTAATGCGGCTGTCTTGTTTTCGCGCTGAGTGCTATGTTCGGATCACTAGCGAGAGTGATGATTCCATTAGGTCCGGAATTTTAAGCTTCATGTACCCATAATGGGGTATAGCTTGAAAATTGTGAATGCCTCTCGCCTAATAAAGCATGATATCCGCTGCTGAACGGGGCCACTTGAAATGTGACCTCCTTGGACCTGTAATTGTCCGGTGAGCCTAACACTACGCCCAGCAGTGATTTTTCCTGCAGCATGCTTCCTGCTAGGGATTATTCCTCTTAAGGTTGTGCTGCTCGCCAATGCGGTTCCAGCTATTTCCATTTTTCGGAGGGTTTCTCAGAGATGAGGTTTAGTCCGCCGCCATCCATGAGTACCTTAGTAAGGCTAAAGTCGCCCACTATTGGACCGAGGACCAATGCGACCGGTGCTCGGGCTGTTCGAATTTGGATTCATCACCGCATTAAAGGTAATAGCCGTGTTACCCATGGATTTATTGTTGCTACTTGGTAGACTTCGCAAGGTTATGGAGTGTTCGCTTCGCATGTTATTTGACGCGAAAGTCTTGAAGACCTGTTAATACCGCATCGGTGTTGCTGGGCTGGGATTCGAGGCTAGAAGCTCTTCGCCACTTTTGGCCACCGCCGAGTATCCAACATGCTCAAGGCTATGAGTTGGAGTGGCGCCTCGTGCTATGAATTTTGCGGTCTGCTTAGCCAATCCTCCAAGACGGTTCCGCGTCTTTTAGGGGTTTTTGTTTTTGATGTATAACCTGTGCTTGGTGATGATGCACCCTTTTATTTCGGACTAGGGCTGTATTCGGGCCGGATTATCCCAAAATTTACTTTCGGTTTTCCAAGCACTTCCATCGCACAAGATTTTTGTACTATGGTCACCAAGTCAGCAAAGCGCGTAATTTCGCGACGACTTATGGCGCTTAGGATTCCTTGTCCGCAATTATTGCAGAAAAGTAAGATTGCGCCCTCCTCTCGGCAGTCCTTTATCCCGTCCATAACCAGGAGGAATCGCCCAAGAATGATGTACTCGCTTCAGCGGGCTCTTGCCGAATTCGGGATAGATCGCTAATGTTTGGGTGGGCGGGTGGAACTAGATCCGAACCCCGCCCAATTTAAGACTCAGGGCCGAGGAGTTTCCGAACTGGAAGTTTGGATTTTTGAATGCTATCCAATGAATCCCACCCGTCACCGACTTTAAGTTCGTGGCTTGATCGACATCCGCCCTCTCGCGGGAATCCGCATGGAGGGATCGGGAATCGACATAGCTAGTCCTTAAGATAGAAGAAGAATCGCCGTATTGCTCCTCTATCACAGCAACATGATGGGTAGCCCGGGAGAGTTGATCTCTCGATCGGTTTTAGGCCCGATCTGGTCGTAGTCTCGTGGCGACTCCTGGCGCGGCGATGCGATCCAAGAGCTCGCTTACGGAGGAGAGCTCGATCGATCTAACTGCCGACAAGTTCCGAAGTTAACGGAAGATTGGTTTCGGCGACCCGAGAAGTCATCTTCGGCGCGGTGGCCGAACCGGGCGGTCATAAGAAACCACCTAATCAAGAGTCTCACCAGTGTCCAAGGCCTTTGGCGATAGTATCGCCTTTAAAGACGGATGAGGCATCATTCCCGACGGTGACGGCATGCAGGAACTCTCAATGAAAGCACCAATGTCGGTGTCAAAATCGGCGGATCTCGGTAGGGGGTCCCGAACTGCATCTAGGCGGATGGTAACAGGAGACAAGGGACACGATGTTTTTACCAGGTTCGCCCTCTCGATGGAGGTAATACCCTACCCCGCTTGATTAATATTGATGATATGGGTAGTACAAGAGTAGATCTACCACGAGATCGTAGAGGATAAACCCTAGAAGCTAGCGATGGTATGATTGTTGTTCATCCTACGGACTAAAACCCTTCGCTTATATAGACACCGAATAGGGTTAGGGTTACATGTAGTCGGTTACAATGGTAGGAGATCTACAACCAGACGCCAAGCTTGCCTTCCACGCCAAGGAAAGTCCTATCCGGACACGGACGAAGTCTTCAATCTTGTATCTTCATAGTCCAGAGTCCGCCAAAGATGATAGTTCGCTATCCGACACCCCCTAGTCTAGGACTCCCTCAATGGGCTTTAAGAAATAATAAATGGGATGTAATTATAAAAACTGGGCAGTAACTATAAAAAATGCACCAAACACGTAATTAGTTTATAAAATATTATTTTTGGATATTGTGAATTTTAATTTCAGTAATTGTTGCGAGCGCAATGTTTCCTTGGATTTTTACGTAATATAAATTTATATTGAAATTGTATTTAATCTGACTAGAAATTTCGGGATAAAAATATTTCGGATCCCATCAAAATGCGAGAAATTTTATTGAATTCCGTTTTGAACGGTTGGTTTAAATGGGCTGTACTTTTAACAAACTGTAAATGGGTTGTAGTAAATTCAATTAGAATTCAAAAATTGGCTGCACATTCTTATAAATCTCAGATGGGCTATAAGTTCTCTGCTACACACTTGTGGCCTTACTAAGTTGACGTGTCCTCTAAAAAAAAGAGTTGATGCGTATGCAAGGCTTTCTCAACTTATAGTCAACACACGGTTCTAGCAGCAGCAGCCGTTGGATGTCCATCCAACGGATGCCGTGCTTCTTCTTCTATCTCGGATATTCTAGCTTCACCCGCCCAAAAAATGATTCCTGCCCCTGACATTTGGGGCGCACCTTTTCGGAAGCTGGCCTGTAGGCCTACAAGTTGACGCGTACCAAGGGCTTTGTCAACTTAGTCAATATAAACGATTCTAGCTGAAGTGACCGTAGGATGTCCATCCAACGGCCGTCATGCTTCTTCAACCTCTGGTCTTATTGCTCCAGCCGCCCAAAGCAGCGCCGATCGTGTCACCGCTTCTCCTCGCCTCCGTGGGTGGGTCAGGCTGCCGCCAGCCTCACCGCCCCTACTACTCCCACCGCCGCCGTGGCATCCTCTACTCACCCACACCCCTCGTTATTCTCAAGGGCGATGGCAGCCTCGCACCGCAGCCAACCAGTGAACCTCGATTCTCTCCGCGGGGCATCCACTACCGCTTCTTCCCGGCCCGCATCGTCCCCTTCCTAGGCCTTGCCGCCGCCCACCGCCTCGGTGCTCTCGGCAAGGCGTGGTCAACGTGGTCAAGGAATGACTTTTATCGAAGAGTATCAGATGTGGAGAGGTCGACACCGGGTCCACGGCGCCGCAAGGAAGTGCCTCCTTATTACGGGCAAAATAATTATTTCTCCACCGACAAAGGGACCCACCGCATCGCCACCGATTTCGCGAAAAAATGTTTCCCGACCGCTGGGACCCACCAGCTACATCTTCGCACGCAAGGAAGTGCGCCCACGCAAAAACGATTCGCCCTCGATCGCCGGGACCCACTAGTTACATTTTGCACGGAAGGAAGTGCCCGACGCTTGGGACCCACCGGTCAAGCGCACGAAGCGTTGTCATTTTGGTCGTGAACGGTACGCACATAATGGTCGGCGTAGAGGCGCCGACGCTTCGTAGTAGAGGCGCCGCGACGTAGCATGTACACGCACGCATGCGGCTGTGGTGCAAGAAAGAAAATACGCCACGCATTTACATATGGGCTGGGTCTCAACGCCTACTGCGGCATACGCACGCCGTGGCTCGTGTACATGGCTGGGTCGAACAGAAACAACGTTGTCGCCGTGTTCATGGGGAGCCAACCGGCTGGGTCGGAACGGAATGCGCCGCCGTGTTCATCGGGAGGGCTTGGACGGAACAGCCGATGGAAACGAGGCTCGGCGCATCAGAAACGGAGGAACGGTTTGTGTTCGACCGCCCACGGTCGTAAACGGGATCCTGTTCATCGGGAGGGGTCCGTGTACCACAAAACGGAGGAAATGGACCTCCTGCGGTCGTAAACGGGTCCTATTGATCGAGAGGGGTGTGGCGTACCGCAAAACGGAGGAAACGGACTTGTGTTGGAGCGCTACGGTTGAAACGGGGGTCCTGTTCATCGGGAGGGGTGTGGCGACCGCAAAACGGACTCCACGGATGCCGTTCATCTCCACCGTCGACCCCTCCACCTCCACGGATACTATTCATTCACCGTCAACCTCCTCCACCTCCACCGCGATCGCTCATCCATGGGCTCCTGCTCATCCAGCCTCCACCGCGGCGCTTACTCCACCGCCCTGCTCAACCACCCTCCCCGACCATCGCTCATCCAACCCTCCACCCCATCGCTCATCCAGCCCTCCACGGGGTCCTTTTCATCCAGGCCCTACCGGCTCGATCGATCGGGGTCCTGTTCATCCAGAGGCTACACCACGGGGTCCTGTTCATCCACCCCCACTGGGAACTATTCATCCAAACCTCCCAGCAACGCTCACTGTTCATCCAGAGGTAGCATCGATCGGCTTCAGTTAGCAGCAGTAGTGAAGGAATCGCTCGATCGGGTCCAGTTAACAGCCATCGATTGATCGCTCGGTTTAGTAACGCGTAGCCTGAAGTGCAATAGCTCGGGTTCAGTAGGCGAACGCCTCGCTCGGGTTCAGTTAGAGCCCAACGCCTCGCACCCACGCGCGTGCGTGTACGAGAGAAACGCGCAAACCTCCGTGTATCACTCGGCCCCGACCACCCACCGTAACCGGGAACACCCCGATATTTTCCTCGCCCTCGCTTCTACCACGGTTTTTCCGTCATGGACGGCCCAAAGAATGTCATGCAACTGCGCCTCCAGCCCGCCTGTGACGAAAAGCCCATTTTCTCGTCATGATTTTTGTCATAGAAGTAGGAGCCCACCACATCTATGATGATACCGGTTTTGTCACAATTATCGCCATAGAAGTGTCATAAGTATGACATAATTTTTTCGTTCGGCCCAAAATGTCACGCATGTGTCTTTTTTTTTGTAGTGTTCGACCTCTTCAGGAACACTTCAATATTGAACCGTGGGTGTTGTATGAAAGCCTTCCTCGCCTCCTGACCATAGAGGTGGTTTGAGAGGTAATCATCGCTGAACCGCTTTGGAAAGGCCTCAAAACATGGATGTGCATTAATATCTTCTATATTGGAAATGGGGCAAAGGAATAAAAAAGGCAAGGTATAATAGTTAGTACCATCTTGTAGTGAATCGATGTCTTCTTCATTGTGCGCATAAAGATCTTGTTGTTTTTGTCGCTAATTTCTTTATCCTAACAATCTTTCCGAAGTTTCTTGATTTGATTGATATTCATGGACAACTCATTTCCCATATGCAAAAGGGTCTAACAGTTGGTCAAAACCTCCGACAACAGGACCTACATGTGCAAGACCAAATTGTTAAAACCAAAATATTAGAATGGTTCCTGCAATTGCACAATAATGTACTATTAGACAACGGACCATGCACGCATAACCTCGATTGTAAACCTCGCCTTCCCATTGTTTCTCCGCAACACATATAAGGTAGTTAGTCATCGTGTTAAGTAAGGGTTCGTGATGCTATCAAGAAATATGTTGATGAAAAATAATCACATTGCGATTCATCGATTAATTGAAGCCGTAAGGAAAACCCATTTACCCAAACCAAGCATGATTAAGAACTAGGAAATATAGCACTTGTATATGTTTCTCATGTATTAAGTGCAACCAAATTCGATTTATTCCTCACATGCACAACAATACAAAATTCTACCCACGACAATTGGACATCGATTGCAGAATTGAACCAAGCAATTAACTAAACACCACAACAAATGAACCAAACATTAATCGAGCACCACATTGCACAATATAACATTGAACCAAGCAGCTTAACTAAACACCACAACAAATGAACCAAACATTAACTAAGCACCAGATTGCACAATATAACATACTCCTAATAGAAGATCGAGAGTTAACCAAACAGCTTAACTACAACCAATTGTAGCAGCTTGTATTTGTTTCTCATGTATTTACTACAGCCAAATTCAATTTATTCCTCGCATGGTATACAATAATGTAATGCACCCACAATTTTGTAAAGATAAATCGATTTATTTCTCACATGGAAGACAATACAAAATTGCAGCCTGAAGAATTGAACATCACATTTGCAGAATTGAACCAAACAGTTAACTGAAGATGACAACTAATTAACAAAACAGTTAATAAGTGAGCAGCACACTGCATGACATATAGAACATATACACTAGCGCAACAGATTGCATGGTGAAATTAGATAGCACAATTCACTAGATTTTGTGAAGGAAAGGAAGGAGCAGCACACGCAACGGGTAAACCGAGCATGCTTAACCGGCATAGTGTCACGCCCAATATGCGATCCTATCCAAAAGGAACTCGAAGGTCCCACCAAGGATAGACCCGCATATTGAAACGCTTTTGCAAGGTGGATATCATTACATCAACATTACATAATAGATGGGGATACATCCAAGACATACAATGTCACATGAATACAACAATACATCATATACAAGACCAACATCCGGCTACGGATGAAACATAAACAGAAGCTCAAACGACATCCACCCTGCTAGCCCAGGCTGCCGACCTAGAACCTATCCTCGATCAAGAAGAAGCGTAAGAAGAACTCAAGACAAGCAAGCATCGCCTCGGCCATGATCATCGCACAACCTGTACCTGCAACTGGTGTTGAAGTAATATGTGAGCCACGAGGACTCAGCAATCCCATTACCATGGGTATCAAGACTAGCAAAGCTTAATGGGAAAGGAAGGGGTAAAGTGGTGAGGTTGCAGCAGCGACTAAGCATATATGGTGGCTACCCAACGCAAATGAGAGCGAGAAGAGAATCAAAGGAACGGTTGTCAACTAGTAATGATCAAGAAGTGATCCTGAACTCCTACTTACGTCAAACATAACCCAAGAAACCGTGTTCTCCTCTCGATCAACCCCGAAAAGAGATACTCACGGTTACGCACACGGTTGGTGTATTTTAGAAGAGTTTGCTTCAAGTTTACTACAACCGGATATTAACAAATTCCCATCCGCCACATAACCATGCTGGCACGGCTCTCAAAAGTTTATACCTGCAGGGTGTCCCAACTTAGCCCATGATAAGCTCTCGCGATCAACGAAGGATATTCTTCTCCCGGAAGACCCGATCAGTCTCGAATCCTGCCACAAGACATTTCGACAGAATAAAACAAGACCAGCAAGACCGCCTGATGCGCCGACAATCCCGATAGGAGCTGCACATATCTCGCTCTCGTGGCAACACCGGATAAGCTAAGCGTCACAGTACCGACGTAACCCAAGTTGCCAAGGGATGGTCCCAAGACGGTGCTCTAGTTTGGACCAACACTTAGACAAGCATTGGCCCGGGGCTGAATAAAGATGACCCTTGGGTTAATTACTCCCAAGGAAAGTAGGTGGTGGAGAGGCAAATGGAAAACCAATGTTGGGCCTTGCTGGAGGAGTCTTATTCAAAGCGAACTGTCAAGGGGGTCCCATAAATCACCCGACCGCGTTAGGGACGCAAAATCCGGGAACATAATACCGATATGACGGAAACTAGGGCGGCAAGAGTGGAACAAAACACCAGGCATAAGGCCGAGCCTTCCACCCTTTACCAAGTATATAGATGCATTAATAATATAAGAGATATTGTGATATCCCAACAAAAATCCTGTCCACCATGGAGAAATCTTCAACTTCACCTGCAGCTAGCAACACTATAAGAGGGGCTGAGCAAAAGCGGTAACATAGCCAAACAACGATTTGCTAGGAAGGGTGACAAAGGTTAGAGGCTGACATGGCAATTTGGGAGGCTTGAGCAGCAAGTGATAGGTAACGCAGCATAGCGATAGAACGAAGCAACTAGCATAGCAATGATAGTAATGAGATCCAAGGTGACGATCATCTTGCCTGAAATCCCGCAAGGAAGAAGAACGAGTCCATGAAGAAGATGAACGGATGAAGCCGAACCAAGCGTAGACGAACGAATCCTCACGATCGCAACGAAACGGGAACTATCGAGAAGAAGCACACGACAAGGTAAACACACCACACATGAACATGGCATGATGCACAACAAGCATGATGCATGACAAATGTAGATGAGGCTACTCATGGCAAGAGATGATGCATACAAGAGCAACACATCAAAGCAAGTTTAAATGAGGCCGGAAACACATAGAACAACTCCGGTAAGTCCTCATATGCAAATTTCGAAATAGGTCCAGATCTGAATAAACCTTATTTTCAAGTTGTTAAACAGCAAGTTAAGATGCACCACGATGATCTACACGAAATTCTAGTCAAGTTACATATAAAGTTCATTAGATTCGGAGCTACGGCCTAGAAGATATGAACAAAACAAGTTAAACATGGCATTGATGCAAAACGCATACAAACATCAAGAAAACACCTCAAAACAAGGATGCAACATGATAATATGAAGCTACATGCAAAATCAAGCAAGTTTCATATAGAGCACACTCAAAACGGAGCAACGGTTCAACACATACACATGAAACAAGTTATAGCAACAATATGTCCATAACAGCAAGTAGGCATATTGCAAGCACCTAAACAACAAGCTACAGCATCTTAAAATGATAACAAAATGCATGGTCATGATTTATAGGTAAAGCATTACAAAACATGAACACTGAGCTATCTCCAGAAATGGCTAGAACATGCTCAAAAGGACATGGCCAGATTGCAAATAATAACAGTTTCAGGCTTTAGCAGAAATAACATCAGGTTGCAATGTTTAGAGCTATCAGACAACATGCTACATGAACTTATCAATGCAACTAAAGGCATGGAATGAATCTACTAAATTCATAGATCAAATGTCCTTTAGTGACCATGAGCCAAAAAGGGAAAATATGATGGCACCCATGTAAACATGGCAAGTTATATTACAGATTTATACATGGCAAGAACTACAATAAGTAGGCATGTTGGTGAGCTTGAACCACTCACCACAGAGCAATACATGGCATGGCAAGGCAACTCACAGTAATAAGACATGTTTATGAAGCTAAGCATGTCAAGAGAAAGTTCATAGGGTGCATGGATCACTAGCAACAATCATGGCAACCATGAACTTAACGTTAACAGGCTGACAACAACATTATGAAGCAACTTTAGAGCAAGATAACAACAAGTTACAGTAGGCTATAAATGCAACCAGGGGCATGGATGGATAGAGCATGATATGTAGAACAAAACATCCTTAGTGAACATCTCTAGATTATGCCTAGAATGACTTGTAGAAACAGGTTAACATAGCATCATGATATAGCAGATTCAGACATGCAAAACAGCAACAGCAAGTACCCTACTTAACAAGCTTGATGCACTCACCACACAACTCACAAAAATACATGGCAAGCACCACTGGAAAGATGGCATGGCATAGATCAAAACTCATGTAGGGCTCATGCTCATAAGATGCACACATCAAATGCAACAAAAATGATAAATCATCAAGTTATAACAGTTTCAGCAGATTAACATCACATAGCACTCTTGCAACGAAGATTCAGGCATCAACATGACCTCAAATGAATATGATGCAATGGAACTAAATGATGTACTCGTCGAGACGAACAATTTGACATATTACACGCACGAAACGGAGCTACGGATGAAGAGATATGATGGCATGAACATGCATAAGAAATACTGGAAACTACGGGGACATAGCAGTTTTCAGAAGGGGGGAAAACTCAACCTCGGGCACGGACTTCGAGGTTCACCGGATCCTTGCCGGAGACGAGGAGATGGCCGGAGAGGCTCGGGGAGGCCGGGAGGAGGCGGATCCGGCCGCGGGGCAACCATTCTCGGCCGGATCTGGCCGGGGCAAGGCCAAACGGCGACGAGGAGGAGGCGGGGCGAGGCGGAGGAGCTCGGGGCAGCTCCGGCGAGCTCCCGCCGGACGGCGGCGAGGACGCGGCCGCAGCGGGCTGGAGGCGAGGTCGGGCGCGCCGGGCGGCGGCGGCCGGAGGTGGGGAGGCTGGGCGGTGCCGGTCACCGCGGAGGAGCAGGGCGGCGTGGCGAGGCGCCCGGCGGCGCGCACGCCGGCGAGGAGACGCGGACGGGCGAGGCGGCGGAGGGCCGAGCGGCGGCGGCGGACGGGCCGGGCGGGCCATGGATGGGCTTCGCCGGGCCTGCGGCGGCGCTGGGACGGACGGCGATGACGTGGCGCGTGGAGGTTGGCTGAGGCGGCGGCGGCGATGACGTGTCGCCCCGGGATTGGTCCGGGCGACGTGGCCGGCGGACGCGTCCGGCAGCGCGAGGAGGAAAACTGCTAGGGTTTCGGGGGAATTAGACCGCGAATTTCGGGGGGAGGTGCATATTTATAGGTAGGGGGAGCTAGGAGAGTCCAAATGAGGAGCGGTTTTCGCCCACACGATCGTGATCGAACGACCGAGAGCATGGAGGGGAGTTAGATGGGTTTCGGGCCACTTTGGAAGGGGTGTTGGGCTGCACACGAAAGAGGCTTTTACGGTTACCCGGTTAACCGTTGGAGTATCAAACGACCTCCAAATGATCTGAAACTTGACAGGCGGTCTACCGGTGCTATACCGAGGCCGCTTGGCAAACCTCAGGCCATTCCGAGAAAGTTTAACACCCGCACACAAAAAGAGGTAAAAGGGGGCGCCGGGAGAGATAGGAGTGCCGGATTGCAAAACGGACAACGGGGAAAATGCTCGGATGCATGAGACGAACACGTATGCAAAATGAAATGCACATGATGACATGGAAAAATGCAACACGCAAGCAAATGACATGGCAAAGATGGCGAATAACTGACGGACACCTGGCGCATCGAATCCGGGGCGTTACACATAGCTAGCGATTGGCAAGGTGCTCCTCCAAGATCTTGGGGTCGGCATGAATGGCAGCCGTCGCGACCTCATCCGCGCGTGCGGCCGCGATTTGCTTCTCCGCTGCCAAATGCTCCTTGAGGTCCTGGGTATACTGCGTGCACCATGGCTTAGGCCGGCGCTTATTTGGTGGACGGGTCGGTGATTTGGGTGGAAGGTGTCGCACTCGCACCGGCGGTCGGGGCATGTGGGATGTGGAAGGAGGAGGAGGATGGGGGTCGGGTGTGGATTACCTGCCTGGATAGAGGAGGCCGAGCAGCTTGAAGGAGGGTCGCCGGCGAGGAGGCGGCGGCGCTGCAAGCAAGGAGTGAAGGTTTTAACTTGGAAAGGAAGGCTGAAAGAGGGGAATGTTGCTTTTGGTAAGGGGGAGGGGGCGGGGAGGTAGATATTTCCGCGGAAGCCGAAA
The DNA here is from genome assembly GCA_021605205.1 of Aegilops longissima. NCBI lineage: Eukaryota > Viridiplantae > Streptophyta > Magnoliopsida > Poales > Poaceae > Aegilops > Aegilops longissima. The sequence continues at coordinate 171,400,831 of CM038681.1, read as the reverse complement.
ATTTGGAATCGCTTCAGCCAAAAAACTGGCGTGCAAAGTGTCATCAGACACGGTCCCTTATTCAGAACTGTGTACGATATGTGGACATCACAAATGATACAGATAGCTTAACCCGTGTGTGATGAGTTTGAACGTCAAAAGTTTTGGTTCGTATTTCCATGGTTACAATGGTCATCCGCGTCATTGCATAATTTGGGTACACAAAGGAGACTACAGCACACCCACACTTCTTAATCGAGCAAGTTCAGCAATTAAACAGAGCTAGCTGACCTAAACATTACTCTAACAAATTAAAGACCGGCGCTCTTAATTAAACAAAACAAAGAGTACTACTACGGCTGGTGCTCGTCAATCTCCGCCGCCGCCTCCATGTCCAGCTCGCGCCCGACGGTCTCCTAGGGAAGGGGCTCCATGGCATCCGTCGCACCATACTCGGCAAGCATATCGCCATCCGCGTCCGCCATCTCTTTGGAAAAGGCCGCCACGAGCTGGGCGTGGGCGAATGCGATCTGGGCTTGGACGGGCTTCGTTGTTGCAAGGTATGCGGTGGAGGAACAGACGGCTGCTCGAACGCTCTCGGCGATTGCCAGCTCTTCGACCGTGGGTTGCCGACCGTTTTTGGAGAAGCTTCATTCGATTTGTGCGGTGACCGCCAGGAGCTGGGCGTGGGCGGCCTCGACATGGTCCTGGGCGGCCTCCATCAGGGCTCAGGCCGCCGCTGCGGAACGGACAGCTGCTGTGCCGCTCTCGCCAGTTGCTATCCCCGAGGTAGATGTTGCTGCCGCCACCTGAGAAGCAACAACGGTCGTTTGGGCTGCCTTTGCCGCCCAGTCGCAAATTGCGGCCATGCTCATGCACCTTGTTAGCATGCGCATGGCGGTTGTGGCCGCGCTCTCGCCGGAGTGGACCATCGAAGTTGCCCTCATGACGTGGGTCCACGTGCCCATCTTGCACCGGCGACGATTGAACAGTGAAATGATATTTGGGGAGCGAGCTAGTGTGCTTGAGACGCCGGCTGTGGACTGTAGCCGATGCACCTTCTCGCCTAAGACATAGGCGTACTATACACCGACGGTGCTCCAAGATATTTTGTACTACATCTCACACGGTTGTTATTAATAAACTGTGTGCGATCTACTTGATTTTTCATCTTGGTTTGAATTACATAATGGGGTCACAACGGCAATGGACGGTGTTTGAATTGCTAGACCTTTTATCTGGAGTGAACATGCAACTATATGTGTGTCGTAAAAGAATTGGAATTATTCAGGGTTCGTTCGAACATTTTATACATTAAATTGGTTTTCTAGCCATTTCAGGTGCATAATCCAAATTTGAACTACATGCACATGCTCAAGTGCGTATAAATTGGTTGAAAAATCAAATCTGTGTCCTTGGGTGCATGTTTAGGTCCCATGCAAGAAATGGGAATGAATTTCAAACACCGGGGCACCGTTGATTGCCGGCAAAACGTTGAGATGCCTGGTTTTTAAATTCTAGTAAATCCAAAACTCGTCTTAAATTCATGAAACTTGGCATGCTATCATGGAGCAACATCAACATACCGTGGTACAAATTTTGTCCCATTTGGGGCAGGTTTGGGTATATGCTTCTCACAAACCGGAGCTTCTCACAACAAGCATGATGGTTTTCGGTAGGGAAAGCCCGACCTTTGTGGACGAAACGATATCCATTGCCTCTTATTGCTTTCAATTTTTTTTCTCGTGTCAACATAGAACAATAGGAGTGTTGTGTAATTTTTTGTGATTTTTCGGGGTTCGTTTGGACATTTTTATGCATTGACTGAGTTTTCAATGCATTTTATGTGCATAATTAAAATTTGAACTACATGCACATGCTCCAGTGCATAGAAATTGGTTGAAGAATCAAATTTGTGTCCTTGGGTGCATGCTTAGGTCCCATGCAAGAAGTGGGAATGAATTTCAAACACCGGGGCACCGTTGATTGCCGGAAAAAATATTGAGATGCCTAGTTTTTAAGATCTAGTAAATCCAAAACTCGTCTGAAATTCATGAAACTTGGCATGCTATCATGGAGCGGCATCAACATGCCGTGGTACAAATTTTGTCCCATTTGGGGCAGGCTTGGGTATATGCTTCTCACAAGCCGGAGCTTCTCACAACAAGCATGATGGTTTTCGGTAGGGAACATCCCACCTTTGTGGACGAAACGATATCCATTGCTTCTTATTGCTTTCAAATTTTTTTCTCGTGTCAACATAGAACAACAGGAGTGTTGTGTGATTTTTTGTGATTTTTCGGGGTTCGTTTGGACATTTTTATGCATTAACTGAGTTTTTAATGCATTTTATGTGCATAATTCAAATTTGAACTACATGCACATGCTCGAGTGCATATAAACTGGTTGAAAAATCAAATCTGTGTCCTTGGGTGCATGCTTAGGTCCCATGCAAGAAGTGGGAATGAATTTCAAACACCGGGGCACCGTTGATTGCCGGAAAAAATATTGAGATGCCTGGTTTTTAAGATCTAGTAAATCCAAAACTCGTCTGAAATTCATGAAACTTGGCATGCTATCATGGAGCGGCATCAACATGCCATGGTACAATTATTTTCCCATTTGGGGCAGGTTTGGGTATACGCTTCTCACAAACCGGAGCTTCTCACAACAAGCATGATGGTTTTCGGTAGGGAACATCCCACCTTTGTGGACGAAACGATATCCATTGCCTCTTATTGCTTTCAAATTTTTTTCTCGTGTTAACGTAGAACAATAGGAGTGTTGTGTAATTTTTTGTGATTTTGCGGGGTTCGTTTGGACATTTTTATGTAGTAACTGAGTTTTCAATGCATTTTATGTTCATAATTAAAATTTGAACTACATGCACATGCTCCAGTGCATATAAATTGGTTGAAAAATCAAATTTGCGTCCTTGGGTGCATGCTCAGGTCCCATGCAAGAAGTGGGAATGAATTTCAAACACCGGGGCAGCGTTGATTGCCGGAAAAAATATTGATATGCCTGGTTTTTAAGATCTAGTAAATCCAAAACTCGTCTGAAATTCATGAAACTTGGATGCTATCATGGAGCGGCATCAACATGCCATGGTACAAATTTTGTCCCATTTGGGGCAGGTTTGGGTATACGCTTCTCACAAACCGGAGCTTCTCACAGCAAGCATGATGGTTTTCGGTAGGGAACATCCCACCTTTGTGGACGAAACGATATCCATTGCTTCTTATTGCTTTCAAATTTTTTTCTCGTGTCAACATAGAACAACAGGAGTGTTGTGTGATTTTTTGTGATTTTTCGGGGTTCGTTTGGACATTTTTATGCATTAACTGAGTTTTTAATGCATTTTATGTGCATAATTCAAATTTGAACTACATGCACATGCTCGAGTGCATATAAACTGGTTGAAAAATCAAATCTGTGTCCTTGGGTGCATGCTTAGGTCCCATGCAAGAAGTGGGAATGAATTTCAAACACCGGGGAAGCGTTGATTGCCGGAAAAAATATTGAGATGCCTGGTTTTTAAGATCTAGTAAATCCAAAACTCGTCTGAAATTCATGAAACTTGGATGCTATCATGGAGCGGCATCAACATGCCATGGTACAAATTTTGTCCCATTTGGGGCAGGTTTGGGTATACGCTTCTCACAAACCGGAGCTTCTCACAACAAGCATGATGGTTTTCGGTAGGGAACATCCCACCTTTGTGGACGAAACGATATCCATTGCTTCTTATTGCTTTCAAATTTTTTTCTCGTGTCAACATAGAACAATAGGAGTGTTGTGTGATTTTTTGTGATTTTTCGGGGTTCGTTTGGACATTTTTATGCATTAACTGAGTTTTTAATGCATTTTATGTGCATAATTCAAATTTGAACTACATGCACATGCTCGAGTGCATATAAACTGGTTGAAAAATCAAATTTGTGTCCTTGTGTGCATGCTTAGGTCTCATGCAAGAAATGGGAATGGATTTCAAACACCGGGGCACCGTTGATTGCCGGCAAAACATTGAGATGCCTGGTTTTTAAATTCTAGTAAATCCAAAACTCGTCTTAAATTCATGAAACTTGGCATGCTATCATGGAGCGGCATCAACATGCCGTGGTAGAAATTTTGTCCCATTTGGGGCAAGTTTGGGTATATGCTTCTCACAAACCGGAACTTCTCACAACAAGCATGATGGTTTTCGGTAGGGAACGTCCACCTTTGTGGACGAAACAATATCCATTGCCTCATATTGCTTTCAGTTTTTTCCTCGTGTCAACATAGAACAACAGGAGTGTTGTGTGATTTTTTGTGATTTTTCGGGGTTTGTTTGGACATTTTTATGCATTAACTGAGTTTTCAATGCATTTTATGCGCATAATTCAAATCTCAACTACATGCACATGCTCGAGTGCATATAAATTGCTTGAAAAATCAAATATGTGTCCTTGGGTGCATGCTTAGGTCCCATGCAAGAAATGGGAATGAATTTCAAACACCAGGACACCGTTGATTGCCGGCAAAACATTGAGATGCCTGGTTTTTAAATTCTAGTAAATCCAAAACTCGTGTGAAATTCATGAAACTTGTCATGCTATCATGGAGCGGCAGAAACATGCTGTGGTACAAATTTTGTCCCATTTGGGGCAGGTTTGGGTATATGCTTCTCACAAACCGGAGCTTCTCACAACAAGCATGATGGTTTTCGGTAGGGGACGTCCCACCTTTGTGGACGAAATGATATCCATTGCCTCTTATTGCTTTCAAATTTGTTTCTCATGTCAACATAGAACAACAGGAGTGTTGTGTGATTTTTTGTGATTTTTCGGGATACGTTTGGACATTTTTATGCATTAACTGAGTTTTCAATGCATTTTATGTGCATAATTCAAATTTGAACTACATGCACATGCTCCAGTGCATATAAATTGGTTGAAAAATCAAATATGTGTCCTTGGGTCCATGCTTAAGTCCCATGCAAGTAATGTGAATGAATTTCAAACACCGGGGCACCGTTGATTGCCGGCAAAACATTGAGATGCCTGGTTTTTAAATTCTAGTAAATCCAAAACTCGTCTGAAATTCATGAAACTTGGCATGCTATCATGGAGCGGCATCAACATGCTGTGGTACAATTTTTGTCCCATTTGGGGCAGGTTTGGGTACATGCTTCGCACAAACCGGAGCTTCTCACAACAAGCATGATGGTTTTCGGTAGGGAACATCCCACCTTTGTGGACGAAACGATATCAATTGCCTCTTATTGCTTTCAAATTTTTTTCTAGTGTCAACATAGAAAAACAGGAGTGTTGTGTGAATTTTTGTGATTTTTCGGGGTTCGTTTGGACATTTTTATGCATTAACTGAGTTTTCAATGCATTTTATGTGCATAATTAGAATTTGAACTACATGCACATGCTCCAGTGCATATAAATTGGTTGAAAAATCAAATCTGTGTCCTTGGGCGCATGCTTTGGTCCCATGCAAGAAATGGGAATGAATTTCAAACACCGGGGCACCATTGATTGCCGGAAAAGCATTGAGATGCCTGGTTTTTAAATTCTAGTAAATCCAAAACTCGTCTGAAATTCATGAAACTTGGCATGCTATCATGGAGCGGCATCAACATGTCGTGGTACAAATTTTGTCCCATTTGGGGCAGGTTTGGGTATATGCCGGAGCTTCTCACAACAAGCATGATGTTTTTTGGTAGGGAACTTCCCACCTTTGTGGACGTAACGCGATATCCATTGCCTCTTATTGCTTTCAAATTTTTTTCTCGTGTCAACATAGAACAACAGGAGTGTTGTGTGAATTTTTGTGATTTTTCGGGGTTCGTTTGGACATTTTTATGTATTAACTGAGTTTTCGATGCATTTATGTGCATAATTCAAATTTGAACTACATGCACATGCTCGAGTGCATATAAATTGGTTGAAAAATCAAATATGTGTCCTTGTGTGCATGCTTAGGTCCCATGCAAGAAATGGGAATGAATTTCAAACACCAAGGCACCGTTGATTGCCGGCAAAAACATTGAGATGCCTGGTTTTTAAATTCTAGTAAATCCAAAATTCTGTTAACCATTCACGTGACGCCACGTGTCTTGGTTTTAATGGTTGTAGGAGGTGCCATGCGGACAACTGCTTTACCTTGACTGAATGGGAGGCGTGCGAGCGCCGTCCGATGCGTAGGCTGACCGAGAGGCGTGCAAGCTGTCCTTAAGTGCGCAGGCTCACAGGAAGCGTCATGAAGCTGACGCTTCTGCAGCTCACTGGGAAGCGAGCCCTTTGACTTCCATGGCCGCCCGCCTTGCTCGCATCCTTTCCATTAATGGCGCCCAAGCCGCAGTTTAATTCGCTTTTTAAATATAAAACACTCATCGCAAATGTTTTAGTTAGAACACCCGTATGCAAACCGACAGCTTCCCCGGGAAGCCAAGAGAAAATGTGTCGAGTAGGATTTCTGCAGCTCTTGATCGCAAACGTTTTAAATAGAACACCCATATGCAAAGTGAGAGCAGCGCAGGATTTGTGCATCCCTTCAACGCAAACGGTTGTTTTGGATGACCCGTGTGGAACCACGTACAAACAATTTGGTAAGATTTGTCAATCCTTGTAACACTGCGATTTGTCAAAATATGAAGCTAAAAATCACTAGCAGTATCTAATTTTTGCAACTAAAATTCAGTAACTAAGCACATGTTTCATTCATAGATTAAGCAGTCGTTCTTATTTTATACAACAAGTTCAACTCGACAGCTAAACCAACCAAACTTTTCCCCAATTGTTGCCAACCACGTACTGAAATAGCTAGTTTAACTATATATACTAGCTAATTTTAAGTACGTTGTACAGTTCCACCACATCTATAGTCAGATTAACTGAAAAAAATAGCCCCTAAATACTACTACTACTACTTCAGAGGGGCTCTGTACTACTTCCGGCTGCCTCTCCTCTGCCGAGCGTGCTCAGTAAGAGGCGGAGGAGGAGGAGCCTACCGACGAGCTGGGCAACCGCAATGCGGTGCCTGTGCTAATGCAGCTTCACCGACGCTCTCCTCGAACACCCTCTGCCGCTCTAGACGACCCCTCTCGAAGCGATGGTTCTCCTCGTAGATCTCCTGATTCCTTGCCTCTGAGGCGGCATGTGCCGCTACCACTGCGGCGGTAAGGCTCTTTGCGTGCTCGACGAGGCGCTCCTCCTCCTCCCGTAGGAACTCGGTGTAGCGCGCAAGGTCGCTGTCGCACATGCCGGCATCCACCTCCGCCTCGCGCCTTCGGGCGGTGGTGGCGGAGAGGGTGATGACACCGGCGGTCGACGGTGGGCTGGCGGCCACGACCACCACCTCCCGCCTTCGGGCCGCGGTGGCGGAGCGGGTGATGGCCATAGTGGCTGGCAGTGGGGTGGCGGCCACGGCGGCCATCTCCCGCCTTCGGGCCGCAGCGACGGAGCGGGCGATGTCCCTGTCTTTCGACGGTGGTGTGGCGGCAATGGCTGCCGGCAACAGCTACCGACGGGCACCGGCGGCGGAGCGTGTGGTGGGTGTTCGGCGCACACCCAACAGGGACGCCACGCGCACTACACTATGCCGGGGACTGCGCCGCTGCCGTGGTGTAGCCTCCCAACTGGAGCTGTCCTCTGATGATGGCAGAGTGGCTGAGCGACGACGATGGACCGGTGCCATTGGCGAATGTGGTAGAAGCAGACGAGATAAGCTATAGGGATGGATGGGAAAATGCGACGCAGGACTCGCCGGTCGTGAGGGTTTTTATAGCAGGCCGTTAAGCATTGGGATTTTGGGGGATTTCACCGAGTCGGGCAAGAAGCTTGCGCGGGAACCTGCGAGGTTGCGCGGGAACGGGCTCACCGACGATTCATTGGCGCCACCGTTTGACAAAAAGAACGCCCCCGCACGCTGCGCAAGCTTGCGCTGTAAGTCGTCTGCGGCAGCGGGGTGACAAGACGTGCGAGAGGAGGACGAAATGCCACGTACACATACGGTTAATAAAAAAACGTTTGCGATTTAATTACCTACTATACCACCGTCCTGGTTTATGAGTATGATTTAACTAATAAAATACAAATGCATGTCGACAAAGATTATATAGTTGGATTTGTATTTGAACATAGTTTCCAATTATATAATTTTTAAAACATGCATTAACATTTTGTTGGTTAAATTTGAGGGCAAAGTATGGCATGGAATATAAAGGAGACTATAGACTAGACGAAGGTGGTACCACGTAGTCGCTCTCTACGCAGCGACGCAACTGTCGGCCGGCTTGTAGGCGACCATTTGCTGCGTGTTCAACTGCTCCATGTGTGTGGTTGCTTGCGGTTCAGGCGGCAGCGGCGTGCTCTGCTCGCGTCCCGCCGCACGCGCTCTGCTCTCGCGTCCCTCCGGGTGCTCTGCCCTCGTCCCTCCACGCGCGCTTCCAGTGTTTTGGGCCAGCGCACGATCACGAACGTTCGTGTGCAAGCGGTTGCGCTGGGCGTGGCGCGATGATGCAGTTACCCGCTGCAAAAACTGCCATGCGGACGCGCCGAGAATCCACGCCGCCCGGCCCCCTTTTATTTTTGCGGCCATTTACTTTCATCTCTCGTCTCACATGTCACAATAAGCACACCCATGAGGACACATACAGAGAGGACATCCAGCGGTTCCTATGGCACTCCCCGTGGCTCCAATGGTGCTCCCAGCGGCCGACGACGACAACGGCGGGCAGTTCACCACGAATCACGTAGTGGACACCCACGTGAGGGGGAAGGCCCTCTCGGTGGTGTACATGAACGATCCGGTCTAGGTGGAGAGCTCCGTCCAAACTATGGAGCAGTTTCTTGCCGAGAACAAGTACCGAGTGATCGGCTTCGACCTCGAGTACACCATCGGTCGTGCCGGGCACGATCAGAAGGTTGCGGTCGCCCAGTTGTGCGTGCGACATGACGTCCTCGTCTACCACTTCAACCTTGCCACAAGGCCTTGTGAGCGTTTCTCCAGGTTTATCAAGAGCTCCGACTATAGTTTCACTATGGTGGACACCACCAACGATCTAAAAGCGCTCAAGGTTTCGGACTTGAAATGCCTGAATCTTGTCAACATCCAGCACCACTACAAGGTCTGGGGCACCGACAAAAGCAAATTGAACTCCCTAGTTGACCTCGCCTTGGCCATCATCGACCCCTACTATGCGAAGATGAAGCAAGAGAGCAATAAGGACAAGAATGTCTGGCATAGTGTGTGGCATAAGAGACTGGATGAACAACATGTCAAGTACGCGGCCATGGACGTGTACACAAGCTACGAGATGTACAGGCGGATCGTTGACATGAGAAGTTGTCTTCTTCCTGACCCAGACAAGGGATCGAGCCACATAGCAGTGGCGGGAGTGTCACAAGAAGTAGATGACTAGATGATCGTTTCTCCTACTTTAGAATGCATGCAATTGTTTGTTGAGGTGTGTGTGAATGATCTATATAGTCACTTATGTAATTGGATGTTTATTCCGGTGAACCGTATGCTATATATCGCACACGCCTTCATCTAGCTGCCCGTTTCTTTTGTGCCTCCTCATCACAAACAGTTCATTGAGCTGAACCGTATGCCCTGCATCGCACACGCAACTAAATTCTGAACCGTGTTTGATGCATCTGTCATCGCAAACGTTTTGTACCTTTTTTGACGGTTTTTTGACACCACCGTTTGCGACTATGGCATCGCACACAGTTTCGTCGAAGGGTCTCTGATCGTAGTGTCGTGTTTGGACCATCCTGTATAGTGATAACATGGACATTTGGACTTTTATGTGATTCAAAGCAATAGTCTAGTTTCGACATAATAATTTAGATACTCAAGCATATCAACAAGCAACCATGTCTTTCAAAATATCAACGCTAAAATAATTTATCCCTAGCCCATCATGCTCAAACATTGATCCATTCACGAAACACACTCGAATATTAACTACACCCAATACTTGAGCACAATCATATTGCTTCCTAGTTGGTGCTTTTTATGAGAGAAGATGGAGACTCAAATTTCAAAATAAAAAATGCATAAAGTAAAAGAAAGGCCCTTTGCAGAGGGAAGTAGGGATTTGTAGAGGTGCCGGAGCTCAAAGCGAAAAATTAGAGATAAAAACATTTTGGGAGGTGTATCCATCCCACCAGCGAAAACGACTCAGAGATACGAACACTGTCCATGCTAGATATGCCATAGGCGGTTCCCAAACGGAAAATAAAGTTTATTCCTTTTTTTCCACCATTCTTTGACTTTCCATGGCTAGCCGTATCCACGGGTGCCCTCCATACCAACACTTTCCAAGGAATTTATTATTTGACAACATAAAGTAAATTCAATTTTTTGCATTCTGGGACTGGGCATCCCTAAGACCTTTGGCTTACTCTCGTGCAATGACAAGTGAATAAACACCCATCTTGAGAAAAACACATCTAGCATGGAAAATATTAGCCACCCATTACCGTTCCATGAGCGAAACAAACACACAAAAGAGAAGTTTAGTTTGAAAATTAGAGATGGCACATGAAAATTTGCTTAGAACGGCAAAAGAATACCGCATATAGGTAGATATAGTGGACTCATGTGGCAAAACTAGTTTAAAGGATTTTGGATGCACAAGTAGAGGTCATACTTAGTGCAAAATGAAGGCTAGCAAAAGATTGGGAAGCGACCAACCAAGAAACGGATAATTCTCATAAGCAAGCATTAAGCATAATTAACACTGAATAATGCACCACAAGTAGGATTCATTGCATGATTATTTAGTTTCGTGCATGCATAGGGAATCACAAACCTTAACACCAATATTCTTACTAGAGCACAATTACTCATCAACATAACTCACATATCACATCATCATATCTCAAAACTATTACTAAGAACCAAGTTTATTTTGTCCATTGATCATCATGACATGTTATTTTTACTTTATCCTTCTTGGATATCTATCACTTTGGGACTAATTTTCATGTGTTGCTTTTCATAAGCTCAAACAAATATAAGTGAAGATCATGAGCACAACAAATTTTCTTTCTCTCAAAATAATTTAAGTGAAGCAAGAGAGAATTTCTTCAAAATTTTACTAACTCTCAAATAAATCTAAGGGAAGCAAGAGATATAACAAAGCACACCGTGCTCAAAAAGATATAAGTGAAGCACTAGAGCAAGTCCTAGCTCATAAAAGATTTAAGTGAAGCATAGAGAGCAATTCTAACAAGTCATGATATAATTTTGGCTCTCTACAATAGGTGTGTCCCGCAAGGATTGATGACTTAAAACACAAAATAAAACAAGCAAAGACACATATCATACACGACACTCCAAGCAAAACACATATTATGTGACGAATAAAAATATAGCCTCGAGTAAAATACCGATAGTTGTTGGAAGAAAGCGGGGATGCCACTCGGGGGCATCCCCAAGCTTAGTTGGTTGCTCATTCTTAGATAATATCTTGGGATGCTGGGGCATCCCCAAGCTTAGGCTCTTACATCCTTCCTTCATCCATCGTTAGATAACCCAAAATTTGAAAACTTCAATCACACAACACTCAACAAAACCTTCGTGAGATCCGTTAGTGTAAGAAAAATAAACCACTACTATAAGTGCTGTATCAAACCAATTCATATTTTGTTTTTGTATTATATCTACTATATTCCAACTTTTCTATGGCAAAAACTCATCAAATAAAACCATAGAGCCATCAAAATAAGCACACAAACAGAATCTGTCAAAACAGAACAATCTGTAGAAATCTGATTTAAGCGAATACTTCTGGAACTCCAAAAATCCTACCAAAATAGGAAGACCAGGGTAATTTCTATATTAATCTTCTGAAAAATAATCAGGGCAAAATCTCTTTCTGAATAAAAATGAGAATTAATTTCGTGAGCACAAAGTTTCTGTATTTTTCAGCAAGATCAAACAACTATCACCAAAGAAGATCCTATTGGTTCTACTTGGCACAAACACTAATTAAAACACAAAAAACAAAATCGTAACAGTAGCATAATTGAGCTAACACTCAAGAATATAAAGAAAAAATCAAAAATAAATTTTATTCATTGGGTTGCCTCCCAACAAGCGCTATAGTTTTACTCGCTTTGCTAGGCATAAAGCAAGGATCTAAGTTTTGTCATCCTTGTCCTTCTTAGTTTTCTTGGGGGTATTTTTATCAGGAGGTTTTGTAAACACAACATAAAACATATTATCCATGGAAACTTTAGCATTCCTTAGTTGATTTTCATCATAACCCCTTTGATTTCCCGCTACAATCCAAAAATAGTGTTGATTAACATTATTAAAAACTTGTTGGATTTATCTAGAACGGGGACCTCCTTTTTAAGATTCTCATCAAAGATCTTATTATCCCCAAGCAAATGCCTTAGTGCATAGTCACTATTGATTTCGTCTATCACGGGGTTTTCACGATTCATACCATAAAAATCAAAGATTTCCCAAGCTTCCCAAATTATGTAGTCAAACTCGTTCATGAGAACGAGGGTGGCCAACTTTTTGGCTCTAGGATTCTTTATTTTGGGAAGCTCAAAAAACAATCTTTGCAAAGTAGGGTGAGTGCAGATAAATTTGCTTTCAAGTTTCAGAACTAGTGCTGAAATAGCATCCGCATAAGATCTAGTAGTTTTAAGTATAGGAGCATCATCAAGACTTAGATTCCCAACACAATTGAAAAATTCTTGGATATGTTCTTTTCCCATAACATTCCCTTGCCCCAAGATAAAAGTTTTAGCATCCAGATTGCCTGTACGTCCAATCTTAGGAGTCAGGCCATCATCTGTTGGTGCCATACCGAAATCACTCATGATTGCAAGCAAAGGATAGATCTGACCAGAAAACGGCGAACGAAAAAAAAGGTGAATAAAACGGCAAATTTTTGTGAAGTGGGGGAGAGGAAAACGAGAGGCAAATGGAAAATAATGTAAATTGCAAGGAGATGAGATTTGTGAATAGGAACCTGGTTATGTTGAAGATCCTCCCCGGCAACGGCGCCAGAAATTGGCAAGTTGACGGGAGAAAGTTGTAATAGATTGAAATAATATATTGCAAATAAAATAAAGTGCAGCAAAGTATTTTTGTATTTTTTGGTTTAATAGATCTGAATAAAAATTCAAAGGAAAAGTAGATCGCAAGGCAAATATATGAGAAAGAAGACCCGGGGGCCGTAGGTTTCACTAGTGGCTTCTCTCGAGAAAAATAGCAAACGGTGGGTAAACAAATTACTGTTGGGAAATTGATAGAAATTCAAATAATTATGATGATATCCAGGCAATGATCATTACATAGGCATTACGTCCAAGATTAGTAGACCGACTCCTACCTGCATCTACTACTATTACTCCACACATCGACCGCTATCCAGCATGCATCTAGTGTATTAAGTTCATGGAAAAATGGAGTAATGCAATAAGAATGATGACATGATGTAGACAAGATCCGTTTATCTATATGGCGGTAGATATAGATCTCGTCTTTTTATCCTTAGTAGCAACAATACATACGTGTCGTTTCCCCTTCTGCCACTGGGATAGAGCACCGTAAGATCGAACCCACTACCGGGCACCTCTTCCATTGCAAGATAAATAGATCAAGTTGGCCAAACAAAACTCAAATATCGGAGAAGAAATACGAGGCTATAAGAGATCGTGCATATAAGAAATCAAAGAAACTCAAATAACTTTCATGGATATAAAAATATATGACTGGTCATAAACTTGAAGTTAATCAGATCCCAACAAACACACCGCAAAAGAGTTACATCATATGGATCTCCAAGAGACCATTGTATTGAGAATCCAGCGAGAGAGAGAGAGAGAGAGAGAGAGAGAGAGAGAGAGAGAGAGCCATCTAGCTACTAACTGCGGACCCGAAGGTCTACAAAGAACTACTCACGCATCATCGGAGAGGCACCAATGGAAGTGGTGAACCCCTCTGTGATGGTGTCCAGATTGGATCTGGTGGTTCTGGACTCTGCGGCGGCTGCATGAATATTCCGACGCTTGTTCTAGGGTTTCTAGAATATTGTGGTATTTATAGAGCAAAGAGGCGGTCCGGGGGGCACCCGAGGTGGGCACAACCTTCCAGGGCGTGCTTGGCCTCCTAGCGCGCCTGGTGGGTTGTGCCACCCTCAGGGCACCCACAGGTGCAACCAGGGCCCATTGCCTTCCTTCTGGCCCATAAAAAATCATCCTGGAGTTTCGTGGCATTTGGACTCCGTTTGATATTGATTTCATGCGATGTAAAAACATGGAAAAAACAACAACTGGCACTTGGCACTATGTCAATAGGTTAGTACCAAAAAATGATATAAAATGACTATAAACTAATTATAAAACATCCAAGATTGATAGTAAAACAGCATGAAACAATAAAAAATTATAGATACGTTGGAGACGTATCATTCCTCCACCTGACATCAGGGACCCACCGAACGGGCCACCGTATTTCGTGAAAAAAACGTTTCCCCCCTGACTGCTGGGACCGACCAGCTACATCTTCGCACGCAAAGAAGTGCCTCCTTATCCTCCCTGACAGTCGGGACCCACCTGGTCGAAGCGTACGTAGCGTTGTCATTCTGGTCGCGAACGTGTACGTACATACTGGGCGACCGGTCTGTCTGCAGGCTACAGCGATGAACCGTGGCTGAGTAAAGAAGGGCACGTGTCATAGTAGAGGCGCGTACGTAGCATGTACATGTACGTACAGCCAGGGTGCAAGAAAGTAAATACGGCCACGTACGTACATACGGGTAGGGTCTCGAACGCCTACTCGCGCATACGTACGGCCAGGGCTCATGTACATGGTTGGGTCAGAACGGAGAAACTGCGTCGTCGTGTTCATCGAGAGCCAATCGGCTGGTTCGGAACAGAATGCGTCGTCATGTTCATCGGGAGCCAACCGGCTTGGACGAAACAGACGATCGAAATGTGGCCTGGTGTACCGTAGAACGAAGGAAACGGCCTTGTGTTCGACCGACCACGGTCGGAACGGGCCTGTTCATCAGGAGGGGTCTGGCGTACCGCAAAACGGAGGAAATAGAATGCTTTGGGACCTCCTACAGTTGAAACGGGGTCCTGTTGATCGGGAGGGGTGTGGCGTACCGCAAAACGGAGGAAATAGACTTGTGTTGGAGCGTTACGGTCGAAACAGGGGTCCTGTTCGTCGGGAGGGGTGTGGCGTACCGCATAACGGGACTCCATGGGCTACCGTTCATCTCCACCATTGACCTCCTCTAGCCTCCACGTGCTACTGTTCATCCACCGTCAACCTCCTCCAGCCTCCACCTGCGATTGTTCATCCACGGGCTCCTGTTCATCCAGCCTCCACCGCTCCTCCACCGCCATCGCTCAACAAACCCTCTCCACGGGTCCTGCTCAACCACCCTCCATGGGCTACTGTTCATCCAACCTCCACCGGCTCTCGCTCAACCAGCCCTCCACGGGTCGCCCTGCTCATCCAGCCTCCACGGGTCCTGTTCGCCCACCCCAACCGGCTCGATCGATCGGGGTCCTGTTCATCCAGCGGCAACGGCCTCTACTACCACGGGGTCCTTTTCATCGAACCCCCCACCAGGAACTTTTCATCCAAAACCCCCCAACAACGCTCACTGTTCATCAAGGGAAGGAGGCAACATGGTTCGATCGGCTTCAGTTAGCAGCAGTAGTGAAGGAATCGCTCGATCGGGTGCAGTTAAAAGCCAGATCGATCGCTCAGGTTCAGTAACGCATAGCCTGGAGTGCAATCGCTCGGGTTTAGTAGACGAATGCCTCGCTCGGTTTCAGTTATTGCCCAACGCCTCGCACCCCCGCGCGTACGTGTATGAGGGAAACGGGCATCGCTCGGCCCCCGACGACCCACCGTAACCGGGAACTCCCCGATAGTTTCCTCGCCCTCGCTTTTACCACGGTTTTTCCCATCATGGACGGCCCAAAGAATGTCATGCAGCTACGTCTCCGGCTCGCCCAGGACGCAAAGCCCATTTTTTGTCATGATTTTTTGTCATAGAAGTAGGAGCCCACCACATCTATGATGATACCGGTTTTTGTCACAATTATCGTCATAGAAGTGTCATAAGCATGACATATTTTTTTTGTTCGGCCCAAAATGCCACGGATGTGTCTTTTTTGTAGTGCATGGTTTAGTTGATTCAGATCACGTATCATTTACATGACTTGAGGGATGTCTATCTAAGTGGGAGTTCTTAAGTAATTTGATTAATTGAACTTAATTTATCATGAACTTAGTCCTGATAGTTTTTGCATATCTATGTTGTAGATCAATGGCCCGTGCTACCGTTCCCTTGAATTTTAATGCGTTACTAGAGAAAGCTAAGTTGAAAGATGATGGTAGCAACTACACGGACTGGGTCCGTAACTTGAGGATTATCCTCATTGCTGCACAGAAGAATTATATGTCCTTGATGCACCACTAGGTGAAAGGCTTGCTGCAGGAGCAGATGTTGATGTTATGAACGTCTGGCAAGCTCGATCCGATGACTACTCGATAGTTTAGTGTGCCATGCTTTACGGCTTAGAATCAGGACTTCAAAGAGATTTTGAACGCCATGGACCATATGAGATGTTCCAGGAGTTGAAGTTAATATTTCAAGCAAATGCCCGAGTTGAGAGATATGAAGTCTCCAACAAGTTCTATAGCTGCAAGATGGAGGAGATCAGTTCCGTCAGTGAACACATATTCAAAATGTCTGGGTATCATAATCACTTGACTCGGCTGGGAGTTAATCTTCCAGATGATAGTGTTATTGACAGAGTTCTTCAATCACTGCCACCAAGCTACAAAGGCTTCGTGATGAACTATTATATGCAAGGGATGGACAAGACAATTCCCGAGCTCTTCGCAATGCTCTAAGCTGCGAAGGTAGAAATCAAGAAGGAGCATCAAGTGTTGATGGTTAACAAGACCACTAGTTTCAAGAAAAAGGGCAAGGGAAAGATGGGGAACTTCAAGAAGAATGGAAAACAACTTTCCACTCCCAGGAAGAAGCCGAAAGCTGGACCCAAGCCTGAAATTGAGTGCTTATACTACAAAGGGACTGGTCACTGGAAGCGGAACTGCCTCAAGTATTTGGCGGATAAGAAGGATGGCAAAGTGAAAAAAGGTATATTTGATATACATGTTATTGATGTGTACCTTACTAATGCTCGTAGTAGCGCCTGGGTATTTGATACTGGTTCGGTTGCTCATATTTGTAACTCGAAACTGGAGCTATGAATTAAACGAAGATTGGCTAAGGACGAGGTGACGATGCGCGTCAGGAATAGTTCCAAGGTCGATGTGATCGCCGTCGGCACGCTCCCTCTACATCTACCTTCAGGATTAGTTTTAGACCTGAATAATTGTTATTTTGTGCCAGCGTTGAGCATGAACATTATATCTGGATATTGTTTAGTGCGAGATGGTTATTCATTTAAATCAGAGAATAATGGTTGTTCTATTTATATGAGTAATATCTTTTATGGTCACACACCCTTGAAGAGTGGTCTATTTTTGTTGAATCTCGATTGTGCTGATACACATATTCATAATATTGATGCCAAAAGATACAAACTTGATAATGATAGTGCAATATATTTGTGGCATTGCCGTTTAGGTCATATTAGTGTAAAGCGCATGAAGAAACTCCATGCACATGGGCCTTTGGAATCACTTGATTATGAATCATTTGATACTTGCGAACCATGCCTAATGGGCGAGATGACTAAAACAACGTTCTCCGGATCAATGGAGCGAGCCAATGACTTATTGGAAATAATAAATACCGATGTATGCGGTCCGATGAGTGTTGAGGCGTGCGGCGGGTATCATTATTTTCCGACCTTCACGGATGATTTGAGCAGATATGGGTATATCTACTTAATGAAACACAAGTCTGAAACATTTGAAAAGTTCAAAGAATTTCAGAGTGAAGTGGAGAATCATCATAACAAGAAAATAAATTTTCTATGATCTGATCGCGGAGGCGAATATTTGAGTTACGAGTTTGGCCTTCATTTAAAACAATGTGGAATAGTTTCACAACTCACGCCACCTATAACACCATAGCGTAATGGTGTGTCCGAACGTCGTAATCGTACATTATTGGATATGGTGCATTCTATGATGCCTCTTATCGATTTACCACTATTGTTGTGGGGTTATGCATTAGAGACAGTTGCATTCATGTTAAATAAGGCACCGTCTAAATCCGATGAGACGACACCGTATGAACTGTGGTATGGCAAGAAACCTAAGCTGTCGTTCCTTAAAGTTTGGTGTTGCGACACTTATGTCAAAAGGCTTTAGCCTGATAAGCTTGAACCCAAATCGGAGAAGTGCATCTTCATAGGATACCCTAAGAAAACAATTGGGTACACCTTCTACCACAAATCCGAAGGCAAGATCTTTGTTGCCAAGAATGGAAACTTTATAGAGAAGGTGTTTCTCTCAAAAGAAGTGAGTGGAAGGAAAGTAGAACTTGATGAGGTAATTGTACCTTCTCTCGAATCTGAAAGTAGCACATCAGAGAAGTCCGCTCCGTGATGCCTACACCAACTAGAGAGGAAGCAAATGATAATGATCATGAAACTTCAGATCAAGTTACTATTGGACCTCGTAGGTCAAACAGAGCATGTTCCGCACCAGAGTGGTACGGTAATCCTGTTCTGGAAGTCATATTACTAGACCATGACGAACCTACAAACTATGAAGAAGCTATGATGAGCCCATATTTCGATAAATGGCTTGAGGCCATGAAATCTGAGATAGGATCCATGTATGAGAACAAAGTGTGGACTTCGGTGGACTTGCCCGTTGATCGGCGAGCCATAGAGAATAAGTGGATCTTCAAGAAGAAGACTGACGCTGATGGTAATACTACTATCTACAAAGCTCGACTTGTCGCAAAAGGTTTTCGACAAGTTCAAGGAGTTGACTATGATGAGACTTTCTCACCCCTAGCGATGCTTAAGTCTGTCCGAATCATGTTAGCAATTGCCGCATTTTATGATTGTGAAATTTGGCAAATGGACGTCAAGACTGCATTCCTTAATATATTTCTTAAAGAAGAGTTGTATATGATGCAACCAGAAGGTTTTGTCGATCCTAAAGGTGCTAACAAAGTGTGCAAGCTCCAGTGACCCATCTATGGGCTGGTGCAACCATCTCGGAGTTGGACTATACACTTTGATGAGGTGATCAAAGCTTATGGTTTTATACAGACTTTCAGAGAAGCCTGTATTTACAAGAAAGTGAGTGGGAGCTCTGTAGCATCTGTAATATTATATGTAGATGACATATTGTTGATTGGAAATGATATAGAATTTCTGGATAGCATAAAAGGATACTTGAATAAGAGTTTTTCAATGAAAGACCACGGTGAAGCTGCTAATTGTTGGGGAACGTAGCAGAAATTCAAAATTTTCCTACGTGTCACCAAGATCTATCTATGGAGAAACTAGCATCGAAGGGAAGGAGAGTGCATCTACATACCCTTGTAGATCGCTAAGCGGAAGCGTTCAAGAGAACGGGGTTGAAGGAGACGTACTCGTCGTGATCCAAATCACCGGAGATCCTAGTGCCGAACGGACGGCACCTCCGCGTTCAACACACGTATAGCCCGGTGACGTCTCCCGTGCCTTGATCCAGCAAGGAGAGAGGGAGAGGTTGGGGAAGACTCCATCCAGCAGCAGCACGACGGTGTGGTGGTGATGGAGGAGCGTGGCAATCCTGCAGGGCTTCGCCAAGCACCGCGGGAGAGGAGGAGGACTTGGGAGAGGGGGAGGGCTGCGCCAGGGGCAAGGGTGCAGCTCCCATGCGCCTCCCCACTATATATAGGCATGGAGGGGGATTATTTCTTGCCCTCCAAGTCCATTGGGGCGTTGGCCAAGGTGGGAGGAAAGAAATCCCATCCTTTCCTTTCCGCACCGATTGTTATCCCCCTTTTTAGGGATCTTGATCTTATCCCTTCGGGATATGATCTTATTCCTTCTAAGTGGGGATCTTGGTGCGCCTTGACCAGGGGTGTGGGGCCTTGCCCCCACTACCCACGTTCATGTGGGTCCCCCCATGCAGGTGGGCCCCACTCCGGAACCTTCTAGAACCTTCCCGGTACAATACCGAAAAATCCCGAACATTTTCCGGTGGCCAAAATAGGACTTCCCATATATAAATCTTTACCTCCGGACCATTCAGAACTCCTCGTGACGTCCGGGATCTCATCCGGACTCAACAACATTCGGTAACCACATACAAACTTCCTTTATAACCCTAGCGTCATCGAACCTTAAGTGTGTAGACCCTACGGGTTCGGGAACCATGCAGACATGACCGAGACGTTCTCCGATGAATAACCAACAGCGGGATCTGGATACCCATGTTGGCTCCCACATGTTCCATGATGATTTCATCGGATGAACCACGATGTCAAGGACTCAATCAATCCCGTATACAATTCCCTTTGTCTAGCGGTATTGTACTTGCCCGAGATTCGATCGTCGGTATGCCGATACCTTGTTTAATCTCGTTACTGGCAAGTCTCTTTACTCGTTCCGTAACACATCATCCCGTGATCAACCCCTTGGTCACATTGTGCACATTATGATGATGTCCAACCGAGTGGGCCCAGAGATACCTCTCCATCACACGGAGTGACAAATCCCATCTCGATTCGTACAACCCAATGACACTTTCGGAGATACCTGTAGTGCACCTTTATAGCCACCCGATTCGTTGTGACGTTTGGTACACCCAAAGCATTCCTACGGTATCCGGGGTTGCACAATCTCATGGTCTAAGGAAAAGATACTTGACATTAGAAAAGCTTTAGCATACGAACTACACGATCTTTGTGCTAGGCTTAGGATTGGGTCTTGTCCATCACATCATTCTCCTAATGATGTGATCCCGTTATCAATGACATCCAATGTCCATGGTCAGGAAACCATAACCATCTATTGATCAACGAGCTAGTCAATTAGAGGCTTACTAGGGACATGGTGTTGTCTATGTATCCACACATGTATCTGAGTTTGCTATCAATACAATTATAGCATGGATAATAAATGATTATCATGAACAAGGAAATATAATAATAACTAATTTATTATTGCCTCTAGGGCATATTTCCAACAGTCTCCCACTTGCACTAGAGTCAATAATCTAGTTCACATCGCCATGTGATCAACACTGATAGCTCACATCGCCATGTGACCAACATCCAAAGAGTCTACTAGTGTCTTAAACTAGTTCACATCACCATGTGATTAAGTCTCAATGAGTTCTAGGGCTTGATCATGTTTTGCTTGTAAGAGAAGTTTTAGTCAACGGGTCCGCAACATTCAGATCCGTATGTACTTCGCAAATCTCTAGGTCATATTGTAAATGCTGCTTCCACGCTCCACTTGGAGCTATTCCAAATGGTTGCTCCACTATACGTATCCGGTTTGCTACTCAGAGTCATTCGGATAGGTGTTAAATCTTGCATCGTCGTAACCCTTTACGCCGAACTCTTTATCACCTCCATAATCGAGAAACATATCCTTATTCCTCTAAGGATAATTTTGACCGCTATCTGGTGATCCACTCCTTGATCACCTCTGTACCCTCTCGCCAGACATGTGGCAAGGCACGCATCAGGTGCGGTACTTAGCATAGCATACTGTAGAGCCTATGTCTAAAGCATAGGGGACGACCTTCGTCCTTTCTCTCTTTTCTGCTGTGGTCGAGCTTTAAGTCTTAACTTCGTACCTTACAACTTAGGCAAGAACTCCTTCTTTGACTAATCCATCTTGAACACCTTCAAGATCATGTCAAGGTATGTGCTCATTTGAAAGTATTATTAAGCATTTTGATCTATCCTCATAGATCTTGATGCTCAATGTTCAAGTAGCTTAATACAGGTTTTCACTTGAAAAACACCTTTCAAATAACCCTATATGCTTTCCAGAAAATTATACATCATTTCTGATCAACAATATGTCAACAACATATACTCATCAGAAATTCTATAGTGCTCCCACTCACTTCTTTGGAAATACAAGTTTCTCATAAACTTTGTATAAACCTAAAATCTTTGATCATCTTATCAAAGTGCACATTCCAACTCCGAGATGCTTACTCCAGTCCTTAGAAGGATCACTGGTGCTAGCATACCTTTTATCATCCTTAGGATCGACAAAACCTTTACGATTGTATCACATACAACCTTTCCTTACTAAAACGGTAAGGAAACTCGTTTTGACATCCATCTGCCAGATTTCATAAATGCAGCTAATGCTAACATGATTCCGACAGACTTAAGCATCGCTACGGATGAGAAAATCTCATCGTAGTCAACTCCTTGAACTTGTGAAAAACTCTTCGCCACAAGTCGAGCTTCATAGATGGTGACATTACCATCCACGTCCGTCTTCTTCTTAAAGATCCATTTATCTCAATGGATTGCCGATCATTGGGCAAGTCCACCAAAGTCCATGCTTTGTTCTGATATATCGATCCTATCTCGGATTTCATGGCTTCTAACCATTTGTCGGAATTTGGGCCCACCATCGCTTCTTCATAGCTCGTAGGTTCATTGTTGTCTAGCAACATGACCTCTAAGACAGGATTGCGTACCACTCTGAAGTAGTACGCATCCTTGTCGACCTACGAGGTACGTTAGTGACTTGATCCGAAACTTCATGATCACTATCATAAGCTTCTACTTCAATTGGTGTAGGTGCCACGGGAACAACTTCCTGTGCCCTGCTACACACTAGTTGAAGTGACGGTTCAATAACCTCATCAAGTCTTCACCATCCTCCCACTCAATTCTTTCGAGAGAAACTTTTCCTCGAGAAAGGACCCGTTTCTAGAAATAATTACTTTTGCTTCCGGATCTGAATTAGGAGGTATACCCAACCATTTTGGGTATCCTATGAAGATGTATTTATCCGTTTTGGGTTCGAGCTTATCACGATGAAACTTCTCACATAAGCATCGCAGCCCCAAACTTTCAAGAAACGACAGCTTAGGTTTCTCTAAACCATAGTTCTCACGGTGTCATCTCAACGGAATTACGTGGTGCCCTATTAAAGTGAGTGCGGTTGTCTCTAATGCCTAACCAATGAACGACAGTGGTAATTTGATAAGAGACATCAAGGTACGCACCATATCCAATAGGGTGCAACTATGATGTTCGGGCACGCCATCACACTATGGTGTTCCAGGCGGTATTAATTGTGAAACAATTTCCACAATGTCTTAATTGCGTGCCAAAGCTTGTAACTCAGATTCTCATCTCTATGATCATATCATAGACATTTTATCCTCTTGTCACGATGATCTTCAACTTCACTCTGAAATTACTTGAACCTTTCAATAATTCAGACTTGTGTTTCATCAAGTAAATATACTCAGTATCTACTCAAATCATCCGTGAAGTAAGAACATAACGATATTCACTGCATGCCTCAGCACTCATTGCACTGCACACATCAAAATGTGTTACTTCAACAAGTTGCTATCTTGTTCCATCTTACTGAAACCGAGGCTTTTTAGTCATCTTGCCCATGTGGTATAATTTGCATATCTCAAGTGAGTCCAAACTATCCATCTGAATGGAGTTTCATCATGCGTATACACCAATAGACATGGTTTGCATGTCTCAAACTTTTCAAAACGAGTGAGTCCAAAGATCCATCAACATGGAGCTTCTTCATGTGTTCTATATCAATATGACTCAAATGGCAGTGCCACAAGCAGGTGGTAGTATCATTACTATCTTATATCTTTTGGCATGAAATTGTGTATCGCTATGATCGAGATTCAATAAACCATTCCTTTAGTGCAAGACCATTGAAGGTATTATTCAAATAAATAGAGTAACCATTATTATCCTTAAATGAATAACCGTATTGCGATAGACATAATCCAATCATGTCTATGTTCAACGCAAACACCAAATGATAATTATTCTGGTTTAATACTAATCTTGATGGTAGAGGGAGCGTGCGATGCTTGATCACATCAATCTTAGAAACACTTCCAACACGTATCGTCAGCTCACCTTTAGCTAGTCTCCGTTTATTCCGTAGCTTTTATTTCGAGTTACTAACACTTAGCAACCGAACCGGTATCTAATACCCTGGTGCTACTAGGAGTACTAGTAAAGTACACATTAACATAATGTATATCCAATATACTTCCATCGACCTTGCCGGCCTTCTCATCTACCAAGTATCTAGGGTAATTCTGCTCCAGTGGCTGTTCCCTTTATTACAGAAGCACTTAGTCTCGGGTTTGGGTTCAACCTTGGGTTTCTTCACTAGAGCAGCAGCTGATTTGCCATTTCATGAAGTATCCCTTCTTGCCCTTGCCCTTCTTGAAACTAGTGGTTTCACCAACCATCAACAATTGATGCTCCTTCTTGATTTCTACTTTCGCGGTGTCAAACATCGTGAATGCCTCAAGGATCATCATATCTATCCCTGATATGTTATAGTTCATCACGAAGCTCTAGCAGCTTGGTGGCAATGACTTTGGAGAAACATCACTATCTCATCTGGAAGATCAACTCCCACTCGATTCAAGTGATTGTTGCACTCAGACAATCTGAGCACAAGCTCAACGATTGAGCTTTTCTCCCTGAGTTTGCATGCTAAGAAAATCGTCGGAGGTCTTATACCTCTTGACGTGGGCACGAGCCTGAAATCCCAATTTCAGCCCTCGAAACATCTCATATGTTCCGCGACGTTTCGAAAACGTCTTTGGTGCCTCTACTTAAACCATTTAACTGAACTATCACGTAGCTATCAAAACGTGTATGTCCGACGTTCGCAACATCGACAAGCGACGTTTGGGGTTCAGCACACTGAGCGGTGCATTAAGGACACAAGCTTTCTACCGATCGCATAATCGCTACTGTCAACTTTCAACTATATTTTCTCTAGGAACATATCTAAACAGTAGAACTAAAGCGTGAGCTATGACATAATTTGCAAAGGGTTTTTGACTATGTTCAGGATAATTAAGTTCATCTTATGAACTCCCACTCAGATAGACATCCCTCTAGTCATCTAAGTGATTACATGATCCGAGTCAACTAGGCCGTGTCCGATCATCACGTGAGACAGACTAGTCATCATCGGTGAACATCTTCATGTTGATCGTATCTACTATACGACTCATGCTCGACCTTTCGGTCTCTGTGTTCCGAGGCCATGTCTGTACATGCTAGGCTCGTCAAGTTAACCCTAAGTGTTTCGCGTGTGTAAATCTGTCTTACACCCGTTGTATGTGAACGTAAGAATCCATCACACCCGATCGTCACGTGGTGCTTAGAAGCGACGAACTTTAGCAACGGTGCACAGTTAGGGGAGAACACTTCTTGAAATTGTTATAAGGGATCATCTTATTTACTATCGTCGTTCTAAGTAAAGAAGATGTATAATCATGATAAAAATCACATGCAATCAAATAGTGACATGATATGGCCAATATCATATTGCTCCTTTTAATCTCCATCTTCGGGGCTCCATGATCATCATCGTCACCGGCATGACACCATGATCTCCATCATCATGATCTCCATCATCGTGTCTCCATGAAGTTGTCTCGCCAACTTATTACTTCTACTACTATGGCTACCGGTTAGCAATAAAGTAAAGTAATTACATGGCGTTGTTCAATGACTCGCAGGTCATACAATAAATAAAGACAACTCCTATGGCTCCTGCCGGTTGTCATACTCATCGACATGCAAGTCGTGATTCCTATTACAAGAACATGATCAATCTCATACATCACATATCATTCATCACATTCTTCTTGGCCATATCACATCACATAGCATACCCTGCAAAAACAAGTTAGACGTCCTCTAATTGTTGTTTGCATGTTTTACGTGGCTGCTATGGGTTTCTAGCAAGAACGCTTCTTACCTACGCAAAAACCACAATATGATATGTCAATTGCTATTTACCCTTCATAAGGACCCTTTTCATCGAATCCGTTCCGACTAAAGTGGGAGAGACTGGCACCCGCTAGCCACCTTATGCACCATGTGCATGTCAATCGGTGGAACCTGTCTCACGTAAGAGTACGTGTAAGGTCGGTCCGGGCCGCTTCATCCCACAATACCGTCGAAACAAGATTGAACTACTAACGGTAAGCATATTGAACAAAATCAATGCCCACAACTACTTTGTGTTCTACTCGTGCAAAGAATCTACGCAATAGACCTAGCTCATGATGCCACTGTTGGGGAACGTAGCAGAAATTCAAAATTTTCCTACGTGTCACCAAGATCTATCTATGGAGAAACTAGCATCGAGGGGAAGGAGAGTGCATCTACATACCCTTGTAGATCGCTAAGCGGAAGCGTTCAAGAGAACGGGGTTGAAGGAGTCGACTGCCGTGATTCAAATCACCGGAGATCCTAGTGCCGAACGGACGGCACCTCGCGTTCAACACACGTACAGCCGGTGGCGTCTCCGTGCCTTGATCCAGCAAAGAGAGAGGGAGAGGTTGGGGAAGACTCCATCCAGCAGCAGCACGACGGTGTGGTGGTGATGGAGGAGCGTGGCAATCTGCAGGCTTCGCCAAGCACCAGGAGAGGAGGAGGACTTGGGAGAGGGGAGGGCTGCGCCGAGGGCAAGGGTGCAGCTCCCATGCGCCTCCCCACTATATATAGGCGTGGAGGGGGATTATTTCTTGCCCTCCAAGTCCATTGGGGCGTTGGCCAAGGTGGGAGGAAAGAAATCCCATCCTTTCCTTTCCGAAAAGCACCGATTGTTATCCCCCCTTTTTAGGGATCTTGATCTTATCCCTTCGGGATATGATCTTATTCCTTCTAAGTGGGGATCTTGGTGCGCCTTGACCAGGGGTGTGGGGCCTTGCCCCCACTACCCACGTTCATGTGGGTCACCCCATGCAGGTGGGCCCCACTCCGGAACCTTCTAGAACCTTCCCGGTACAATACCGAAAAATCCCGAACATTTTCCGGTGGCCAAAATAGGACTTCCCATATATAAATCTTTACCTCCGGACCATTCCCGAACTCCTCATGACGTCCGGGATCTCATCCGGGACTCCGAACAACATTCGGTAACCACATACAAACTTCCTTTATAACCCTAGCGTCATCGAACCTTAAGTGTGTAGACCCTACGGGTTCGGGAACCATCTGATATGACCGAGACGTTCTCCGGTCAATAACCAACAGCGGATCTGGATACCCATGTTGGCTCCCACATGTTCCACGATGATCTCATCGGATGAACCACGATGTCAAGGACTCAATCAATCCGTATACAATTCCCTTTGTCTAGCGGTATTGTACTTGCCCGAGATTCGATCGTCGGTATGCCGATACCTTGTTCAATCTCGTTACGGCAAGTCTCTTTACTCGTTCCGTAACACATCATCCCGTGATCAACCCCTTGGTCACATTGTGCACATTATGATGATGTCCTACCGAGTGGGCCCGAGATACCTCTCCATCACACGGAGTGACAAATCCCGCTCAATTCGTGCCAACCCAACAGACACTTTCGGAGATACCAGTAGTGCACCTTTATAGCCACCCGATTCGTTGTGACGTTTGGTACACCAAAGCATTCCTACGGTATCCGGAGTTGCACAATCTCATGGTCTAAGGAAAAGATACTTGACATTAGAAAAGCTTTAGCATCTGAACTACGATCTTTGTGCTAGGCTTAGGATTGGGTCTTGTCCATCACATCATTCTCCTAATGATGTGATCCCGTTATCAATGACATCCAATGTCCATGGTCAGGAAACCATAACCATCTATTGATCAACGAGCTAGTCAATTAGAGGCTTACTAGGGACATGGTGTTGTCTATGTATCCACACATGTATCTGAGTTTCCTATCAATACAATTATAGCATGGATAATAAACGATTATCATGAACAAGGAAATATAATAATAACTAATTTATTATTGCCTCTATGGCATATTTCCAACACTTATATATTAGGCATCAAAATCTATAGAGATAGATCAAGATGCTTAATAGGACTATCACAAAGTACATACCTTGATAAAGTTTTGAAGAAGGTCAAAATGGATCACTCAAAGAAAGGGTTCTTGCCTCTGTTACAAGGTGTGAAATTGAGTCAGACTTAATGCCCGACCACTGCAGAAGATAGAGAGAAAATGAAAGTCATTTCCTGTGCCTCAGCCATAGGTTCTATCATGTATGCTATGCTGTGTACCAGACCTGATGTGTGCCTTGCCATAAGTCTGGCAGGGAGGTACCAAAGTAATCCAGGAGTGGATCACGGACAGTGGTCAAGAACATCCTGAAGTACCTGAAAAGGACCAAGGATATGTTTCTCATTTATGGAGGTGACAAAGAGCTCGTCGTAAATGGTTACGTCGATGCTAGCTTTGACACTGATCCGGATGACTCTTAGTCACAAACCGGATATGTATTTATATTGAATGGTGGGGCTGTTAGTTGGTGAAGTTCCAAGCAGAGCGTCATGGCGGGACGTATGAAGCGGAGTACATAACTGCTTCGGAAGCAGCAAATGAAGGAGTCTGGATGAAGGAATTCATATCCGATCTAGGTGTAATACCTAGTGCATCGGGTCCAATGAAAATCTTTTGTGACAATACTGGAGCAATTGCCTTGTCGAAGGAATCCAGATTTCACAAAAGAACCAACCACATCAAGAGACGCTTCAACTCCGTCCGTGTTCAAGTCAAGGAGGGAGACATAGAGATTTGCAAAATACATACGGATCTGAATGTAGCATACCCGTTGACTAAGCCTCTTCCACGAGCAAAACATGATCAACATCAAAGACTCCATGGGTGTTAGAATCATTACAATCTACATTATTGACTCTAGTGCAAGTGGGAGACTGAAGGAAATATGCCCTAGAGGCAATAATAAAGTTGTAATTTTATATTTACTTATTCATAATAAATGTTTATTACTCATGCTAGAATTGTATTGATCGGAAACCTAAATACATGTGTGAATACATAGACAAACACCGTGTCCCTAGTGAGCCTCTACTTGACTAGTTCGTTGATCAAAGATGGTTAAGGTTTCCTAACCATAGAGATTGGTTGTCATTTGATAACGGGATCACATCATTAGGATAATGATGTGATGGACAAGACCCATTCGTTAGCTTAGCATAATGATCGTTTAGTTTTATTGCTATTGCTTTCTTCATGTAAAATACATATTCCTTCGACTACGAGATTATGCAACTCCCGGATACCAGAGGAATGCCTTGTGTGCTATCAAACGTCACAACGTAACTGGGTGATTATAAAGATGCTCTACATGTATCTCCGAAGATGTTTGTTGGGTTGCCATAGATCGAGATTAGGATTTGTCACTCCGAGTATCGGAGAGGTTTCTCTGGGCCCTCTCGGTAATGCACATCGTCAGAAGCCTTGCAAGCAAAGTGACTAATGAGTTAGTTGCAGGATGATGTATTACGGAACGAGTAAAGAGACTTTCCGGTAACGAGATTGAACTAGGTATGTAGATACCGACGATCGAATCTCGGGCAAGTAACATACCTATGGACAAAGGGAATTACGTATGTTGTCATAATGGTTTGACCGATAAAGATCTTCGTAGAATATGTAGGAGCCAATATGAGCATCCAGGTTCTGCTATTGGTTATTGACCGGAGAGGTGTCTCGGTCATGTCTACATAGTTCTCGAACCCGTAGGGTCCGCACGCTTAACGTTCGATGACAATATTGTATTATATGAGTTATGTGATTTGGTGACTGAATGTTGTTCGGAGTCCCGGATGAGAATTACGGACAAGATGAGGAGTCTCAAAATGGTCGAGAGGTAAACATTGATATATAGGACGATAGTATTCGGACACCAGAAGTGTTCCGGAGGGTACGGAGTACATATTGGGTCACCGGAAGGGGTTCCGGGCACCCCCGGCAAAAGATATGGGCCTAATGGGCCAAGAGGGGAAACGCACCGGCCACCAGGGGCTGGTGCACCCAACATATGGGCCGAACCAGAGGAGAAGGAAAGAGGGGAAGGGAGAAGGAAAGGGGAGGGATTCGGCCTCCCCCTTCCTTCCCTCCTCCCTCCTCTTTCTTTCCCCCTCCGGTAGATAAGGAAGAGGGGGGGGGGGGGGCGCCGGCCATAGGAAGGCCCCAAGTAGGATTCGGCCTACTTGGCTCCTCCTTGGCTGCCTCCCCTCTCCCTCCCACCTATATATATGTGGGGGGGCGTCCCTAGCACATAGAACATTAATTGTTAGCCGTGTGCGGCACCCCCTGCACCGTTTATTCCCACAGTCATATCTTCGTAGTGCTTAGGAGAAGCCCTGCGCGGATCACTTCACGATCATCGTCACCACGCCGTCGTGCTGACGGAACTCATCTACTAACTCAACACCTTGCTGGATCAACAAGGCGAGGGACGCCACTGAGCTGAACGTGTGCAGAACTCGGAGGTGACGTACGTTCGGTACTCGATCGATGGAGCGCGAAGAAAGTTAGACTAAATCAACCGCGTTGTGAAACGCTTCCGCTTACGGTCTACGAGGGTACGTAGACACACTCTCCCCCTCGTTGCTATGCATCTCCATGGATAGATCATTGCGTGTGCATAGATTTTTTTTTCATGCAATGATTCCCAACACATGACACGTATTTGTATTGTTGCCATTAAGGATAAAAAGATGGAGTTTATACCATATTGATTGGACCTATCCCTCTACATCATGCCATCTTGCTTAAGACGTTAGTCCGTTCTTGTTAACTTAATACACTAGATGAATGCTGGATAGCGATCGATGTATGGAGTAATAGTAGTACATGCAGGCGGGAGTCGGTCTACTTGTCACGGATGTGATGCCTATATTCATCATCATTGCCTCAGATATCGTTATAACTATGCGCTTTTCTAATTGCTCAATAGTAATTTGTTTAGCCACCGTATGCTTTCTTTCAAGAGAGAAGCCTCTGTGAAAACTATAGCCACAGGGTCTATTTTTATCATATTATTTTCGGATTTATAAAATAAAAAACACAAAAATACCTTGCTGCAATTTATATACTTTATCTTATTTTGCAGTTTTACTTATCTTTTATATCCATCACTATCATATCTCATCCTTATAAGTAACTATGAAGGGATGATAACCCCTTTATCGTGTTGGGTGCAAGTATTTATTTTGTTTGTACAGGTGTTATCATTGGAGACTTGTGTGTTCCTCCTACTGAATTGGTATCTTGGTTCTTAACTGAGGGAAATACTTATCTCTACTTTGCTGCATCACCCTTTCCTCTTCAAGAAAAAAACCAACGCAAGCTCAAGAAGTTGCAGACACATAGTTCCACGACAAGCACGACACGCGTCAGCAAACCTTTTTTGCCGTCTGTGGTCGTAGCCCACCCCGTGTGCCTCGTGTGCGCGTACCAAGCCCGCCCAAAGCGCGCGGCCGCACGCAAGTGCACGGCCTGACGCTGACGCCCTCTCCTTCCCCATGCCCCCCGCGCAGCCTCCGCCATGACGACCGAGGAGGAGGAACAACTCGTCCAGGCCATCGTGGGCCAAGCGGGAGTACAAGCGCCGCCAGGAGGAGGAATGGGATGGCCTGCAGGGGATGCTTGAGTTGTCGGCCTCCGGAGACGTTTACGTGCCGGAGTTGGACGTGAAGCAGGAGGTGAAGAAGGAGGCCATGGAGGAGCGTGCATGTGTGCCGTGGTCACCACCGCCGCCTGTGCAGCAATGCGCCCCGCCCATTCTGGGGGCCGCCACCCCACCTCTGGACGCCCTCACCCTACATCGACCTAACGGGCGACAACGATGATAGTATTGTGCGTGGCCGTGACTTTGGTGGATTTTTTAGTTAAGTTATGTACTCCCTCCGTTTTTAAATATAAGTCTTTTTAGAGATTTCAATAAGAACTACATACGGATGTGTATAGACATATTTTAAAGCGATTCACTCATTTTGTTTCGTATGTAGTCCACATTGCAATCTCTAAAAAAACGTATATTTCGGAACGGATGAAGTATGTTTTAAGCTATTTTGCAATGTTTTTCAATTTTCAATGTTTTTTTAAGTCCAACACGGATAAGCTTGGATGCGGCCGCACGTTGGATGCTCCGACCCGCGGACGATCCAAACCAGACATGGACGTCCATTTTGCCGCCTCGAACGGACCGAATCCAAATCAAACGTGCGTCCATTTGGGTTATGCGTTGGAGTTGCCCTAAGTACGGCATACGGAGCAGCGGACCAGCGGTAGTGCTCACAGGACGTATGTCCATCTTTGCCCCGTGAAGAAGCGTCAAACAATCTCTCGCGACAGCGTAGGAACCAACCGTACGTTCAAACTCTCTACTGCTTAGTACCACGGCATACGCGATGGTGGCACGGCAACAAAAAATAAAACTTACTGCTGTTTCCAAATTCCAAGTACCACTGCAGTACTGCTCGAGTGAATACTGCAGCGTGCAGTTAAACCGGTACCCCCCCGGTGCATGCGTACGCACGTGATGAGACGGCGAAGCAATCGGGGTGGAAGAAGTACGTGCCCACACTCCGCCTGTCAGAGCTCCCAACTGCTTTTGCGCCTTTGCCGCTGTACGTTCGTCAAGTTGAAGTAGTACTTGACTCTCTTCTGCGTCGTGGCTGCGCGTGTAGTAATAAGCAGGCCTGATCAAGTTATCATAGCCGGGAGTTAATGGCGGCCAAAGGCGCAGCTGAGCAGACGGGTCAAAAAGGCGGTGGCTCGTGCAGTGCATGGCCTGCTCTCGCATGCATGCACGTATTTACGAGCGTGCCTGCTTTCTCCCGGTTCCATTCATTGGTCCCTGCACGAGCGTGGTTCAACGCGGACAGGTTGATCACGTTCCAAAATCCCATCGAACCTCAAGTTTAAAGGGAAGACTGGTTCTAACAATAGAGTTAATAAATTGAGATATTCCAAAGAGATGAAAATTCAACAAGCCGGTCTCTTCTTTCTTTTGAAAAGTAAGTAAAAGTTACGGATGTTTTGCACCATCAGATTATGTGAAGTATTGCTGAAAGTAAATAAATTAACTGAAAGCGGTTACAATCACCACGACGTGCAAGAAATTAAGTTCAAGGTTGCACCACAACTCAACTCGGTGTCCATGTTGAATCAGCCAGCCAGACAGCCACAGTATTCAGCTGCAAGATTGCAGGTGCGCAAGCGTTTGTGGGGCCACCGCCCCATGAAGAAGCTTTTAGCCAATGGCGACAGTCGCGGCTGGGTGGGTAGGGATTCCGGCGAGCCCTGGGAAGATTCCGCACTCAACACCGCGTGTACTTTGACATGTGGGGCCGCCGCTGTGCCGTCCATTTGGCCGTTCAGCCCCCACAGAGCAGCGCCCCACGTTTCCACCATCCATTGGCTCCCTATAGTTCCCTGTTGCTACTCGTCCACCTTCAGGGGCTGTCAGTACTCCCTCCTCCGTTCTATAATATAAAATCGTTTTACAAGCTAAAATAATTTGTAAAAAACATCTTATATTATGAGATGGAGAGACTACTTTGCAAATTTCGAGTGCAATAGAAGATAGGCACTTTACTTCAAAAATTCATAGCTGGACACGAGCACATCGGACCCTGGATGAACAGTAAATTCAAATAAAATAGAAAAAAACTGAATTTTTACACATCAAAGATAAACAAGTTTTCAGTATGGGTGCAATCTTTATGGCAATGTGGCATAGGAGGAGCTCGGAACAGGAAAAACAAAATAAGTGCTCCAGAATCAAAATTTCTAAACCTTTCACAAAACTCTGTTTTTTTTGTTGTTGTCCAAAGCTCCTATGATGCCATATCACCATGAATTTTTGCATACAGCTAGAAATCTTTTGCATCTTTCATGCCAATTTCTTTTTATTTTTCTGCTATTTCTTTAGATTTAAATTCATCACCAGGAGCATATGATCCCCAACACCAAAATGTTGTCCTTGATTGTACTCCGCCAACTCAAAAAATCACATACGTTGATCCAGAACCTCATTTCAGTGATACATTTTGGTAAAAAAACAACGAGGGCCTTTTATGAGGGTTTTATGGGAGGTTATCTTTTGCAAATAAATCATTTAGAACTCAAATGGTGGCCATGGGTGCGCCGATTCGTGCTCGTGGTGAGCCTAAGCTGTACACGCGCCAAAAGTCGTGTGTGGCTACCAACACCTTCTTTGGGATGCAGTTAGTCCTCTTTGGACCCAAATGACTCCTTGTCGCTCCCCCCGTAGGCGGCTCGGGAGAGCTCTCCCGCCGCCGGCCAGGAACCCCACCTCCTACTCATCCTCCCCTCATCGCCGTCAGCGTATGCCACCAGGGCAAAGCCCTCACAACATGGGTGACCGTGGGGCGGTTTCCCTTCCTAACAGATGCGATGCAGCGTGGAGCTAGCTCGCCTGTCAACAGCGTAGGATGACACTCCCGTCCTAGTTCTAGATCCCTACCTCCGCCGTTATGGTGGCATGACCGGCGCGGCCTTGCTCCCATTGCGTGACGGCTCGCCGCTGTCCACCTGGGCACGGGCTGGGGTGCGTTGGCGGAGGATATGGAGCCTCTTGTCGACATCCGGTCGATGGTGATGGCTGGTGACGTCGTAGGATCGACCGGCAGCCCTGGAGGGTGGTGGTGCATGTCTGGTTGTGTGGTCTTTGGCTGCGTTGAGTGCCCATGACGGTCTACGTGCATGTTAGATCTGGCCAGATCTGAATCTGTGTGGTGGCTATGTCTCTTGGTCATATGGACAGGGAGTTGGCCAGATCCAATTCTGCGTGGTGGCTATGCCTCTTGGTCTTCTGGCAGGGAGTGGTGTAGAGGTAGGTGGCTCGGGTCCGCCCCCTATCATGGGCATTAGGGACGCCCAAATCTGAATATGGTGTCTTCTGCTCGTCGCGGCTGCTCTAGGTGCATCCGGGTGGCACGGGCGAGCTACCGAGCAAAAGTTGCACGCTCTGATGTCGACGACGGCAACACCCATCGATGCCACCCTCCTCCTGCGGTCGTCGTTTTGGTTATTCTCTCCGTGCCCCGGTTCCAGGTGAAGACCTTTGTCCGCCTTGAACTTAGCAGCGGCAACGCATAGCACCATTTCCCCTCGTGAGGGTGATGTCGTGGAGCTCAGGTGTCCAAGGACGTGTCTTGGCGTTGTATTGAGGCCTACATGTGCTATCTTCAGCAATGTAGTCGCATGTGATTAGGTTGTTCGGTTATCTTGGCATCTGTTGTGCGAGGGCTTCCTCGCTGTTTTGTATCATTCGTCCATGTACTTTGGTTTGTGCTTTATATATAAACTATAAAGCGGGTGAAGTGCCTGTTTTGAGAACACCCCCTCCAGGAAGAACTTGCATGACAAGCCAACGATGTTCTTGGAGAAGTTGTACCCCACGCGTAGCTCCTTGCAGTCGTAACAAGGAAGGCACAACCTTTGCTACAGAAGTCATCGATGATGGCGAACGATGTTGTAGGAGGAGGGCATGGTTGACATGGATATAGGAGACCAAGGTGAGGAAGTTGGTGGTGGTTTTGATGGCAGGAGGCAGCTGAGCATGTCGTCGATGAGTTGCAGAGTGGTAACTGGCACTGGTAGAGGAATGGCTAGCCACAAATTTAGTTGGTGGTGCGTCATTTCCAATCAATGCCACCACTACGATTTCCAAATAGTGCTGGCTTTGGCATATATGGTATGCTAGCTTTATAGGGTTAGTGTTGGCGTTGCTTTTCTTTACACACCATAAATGGGTGGGCCCAGTTGTACTGACCAGTCACAAGACACTGGCGACATTGGATTTCTATACATGTTGTAGGTAACTAGTCCAGCTGGGCCCACCCATTTGTGGCGTATTAAAAAAGCAACTCCAGCGTTAACTTTATAAACTTGGCGTACCTAATATGCCAACGCCACCACTATTTGAAAAAATAGTGGCGGTGTTGATTGGAAATGGGGCTCCACCAACTAGAATTGTGGCTAACCATTTCTCTACTAGTGAATTATCGAGCAATTTTCATTCGCCACCACATCGCGTTCCCGAGGAGATCTTTGTTTTTATCCCTCATTCGGACCTCTGCGAGAGGAGGAATTCATCTCCATCTTCACCAACATCGATCATCGTGATCCAAGATGAGTTGTGAGTAGTCCACCCCCTGAACTACGGCTTCATGGCAATAGCCAATGTTGTAATCTCTCCTCCTTTTTAGAAAAGGAGGATGACCCCGGCCTCTGCATCTGGGCGATGCATGCAGCCAGTTTATTAATTATTCACAAAGACCTTACAAAGTAATACATCAGTAAGTCTGAAGCCACCATCTCGGCAACACCTATCGCTACTCCTATCCACTTGATGAAGGGGTGCCGAAAATCTGAGCTGAATACCAAACAGACTTCGCACCAAAGCCTAACATCTAAAGACGAAGGCCCCAACCAAGCCACAATGTCGGGTCTGGGGCACACACCGGTCTGGCGCACTCTCAAAGGCGGCTGCCGCTGTCTTCCACCTATACATCTTCTTAACAGGAACTGACGTATCAACCTTGTCAGGCCTGTCGTTGACGTCACCATGACGCCAAGCAGAGTCGTCCTCTTGCGCGAGTCTGTCAACTCGCATCGGCCGCTGAATCTCCATTGTGCCACGCCGCGGAAATCCGCCGTCATCGATGCGGAAGATGAATCCCCGCTCCGCCTCTAGGCCCTTCCAGTCAGCACCTCCTCGAAAACGATACCCCCAGGAGGAAGAACAACATCCAATATGCCGTCATCATCCGATCCAGGAAGACCTAGGTCTATGATTTCCACAGGAGCAACCCGAGGGAGATGACGTTGCCTTCAACGATGATGCCTCAACAAGGAAACAACGTTAATGACGTCGCCATCGTCCGTCAAGATACAAGTCGACGCGATTTTCACCGGCAGTCGCGCCATCATGTCCTAGTAGCTGACTGGAACCACGCGGTGCCTTGCCGAGTAGGCACACGCAGTCATGGGAACATCGAGGACCGCCAACACAGCCCCGATCCACCATTTCTGCTAGCCACTGTTGCCCAGAAGAGAGCACTAGCCGGCCGCCGTCGTCGGCCGCAGCCCGCGCCACCTGGTGCTTGGGTCAACGTATCTGGGCCAGATCGCCACCGCAACCAAGACCCAGCACGCCCCACCACCGAAGGCCACATCCGCGTCACCCTCCTCCCAACGTAGCCACTAGGAAGTCGGATCGTGCCGCCACGACCCTTCGCATCATGGCGCCCTTGCCCGTCAGATCCGTTCCGCATCGGATCCACATGCGAGGGGGTCGAAGGAGCCCTGCCTCCGCCGACGCTGGTTGGGCTTCGCTCGGTTATGCCGTCTAGCGGTGGCAGGGGAGGGGGAGGGAGCGAGAGGAGGGGCGCTGGGAGGTGGCTAGGGTTCCCTCCTGTCGCCTGCGGGGGTGATTCGGGAGGGACTCAGAAGGGACGGTTGAGGTTTGTAACCTCTCCTCCTAGATGTAGTTTCGATGTTCAATACCATAGATGTAGCGGGAGGAGGGGCGCTGGGAGGTGGCTAGGGTTCCCTCCCGTCGCCTGCGGGGCGATTCGGGAGGGACTCGGAAGGGATGGTTGAGGTTTGTAACCTCTCCTCCTAGATGTAGTTTCGATGTTCAATACCATATCTACATGAGCTACCCTACATGATTGTAGTTTATCAGATGAGTTTGTGATGGTGATATAGATCATGTGATGGATTAACTCTATATGTTCAGATTTGTTGACAATTCGTTTTGATATATAGATGCATTTTTTTCTGGTTGCATGTATTTGCTTGACCAGTTTAGATCGGTAGCCAGTAGTGGAAGTGGTGTGCATTAGATATGTTCAAGTCTTGCACGTAATCTAGCATAGTGACAGGAAATAGAAAAGGCTTGCAAGAATTGTTGCCACTAGAACTACAAAAAAACACTTCCGTAATGATACGTGTTTGTCACAGTAGGTCACGTTTTCTGTCATGCATGTACATCCATGACGATTTTATGATAGAATCAAGGTAGTCCACTACTGCAGGATGCTGCTAACGCGACACTACGATCAGAGACCCTTTGACGAAACTGTGTGTAATGCATTAATCACAAACAGGGATGTAAAAAACCGTCAAAAAAGGCGCAAACCTTTTGCGATGGCGGAGCCATCAAACACGGTTCAGATTTTATTACGTGTGCGATTTAGGCCACATAGTTAACCCGTTCGAACTATTTGCGATGAGGTAGAACAACAGAAACGGGCAGCCATATCAATGTGTGTGCGATATACGACATACAGTTCGCTCCGATGAACCGTTTGCTATTAGGGAGTGCAACATAAACGGTTAGCCAGATCAAGGTGTGTGTGATATAGGGCATACGGTTCAGTCGGACGAACTGTTTTCGGTTAGCGAACGCAACAGAAACGGTTCAACTTATCAAGATGTGTGTGATATGTGGCAAAACAACCGACTTGGATGAACTGTTTGCAATGAGAACTTACAACACAGACGATTAATACAATTAGTTCGTGTGCGATTCTGTGTGTACAAAAAACTTTGAAAAAATGCAAACTAGTTGCTTGCAGTGGCTAGGAGTATCGCACACGATGCGTCTGCGAGTACTCGTGTGCGATGATTAGTAAGTTACACATACATTTCCTTATGTTAACACTTGTGTGATAATTCACACATGGAACCAGATACGGTATTCGGGTTGTTTGTGTGCTCCACTTAGTCTTCCCGTGCTCCAACGAATGCTTCCTGCGCTCCACATGGGTGAATTGTAAAATCCGCACCTATTCCCTCACCGGTTTCCCGCCACCAGCTAACGGCTTGCTGCATATAACCCAGGCGGCAACGCACCGCTGCTACACTCTGCGAAGATCTAGTCCTCACCCATCTACCATTAGTTATTCCAAGCATGCTAGGCAACGACCAAAGCTTCGACGTCGACGCCTACATGCGTTACATCTTCGGCGAGGAGAACGAGCCGGAGCAGGTCGGGGAGCAAGAGCTTCATCGGCCAGTGCAGGCACCATGGCCCATCGGCAGCGATATCGGCGTCCACAAGATGCCGGGAGCACAATCGACATATTGCAGAGGAGGTGTGATGAGCAGTTTGCCATCCACCGTGCAAAAGATCCAGAGCTGCTCGGCGACATGATCGACGACCCACCCGAAGAGCCGCCGTCACCAGTGCTCATCGAGAGCCTGATGCCCCGCAAGGAATGGGCAGAGGACCTCTGTGATTTAGTCAAGACAAATGTAGCCTATGACTTCATCATTGCCCGCGGCGGCCGTGTCAACCACGATCCCGATGATGTGGTGGCCAGGCTCGAGCGCATCCTTGGCGTAGTTGACATCCCCGACGAAGTTGAACATCACCAGCGTGATATCTTGAGGATGCAGGTGATCGACGGAATTTGCTACCAGGCCAGAGACATGGAAATGGAGCGGTTCCGTGGAGTTGTCATGCGCGCGATTGCACGCTGTCAAGCTCTTCTGGAAGAGGCCCAGCAGCCCCAAGAGCCTCCCAGTGCCAGCACCTTCGTAGGCGGAGGCGGGCCGGGACACTTGGAGTGAACGGCCGCAAGGGTGCTATGCTGATCATGGAGTCCGAGAAGACCATCGTCGGAAGGCCGCCAGCTCAGCCTTTTAGCTTATATTTTATTATAATTGTATGCATATGTAGGTCGTGAGTGTTCTAGGCCTTGCCGCATTTGGCATTTTAAATTATCCTGAATATGTAAGACAATTATTAAGAATTATAAAAGTTGCCATTGTAACTTTGCCTCAAGGCGAGCAGAGCGCGCGCAGGGACGCCAGAGCGGAGCACGCCACGGCCGCCTCAACGGCGAGCCACCACGTGGTCAACCTTCTGCCATCAATACATTTTTACCTTGTTTCTCGTCACATTGCTGATTACAACGCATTAAGTAATTTCAAATCTGTTCACAACTATCAAACTAATATGTGTTCACACTTAGCACCGGGCTATAAAAACCACCCACTCGAAAATTACTTCACAGTTCCTCTCCTCGTCACCCACAAAACTGGTTTTTTCTGTCAAGTCATTCCGCCATGACCGGTAGGAGGAGTTTAGGGTGGACATATTACCAGGCAGCAAAGACCAAGACCGCGGAAGCACTATAGAGGTCCCGCCACGAAGCCGCCGTGTAAGTGCATCTAGTGCCCCTTAGTGATTTTGGTGTATTGAAGACTTATAGGTTAAGGGACTAATGTGTTTGTGAGTGTACACAGGTCTATAAGTCTATGAGGAGTTTGATATTTACAGAGAAAGTCGACCCCTAAAAATGAAGTTATTCGACTGAAGACTTTGATATTCTGAAGACTTTCTGAAGACTTTGAAAGTGAAGAAATTGGTGTGACCTTGAAGACTTGTTATTCATTTGAGGAACATGAAGCGTGAAGACTTTTGTTTTCGTAGTTTCGTTTTCTCTTTCTTGAGTCATAGGAAACACTGTCTTTGTTAAAGGGGTCGAGGAAATACTAAGGAAAAATTTCCATGTGATGCTCAACTCAAAATCCTACACCTACCAATCCCTTGAGTGAAGCCTTTGGAAATCTCATACAGATTCAGTCAATTTCTTGATGATGAGACGAAGTTCTTACAGTCACGAGAATTTGTTCGACCGAGGAGTTAGGAATTCGCCAAAGCGGATTGCCTACACGTGAGAACATGATAGCCCCGAGGAATTTGAGATTCAAATTTCCGACCGTTCTTTATCTTCTTTTGCTGTCCCAAAATATCTTATCCACCTAACGGTCATATCATTGAAGGGCATTTATGTCTTATCATGTCGGGCTGCTCCCTAGGCTATAAATAGCCGCCCCCTACAACCACTAGCTGGTTGGCTGCTCCGAAAAACTTGACACTTGTCATTTGAGAGCAACCCATCCTCAAGGGACTTTGGCGAAAATCATCGAGTGAGGAAAACCCAAACACCAAACCCTACAAACCCAAAGTGATTGAGCATCACCGAAGAGATTGATCCTGCGTGGATCCGACGCTTGTTACCTTTGAAGATTGTGCTTCTTTCAGACGGTTAGGCGTCATGGTCTAGAGCATCCAAGAGGAATTGTGGATCGCCGAGTGACCAAGTCTGTGAAGGTTTGGAAGTCGCCTGAAGACTTACCACGAGTGATTGGACGAGGTCTGTGTGACCTTAGTTCAAGGAGAATACGGTGAGGACTTGGTGTCTGAGCTGCGTGCTCAGCGATCGGGTGTCCGAACTGTGTGTCCTCGAGTTTAAATACTCAGCCGCTCCAACCAGACGTATAACCGAGACAGCAGTTGGAACTGGTCTACCAAATCATTGTCTTCACCAACCTTACTGGTTCTATTTCCTCAACCCTCTCATTTCCTCATTACTGTGTTGAGTGTTCATTCATATCTGTGTTTGAAGACTTTGAGTGAAGACTTTCTCAATTTCCTCAGTTCAATTTCCTCAGTTCAATTTCTTCAGTCTGTTTGTCTTCATCTTGTGCTATCCTATGTTTACGCTTTCTGTACTCTTTGATTGTCTTCATTTCATCATGATGACCATGCCCGCATTCTCTTATGCTTACTTCTGAGTACTTATTCCGCTGTAAGTAGTTCTTCGCTAAGGAATTTCCTCACCGGCAAATTCCTCAGTGAAGAATTCATAAAAATCGCCTATTCACCCCCCTCTAGTCGATATAACGCACTTTCACGCCGCCGCAGCAGAGATGTCCCGGCGCGCCGCGAGGCCCTCAAACCAGCTCTCACGGGCACACGAGGGATCTCACAAGCGCATTTGCGGCGTCGGCCATCGCGACGAGCCGGCGTTCCTGAAGTCCTTTGGCGGCGACGGCGACATTCTCGCTGGTGTCACTACGCAGCAGGAGCTGGTCGACGGCTTGATGAAGCTGCTCAAGATCAGTGATGCCTCAGTTGACAAGGCGACCGGCCTCATCGAGCAACTCATGGGTGATAATGCGACGCTCCTCAAGTTGGTCGCCGGGAAGGAGGAGGAGGCTGCCGGCTGGAAGATGCTGCATGAGCAGAGCAGTTCCTCGAAGATGACGCTGAAAGCGGTCGTCGAGGAACTGACGGGTGGCTTGAGGAAGCTCTGGATCGAGCACGAGCAGGAGGTGGAGGAATCTGTGGCTGCTTTCAAGCAAAGTCGTGAGGAATTGATGAAGGAGCTAGAGGATTTCGCCGCTCGGCGATCCATTGACTAGTATAGACAGTAGCGACCCAGATCGTTGTTTGCAATTTCCTTCTTCTCTTGCCCCCGTGTCTTCCGGGCTTTGCCGCATGTGGCATTTTAAATTATCCGTAATATGTAAGACAATTATGTAATACAATTATTATCTGCGCCATTGTAAATTTGTTGTCGTATTATCCGTTGCCATTTTATTTGTGGTCGTATTATCCGTTGCCCTATGTGGCAATTTAAATTAGGGCGGGAATACGAGTTGAAAACACGAACAAAGCAAATGCCGCCATGGGATCACAAGCAAACACCCTCCGTCCAGGTGCTTTAATTAACCCATTAATGGAGAAGTTGTGAGCGAGGCGGGCGGCGGCTAGTGCATGGAGGTCAAAGAGCTCGCTTCCTGGTGAGCATGGGCGGCCTTGCTGCTCGCACGTGTCCCGTCGAGCCTGCGAGGTGGACAGGATGCACGCGTCCCGTCAAGCCTGCGCGGCGGACTGCTCGCACGCGTCCCGTCGATCTTGCATGGTGGACTTCTCGCGCTCGTCTCGTCTAATCAAACAGTTGCACGCACGCCACCGAGTATGGTTAAATTTCGACACGGTAAATATAATACAACCGTTTGCAATATTAAAGTGTCAGCTTTTTGTTTCAAAAAGGATTTCGTTGGCTACTAATGTGTGCACCTCTTCTCAAACTGGACGATTGTTTTTACCACGGCATATTTGTGCCATGTCATGAAACCATGCCAAGTTTCATGTTTCTTGGCTGACTTTTTGATTTACTGGGATTTTAAAACCGACATTCTCATTGTTTCAGGATGACGACAAGTTTGTAATTCTATCTCATTCCTGAAATGAGACCTAAACATGCACCCAATGACACATGTACGATTTCCCACCAATTTTGCTTCACTGGAGCATGTGGTTGTAGTTCAAATTTGAATGATGGACTACATTAAATGCAGAGAAAACTTAGTAATACAATGGCCAAACAAACCCTGAACAGTTTCAAATTTCAGCCCGACACTCCTGTTATTCTATGTTGCCTATAGAAAACAAAGTTCAAGGCGAGAAGAGGCCGAAATTATTGTTTCGCCCACAAGAGGGGCATGTTTCCCTACCGAAACAATGAGGGTTGCGATAGGCTCCGGTTTGTAAAAGGCTTGTAATATAGCTTCGCCCAAATTGGACAATTATATGTACCATGTAGTGACACCATGCCAAGTTTCATGATTTCCTGGTGAGTTTTAGATTTACAGACATTTAAAAACCGAGATTCGCAATGTTTGTGGCCAAGCCAGGACTGCGAGGCGGTTGAATTCGTTCCCATTCGTTCCATGGGACCTAAACATGCACCCTAAGGAAACAAGTACATTTTTTCTAGCCATTTTGGTGCACTGGAGCATGTATTTGTAGTTCGGATATGAATGATGGACATTAAATGCCTAGAAAACTCAATTAATGAATAAAAAAGGTCAAACGAACCCTGAATAATTTCAAAGTTCAGCTCGAATCTCCAGTTGTTTCGTGTCGCGTGTAGAAGAAAATACGCGGCTAGAAGAGGGAGTGATTATCATTTGGCCCATAAGGGGACATGTTTCCCTATCGAAACCACCAGGGTTCTTGCGACAGGCTCTGGTTTGTAAGAGGTTTGTAATAAAGCTTGGCCCAAATTGGCAATGTTTTTACCACGACATATATGTGCCATGACGTGACACCATGCCACCTTTGATGACTTTCTGGCGAGTTTAGGATTTATGGGGACTTAAAAACCAAGATTCGAAATGTTTGAGGACGAGCCAGGACACCGGTACGGTTGTAATTCATTC
This sequence comes from Aegilops longissima, assembly GCA_021605205.1. NCBI lineage: Eukaryota > Viridiplantae > Streptophyta > Magnoliopsida > Poales > Poaceae > Aegilops > Aegilops longissima. Next base: position 171,356,786 of record CM038681.1, on the reverse strand, counting down.
CCATTCCTGGCATGAGACCTAAACATGCACCCAAGGACACATGTATAATTTTTCTAGCCATTTTGGTGAACTGGAGCATGTATTTGTAGTTCAGATTTGAATTATGGACATTAAATGCCTAGGAAACTCAATTAGTGTATAAAAATGCCAAACGAACACTGGATAAGTTTAAATTTAAGCACGGATATCCTGTCGTTCCATGTTGCCTGTGGAAGAAAATACAAGGCGAAAAGAGGCAGTGATTATGTTTCGCCCATAAGGGGGACACGTTTCCCTATCAGAACCACGAGGCTTCTTTGAGAGAAGCTCCACTTTTTGTAAAAGGTTTGTAATAAAGCTTGGCCTAGATTGGACAATGTTTTTACCACGACATATATGTGCCATGACGTGACACCATGCCACCTTTGATGACTTTCAAATAGCACAATGTTCACTCACGACATATATTTGGCCACTTCCAGGTGGTTCTTGACTTCTGGCCCCTCTCATCCATCTTCAACGACGCGCCCAAGCATGGGCCGGCGGGGTCAAAGTTGTGCATTGGAATTTTGAAAATCACAGACCAGCCTTTTCACTCATATATATTTGGGCCACATGCTGGTGTGGCTGTCTTTTGACCCTCTATAACGTTATTTTTTGCTGCAAAGACTCTGATGACCCTCAACGGACATGGGGTATAATATCTTAACCTCGTGCGATACAAGTGCGATGTGAATCACCACGACCGTGCAAGCGCGAGCAAATTAAGGTGGAGGTACTCGCTCAACCATGTGCGATGCAAGTGCGCTGAAATCACCACGACCGCGCAAGCGCGAGCAAAGGGTGGAGGTACTGGCTCAACCGTGTGAGATGCAAGTGCGCTGAAATCACCACGACCGCGCAAGCGCGAGCAAATTAAGGTGGAGGTTGCTACATCTTGAGCTTGCGTTGGTTTTCCCCGAAGAGGAGAGGATGATGCAACACAGTAGCGTAAGTATTTCCCTCAGTTTTTGAGAACCAAGGTATCAATCCAGTAGGAGGCCATGCACAAGTCCCTCGTACCTGCACAAAACGATAGCTACTCGCAACCAACGCGATTAGGGGTTGTCAATCCCTTCATGGTCACTTACGAGAGTGAGATCTGATAGAGATAATATTTTTGGTATTTTTAGTATATAGATGCAAAGTGAAAGGTAAAAAGCAAAGTAAAAACAAGCTTGTATAAAAGTGATGGAGATTGATATGATGAGAATAGACCCGGGGGCCATAGGTTTCACTAGTGGCTTCTCTCAAGAGCATAATTATTCTAAGGTGGGTGAACAAATTACTGTTGAGCAATTGACAGAATTGAGCATAGTTATGAGTATATCTAGGTATGATCATGTATATAGGCATCACGTCCGAGACAAGTAGATCGAAACGATTCTGCATCTACTACTATTACTCCACTCATCGACCGCTATCCAAAGATGCATCTAGAGTATTAAGTTAAAAACAGAGTAACACCTTAAGCAAGATGACATGATGTAGAGGAATAAATTCATGCAATATGATAAATACCCCATCTTGTTATCCTCGATGGAAACAATACAATCGTGCCTTGCAACCCTTTACATCATCGGGTAAGGACACCGCAAGATTGAACCCAAAGCCATGCACTTCTCCCATTGCAAGAACTACCAATCTAGTTGGCCAAACCAAACGGATAATTCGAAGAGACTTGCAAAGATAACTCAATCATACATAAAAGAATTCAGAGAAGATTCAAATATTATTCATACATAAGCTGGATCATAAACCCACAATTCATCGGTCTCAACAAACAGACGCAAAAAGAAGATTACATCGAATAGATCTCCACGAGAGAGGGGGGGGGGGGCATTGTATTGAGATCCAAAAAGAGAGAAGAAGCCATCTAGCTACTAGCTATGGACCCGAAGGTCTGAAGTAAACTACTCACACTTCATCGGAGAGGTTATGGTGTTGATGTAGAAGCCCTCCGTGGTGGATTCCCCCTCCGGCGGAGCTCCGAAATAGGCCCCAAGATGGGATCTCGTGGATACAGGAAGTTGCGGCGGTGGAATTAGGTTTTTGGCTCCTGTTCTGATCGTTTGGGGGTATGTAGGTATATATAGGAGGAAGGAGTACGTCGGTGGAGCATCAGGGGGCCCACGAGGCAGGGGGGGCGCGCCCTGGGGGGGGCCCCCCCTCGTGACCGCCTCCGATGTTCCTTGGCGTAGGGTCCAAGTCTCCTGGATCACGTTCGGTGAGAAAATCACGTTCAAGGTTTCATTCCGTTTGGAATCCGTTTGATATTTTGTTTCTTGAAATCTGAAAAGGGAAAAAACAACAATTACAGGCTGGGCCTCCGGTTAATAGGTTAGTCCCAAAAGTAATATAAAAGTGGAAAATAAAGCCCATTATAGTCCAAAACAATAGATAAAGTAGCATGGAGCAATAAAAAATTATAGATACGTTGGAGATGTATCAGGCATCCCCAAGCTTAATTCCTGCTCGTCCTCGAGTAGGTAAATGATAAAAATAGAATTTTTGATGCAGAGTGATACTTTGGCATAATTTCAATGTAAATCTTCTTAATCATGGTATGAATATTCAGATCCGAAAGATTCAAGACAAAAGTTCATATTGACATAAAAATAATAATACTTCAAGTATACTAACTAAGCAATTACGTCTTCTCAAAATAACATGGCCAAAGAAAGTTATCCCTACAAAATCATATAGTCTGGCTATGCTCCATCTTCCCCACACAAAGTATTTAAATCATGCACTACCCCGATGACAAGCCAAGCAATTGTTTCATACTTTAACATTTTCAGAACTTTTTCAACCTTCACGCAATACATGAGCGTGAGCCATGGATATATCACTATATGTGGAATCGAACGATGGTTGTGGAGAAGACAAAAAAGAGGGAAGATAGTCTCACATCAACTAGGCGTATCAACGGGCTATGGAGATGCCCATCAATAGATATCAATGTGAGTGAGTAGGGATTGCCATGCAACGGATGCACTAGAGCTATAAGTATATGAAGGCTCAACAAAAGAAACTAAGTGGGTGTGCATCCAACTCGCTTGCTCACGAAGACCTAGGGCATTTGAGGAAGCCCATCATTGGAATATACAAGCCAAGTTCTATAATGAAAAATTCCCACTAGTAAATGAAAGTGACAAAATGAGAGACTCTCTATCATGAAGATCATGGTGCTACTTTGAAGCACAAGTGTGGTCAAAGGATAGTAACATTGTCCCTTCTCTCTTTTTCTCTTTTTTTTATTTGGGCCTTTTCTCTTTTTTTATGGCCTCTTTTTTTTTTCGTCCGGAGTCTCATCCCGACTTGTGGGGGAATCATAGTCTCCATCATCTTTTCCTCACTTGGGACAATGCTCTAATAATTATGATCATCACACTTTTATTTTTCTTACAACTCAACAATTACAACTCGATACTTAGAACAAAATATGACTCTAAATGAATGCCTCCGGCGGTGTAGCGGGATATGCAATGAAACATGAGTGACATGTATGAAAGAATTATGAATGGTGGCTTTGCCACAAATACGATGTCAACTACATGATCATGCTAGCAATATGACAATGATGGAGCGTGTCATAATAAACAAAATGGTGGAAAGTTGCATGGCAATATATCTCGGAATGGCTATGGAAATGCCATGATAGGTAGGTATGGTGGCTGTTTTGAGGAAGGTATATGGTGGGTGTATGATACCGCGAAAGGTCTTGCGTATTAGAGAGGCTAGCAATGGTGGAAGGATGGGAAAAAGTGCGTATAATCCATGGACTCAACATTAGTCATAAAGACCTCATATACTTATTGCAAAAATCTAGAAGTTATCAAAGCAAAGTATTACGCACATGCTCCTAGGGCGATAGATTGGTAGGAAAAGACCATCGCTTGTCCCCGACCGCCACTCATAAGGAAGACAATCAATAAATAAATCATGCTCCGAGTTCATCACATAACGGTTCACCATACGTGCATGCTACGGGAATCACAAACTTCAACACAAGTATTCTTTAAATTCACAACTACTCAACTAGCTTGACTCTAATATCACCATCTTCATATATCAAAACAATTATCAAGCATCAAACTTATCTTAGTATTCAACGCACTCAAAAGAAAGTTTCACATATCTTGAATACCAAGTATATTAACATTAAGGAAATTACCATGCTATTAACGACTCTCAAAATAATCTAAGTGAAGCATGAGAGATCAAGTTTCTTTAAAACAAATCCACCACCGTGCTCTTAAAGATCTAAGTGAAGCACTAGAGCAAAAATTATCACGCTCAAAAGATATAAGTGAAGCACTATGAGCAAAACTATCAAGCTCAAAAGATATAAGTGAAGCACATAGAGTATTCTATAAAATTCCAATTCATGTATGGCTCTCTCAAAAGGTGTGTACAGCAAGGATTATTGTGGTAAATTAACAAGCAAAGACGCAAATAATACAAGATGCTCCAAGCAAAACACATATCATGTGGTGAATAAAAATATAGCTCCAAGTAAATTACCGATGGAAGTGGATTTAAAGAGGGATGCCTTCAGGGCATCCCCAAGCTTTGACTTTTTGGTGTCCTTGGATTATCTTGGGGGTGCCATGGGCATTCCCAAGCTTAGGCTCTTGCCACTCCTTGTTCCATAATCCATCAAAAGAATTCACCCAAAACTTGAAAACTTCACAACACAAAACTCAATAGAAATCTCGTGAGCTCCGTTAGAGAAAGAAAACAAAAGACTACTTTAAGGTACTGTAATGAACTCATTCTTTATTTATATTGGTGTTAAACCTACTGTATTCCAACTTCTCTATGGACCATAAACTATTTTACTAGCCATAGATTCATCAAAATAAGCAAACAACACATGCAAAACAGAATCTGTCAAAAACAGAACAGTCTGTAGTAATCTGTAACTAACGCAAACTTCTGGAAGTCAAAATTTTCTACCAAAATTAGACGACCTGGAAAATTTGTTTATTGATCAGCAGCAACTGGAATCAGTATTTTATCATGTTCTGGTGATTTTTAACAATTCGGGCACTGAGCGCAAAGTTTCTGGAAATTACAGCAAGATCAAATAACTATCCTCCAAGAAGATCCAATAGATTTAACTTGGCACAAACACTAATTAAAAGATAAAACCACATCTAAATAGAGGCTATATGGATTATTTATTACTAAGCAGCAAAGAAAAATATTGGGTTGCCTCCCAACAAGCGCTTTTCTTTAAAGCCTTTTTAGCTAGGCATTGAGATTTCAATGATGCTCACAAGAAAGACAAGAATTGAGGCACAAAGAGAGCATCATAAAACATGTGACAAACACATCTAAGTCTAACATACTTCCTATGCATAGGCATCTTAGAGAAAAACAAATTATCATAGCAAGCAAAAACTAGCATATGCAAGGAAGCGGAAAGGAACAATAGCAATCTCAACATAACGAGAGGTAATTTAGTAACATGAAAATTTCTATAACCATATTTTCCTCTCTCATAATAATTACATTTAGGATCATAGGCAAATTAAACAAAATAGCTATCACAAAGTATATTCTCAACACGATCCACATGCATGCAAATTGATACTCTTCCAAAATAGTGGGATTATCATTAACTAAAGTCAGGACCTTTCCAAACCCACTTTTATCAAAAACTTCATAAGATTCAACATTCTCCAAATATGTGGGATCTAAAGTTGACACTCTTACGAACCCACTTTCAATATTATTGCAAACAATATTATCAATCTCATATTCATCATGGGGCTTAAATAAATTTTCAAGATCATAAGAAGAATCACCCCAATCATGATCATTGCAACAAGTAGTAGACATAGCAAAACTAGCATCCCCAAGCTTAGGGTTTTGCATCTTATTAGCACAATTGACATCAAAAGAATTTATAATAAAATCATTGCAATCATGCTTTTTATTCAAAGATCTATCATGAGTCACTTCACGGATTTCAGGCAAAACCTTATAAAGATAATCTAGTGCATCCAAATCACTAGGAATTGGTTCATCATAATTGGATCTCTTAAAAAGATTGGCAAGTGGATGATGATCCATAGATATTGGCTTCTTTGTTTAGGAATAAATACTCAACTATTTCAACCAAACGAGCCAAGTAAGACATCAAGGCAAACGATAAGAGAGGGCGAATAAAACGGCAAGGGTGAAGTGGGGGAGAGGAAAACGAGAGGCAAATGGCAAATAATGTAATGCGGGAGATAGGGATTGTGATGGGTACTTGGTATGGTGCTTGACTTGCTCTTGCGTGAGCATCCCCGGCAACGGCGCCAGAAATCCTTCTTGCTACATCTTGAGCTTGCGTTGGTTTTCCCCGAAGAGGAGAGGATGATGCAGCACAGTAGCGTAAGTATTTCCCTCAGTTTTTGAGAACCAAGGTATCAATCCAGTAGGAGGCCAGACACAAGTCCCTCATACCTGCACAAAACGATAGCTACTCGCAACCAACGCGATTAGGGGTTGTCAATCCCTTCACGGTCACTTACGAGAGTGAGATCTGATAGAGATAATATTTTTGGTATTTTTAGTATATAGATGCAAAGTGAAAGGTAAAAAGCAAAGTAAAACAAGCATGTATAAAAGTGATGGAGATTGATATGATGAGAATAGACCGGGGCCATAGGTTTCACTAGTGGCTTCTCTCAAGAGCATAATTATTCTACGGTGGGTGAACAAATTACTGTTGAGCAATTGATGAATTGAGCATAGTTATGAGTATATCTAGGTATGACCATGTATATAGGCATCACGTCCGAGACAAGTAGATCGAAACGATTCTGCATCTACTACTATTACTCCACTCATCGACCGCTATCCAAAGATGCATCTAGAGTATTAAGTTAAAAAGCAGAGTAACGCCTTAAGCAAGATGACATGATGTAGAGGAATAAATTCATGGAATATGATAAATACCCCATCTTGTTATCCTTGATGGCAATAATACAACGTGCCTTGCAACCCTTTACACATTTGGGTAAGGACACCGCAAGATTGAACCCAAAGCCATGCACTTCTCCCATTGCAAGAACTACCAATCTAGTTGGCCAAACCAAACGGATAATTCAAGAGACTTGCAAAGATAACTCAATCGTACATAAAAGAATTCAGAGAAGATTCAAATATTATTCATAGATAAGCTGGATCATAAACCCACAATTCATCGGTCTCAACAAACACACCGCAAAAAGAAGATTACATGGAATAGATCTCCACGAGAGAGGGAGAACATTGTATTGAGATCCAAAAGAGAGAAGAAGCCATCTAGCTACTAGCTATGGACCCAAGGTCTGAAGTAAACTACTCACACTTCACCGGAGAGGCTATGGTGTTGATGTAGAAGCCCTCCGTGGTGGATGCCCCTCGCGAGCTCGAACAGGCCCCAAGATGGGATCTCGTGGATACAGGAAGTTGCGGCGGTGGAATTAGGTTTTTGGCTCCTGTTCTGATCGTTTGGGGTACGTAGGTATATATAGAAGGAAGGAGTACATCGGTGGAGCATCAGGGGGCCCACGAGGCAGGGGCGCGCCCTAGGGGGGGGCCCACCCTCGTGACCGCCTCCGATGTTCCTTGGCGTAGGGTCCAATTCTCCTGGATCACGTTCGGTGAGAAAATCACGTTTCTGAAGGTTTCATTCCGTTTGGACTCCGTTTGATATTCTGTTTCTTCGAAATACTGAAAAAGGCAAAAAAACAGCAATTCTGGGCTGGGCCTCCGGTTAATAGGTTAGTCCCAAAAGTAATATAAAAGTGGAAAATAAAGCCCACTATAGTCCAAAACAATAGATAAAGTAGCATGGAGCAATAAAAAATTATAGATACGTTGGAGACGTATCAGAGGTACTGGCTCAACCATGTGCGATGCAAGGGTGCTAAAATCACCACGACCGCGCAAGTGCCCTGAAATCACCACGACCGCCCAAGCACGAGCAAAGGGTGGAGGTACTGGCTTAACCGTGTGTGATGCAAGTGCGCTGTAAAACCACCACCTGTGCAAGCTAAAGGCGGGTAAGTTTATTTGGAAATTTGGACGAACCGTGCGCGATAGACCAGCTAGCTACAAATATAAAAAACAAACTACCCGCCTTGAGCGTTGCAAAAATCGACGGATCCACGCCACTTTTCCTTATTATCATACACGCATATTGTTATTGGACAGTGTGCGATCTTGAGAACTCCCGCTTCGCATCAATTCCTTTACCCAAATTTTAGAAGCCGCCGTACTTCAAGCGTCGCCCACACTCTCCGGCACCGACCTTATAGTAAAATTGCAGTAGCCGAGGCATTTGAACCGTCGCCCTCCCTCGTCCACCACCATCTCCACCCACCATTACTAAAATTTTCAATAGCCATGCGATCCTCAAACACCCCCTCCATAGTCCCCACCCGCCTCACCCCTCGAACCCCAGCTCAGGCCGCCGCCGCCCGCCGCCAACCCTGTCGGTCTGCCCATTCCTCCTAGCTTAGATAATAAAGTTCAGGTTACCAAGCGATTCCCATACCGTCGCCCCACTCCCCTGAGTTTTTAGATGAGGCCTGCGGTGTCCCTTCTCGCCAGATCCACATCCCCTGCTCCAGAATGTCGCAGCCTAAGCTCGACCACGTATCCCGGGGAGCTCGACGAGTGTTCGGCCAAGAAGAGGTTTATCATGGACTCTTCGGCGCACGTTGGCGAGGTGGCCGCCGTTCGCCCCGACCTGTCGATCCCGGAGCAACACGTCGCCACGGAAGCCGGCGAAGACGTTGACTATGTTTCCATGCCGAATGCTTCATGTCAGCGGGCTAGCGTATTACTGTATCTAGGAAATCTGGCTACGACATCAAGCTCGTCCACACAGACGGCTTCACGCGGGCCATGTCACAGGTTAAGTGGTCTATCCCCAACCCCTCTGGTTCAACCGCCGTCGATCCCTTCGACGGCCCTGCCGCTGATCTCCTCCGTCAAGAGGTCAAGGATTTGCGATCTTTATACGCCATCCAGCCCATTTTGTCACTTCTGAAGGACACGTTCCATGGCGGCGGCTTGGGATGCTCAATTGCCAAGTCAGATCTCATCGACCATGACCACGACCATGAGGAGGGCACCCACGAAGGTTCTTCCAAGGTGAAACAACCCATTTGTGACATCAGAGAGTGCACCATGGGTCTGTGCTCTTCCAACTAGAAGGATCCCGTCCATGAAATGTGAGGCAACATTCTATCAGCAAATCTTACCTTTTTAGCTTGCCAACCCATACCCTTTGTTGTAGTAGCATTTGTTGTGCGGTGCTTTAACTGTGCCGTGTTTAATTATTTCAGTTATGCAAAAAATGTATTGTTCAATAGGTCTATGTGATGTTTAAGTATGAATTGTCCACTTTAGTTTCACGAATGGCTATATTTGGTTGTTTATAGTGAGTAGATGCCTTATTTATCTGTATTTGGTTGTTAGGTTGGTTGGATGAGCATTTTTTCAGTTATCGAGCAGATGCCTTGTTTATCTGTATTTGGTTCTTAGTTTGGTTGCAGTGAGTATTTGTCCAGTTATCAAGTAGATGCCTTGTTTATCTGTATTTGGTTGTTAGGTTGCTTTTTTTAGGAGTTGTCCAGTTATCAATCAGATGCCTTGTTTATCTGTATTTGGTTGTTAGGTTGCTTTTTTTAGCATTTGTCGAATTATCAAGCAGATGCCTTGTTTATCTTTATCTGCTTGTTAGGTTGGTTGCAGTGAGCATTTGTCCAGTTTTCAAGCATATGCCGTGTTTATATGTATTTGCTTGTTAGGTTGGTTGGAGTGAGACTCTGTCCAGTTTTCAATGGCTATATTGGTTGTTATACTGGTCATTTATGCCTTGTTTATTTCATTCATTCACAATGTGTTGTTCATTATGTGCAAGTCGGAACTGTGCTGCTCGACTACATCAATACCAGTTTGAACGGCTATATTTGGTTCCAGTTATTCCTGGTGTAGTTAACACATGCCCTTTATTTCAGTTTTACACATTTATCCTGTGTGATGTTTAAGCATTACCTACGTTCTATTCATTTTCAACAATACCAGTTTGAATAGCAATATTTGATGGCTGTTAAGCCTGCTGTCGGTAACATTGCCTTCCATTTTATATCTGCTTTCACAGCATGCTGAAGCCAACACATTCAAGCTATCATTTGGAGATGATGTTGTTTACCTTTGCTATATTTGTTTGATGTTAAGATTGCTGTACTTATCATGCCTTTCCACTATTTATGCAGGACAACAACGGGAGTGGCCACCATTTTCCGCCGAGGTTAGCTTCATCCCTCGGCTTGTACTCCCCCCATCGTTCCATAATGTAGTGCATATAGATCCAAGCCTGGACACTAGTTAGCTTCTAATATTGACTTGTTGCTTGTAGGTACATATGCCCTTGGCAAGGATCCACACACCGACCCTTTTTGCGTATGGGGCAATGAGATATTGATGAACAAGCATCAAGTGAGGAAACTGATAAGGATTATTAGCCAAAAGATATGAATGGTGGCAAGCAAATTATTTGTTTATCCTCTATCAAACACAATAGTGAGCTATAGGATGGTAACTACAAACTCTGCAGCCTTCTCTTTTTACTGCCCATAATGAGTTGTTAGAAAACAATGTCTGAATCTTTTTCGTTCCCAGTGGTTCCCGAAGCAGTTCACTCAAGATTGCCTCGCAAAGTACATGATTGGTGGACACGCAATGAAGATTAAAGTATTTCATCCAGACTAAGTCCTAATGAAGACAGTGAAGGATGGACGGGCAACCGTCACAAGGGGTTGGCCTAGAGTCATGCGCGCATTACGCATGGAGGAGGGCACAATATGGGCATTCTGCTTCACCTTCTCCAACAACCAGAATGTCTTTCGCCTCTCTCTTTACAGTCTTTAGTACAACTATGGTTCATCATTCTTTACTTGGTGCTTCTGTAGTTCTTCAGTATATGTACCTGTGCATCGAATTATGGATTCGTGGTTGAACCTATATTTGTAATAAACATGGTTGGATATGAAATAAGTGATTGCCTACTTTCAAATTCAAAACATGTGATTTTTAAATTAGGGATTACACTGCACACGGTTTGCGAAAGCGAAACGTCTGCGATATACGTGGAGATCAGAAACGTTTCTAGGATCCACGTGTGCGATCAATCTCCACTGCACACACGACTTTCTCTTGAAAACTGTTTGCGTTAGGCCACCTTGCGCAAACGCTTACCACATAAAAAGTGTGTGTGATGGAAGCCTTTGCCACACAGTTTCTTCTACGCACCGTGTGTGATGCATTCAATAACACAAACAATAAAATTATTAATATCGTGTGCAATGGCAATGCTATCACAAACGATTTGACGGGAAAAATTGTGTGTGATGTACCTGTGAACGGAAACGTTTTCCTTGGAGCGACTGTGTGGGATGTACATACGAACGAAAATGTTTAGCGGGGACTGACTATGTGGGATGTACTTCCGACCGGAAACAATTTCGCCGTATAATTCTATTTTTTTCTAGCTTTGCTGTACGTATTTCCATATTTGAGCACTCGCCGATCGCACATGACCTCATTTTGCCGAGCGTGTGTGCCAGGAGGGCATATCCCCGACGGTTTTTGGGTTGTGTGGGAAGGACCCCTATCGCCCACACTCACTTGGCGACGGTCCCAAATGCCATCGCGGAAAGGGGTTTTAAACCGTTTGTTTAGGACCGACGCACACCAGTGGTCATACATGTGCTATCGTAGAAGTGTTCCATGACAATAATCAAATTATCATCATGGAAGTGTTCACTTCCATGACGATAAATGACGCGTCAAGGAAGTGCTTTGGTCAAGGCTAACCGACACGTGGCATCCACCGTAACGGGTGATACGTCTCCAACGTATCTATATTTTTTTCCTTGTTTCATGCTGTTATATTATCATTCTTGGATGTTTTATATTCGTTTTATAGCAACTTTATATCATTTTTTGGGACTAACCTATTGACATAGTGCCCAATGCCAGTTGCTGTTTTTTGCTTGTTTTTTACTGTGCGTCTAAGGTCGATGATAGTAGGAGACGGGGGACACGATGTTTACCCAGGTTCAGGCCCTCTCTATGGAGGTAATGCCCTACTTCCTGCTTGATTGATCTTGATGAATATGAGTATTACAAGAGTTGATCTGCCACAAGATCGTAATGGCTAAAACCCTAGAAATCTAGCCTGTATGACTATGATTGTGATTATTCATCCTCTACGGACTAAGCCCTCCAGTTTATATAGACACCGGAGGGGACTAGGGTTGTACAAAGTCGGTTACAGAGAAAGGAATCTTCATATTTGGCCGCCAAGCTTGCCTTCCACGCCAAGGAGAGTCCCATCCGGACAAGGGAGAAAGTCTTTGGTCTTCGTATCTTCACAGCCCATCAGTCCGGCCCATGTCTAACAGGTCGGACGCCCAAGGACCCCTTAGTCCAGGACTCCCTCAGTAGCCCCTAAACCAGGCTTCAATGACGAGGTGTTCGGCGCGCAAATTGTCTTCGGCATTGCAAGGCGGGTTCCCCTTTCCGAATACTCCAAGATACTCTTCAGACGTAACGAACGTGTCCGGATCTGCAACACAAGTACCACACACAACTACAGAGAGTATACTATTTCACGAGTCCAATCCGCTGACAACTTTTTGTAAGGTCATTATTTCGAACCGTTTTCATCTGCCGTTCCACATTTCGAGATGCGGTTTTCATTAGCATGGCTTCTCAAAGCAGACATCATGTCCCCTTATTGCGGGATTTCTCATCAATACGGGCGTGGGTAATCCAACCGTGCCGTTTGCACAACCCTTGGGAAGAGGCGAGTTTTAAGGCGAGTGGGGAGGCGCTTGATATTCACTGCCTTTATAAGGATATAAGGATTCCCTTCTTTCACCCACGCCTTCTTCCTTTCTCTGCCCTTCCATTCTCGAGCTCCAGCACCCAAGTCCTCATGTTTTCCGCCTCAAGAAAGCACTCAACCATGTCCGGATCTGGAGCGCAAGGCAAGTAGATGGCCTCCTCTATCAAGGAGAAGGACATCACCAAGCTTCGGGAGGCTGGGTACCTGGCGAAGGAAATCGCCCACCGACTTCCGGCCAAGGGGAAAATCATCCCCACCCCGAAGCCCAACAAGAGGGTGGTGTTCATCCCCCATTTCGTCCATGGGTTGGGGTTTCCTCTCCACCCTTTCGTCCGCGGACTCATGTTCTATTACGGGCTAGATTTCCATGATCTAGCCGCAAACTCCTTCCTCAACATCTTGGCATTTATTGTCGTGTGCGAGGCCTTCCTCCGCATTCCTCCCCACTTCGGACTATGGCTCGATATCTTCAACATGAAGTCGAAGGTGGTGGATGGCCAACACGCGGAGTGCGGAGGTGCCATGGTGAGCAAGATTGTAACATCCCAAATTTCCTATTTGGTATGTTTTACAATTATAGCTAAGCATCTATGCATGTTGTTTGAATTTGAGTGGTATTTTGAAGTTTCAGAAGTTGGGGTTTTGGAATTTGAATTCAAATTTTGGCAAGTGGTAGTCATTTCAAAAACTATGCCTGATAAATACTTGAGAAAAAGTATGAGAGGAGTAAACATGACACTCCAAAAATATCAGAGGAAAACATTGCCAAAAGTTTTGAATTCAAACTTGAGTTTTATTTGAAATTTGGAAAAAATGAATTTTTATAAAGTTTGGATTTTGCCCTTGGAAAAATGTTCAAATGATAGGGAATATTCCCCTGATCATTTTGGTATATATATGTCCTATATAAAATATTTATAGTTTATATATTATCTCTGTTTTTGTTTTTCAAAAAAAAACTAGAAAAAAAGAAAAGACCCAGGCGCCAGCCAGGCCGACTGGCCCAGCCAGCACCTGGGCAACCCACCGACCGGCCCAGCCAGCGGCCCACCAGCGGCCCACCACCCGACCGCCCAATGAGCCAACCGACCACCCCCTCGCCCGAACCGGTCTCGCGTCGGTTGACCGACCGAGCCCCGCCTCAAGACTCACCGACGGGTGGGCCACCACCTCCCTCTTCCCCTCGCCCACGCCACAGCGCCGCCGCTCGCCGGAGATCCCGAGATCTCCGGGATCTCACCTGATCTCCCCCGATTCGCCCCCTCGCGCAATACGACGCCCCCGCCCTATAAATACTTCCCCCCCGACCCCGTTTTCCCCCCTCGCCCCTTGCCGGACCTCTCTCTCCCTCCACACGCACTCGCCGGAGCCCGTGCACGCCGCCGCCGCCATTAAGCCCCTCGCTGACGCCCCGGTCACCCCCGAGCCCCAACGACTCCACCAGACCCACCCCCTCGCCCGTCCGCAACCGCCGGAGCACTCCGCCGACGCCCCCGACCACCGGAGACGCCAACGCACTCGCCGCCCGAGCCGCCGCCGCCGTCGACCTCCGGTAACTCGCCGGACTTCACCCCCGCCGTCCGATCTCGTTTCTACGGTGTAGATTAGAACCCCCGAAGGGGTATGGGTTTTTATTAGGTTAGTTAGTGAACCGGGTTTTTCCCCGGTTAGTTCCGGTTTAATATTTTAGTTAGGGTTTTTATTTTGTACCGGCCCGATCCGTTTAACCCTAGGGCCCGTTTAGTTATATTACGCACAGGGCGTTAGTTAGGCCCGTTTAGCCCGTTTTTCTTTATTTTCGTTTTTCTGTTTTAACAGAATAGTTTCAGATTTGAAAAATTCATATCTTTTAATCTACTTAATATTTTTAGGTGATTCTTTTTTTGTTGGTTTGCAAATTTCTTATAGTTTCTGCAGAAAATGTAATTAGCTATGTTAAAATTATTTATAATTGCTTTAATTTAGATTTAGTCAGAATAGTAAATCTGTTATAACATGAGTTAGGAAAATTATTTTATATGATTCTTTTTGTCCCAACTTTGTTTTGACATTACCTAACCGTAGGAATTAATTTGGGCATTTTAGGATTAATAAAAAATAGTTTTAATCAAAATCATGTTATTCTTAATTAATTAACTAGCTATTGTTTTCCTATTATTTTAATTAGTAAATAAATTTATTTTTCACATGTGATAGATTATTCTAGGATAGTTTCTGTCACTTTAGAGCAGGAACTTTTATTTATAATAAATGAAACTTTTATTTTATTTTTCGTACTAGAAATTGCTTTAGGCCTAATAGGAGTTTCATAATAGATTTTAAAGTGATTCTTTTTGCTCCTAGTTGCTTAATGCATTCTTTTTCTGTTAAGTTAACATAAACCCATGGTTAGGTTATGTTAAGAAAATTTTTGTTATGTAAAACTATTTTTAGTTGTTGCTTGAAGTAGGAAAACTTTGAGTTGGATTTCTTCGAGTTTTCCTTTGGGTTTTGGATTCGTTTGTTTTGGTGTGTTATGTTACTATGCTATTGTGTTAAGTGATCATATGCTATATGCTTATTGTGATTATTGTTTGTCTCGGTAGAATTTCCGGAGTGCGAAGCTTGCTACTACGAGTCGTTAGCTTACGAAGATCGTCAGCAAGGCAAGTCATTGATCATACTTTCAATACCTATGATTTTTGTTGCATTAGAATTATACCTCCCCACCATGCATGCAGTAGGTGAAATTTTGAAGTTATGTTCTTGAGTAGTATCATGTGGTAGGATGAACCAATTCCCCTTGTTACCATGACCCGAGACGAAGTAGTTTATTTTGCTATGCTCGTAGACGGGATTGGTTGAGAGAATTCATAAGGGAGATGTGAGAGTCAATGAAGATGACAACCCCATGAACTTCAAGCTCAAGATGGACTTCGGAATTCACTCTTGGGTGGAGGACGGTTGACGGCACCCCGGAGAACCCAGTGGTTGGCCGGATGCATGGAGAAGTGCCATGACATCTTGCGGAAAGCTTCACCCAGCCACGAAGAGACGGATGGATGCCCCATTGACCGGAAGCTTACCCGTGCAGCCGCAAGACATTATGGGCTTTGGCTGGGTCAACCCTAGTTGTGACGCTGGCTGGGCGGTACTACGAGATGTAGAAGAACGGTAGGATTGGATGGGTACCGGCAAGTGGCGGAAGAACTCTTCTAAGACCCTGTTTATCTATCCCGCCTTCAAACACCATGAAGTGCGAAGACTTAAAAGGAGGGAATGATTCTTGGGGTAAAGTGCACAAACCTCTGCAGAGTTAAAGATCTAATCGATTAGCCGTGTCCTCGATTACGGACAATTTGAGCCTCTGGAACTTGGAAGTATTCGAAATCTCAACACTAAAACTAATAAATTAATTTGAGGGGTTATGACTTAATAATTTGGGAATGAGACATTGGTTGGCGGAACCATCTCAATAACTACCAACAATTTTGTAGTATTTGCAAGCAAGTCCACCGTAGTAGGGAAAACCGGCTTTTCGCAAAATGATGAAACTTAGAGCTCCACAGCCAAAATGCATATAGTGTTAGTAATTTTATTATTGTTATTCTCTCTTCATGACTTGCCAAAGATATTCAAATGCTGATTCTACACGGCTGCAACGCCTTATGTTGCGAGGAGTATTCGATCAGATTGAGGCTACGCCCGCCGCTTGGCGATTGCCCTATGGAGTCGGATGGACTCGCTATTTCGCTCACGCTTCCGCAGCTTTACTAGTTTATTTCTCATGAGTTGGCCTTCGCGAATTTATTCTCTTGTAATAAAGACTCTATATGAGAATCGTGTAATAAATTCAGGTGTGATTGAACTTTGATTATTTCATCGATGTACTTTGTGAGTACCAAAGATGATCTTGGGATGGTATGCATACGTAGACTTGACCGATTTTGGGTCAGGTCGCTACAAAGATGCCCAATGTCACATGGCTCAAAGGTACGTTTGTGGAGACCATCAAAGAGTGGCAGAAACTGTGGTTCTATATCACAGAGCCCCACGACGCCACCTGGGCCGCAGCTCCCGAATTCAAGTCCGGAGCTCCAATGCGGCTCACCTCATGGCTAGAGAAGGGCCTAAATTGGTCTTCATCGGACGAGCTGATAGCGCTGCAGACACGCATCCAGAGCATGGTGGACAAGGACATTAAGCTCGTCAATGTGATCCAGGTGATGCTAGTTCGCCGGATCCTTCCATGCCACAGCCGGACTTGCCATTTATGGGAGTTCAATCCAGCCAAGCACCATACCTTGCAACAGTTCTTTGGAACCACGCACGAGGATATCAAGAAGTTGCTCTTCAAGGGGAACGAGACGCCACCGGAGATAACCGAGGACCGCGGGCACGCCTTGGCCCGTCCCGCCAATGCGGTAAGTATTTCATGTTTCGAGGCGCACACTTTACTTGCTTAGGCGAGGAAGATATCTGAACCTCACTATTTATTTTTTCAGGTATGGACGGAGAAAGCGAAGCGTATTAAGTGTTCGTCTCCACTGCCCGAGGAACCAGCCATCCCGCATCTCACGAAGATGTTGGTCCCGGCGCCTTACTAGGTGAGGGAGTCCTGGACTAAGGGGTCCTCGGGCGTCCGGCCTGTTATCCATGGGCCAGACTGATGGGCTGTGAAGACCTGAAGGCCGAAGACGTGCCCGTGTCCGGATTGGACTCTCCTTGGTGTGGAAGGCAAGCTTGGCGACCAAGTATGAAGATTCCTTCTTATGTAACCGACCCCATGTAACCCTTGATTCCCCCGGTATCTATATAAACCGGAGGGGTTAGTCCGGACAGGACAGACTCATTACCATAGTCATATAGGCTAGACTTCTAGGGTTTAGCCATTACGATCTCGTGGTAGATCAACTCTTGTAACACTCATATTCATCAAGATCAATCAAGCAGGAAGTAGGGTATTACCTCCATAGAGAGGGCCCAAACATGGGTAAACATCGTGTCCGCCGTCTCCTGTTACCATGGCCTTAGACGCACAGTTCGGGACCCCCTACCCGAGATCCACCGGTTTTGACACCGACATTGGTGCTTTCATTGAGAGTTCCACTGTGCCATCAGCAAAAGGTTCGATGGCCCCTTCAATCATAGATAATGATGCTGTCCATGGAGAAACCTTCCTCCCCGGACAGACTTTTTTATCCGGCGGCTTCATACTGCGGGCCAACTCGCTTGGCTATATGGAGCAGATCGATAGCTACGCCCCTGGCTATCAGGTCAGATTCGGAAGCTTGAACTACGTCGCGGACGTTCATGGAGACTTGATGTTCGACGGATTTGAGACCACGGCGATCGCTCCACTTCGCTCCGATGAACATGACTTAAATCTGTCATCAGACCACATCCAGGAGATGGTTCCTGTTGCTGCAACAACCCTAGAGCCGGAGCAGATCGTGCCATCCGAGGCCACAGAGTCCGTGGCGTTGGAGCCGCACACTGACTCGACACCCTGCAATATTTGCGTCAACGGAACTCCTGACTCGTCTCCGGCCATAAGTTCCGGACCGCATACGCCTGGTGATACCGAGATGTATTGGTTATCGATTTTCAAATTCAGCGCCGCAGACATCTTCCAGCACTCACCTTTCGGTGATGTGCAAAATTCTTTAAAAAACTTGTCCTTGGAGTGGAACACACAGCCGAACTACGTCCGGTTAGAACTAGGGACCCACTTCATAGCCACTATCGAAGACTTAACCGACGAGCTTGATTATGGCTCCGAAGACACCGACGGTATGGACGACGATGCCGACGAGGAGCAAGGCCAGGAACCACCATTCACTGGACGATGGACGGCCACTTCCTCATATGACGTCTACATGGTAGATACGCCAGAAAATAATAACGACGATTACAACGAAAGTGTCGTGGTTTTGTCATGGCAGATGTCCTCATGAAAGGACTTAGTCGTGGAGCCATCGCTACGGGTTAGCTTGAAGGGGTTAAAGCGGACACAAGGACGCAAGAGAGTTTATACTAGTTCGGCCCCTTCGATGAAGGTAAAAGCCTACGTCTAGTTGTGATGGAATTGATGGGGGTTTCGATGACTAGGGAGCAAACAAGCTTCGCCTAAGCCTCTAGTTGTTGTCTGTCATCCTTGAACCGCCTCCGGGTCGTCCCCTTATATACATGGGTGGCGCCCGTCGGTTCACGGAGTCCTGACGCCGGTTCATAGATCTATCCGGCTCGGTCTCTGCTATTCCTAACTTACAATACAAGTTACATACTGACGCCGGTATACAGCTACAGGCCTTAAACCGGCTATGGGCCTTAAGCCCTCATCTGCCTACTTGGGCTTTAACATACTCAACTACTGATGAAGCTAACCCGGCCTGTCCTGGCCGGTTTACGCCCAGTGGTAATATCCCCAACATTAGGCCCCAGATTGATTTGAACAGGTTCATGTCAATCCTCAGCAAAAAAATTCATCTTCAACATCTTTGTGTAATTGGGTGAACCATGATGATGTCATCTTCTCTGGTCGTCGTAAACCGGCGTGACGTCACCTGTTATAAAGTTATCAACAATACCTTTTTTGGTTTAATAGATCTGCGACAATCGAGGCGACACCTCCGTTTCCAAACTCGCGGCCCCTTGATTTTCGCTACCGACACATGTCCTTGCTTTATAAATAAGACCGAAGGTCATTTCTTTTTTCCTTCGTGCCCTCTCGCTTGTCTTCCTCGCGCCGCCCAGCTTCGGAGCTCCGCCGCCGCCGTCAACTTCTGCACCAACGTTGGCCGCTGCATCACCTTGAGTATACCAGAGCATTGCGGCGGTCTTTCGTTTCTACCTCAGCTCTGGTAAGTCTTCTATCTTTTCACCATAGATCTGTTCTAGGGTTTCCATGTTCTTCAGCGTTCATCGCTTGCTTCTTGTTCATATGACAACTCTTAGTCAAGTCTGTGAATCCTTGTTCTGCGTAGCGGTAGTTTTTAACATCCGTTGTCACTTGCGCATCTCAAGGCCATAGATCTCCCTGCATCCTTGCTCATTATTTTGGTACCGCTCCGTTTTGGACCTTGAATATTTATTTCTTTTCTGAACATGCTCCAGATCCAAAACTGTGAAATACTTTTGTGAAACCTGTTTTCGCACATCCACTCTTGATTCATCAATGTTTCAGACTAGGCGGTTTAACTTTGTAGAAAAATTGACAACTCGGCATATACCATTAGTCCCCTTGTTGAACCGCCAAGATTTCCCAGTTATGTATTGCCACCTTGTAGAACTCCGGTTTATAAGCAATTTCTTCCGGTTTAACAATGAATGTATCAGTATATAGCCTTCCAACATATTCTTGAACCGGTATTACTGCTTTGCAGATTGCACCATGGCCAAGCAAGTGTACGAGTGTAATTGGGTCCCCTCTCGAGTGACTGAAACTCAACTGGATAACTTAGTCCGCATCGGCGCTTTAGGCAAAAAATACGTCATTCACTGGAGGGTCCCCGGCCCGAAGAGTCCTCCAGAACCCAAGGATGGAGAGGTTGTTGTTTTTGCTGACCATTTAGCCCGGGGCTTCAGTCCGCCTGGTTCAAAGTTTTATCGGGATGTCTTGGCCAACTTCCAATCATGCGACCACAAGATATTGGCCCCAACTCCAGAACCAATATCTCGCTACTTTCAAGTGCTCGTGAGGTGTTCTTTCAAGAGGAGCCCACAGCTTGAATTGTTCGAGATTGCTTCCATCTAAAACGCCGCACCGAATTTTTTGACGGTCCCAACACCGAGTTGGGTGGTATGGCGATTCAAAAGCGGAAAGAGGTCACTTACCCTCACGCCAAACTGCACAGCCATCCCAAAGAATGAATTCAACATGGTTTTACTCAAAAGATACCTCTCCCGATGGAGAAAATCCTTTATCGGGTTACCGTCCGAGCGGCTAAGCAACACACATCCCTCCTCACAGATCGACTGCTAAGGAAAGAAGCAAATATGCCCTCAACTATCGAAGCTCCGGCCTTCATGGCCAACGGGTTGACAGGAGTTGATCTTGCTCGCTGCTGGATATCTTGGAGTATACTGCCCCTAAGCTCAAGCCCGTTTAATGTGCAAATACACGTAAGATGTGAAAGACCCTCTACGGAATATTGAGATCCAAATGATGACGATGAAATTATCGAGGCTGTTAAGAGGATGTTAAATGAACCGGAAGTCGCTTGCCCCAAACCGCCTGCCTCCTTTTCTCGCCATTAACAAACCGCCACCGTAAGACTCATATCTTATGCGTTTATGAAATTTGACTATGTTTGAGTACCCTTTGTTGATATTAACATCTTTTAAACAGGGTGATGATCCATTTTGGAGCAAGAAGACTCCACAAGAGAAACCGGAGAAAATAACCCGGCCCAAGACCAGAGTTGTGAAGAAACCAGCAAATAGAAAGAAAACCACTGCCTCCTCCGATCCACCAGCTGACGATGATGTGGGTAATCCGGATCTTGTGGTAGAACTTGTCTCACTTGGTTTATTTTTCACACACCTTATTGATAATGATTATTGCCAGGATGATGCTCAAGTCACCATGCCGATGTTGTAGAGGTAATTTCTCTTTCTTCCGATTCAAACCCTTTACCTTCAAGAAAAATCTGGCGGGCAAACCGAAAAGTTAAATTTTCTCATCCTCTTGCTTATTTGGACCGAAACTTTCTTATGAAGACACAACAACATGAAGCTCGTCACGCAACCCGCACAATGCCAGGTAGTTACCTCCACAGTTTACCGAATATCCGTTTCGAAACGCCGCTCAGAGGTCTCTAACTGCTTCATCAATGCTTATCCTAAAGCAGGTTGCGTTCACAACCTCTTAATCCATCTCGACCATTATCGGTGACTTCTCATTCTTCCTCCAATGAGTCGTCACCACCCAACTCCCACCACTCAAGACAAGGCTTGGGTGAGCCATATTCTGATAATGCTGTTTGATATATCACTTTCAATGTTTACTGGACTGATCCGTCTTTTCCTTTCAGGGCCAAGCCTAGGCCAAGCAAGAAAGCTCGTCTGGACAAAGCGGCAGAAGAAGACGACGCTCCTGAACCGACCTAAATAGCAAATCCCGAAGAGCACATCCAGGATGATATGCTGAACGACCCACCATTGCAAGATCATGATGTTACTGTTGAAGAGGCACATGTTGATGCCACAGGCCCTTCAAATCAACCCACGAGTCCTGCTCAAACTAACAAAACAGCGAGTCCACCAAAGCATACGGATAAACCGCACCCGGTCGGCGAACAGCGCGGCCAAGGATGATGATGTTGTTATTACTGGCTTTGGCCATTCCGAGCCAGGTAATCCTGTTGCCTTGTCCAAGCACACTGCAAAGGATGATTTTGCTGCGTTTGGTAAAGGCAAGTGGAATGCCGAGTTGGCTATTTATGCCGCTTTGAATCCCCAAGATCTTCATTCCGGTTATCTGAATCGGTTATATACCAGCCGTGATTATGAAGTCGGTCTAGTAAATATGATGAAATACAAATATGAGGTAAATTCCATATGACTCTCTGCTTGTATATTTCAATCTGTCAACTCTAATAGCCCCCAAGTGACGGTTTTAAGATGTGAACTTAAACCGGGACTTCCCAATATAATCCTGAGCAAAGCTGTACTTTTGGGAAAGTAGCCCCCAAGGGCCGGTTCAACTTAATATAGTTAAACTAGGACTTTTATACCATAAGAAATCCAGTATCCCTCAAGGACAAAGCAAATAGGCATTAGCCCCCAAGTGCCAAACTGAATACTTGTATTGAGCTTGGGACTTTATATAGAAATTGTAGGGTGAAAAGCACATATGCATTAGCCCCAAGTACCAAGAGCATAACTTGTTACGGGGTTGGTACTTCAACTCTGCTCCTAAATCTTTATCCAATGATTACCTGTATGTAGACTGATCTGAGCAAGAAAGAAAATCAAATCACTGATCCTCAAGAAAACCTGAAATCCCAGCAAGCTGAAACCTCCAAAGCAAAGAATGAATTAATCAGCGCTTTAAGCGTCATGGAAAAGCTTAAAGAGGGTTTCAACAAGGAGCGGGCGGATTGGGCCACTAAAAAGGCCGCTTTAACTCAACGGGCAGAGAATGCTGAGGTTGCCCTCAAACCGGTGGTTGATGAACTGACCAGTGTAAAGCGGCAAGTGCATGCCATGACCGCTGCTGTCTTTGGTAAGCCTTTTTGATTTCTGACGTAATGAGGCCTTCTCATGTAATTGCCGGTTTTATTAACCCTTTGAATGATACAGGGACACGTATTGGCCACTTAGGATCAGATGTGCGGAAGAAACTGAAAGCCTCTTATATATTGATAGAGCAACTCTATACTGGTGCGCAGCGGATCATCAGCACCGCTTCTCATAACAACCCGGCACCGACCTTGATCCAGGACACCATTAAAAGGTTGTCAATGCTTCCGGCCCGGGTTGAAGAGTTAAAGAAATCTGCTGCTAGAACCGGTGCCATAAACGCCTTAATCCAGGCCAAAGCGTGGGTGCCAGATTTTGATCCTGTTGAAGCGGCCCAGGGCTTCCCAAGCTTGAAGGAAGACGGGACAGAATTCAGCGAAGAAGATCTCCGAGCTATAAACCGGGAAGTGCGCCCTTTGGCTTGTCAATTGGCTAAAGAGGCAAATCTATCTCACTATCAAGCCCAATATGATGGTGAAAATAAACGAGTGCCTGCATCGATTCCTGAAGCGGAGAACCTTATACCTCCAATTCGTAAGCATACTTACGCTCCTGATATTGAACCGTCGTTGTTGATCAATGATGAAGCTGTATTCCAAGCATTAATGGGAATCGATCGACAACTGTTGATTTCAGCCACCGGTAGGGAATCGGTTGAAGCGGCGCAGGATGACCCGCAACCATCAGGCCAAGATGGCGACCAAGCATGAACCGGAGGCCGGTTTACATTACTACTTCCTTATGTTATGCCAAAAAACAATTATCTTATCTGGGCACCGTGTTGCCTTGTAATGGACTAGCTGCCACACTTTGTTTTGATATGCCTTCGTGCATATTTATTGCAACTTATGCTTACGTTGAATCACCAATGCTAAAGTGTTGTCTGTAGCAAAAAAGCTTAAAACGCCATCGTGGTTGTATAACCAGGCAGGTCATCATATCTATGTATGTGAAATCAGAGATAATACATTAGATTAAACACATGATAAAATATGGGAATGTATGATACCTGCCATCGTTGGGCACGAAGTTGGCTGTGCCAATCTTGAAGGGGAGTTTGTAAGAAAACTGCTCTGCTGAGGAGAGAAAAGCTCCTGTGTATATAGGGTCGGTTTATTAGGTAAACCGTTCCGGGTTACGATGAACACCGGTGTTACTCCATAATAGGATGTTTATCAAAAATCAAACCGGGCAAAGTATCTCCGGATGAAAAACAAACCGTGTTCCCTCAACTGTCAGTCGAATCAGTTTAATAATTGTTGGTTTAAGAACACAACAAGAGAAATATGCAAAAAGAGAAACAAATTTCAAGAAAAGGCAAAGACAAAATCTTTTGCAAAAAGAGGCTGTTTGAGCCGATCAAGTGGCATTACCATGGTCGGACACGACCAAGCCCCCAATAGGCGTAGCTATGGTTCATGTCAGCTAGGTCCCCAAATGATGCAATGGCATTATACCGATCAAAAGGTGTAGCGATGGTTCGGGTTCGACCAAAGCCCCCAAGTGATTCTGTGGCCTTAGGCCGATCAAGAGGCGTGACTGGTTCAGACGTGACCAAGTCCCCAAGTGATTCCATGGCTTTCGCCTATCAAAAGGTGTTGCATTGGTTCGGACACGACCAAGCCCCCAAGTGACATGATATAAAGCTTTGTTAAAAGCTAACTCAAGGGTAAACCGAGACCGCTTTAAGATAAAAACTCCGTAACCACTCATGATGTAAAATAACAGAGACCCCGCTTTAGCTAAGGCTCCGGTTTATTGTATTGATCATAATATATACATTGTCATAATATGTACATAAGTAGAGCCTATGGCTCAAGTAAAGTAGGGCCAAAGATGAGCTATGTTCCACGGCCTGTTGGTCTCCTCCTCTGATGTACGTGAGTATTTATGCTCTGAATATCAATCAGATAGTACGACCCGTTGTGCAGATTCTTGCTGATCACGAAAGGTCCCTCCCAAGGTTGGGATAGCTTATGCATATCATCTGGTCTTGGATGAGCCAGAGCACCAAATCTCCTTCTTGAAAGGTTCTGGTTCTAACTCGGCGACTGTGATAGCGACGAAGATCCTGCTGGTAGATCGCCGAACGGGCAGTTGCAATGTCACGCTCCTCATCCAACAGGTCCAAAGCGTCTTGCCGTGCTACCTCGTTGTCCGCTTCAACATAAGCTACTACACGAGGTGAATCATGACGGATATCACTGGGGAGAACCACCTCCGCTCCGTAGACCATGAAGAATGGTGTGTATCATGTCGATCTGTTGGGCGTATAATTGATGCTCCATAATACAGATGGTAACTCCTCAACCCAACAACCCGACGTCCGCTGCAAAGGAACCATAAGCCAGGGTTTGATGCCTCGTAAGATCTCTTGGTTAGCTCTCTGTGCTTGGCCATTGGACTGTGGGTGAGCCATCGATGAAACGCTGCCGGATGTGCTCACGCTCACGTAACTCCTTCATAGCACCCTTAGACAGATTGGTACCATTATCGCATAATACCGTGGAAAGCCAAACCGAAAATCACCTTTTAATGAATTGAACCGCCGTGGCTGCATCACACTTGCCGACGGGCCCGCTTCCACCCACTTTGTAAACTTGTCAACCGCCACCAAAAGGTGGGTCTTCTTGTCCTTGGACCGCTTGAAAGGCCCAACCATATCCATCCCCAAGTCGCAAACGGCCAAGTAATTGGAATCATCCTCAATTCTTGAGCCGCACATGAGCGCTGCCTTGAGAACTTCGACAGCCGCCACATCGCCTAACCAGGTCCTCCGATTAGCATGAGCAGTCAACCAATAGAAACTGTGATTTAAACGCCTTAGCCACCGTGAGATTTTGAACCGCGTGGTGACCACAATCTCCTTCATGGATTTCATGCAAGATCTCACAACCTTCCTCCGCGACACACACACGTTGAAATGCTCCCGACACAATCGCAATGATGCAACTCGCCATTGACAATAGTCATGGACTTGGATCGCCGGATTATCTGTCGCCGCCGCCTCATCCTCTCGTAACTCGCCCGTTCATGTACGCAAGATAAGGAACCGCCCAATCCGGAATGACATGCAGAGCCGCCACCAACCGAGCCTCCGGATCAGAATAGCCAAATCCTCTTCGCCAGGAGCTTGACCAACGGGTTATGCAGACATCCAAGAAGACATTAGGCGGGACCGTTTACGCCGAGAGCCCAGCCGCTTAAAGCGCCCGCCGCTTCATTCTTCCATCTGTCCATGTGATCCACCGATATCCCTTGAAGTGGCTCGATAATATCCACCTCACGGCCGTATGCTGCCATGAGCGGGTCCTTAGAATCCCAAGTACCGCATACACTTGTTGGGCCACCAGTCCGAGTCACCAAGCACTTAACTCGGCTGAGATTCATCTCCTTAGCCATCCGGAGACCATGGAGTAAAGCTTCAGACTCAGCTGCATTGTTAGTACAAGGAACATTAAGCGGAGAATGTAACAGTAACTTATCACCTCGTGGGGAAGTTAATACGACTCCAGCCCCGAGCCCTCCAATTGCTCGGACCCATCAAAATGAATAGTCTAATAGGTGTGATCCGCTTTTCTTCAGTGCTTGCGTTCCGCCCAATCATTGATGAAATCCACAAGTGCTTGAGACTTGATCGCCGTCCGAGGCACGATTTCAAACCGTATGCCCAAGCTCTATAGCCCACTTGGCAATCCGCCGCTTGCCTCCCTGTTTTGAATATCTCCCAAAGGAGCAGAGCTGACCACCGTGATGGGATGTCCTCGAAGTATTGCTTAAGCTTCCGCTTGCCATGAAAACTCCATACACGAAGCTTCGCCAATGCGGTATCTTTGCTTGACTCAATAAGCACCTCGCTGATATAGTAAACCGGACGCTGAACCGGATATTCCTTGCCCGCCTCCTTGCGCCTACTACCACAATATCTACGCCGATCGCACGAGCATTAGCTGCCACATATAGTAGCAATGGTTCTTTGTCAATCGGAGCAGCAAGAACAGGCGGATTGGCTAGCTGCCGCTTTAAGTCCTCCAATGCTTTATCAACGGCCGGACCTGCATAAAGGGATCTCGCTTTCAAAGATTCGATACAAAGGGATCGCCTTCTCACCGAGGCGGCTGATAAACCGGCTCAACGCGGCAATCCGGCCTGCCAAGCGCTGGACATCATTGATACATTTCGGTTTATCCAGGGAGGTGTTAGCTGTGATCTTCTCCGGATTAGCCTCAATTCCCCTGTTGGACACCAGAAAACCCAATAACTTGCCTGCCGGTACACCAAAAACACACTTGGCCGGGTTGAGCATCATTTTGTATGTCGTAGGTTATCAAAGGTTTCCTTCAAATCATCAACCAGAGTCTCCTTCTCCCTTGACTTAACCACAATATCATCCACATAGGAATGTACATTGCGGCCGATCTGCTTATGAAGGCAATTTTGTACACACCGTTGATAAGTTTCCTGAGCACTGTTGAGCCCAAAGGGCATAAATACATAGCAGAAGGCTCCAAAGGGAGTTATGAACGCCGTCTTCTCATGGTCCTTAACTGCCATCTTGATCTGATGATAACCAGAATATGCATCCATAAAACTCAAACGCCACAACCCGCCAGAGCATCAATAATCTGATCGATGCGGGAGGGCAAAAGGATCTCGCCGGACAAGCCTTGTTAAGATCTATGTAATCCACACATATGCGCCAGTGCCGCTTTTCTTAAGGACCAGCACCGGATTAGCCAGCCATTCAGATGGAACACTTCAACAATAAAGCCAGCCGCCAAGAGCCCGCCACCTCCTTCCAATAGCTTTACGCTTTTCTTCGTTGAACCGCGGAGAAACTGCTTCACCGGTTTGTACTTAGGATCAACATTAAGAGTGTGCTCAGCGAGTTCCTCGGTACACCGGCATGTCAAGGCTTCCATGCAAAATGTCCCGTTCTCACGGATGAACTCGATGAGCGCGCTTTCCTATTTCGATCCAAGTTGGTACTGATACTAAACTGCTTGGACGAGTCACCAGGTACGAAGTCAACAAGCTTAGTCTCAGCTGCCGATTTGAACTTTAGAGCCGGATCATGCTCTGTGGTTGGCTTCTTCAACGGAGTCATGTCCGCCGGATCAACATTATCCTTGTAGTACTTCAACTCTTCCGTGGCACAAACCGACTCAACATAGGCCGCATCACCTTCTTCACACTCTAAGGCAATCTTGCGACTTCCATGAACGGTTATGGTCCCTTGTGACCCGCATCTTGAACTGCAGATAAATATAACAGGTCGTGCCATAAATTTCTCATAAGCCGCCGCCCAAATAAAGCGTGGTATGGGCTCCGGATCTTCACCACCTCAAAATCAATGTTTATGACCCGAATCATGATCATCTCCAAAGGCCACCTCCGAGCTATCTTGCCAACGGATATGCTGACTTACCGTGTACCACACCATGGAATACCGTATTGACGGTTTAAGATTCTTGTCTGTTAGCCCCATACGGCGGAAGGTCTCATAGTATAAGATATTAATGCTGCTTCCTCCATCCATGAGCACCTTGGTGAACTTATAACCTCCCACCTGAGGTGCCACCACCAACGCTAGCTTTCCCAGATTGTCAACCAGGGGAAGGTGATCCTCTCTGCTCCATATGATTGGTTGTTCGGACCAGCGTAAATAACGAGGCACGACCGGTTCAATAGAATTCACTGCTCGCTTGTGAAGCTTCTGGTCTCGTTTATCCAAGCTAGTGGTGAATACATGATATTGCCCGCTATTCAACTGCTTTGGATTGCTTTGATAACCCGACTGCTGCTGCTGGTTGTAACCACCCTGGCTATTCTGATTGTTTTGATTGTTATGTCCACCCTGATCTCCATTGAAGCCTGAACTGCATTTCTCCACCATGACCAGCCCATGGAATCTGGATCCTAAGCCACCATCGATCCGTGATCATACCGCAAGCATTAGAATTTTGAACTCCTGCATAATATAGCAATCCTTCCAAAGGTGGTTGGTCAAGGCGCCTCCTTCGTCCCATGCTTTGGACAGGCTGGTTTAATAGATAAGTCAGCGGTCCGGTTGGGGTTTGAGCTCCACCGCGATTCAGCGGTTTACCTTCCGTCGCTGGCCCCTGTCCCCGCGCGCTAGTATTAGCCACAAAGTCCATGCTGCCATCCGCTTTACGCTTGCCTCCGCTACTATGACCTGCCGTGTTGTGTTGCTGCCCCTTGAGTTGCTCTTCTTCTTTCCTTCCCTGCCTTGTCATCATCGACTCGGGATCCTTGGTACTATCGAATCAACATACTTCACTAACGCAGTCATGAGGGTCCCCATATTGTTACAATGGCGCTTCATCCGTCCCAATTTCAACTTCAGAGGTTTAAACCGCAGTTGCTTTCAAGGTTATAACCATGAGTCGGCGTTGATACGGTCCGATGAGTGCAAAATTTCCAAACTCGTGTACCCAAATGGTTGTTGACTCTCCTTCCTCCCGGACACAGCCGCTAAGTCCACTATCGACATGGGCTGCTTACATGTATCCTTGAAATTTGGATAAACCGGCTCGCAATCGGGCCCATGAACTGATAGAATTGGCTGGTAAGCTCTTTAACCAAATACGGGTTGTCCTTCAAGCATCATGGTGAAATACTTTGCACATGCCGCTTCATTTACGCCAAGCATCTCCATGGCCATCTCATAGCTCTCTACCCATGTTTCCGGAGACAAATCGGCCGTGTAATTTGGCACCTTGCGCTGGCCCTTGAAATCCTTTGGGCAGGCGACATTGCGTAAAGCGGGACAAGACAAGGCACTCCCAAAGAACTAGAAGTAACTCCTGGCTCGACGAGGTGGTTGGACGAACCAGCGAAGTCGACGAGCCTCACGTTGCGCCGCTAACTCGCATCCCTTCGTGCTCGGGCCGTCCACCACTTCGAGCATCACCCGCCGGGTTATGGCCACGGGCGCTTCACGGTTCCGCATTATCGATACGGCGGTTCATCCATCCGCCGCTGTAACTCCGGCTTGGACGGGGGGGTGGAATGAATTCGGTCACGGCTATATGAATATGCTTCCTGCTGAACCAAGGCTATTCAAAGAATTTCCTTAGCCCGACGCGTCTCCACCGCTTGCGGAGAATCACCTTCAATCAGGATGGCCTCCAGCCGTGAAGCGGCGGCGATAAGATTGTCCATTGGATTGGAATAATGACCAGGAGGTGTCTGGACAGGCTGAGGCACGATATTATTCTATCGAGGCGGCTCCTTCAGGCGAGGCTGAACCGGCGCACCCGGCCCAGGTGCCTCCGCCCGGTTTATCACTGGCGGGTTACTAGTCCCTGCTCCTGGGGTATTAAAGAGGTTTCTGGCATCGAAACCGCTGGCAAAGTAGACCGATGCTTCCTTTTCGTGACTTCATGCGACGCGTTCTGGTCCAACATAAGCCTATATGCATGCGCATCCAAACGGCCCGCTCCGCGGCCATCCTGTTGTTCTCAGCTGCCAGGTCGGCCTTGGCCTGAGTGATCTGTACCCTCACCTTTGCAATTTCCGCTAGGGCGCCCCGATCCGCCGGGTTAGCCTCCGCCATAAGCACGCCAACGATCAAATAGATCGATAAAACTTGAGCCGGCGGGTGCATAGGGCTTCCTTCCCGCCGCCATCGCGACCCGGAGAACATTGCTGCTGCGGTCGAAGAGTGGATCGCCGCCTGTGTACCGACCATGAATATCCCAACCCAGTTGGGCAGATCAGAGGGGTCTGGAATACTGTCACCATCGGAACAGCCCCCAATCCGGTCGTCTTGTAGCTAATACAATGATTCGGTTTCTCCGGTCGAGGACTCGTCGCCGGAATAAACGACGGTCTCGCTACCAGATTCTGATCCACCATCATATTCTCCTCCGTGGATGAATCCCACGAAGGCACGCTTCATCGCCGGTTTACCCTGGGCAGATCTCGCACGCTGAGCCGTTTCGACGAGGTCGGTGCAGATGTCCGCTCAGGCCCGTTCACCGATCTTGCCAATGAAGACGTATGCCACCAAAGGGGACCCGCACCAGACTAATCGAGCCGCCTCGGGCCCTAGCCTGAATCGCCGATGTAGAGCTTGCCGCGACGACTCTTGGTCATCCGCCCACAAAGATAACCCTTGAGTCCTTCAAGTTGCCCTCCAAGAACTTGAAACCATCGTGCGATAGCCCCACGGTGGGCGCCAACTGTCGTGGTTTTGTCATGGCAGATGTCCTCATGAAAGGACTTAGTCGTGGAGCCATCGCTATGGGTTAGCTTGAAGGGGTTAAAGCGGACACAAGGACGCAAGAGAGTTTATACTAGTTCGGCCCCTTCGATGAAGGTAAAAGCCTATGTCTAGTTATGATGGAATTGATGGGGGTTTCGATGACTGGGGAGCAAACAAGCTTCGCCTAAGCCTCGAGTTGTTGTCTGTCGTCCTTGAACCGCCTCCGGGTCATCCCCTTATATACATGGGTGGCGCCCGTCTCACGGAGTCCCGATGCCGGTTCATAGATGTATCCGGCTCGGTCTCTGCTATTCCTAACTTACAATACAAGTTACATACTGACGCTGGTTTACAGCTACAGGCCTTAAACCGGCTATGGGCCTTAAGCCCTCATCTGCCTACTTGGGCTTTAACATACTCAACTACTGATGAAGCTAACCCGGCCTGTCCTGGCCGGTTTACGCCCAGTGGTAATATCCCCAACAGAAAGCCTGGCAATTAGGACCCTCCTAAAAAACAACCAAAGCGCCGGCGTCAGCGGCGCCGCTCTAAGTCCCGCTGCAACATGGATAGCAACACCGGCACAGGAGACGACAACACTCCGGATGGTGCCGAAGATAGAGAAGAACTCGATGATCAAACTACTGAACAAGACAATCGTGAATCAGGGCATGTCAGCCCAGACGAACATGCCATAGAAGAAGACTTGGAGGACGATAGTTACCGTCCGCCCTCCGAGGAGGAGACGAGCCTCGGCAACAAAGACTTCATCGTGCCTGAGGATCCTCTGGAGCAGGAGCGCTTTAAGCTTCAGCTCATAGCCACTGCAAGGAGCATGAAAAAGAAACAGCAACAACTTCAAGCTGAACAAGATCTGCTCGTCGACAGATGGACTGATGTCCTGACAGCCGAAGAATACGGCCTCAAGCACCTAGCCAAGAGCTACCCGAAATGCTGACTGTTACCTCAGTTCGATGACGAGGCGCCGGAGCACATATCTCCCTCGCATAATGCGGATCGACCACCACGTGGTCGAGACAGTGCGGCGGACCGAGCACCCCGTGATCGAGATAAAACGACAACTCAGGCCGAGCAGCAGCCTGCCCCATCGCCCCGTAAAAATAGAGACGGAACAATTCGGGGTCACACATACGACCTCCAGCAGACCCTGGATAGTAGAGTAGGACACACAAGATCGATCTACGGATCGTGAGGGCGTGCCCCGGGACACAACGACGGCTACCTATTCGGACGTGATAAACCTAACCACGCTCGGGCCGAATGCCGTAGACGGACTCCATCAGAGCTACGTCGCAATGTAGCCCGATATAGAGGTGCCGCACACCCTCTTTGCTTCACAGATGAAGTAATGGATCATGAATTCCCCGAGGGGTTCAAGCCCGTCAATATTGAATCATACAACGGAACAACCGATCCTGCAGTATGGATCGAGGACTTTATTCTCCACACCCATATGGACCGTGGAGATGACCTCCACGCCATCAAATACCTCCCACTAAAGCTCAAAGGACCAGCTCGACACTGGTTAAACAGCCTGCCTGAAAATTCCATCGGCAGCTGGGAGGACTTGGCATAGTTCAACAGCTGGGAGAGTCCACTAGAAAATTCTGGACCAGGTTCCTAACCAAAAAGAACCAGATTGTTGACTGTCCGGACGCCGAAGCCCTAGCGGCCTTTAAACACAACATCCGCGATGAATGGCTCGCATGCCACCTCAGCCAAGAAAAGCTGAAGTCTATGGCAGCCCTTACGGCACTCATTGACCCGCTTTTGCGCGGGCGAGGACAGTTGGCTGGCTCGTAGTAAAAACACAACCAGCGAGGCAGGCCCCTCCGAGGCCAAAAATAGCAGCAGCAAGCTCCAGCGCAATAGACACAAACGCCGAAGCAATGGCGATAACACCGATGACACTATGGTTCACGCCGGATTCAGTGGCTCCAAGTCTGGCCAGCGGAAGAAGCCCTACAAAAGGAACAGCGAGGGACCATCCAGCTTGGACCGTGATATCGACCGTCTGCGGATACATGGCACCCCAGACAAACAAGCCAATCATACCAATAGGGATTGTTGGGTTTTTAAATAGGCTGGAAAGTTAAATGCCGAGAATAAGGAAAAGGATCACAAAGTAAGGACGACGACGAAGAGCCCCGGCAGCCGAACACTGGGGGGGGGGGGCAGAATAAATTTCCCCCTCAAGTCAAAACGGTGAACATGATATATGCTACACACATCCCCAAAAGGAAGCACAAGCGCGCACTCAGGGACGTCTATGCAGTAGAGCCAGTCGCCCCAAAATTCAATCCATGGTCGTCATTCCCGATCACTTTCGGTCGTCGAGATCATCCAACTAGTATCCGTCATGGCGGTTCGGCCGCATTGGTCCTCGACCCAATCATTGACAGATTTCACCTGACACAAGTCCTAATGGACGGTGGTAGCAGCCTCAACCTGCTCTATCAGGATACAGTACGTAAAATGGGCATTAATCCCTCCCGAATCAAACCCACAAAGACTACCTTTAAAGGAGTCATACCAGGCATAGAGGCCCGCTGTACGGGCTCAATCACACTGGAAGTGGTCTTCCATTCTCCGGACAACTTCCGAAGTGAAGAGCTAATCTTCGATATCATCCCCTTTCGCAGCGGCTACCACACACTGCTCGGACGAACCGCGTTCGCTAGATTCAACGCGGTGCCACACTACGCTTATCTCAAGCTCAAGATGCCCGGTCCACGCGGCGTCATAACAGTCAAGGGAAATATGAAATGCTCCCTCCGTAAAAAAGAGCACACAGCCGCCCTAGCAACAGAGATACAGAGTGGCCTTCTCAAGCAGAACTATAATATGACTGCCGAGCCCCTGGACACCACCAAGAGCGTCCGGACCACACTGCAATAGGACAGCTCGGCTCGTCAAGAGCTCGATTAGCAATTCGGCCTCCATCCCAGTCCCACCGAGGTAGTGGCATTCATACCACACGTACATAATTACGCACTCAAAATTCCATGGGCATTGACGGAGGCACAACTACCTCACGATCCACAATTCGGCTAGACCGATCCCGGACTCACATACACCTTCACTATCTCCTCTTCCCTTTTCAGGTTTTACACAGGGCTCCTTCGAGGGCCTGATTGACTGGTCTTGTCCAAGGATAAGTACACCAGAACGGCACAAAGCACATGCGTACCGGAGAAGCTCTAGAGGTCAATTTAACAATTACTCTACCTGTTTTCAGGACTCACACACAGCTTGCCTTCGGTGGCGGCATGTTAGCTAGCCGGTCGATTATCGCACTATTTGTATCGATGCGCTTTAACGCATCAATCCAATTATAATGGAAACGGTTCACGGCCCAGGTACAAGGGCCACAGATATTACGTCTGCTCTCTTTCTTTTCCCTTTTCCCATTATGTGGCTACATAATAGAACCTGTACACTTTGGTACGTTTCATATTCGCCAGGGGCTCCCCATCGCCCCATAATACGACAACAAAGTCCGAACACTTCTTATAGATAGGTTCGCACCTCAATTTAGCATTATATGCATTGGCTCAATCATGTCTTTGGTCAATAGCTGGGTTGTTTGGCTCTCGTGCTTGCTACCCTACGCCCGCCACATCAGCTAGGGTAGTAAAGGAGAACTATCGCGATTGTGCCCTGGTCTAAACCGGATGAGCACCTCAAGAGAGAAAGCCGAAACCGATCATCATGATGCCGCGAGAGCCGGTCAGCTGTTCGAGGTTTACAAATTGCTGGAGATTTCTTCCGCATTATGCGAAGGATCGGTACTTCCCGATCAGACGCTGACAGCACCCTGGTTCGTATACTAGGGGCTGCGCCCATGTTTTATTATAAAACTCCTATGGATAAGTGAGGGCGTTTAAGCCGCATAGTCTGATTGCCTGGTTCGTTGCACTAAACAACTCCTTCAGGGACCACATAATTGGATCAAGATTGTTTAGATTCCATCCCGAACACCTCTCAGATTACCTACGTGAGGGCGTGTTTATGACCGCCAACCTCAAATTCCATACACCACGGCCGCACAGGAGGAAACAATCAAAACATAATATAATTATATTACAAACCGACTTTGTTTCAATCATACAAAGAAAAGACAACACGAATGCATTCATTCGAAAATAACGTCCTGCCCGCACTGCGCTGCTGCAAGTTGAGACCCCTCTAGGACATCCGCAAAATATCGCCCGGGTGTCCGGTGCTCCTTGGCCTCTAGCGGCCCCTTGGCCACCTCAACGGCGTCCATCTTCGCCCACCACATCTTGCAACGGGTGAAGGCCATGCGTGCACCTTCGATGCAGACTGATCGTTTGACGATGTCTAGCAGCGGACAGGCCTCCACCACCCGCTTCACGAGGCCGAAATAACTCCTGGGTATAGCTTGGGCTGGCCACAGCCAGATTATTAAATCCTTCATGGCCAGTTCGGCCACCCTGTGCAGCTCGACCAGCTGCTTCAGCTGATCGGCAAAGGGCACCAGATGTTCTGGCGCAGCATACTGCGACCAGAACAGCTTCTCCGTAGAGTTCCCTTCTTTGGCTCGGAAGAACTCCGCAGCGGGACACGCTGTGTGGCAGACTCATAAAAGCACCTGGGCAACTCCGAATCCGGGTTAGTAAAAGGTACTTCCTCTCCGCATACTTGCTTTGCATGTTAAATGCCTTACCCACGACGATCTTCTTGGCCTCCTGGGTTTCCTGGAGAGCCTCCTGGGCCTCCTTCCGTGTGGCCTCCACGCTCTGGCGAACCTTGGTAAGTTCGGTCTCTCGAATCGACGCCTCATGCTCCAAGGCTTCGCACTTCTTCACCGCGTCCTGGAGCTCCTGCTGGACCTTGTTGACTCGAGCCTTGAGCTTCTTACAGGCGGCTTGCTACTGGACAGCCTTCCCCTCGGCTTCACCCAGGGCCTTTTTCAGGGCTTCGACCTCGGTCACGGCTCCTACACATATTATGACACAACGGGCAATATACACCGCTTATTCTTTCCGAATACACAACAAGATGTCACTCACCTTGCTTCTCCTGGAGCCGAATCTTCACCTCACCGAGCTCGTTCTCGGTCCGCTCCAGCCTCTGCTTCAGTTCAGAGACTTCGGAAGCATGCGAGGTCACTGCCAACAACGACGCCTGCTTATTCATAAATATTCAGTTAGTCTCCTCAACAAAGCCTCGATCCTCTGTCCTGTTCTTCTTGCTGAACACCGGACAGTGTCTCAGGGGCTACTGTCTACATGGGGTTTTATCTTTCTACGTCACTTACCTCAAAACCTGTCAACAGATTGCTGCAGGCCTCGTTCAGTCCACTCTTGGCAGACTGAACCTTCTCGATCACCGCACCCATAAGGACACGATGCTCGTCCACAATGGAGGCGCCTCATAGCGCCTCCATCAGGTCATCTGGTGCCCCTAGCTGGACAGGGGCCACCCGTGGAATCGGCGCACCCTTCTCCTTCGAAGGGGGCCGCTCGCCCGATTCCGGAGCCATATGGGTCTCCGGAATCGTATTCGGTTGAGGGCCAAATTGAATACGGCCCTCTTCGCCAGTCTCCATGATGATCTTCTCCCCCATGAGTCCGGCAGCGGAGGTCTCGCCTTGTGGCGCCTCTCGGACAGTGTCGTGGGCTCCTCCCCGGCTTGGAGCGGTCCTCCGAGACAACACTTTGGTGTCGTCCCTAGCCCCGGGGGAATAAGCGGGTGGTGGCGACATGCTGGACATTTCCGCCGGATCCAACGAACCTCCAGATGAGGATCGCTAGATGTGGTCACGGTCCGGACTGCAATTGTACAATTAACCATATCAAGATGATAAAGAGAAAAGGCCGGATATACAGGCATGTACGAGTCACGACACTTATGATGCGGCCTGGGGCTTAGTGCGGGGGCGTCGTTCCGGACTGCTATCAACGTCCCATGCGGTATTGACCGCTGGGGCACTGATACGTCTCCGTCGTATCTATAATTTTTTTGTTCCATGCCAATATTATACAACTTTCGTATACTTTTTGGCAACTTTTATACTATTTTGGGACTAACATATTGATCCAAAGGCGCAGATGCCGCCTTTTTGTTGCATGTTTTATGTTTCGCAGAAACCCCATATCAAACGGAATCCAAACGAGATAAAAACGGATGGAGAATATTTTTGGAATATTTGGAAAATTCTAGAAGAAGATCAACGCGAGACGGTGCCCGAGGGGGGCACGAGGCAGGGGGCGCGCCCCTGACCCTCGTGGGCCCCCCCGTAAGGCGGTTGCTGCTCTTCTTTGGCCGCAAGAAAGCTAATTTTTGGAGAGAAATCTGGGCGAAGGTTTCAATCCAATCGGAGTTATGGATCTCCATATATATACGAAACGGTGAAAGGGCAGAATCCAAGAATGCAGAAACAGAGAGAGACAGAGAGACAGATCCAATCTTGGAGGGGATCTCGCCCCTCCCATGCCATGGAGGCCAAGGACCAGAGGGGAAACCCTTCTCCCATCTAGGGAGAAGGTCAAGGAAGAAGAAGAAGAAGAAGGGGGCCCCTCTCCCCCTCTCTTCCGGTGGCGCCGGAACACTGTCGTGGCCATCATCATCATCACCGTGATCTACACCAACACCTCCGTCATATTCATCAGCATCATCATCACCTTCCCCCCTCTATCTACAGCGGTCCACTCTCCCGCAACCCGCTGTACCCTCTACTTGAACATGGTGCTTTACGCTTCATATTATTATCCAATGATGTGTTGCCATCCTATGATGTCTGAGTAGATTTTCGTTGTCCTATCGGTGGTTGATGAATTTATATGATTGATTTAATTTGCTTGTGGTTATGTTGCTGTCCTTTGGTGCCCATAATATGAGCGTGCGCGTGGATCACATCATAGGGTTAGTTGTATGTTGACAGGACTATGTATTGGAGGGCAAGAGTGACAGAAGCTTCAACCTAGCATAGAAATTGATGCATACGGGATTGAAGGGGGACCATTATAACTTAATGCTATGGTTGGGTTTTACCTTAATGAACGTTAGTAGTTGCGGATGCTTGCTAATAGTTCCAATCATAAGTGCATAGAATTCCAAGTCAGGGATGACATGCTAGCAGTGGCCTCTCCCACATAAAACTTGCTATCGGTCTAGTAAAGTAGTCAATTGCTAAGGGACAATTTCCCAACTCCTACCACCACTTTTCCACACTCACTATACTAACTTTATTGTGTCTTTATCTAAACAGCCCCTAGTTTATATTTACGTGCTCTTTATACTCATGCAAACCTATCCATTAACACCTACAAAGTACTTCTAGTTTCATACTTGTTCTAGGTAAAGTGAATGTTAAGCGTGCGTAGAGTTGTATCGGTGGTCGATAGAACTTGAGGGAATATTGTTTCTACCTTTATCTCCTCGTTGGGTTCGACACTCTTACTTATCGAAAGAGGTTAAAATTGATCCCCTATACTTGTGGGTTATCAAGACCTTTTTTGGCGCCGTTGCCGGGGTGCAATAGCGTGGGGTGAATATTCTCGTGTGTGCTTGTTTTCTTTATCACTAAGTAATTTTTATTTGCTGTTCTTAGTTGTTTTCTATCTTTAGTTATGGGTAGGAAATGCAAAATACCAAAAAAATTAGTTGTACCTACTGAACCAATGGTTGAAGAACCACTCAAAATCTATCACACTCCTAAAGCTTTTTACTTGGATCATCTTCGACCCCTATGTGCTCGTGCTGAAACCCCAACTAGCCTAGTTGAGGGCAAATCTTTAGATGAGCATGCTTGTTATGTGCGACACCGCATATCTGAAAAAGGGAAACGTTTACTGGATCAAATTCATCGTTTGCAATGCTATGCTTGGAATTTATGCGAAATATATGATATTACTTGTTGTTCTGAAGACCCTAAGAAACACCTTCCCTACCAATGTTTGTTTAGTGATAATTGAATCTTATCTTCTTATGCTAAGGGTGTTTATAATTACTATGATGTTCAACAAATTGAAGATTTTGTTGGTTTTAAGGGTGCTTATGAATCTGCTTCTTTGATTGAAGATGCTACTCTTTACAAATTTGAAAATTTTGCCATACTTGAATATTGTTATGAGAATTATGCTTCTAATGCCTATGTTAAACCATATATCGAGGTCTCTTCCGCTGTCCAAGAAGAGACTAATATTTTGCAGGAGTCTATGGAAGAAGAAATTGATGAAACTGTGAGCTCATTGGATGAAAAAGATGAGGAGGAGAGCGAAGAACAAAAGGAGGAAGAGCGGATTGATCACCCGTGCCCACCTTCTAATGAGAGTAACTCTTCAACTCATACATTATTAATTCCCCTTCATGCTTACCGAAGGATGATTGCTATGATGACTGTTATGATCCCGTTGATTCTCTTGAAATATCCCTTTTTGATGATGCTTTCTATGCTTGTGGCCAAGATGCCAATATGAATTATGCTTATGGAGATGAACTTGCTATAGTTCCTTATGTTAAACATGAAATTGTTGCTATTGCATCCACGCATGATAGTCCTATTATCTTTTTGAATTCTCCCGACTACACTATATTGGAGAAGTTTGCACTTATTGAGGATTATATTGATGGGTTGCCTTTTACTGTTGCACATTATGATTTTGATGAATATAATATGCATGTGCTTGCTGCTCCTACTTACAATTATTATGAGAGAGGAACTATATCTCCACCTCTCTATGTTTCCCACATGATAAAATTGCAAGAAACTGTTTATACTATGCATTGGCCTTTACTTTGTGTGCATGAATTGTTCTTTTATGACATGCCGATGCATAGGAAGAGAGTTAGGCTTCGTCTTTGTTTGATATATGTTGCCTTGTGCTCACTACTAAATGCCAAATCATTGCTAATTAAAATTGGCTTTGATATACCTTGGGATCCGGGTGGATTCACTACTTGAGCACTATATGCCTAGCTTAATGCCTTTAAAGAAAGCGCTGGCAGGGAGACAACCCGGAAGTTTTAGAGAGTCATTTATTTCTGTGGAGTGCTTTTATATAGTTTAAAAACAAATAAATAAATAAATAAAGAGGGGAACCCAAAAATTTTCAAAAAGAAAGGTGAAAGTGAGATAGACGAGCATTGTGAAAGTGGGGGACGTCCTTGTACTTTGTTCATGCTCATGGAAACTTTGTGAATCTTAATTACAGAAAATTTTCAACAAAAATAATTATCCCCTTTTAAAATTCCATTGTATTATAAAAATAATGTGCCAAGGTTTTCCTTTAGGATGTTTACAATGCTTGTTGGTTTGTGCGGTGCAGGACAGAAACTTTGGCTGTAGTGCGTGATTTTTAATTTTTTACTGGAACGTCAAATGGTTCTGAAACTTTTTGCACTGTCTTTATATACAAATTATTTATTTTTCCTAATTTTGGAAGAATTTTTCAAGTATCATAAGTATGGTGAATGTTCAGATTGTTACAGACTGTTCTGTTTTAGACAGATTCTGTTTTTGATGCATAGTTTGCTTGTTTCGATGAAACTATCGATTTATATCAGTGGATCAAGCCATGGAAAAGTTATACTACAGTAGCTACAATGCAAAAACAAAATATGAATTGGTTTTCAACTGTACTTAGAGTAGTGATTTGCTTTATTATACTAACGGATCTTACCGAGTTTTCTATTGAAGTTTTGTGTGGATGAAGTGTTCGATGATCGAGAAGGTCTCGATGTGAGAAGAAGGAAGAGAGGCAAGAGCTCAAGCTTGGGGATGCCCGAGGCACCCCAAGTAAATATTCAAGGATACTCAAGCGTCTAAGCTTGGGGATGCCCCGGAAGGCATCCCCTCTTTCTTCAACAAGTATCGGTATGTTTTCGTATTCGTTTCATTCATGTGATATGTGTAGATCTTGGAGCGTATTTTGCATTTAGTTTTCATTTTTATTTTATGCACCATGCTGGTATGAGATAGTCCTTGGTTTATTTATAGAATGCTCATTGCACTTCACTTATATCTTTTGAGTATGGCTTTATAGAATGCTTCATGTTCTTCACTTATATCATTTGGAGTTTGGATTGCCTGTTTCTCTTCACATAGAAAACCGCCATTTGTAGAATGCTCTTTTGCTTACTTATATTTGTTAGATCATGGGAATATCTTTTGTAGAAAGAATTAAACTCTCTTGCTTCACTCATATCTATTTAGAGAGATGACAGGAATTGGTCATTCACATGGTTAGTCATAAAATCCTACATAAAACTTGTAGATCACTGAATATGATACGTTTGATTCCTTGCAATAGTTTTGCGATATAAATATGGTGATATTAGAGTCATGCTAGTGGGTAGTTGTGGATTAGTAGAAATACTGTGTTGAGGTTTGTGATTCCCGTAGCATGCACGTATGATGAACCGTTATGTAACGAAGTCGGAGCATGAGGTATTTATTGATTGTCTTCCTTATGAGTGGCGGTCGGGGACGAGCGATGGTCTTTTCCTACCAATCTATCCCCCTAGGAGCATGCGTGTAGTACTTTGTTTCGATAGCTAATAGACTTTTGCAATAAGTATGTGAGTTCTTATGACTAATGTCGAGTGCATGGATTATACGCACTCTCACCCTTCCAGCATTGCTAGCCTCTTCGGTACCGTGCATTGCCCTTTCTCACTTCGAGAGTTGGTGCAAACTTCGCCGGTGCATCCAAACCCCGTGATATGATACGCTTTGTCACACATAAGCCTCATTATATCTTCCTCAAAACAGCCACCATACCTACCTATTATGACATTTCCATAGCCATTCCGAGATATATTGCCATGCAACTTCCATCATCATCATATACATGACTTGAGCATTTATTGTCATATTGCTTTGCATGATCATAAGATAGCTAGCATGATGTTTTCATGGCTTGTCCGTTTTTTGATGTCATTTTTTCATGGCTTGTCCGTTTTTTGATGTCATTGCTACGCTAGATCATTGCACATCCCGGTACACCACCGGAGGCATTCATATAGAGTCATATCTTTGTTCTAGATATCGAGTTGTAAGTAAATAAAAGTGTGATGATCATCATTATTAGAACATTGTCCCATGTGAGGTTATCAAAATAAAAGAGGCCAAAGAAGCCCAAATAAAAAATAGAGGCCAAAGAAGCCCACCAAAAAAATAAAAAAAAGAGAAAAAATGAGAGAAAAAGAGAGAAGGGGCAATGTTACTATCCTTTTACCACACTTGTGCTTCAGAGTAGCACCATGTTCTTCATATAGAGAGTCTCTTGAGTTATCACTTTCATATACTAGTGGGAATTTTCATTATAGAACTTGGCTTGTATATTCCAATGATGGGCTTCCTCAAATGCCCGAGGTCTTCATGAGCAAGCAAGTTGGATGCACACCCACTTAGTTTCAGTTTGAGATTTCATATACTTATAGCTCTTAGTGCATCCGTTGCATGGCAATCCCTACTCCTCACATTGACATCAATTGGTGGGCATCTCCATAGCCCTTTGATTAGCCGCGTCAATGTGAGACTTTCTCCTTTTTGTCTTCTCCACAGAACCTCCACCATCATATTCTATTCCACCTATAGTGCTATGTCCATGGCTCACGCTCCTGTATTGCGTGAAAGTTGAAAAGGTTTGAGAACATCAAAAGTATGAAACAATTGCTTGGCTTGTCATTGGGGTTGTGCATGATTTGAATATTTTGTGTGGTGAAGATGGAGCATAGCCAGACCATATGATTTTGTAGGGATAACTTTCTTTGGCCATGTTATTTTAAAAAGACATGATTGCTTTATTAGTAGGCTTGAAGTATTATTGTTTTTATGTCAAATGATAGACTATTGCTTTGAATCACTCGTGTCTTAATATTCATGCCATGATTAGATACTTGATCAAGATTATGCTAGGTAGCATTCCACATCAAAAATTATCTTTTTTATCATTTACCTACTTGAGAACGAGCAGGAATTAAGCTTGGGGATGCTGATACGTCTCCGTCATATCTATAATTTTTTTGTTCCATGCCAGTATTATACAACTTTCATATACTTTTTGGCAACTTTTTATACTATTTTTGGGACTAACATATTGATCCAAAGGCTCAAAGCAGCCTCTGCTTGTTGCATGTTTTATGTTTCACAGGAACCCCATATCAAACGGAATCCAAACGGGATAAAAACGGATGGAGAATATTTTTGGAATATTTGGAAAATTCCAGAAGAAGAATCAACGCGAGACGGTGCCCGAGGGGGCACGAGGCAGGGGGGCGCGCCCCTGACCCTCATGGGCCCCCCCGTAAGGCAGTTGCTGCTCTTCCTTGGCCGCAAGAAAGCTATTTTTCGGAGAAAAATCTGGGCGAAGGTTTCAATCCAATCGGAGTTACGGATCTCCATATATATACGAAACGGTGAAAGGGCAGAGTCTAAGAACGCAGAAACAGAGAGAGACAGAGAGACAGATCCAATCTCGGAGGGGATCTCGCCCCTCCCATGCCATGGAGGCCAAGGACCAGAGGGGAAACCCTTCTCCCATCTAGGGAGAAGGTCAAGGAAGTAGAAGAAGAAGGGGGCCCCTCTC
Organism: Aegilops longissima; assembly: GCA_021605205.1. NCBI lineage: Eukaryota > Viridiplantae > Streptophyta > Magnoliopsida > Poales > Poaceae > Aegilops > Aegilops longissima. The sequence continues at coordinate 171,312,826 of CM038681.1, read as the reverse complement.
CCCCTCTCTTCCGGTGGCGTCGGAACGCTGCCGTGGCCATCATCATCATCACCGTGATCTACACCAAAACCTCTGTCATCTTCACCAACATCATCATCACCTTCCCCCCTCTATCTACAGCAGTCAACTCTCCCGCAACCCGTTGTACCCTCTACTTGAACATGGTGCTTTATGCTTCATATTATTATCCAATCCAATGATGTGTTGCCATCCTATGATGTCTGAGTAGATTTCCGTTGTCCTATCGGTGGTTGATGAATTGCTATGATTGATTTAATTTTCTTGTGGTTATGTTGCTGTCCTTTGGTGCCCATCATATGAGCACGCGCGTGGATCACACCATAGGGTTAGTTGTATGTTGATAGGACTATGTATTGGAGGGCAAGAGTGACAGAAGCTTCAACTTAGCATAGAAATTGATGCATACGGGATTAAAGGGGGACCATTATAACTTAATGCTATGGTTGGGTTTTACCTTAATGAACATTAGTAGTTGCGGATGCTTGCTAATAGTTCCAATCATAAGTGCATAGAATTCCAAGTCAGGGATGACATGCTAGCACTAGCCTCTCCCACATAAAACTTGCTATCGGTCTAGTAAAGTAGTCAATTGCTTAGGGACAATTTCGCAACTCCTACCACCACTTTTCCACACTTTCTATACTAACTTTATTGTGTCTTTATCTAAACAGCCCCTAGTTTATATTTACGTGCTCTTTATATTCTTGCAAACCTATCCAGTAACACCTACAAAGTACTTCTAGTTTCATACTTGTTCTAGGTAAAGCGAACGTTAAGCGTGCGTAGAGTTGTATCGGTGGTCGATAGAACTTGAGGGAATATTTTTTCTACCTTACTCCTCGTTGGGTTCGACACTATTACTTATCGAAAGAGGCTACAATTGATCCCCTATACTTGTGGGTTATCAGGCGCCCTTCCCCTTCTTGGGTGTTTTCGCCTCCGGATGCGCGGAAGGCGCCCTCTTCTTCTTCTTTCCCTCCTCAGGGGGAAGGTTGTTCTCCTCCTCCTCCTCCTCTTCCTCATCGTCCTCCTCCTCAGGAATGGAGGAATGGGTCTCTTCATCTCCGGACGTCACGTCTGAAGTACCCTTGCGGCGGGTGATGAGGACACAGACCTGGGGTAGGGTAATAGGCCTGACCTATACACCCTACCTAAGGTCCTTGTCCTAAGAACAAAGAAGCTCAAGAATCAGAAGAAGGGATCTAGCGAAGGTGTCGAGTAAAGTCCACTTGACCTATCATTCACTCGGAGACCTCTCTCTATCCAGGACACTCGACCATAAAACCACTCGACATATAAGAAGACCTAAAGCCGCTCTGCGCAGCAACGGTCGGACACTTATTCATATATTTAATGACCATTTGTAGCACTTCAATACAGGCGTTACCTATAACGCCACCTCTTTATGTACATTGAATCCTATGTAACGGAGGGGAGCTGGGTCCCAAGACTTATATAAGCCACCCTCCTCTCGGGACAGGGGTTCGCATCTTCAGAACTCACGCCAAGATATAATCCAAATGACCGCCTCCGGCCCGAGACGTAGGGCTGTTACTTCCTTCGAGAAGGGCCTAAACTCGTAAACCTTGCGTGTACAACTCCTCCATAGCTCAGATCTTGCCTCTACATTACCTACCCCATATTCTACAGTCAGACTTAGAACCACGACAGTTGGCGCCCACCGTGGGGCAAGTGTCTTAGCGACTTGTTGGAGAAGTTGCAATTTTTCCGATCCCCTTCATCATGGTTTCAGGCGGAGGTTTGGCTGAGGGCCGTGAGATCCGCCTCGGCGCTTCGTGTTTGTCGCCGACGCCGACGACTCCCGTCTCACAAGCAACGACTTCGCAGGCATCCGCGGCGTCCTCGCGCAGCCGTCGACCCAAGATCGGGCCACCGTAGCTTCCTCCTCCCTGCCGCCACGGTGCAAGCGTTCTGGTCGATCAGGCTTCAACGGTGGGTGAGGCATGCGGTGGTTCGCCACGGCCACCCTCAAGTCGCGCGATCGAGCCCGGCGAATCTCTACGGCCTGTTCGACCGGCTCCGCAGAGATCGTGATCCGAAAAGCGACAAAGAGTGATCCCGAGGAGGAAGTCTTGATGGTCGATGGGCCCCGCAGTCCTCCTGGCTTCCCTTGCGTCAACGGTGGAGATGGCAGAGGCGATCCGTCGCGTGTCCATGAGGAGTACCTCCCCGAGCCCCTCTCTACGCAGCAGAGGGAAGAACTTCGCCGCCGGAACATGGATGCCCTTCATACTCCTATCATCGGAGAAACTCCCGAGGCCCGGGCCTTGGAGGAGGCGCGCCTGGCCAACTTGGCCGAGCACACTCGACTTGAGAACCTCCAGCATGCACTCGACGAGCGTGCTCGGAAACGGGTTCCAGCATCCAGTCGACGACAACTTTTTTCGCCTCCAACTCAGGTACATTGAACTCCAATCCAGAATCTCGCAGCCGTGGCCCGAATAGCATAATCGATCCAGCCGTCCCAGTCAGAAGCTGGCAGAGGTTTGTTGCAGATCAGGGATTTACTCCGGGCAGCGGGAGAACAGAATACAACTGTGTCTCAGTCACAGAATAGGATCCACAGCAGATCCGTCGTAGCAGATACAGTCCAGTCGGCCCACAGCCCAAGATCGCCCCTGAGGCGTGAGGGACGTGGCGACCGGCGAGATCATTACAGAAACCGCGAGCAGTATGATCGCCGACTCGATCATGATGATCATCATCGAGTGCCCACGCCTCCTCCAAGGAGTGGGTCATATGTGCCTCGACAACATGATGACAGACGCCCTCACAGCGATGGGCGAAGAATTCCAGTCGACCCCAGGGAGCCAGGCTTTGATGCGAGATCAATCCTCGTACAAGGTCTGTTCGACAGAAACAGAGCTCATAGGGAAGTCCATGATAGAGATCTACCAACCAACAACAGAGTGCATGTCTCAGGTCCCGAGTGCTTCAGCAGAGCCATCAGGGCCGCGGTGATTCCTCCCAATTTTAGGTTAGCAACTGGAGTCAGTAAGTTCACTGGCGAGTCCAAGCCTGGCACTTGGCTTGAGGACTACAGAGTAGCTGTTCAGATTGGCGGCGGCAATGATGAAGTGGCTATGAAGCACCTTCCTATGATGTTGGAGGGCTCGACCAGAGCATGGTTAAACTAGTTAGCACCCGGCAGTATTTACAGTTGGGAAGATCTTGCCCGAGTGTTTGTCAGAACATTTGAAGGAACATGCAAACGACCAGTAGGGCTGACAGAGCTGCAATCTTGTGTGCAGAATCCCAATGAGACTTTGAGTGATTATATTCAGAGATGGATCACGTTGCATCACACGGTGGAAAATGTGTCTGATCACCAAGCGGTTTGTGCCTTCAAGGAAGGCGTCAAATATCGAGAGCTGAATCTGAAGTTAGGTCGGACCGGAGATATGTCTCTGAGTCGGATGATGGAGATTGCCACCAAGTATGCCAATGGTGAGTGAGGGAGTCCTGGATTAGGGGGTGTACGGATAGCCGGACTACCATCATCAGCCGAACTATCATTTGCCGGACTATCATCATCGACCGGACTCCAAGACTATGAAGATACAAGATTGAAGACTTCCCCCCGTGTCCGGATGGGACTTTCCTTGTCGTGGAAGGCAAGCTTGGCGATACGGATATGTAGATCTCCTACCATTGTAACTGACTCTATGTAACCCTAGCCCTCTCCGGTGTCTATATAAACCGGATGGCTCTAGTCCGTAGGACAACAATCACAACAACCCTTACAATCATACCATATGCTAGCTTCTAGGGTTTAGCCTCCTTGATCTCGTGGTAGATCCACTCTTGTAAACATCCACAATATCAATATCAATCAAGCAGGACGAGGGTTTTACCTCCATCAAGAGGGCCCGACCACGGTAAACATCGTGTCCCTTGTCTCCTGTTACCATCCGCTTAGACGCACAGCTCGGGACCCCCTACCGAGATCCGCCGGTTTTGACACCGACATTGGTGCTCTCATTGAGAGTTCCTCTCGTCGCCACCGATAGGCTTGATGGCCTCTTCAATCAACAACGACGCAGTCCCGGTGAGACCTTTCTCCCGACAGATCTTCAGATTCGGGCGGCTTCAGATCAAGGGCCAACTCCCTTGGCCATCTGAGCAGATCGAAGCTACGCCCGGGCCGCCGTCAGGTTTGAAGCTTAAACTTCACGGCCGATATCCGCGGGGCTTGATCCTCGATGGATCTGAGCCACAACCGATCGCGCCCAAGGCTGTCACGATGGGCATGACTTAACTCGCCACGGACAGCACCTTGAGGTCAAGACCGGATCCGCCCGACTCATAGTCCGGAGTCGATCGTCAATAGAGGACGGATGGCTGGACACCACCTCGGAGCCACAATTCCTCGGGCGATGGAGCCGAACACTTACCTTGTCCCACGAAGCCCATGACTCGAGGTGCCGGACTCTTCCGGACCAACCTCCTGCGCCCCCGCCAATCGAATCCGATTACGCCGATCATGGAATTCACCGCTGCGGACATCTTTCAACTTCGCCCTTCGGCGATATCATAAACTCATTGAAGCATCTCTCGCTATCCGAGAGCCCCGGCCGAACCACGCCGAACGGTTGGGACGCGGAGGACGAAGAAATTCGATCCCACCCACCACCCACTTCAGAGCCACCGCCGACGACTTAACCGACGTGCTCGACCACGACGTGAAGACATCGACGGTATGGACGACGATGCCGGAGACTACTAAGAACCAAAGGCCTACAGACACCGGAAGACCACCTCGTCATACGACATATACATGGTGGACACCCCAAAAGATGGGGACGGCGAAGAAGCGCGGAGGCCGATTCCTTAAAGAAACAGCCCAAGCACCGACGTCGGGGCGCCGCTCTAAATCCCGCCACAAAGAAGAATGGAGATTCCGCACAGAGATAATAACACCCCGTAAAGTGCCGAAGACAACTCCCTCCACTCGATCCAGCGCAGGAGGAGGCGAAGCAAGCCCTCGTGAGAGGGCGGCGCATTTGCCGGTCGAGGATGATAACTACTTACCTCCTCCGGAGATGAGGCAAGCCTCGGCGACGCATTTAATTTGTCGTGCTGAGGATCCCGCCGAGCAAGAGCGTTTTAGACGCAGGCTAATGGCCACGCAAACAGCCTAAAGAAAAGCAACAACAACTTCAAGCTGATCAAGACCCATCGCCGACAGATGGACCGAGGTCCTCGCGTCAAGAGTATGAACTCGAACGCCTCCAAAGTTACCTAAACGCAAGTTGCTCCTCGATTAGAGGAGGCAGCATCACCAGCGATAATACGGCAGACCGACCACCTCGTGGCCGCTGAGAGAGGCGTGCAAGCCCTCCACCAAAACCGCACTCGGCATCGCTCTAAAAGCAGAAGCCACGGGAACGCGCCGGACTTGCGTAGATATATTGAGGACAAGGCAAGACAATCCAGATCTATCTATGGATCACGTGGACGCCCTACGACCCACGCATTTAATACCGTCGACCGGATACAACTACTCGCCGGGCCGAACACAGCAGATAATGCTCTCTCGAGCTACGCCGCGATATTGCTCAATACAGAGGCGCCAGACACCCACTATGCTTCATCGACGAAGTAATGGATCATCAAATCCATGAAGGGTTCAAACCCGCTAATATCGAATCCTACGATGGCACAACAGACCCGGGTCCGGATTGAGGATTATCTCCTCCATATACACATGGCCCGCGGCGACGCATCTTCACGCCATCAAATATCTCCCGCCTGCTTAAAGGACCAGCTCGGCATTGGCTTAACAGCCTGCCCGCAGAGTCAATTGATGTTGGGAAGACCTGAAGCCGCATTCTCGACAACTTCTGTGGCACGTATAAAGCGACCACCGGACGCAGATGACCTAAGCCACATAATCCAGCAGCTGCATTTAATCGCCGTGCAATTCGACACGGTTCTTAACAAAGAAAAATCAAATCGCCGACCGTCCGGATGCAGAGGCACTCGCTGCCTTCAAACATAACATCCGCGACGAGTGGCTGGCCCGCACCTAGGACAGAGAAGCCGAATCCATGGCAGCCCTCACATCTCATGACCCGCTTCGCGGCGGGAGAGGATAGCTGGCTCGCCATAGAATAACCTCAAAGAAAACGCCGGCAGTCCGGATACCAAGGACCGCAATGGCAGGTTACGCCAAACAAAAACAAACGCCGCATTAATGGCGACAACAATGAGGATATGGCAGCCAACGCCGGATTCCGAGGCTCCAAACCCGGTCAACGGAAGAAGCCATTCAAAAGAACCATTCCGGCCCGCCCAATTTGGACCGAATACTCGACCGCTCTTGTCAAATTCATGGAACTCCGAAAAGCCAGCTAACCATACCAACAGAGATTGTTGGGTATTCAAGCAGCAGTGCAAATTAATCGCCAAAACAAAGGACAAGGGGCTACACAGCGATGACGAGGAAGAGACCAGCCCCAACAACAGAGGACAAAAGGATTCCACCTCATGTTCGGACGGTAAACATGATATACGCAACGATATTCCCAAGAGGGAACGGAAGCGCACTAAGGGACGATACGCTGATGGAGCCACGCCTAAAATTCAACCCATGGTCCTCTTGCCCGATCACTTTCGATCAAAGAGACCATCCGACCAAGATCCGCCATGGCGGATTCGCCGATTGGTTTTAGACCCAATCGTTGATGGATTTCACCTCACGAGAGTCCCGATGGACGGCGGCAGAGCTCGAACCTGCTTTATCGTGATATACGGCGCAAGATGGGCATAGAACCTTCAAGGATTAAACCTACAACGACGACCTTCAAAGGCATCATACCAGGTGTAGAGGCCAATTGTACAGGCTCGCCACATCGAAGTGGTCTTCGATCCCGGATAATTTCCGGCGAGGAGTTAATCTTCGACATAGTCCCATTCCGCAGCGCTACCACGCTCGCTTTGATTTAACCGCGTTTAAAAGTTCAACGCGGTGCCGCATTATGCATACCTTAAGCTCAAGATGCCAGCCCTCGTGGAGTCATCACGGTCAACGGAAACACGGAACGCCCTCCGAACGGAGGAACATACAATGCTCTCGCGTAAGTACAGATCAGCCTTTTAAGGCAATTTCGAGTCCGCCGTTAAACGACCGGACACGCACCAAACGCTACCGGAGCAACATCAACCAAGACCACCGCACGCTCCATGCATCGTAGCAATGCGGCCCCAACCCCAGCCCTCGCAAAACTGCAAGACAAACTCTCCACGTACATAATTACGCCCTGGAGATACCATGGGCATAGGGGGAAGGGCACCACCACAACAGACCCGGAGTGCGGTTCGACCACACCAGGGGCTCCCAAGTGTGTCGCTCTTTTTTGTTTTATTTTTCTCTTTTTTATACAGAACTCAGTCCGGCGGCGAACCGGCCGAACTAATGATGCAACAGCCAGGGAAGGACTAAGGCCACGATGAACACTCAGGTGGTCTCCATCACGAGCATTAAATTTGTTAAAATACAACATTCCGCGGCCTACCCCGGGAGGGAGACGCCTTTAATTCGCCCAATCCCTCGCTTTCCGCACTATTTGTATCATTCCGCACTGATAGCATATCTTCTCGAATACAATGCAGCCCTTTTTGCCTTTAATTGCATTACTTTATATATATATGTTCATTTACGACATGTTGCACCTGCGGCATCTTGGTACGCCAAACACACCAGGGGCTTATGTCCTCCGCTTTATGGTGTGATAAAGTCCGACACTTTCACAAGTGCGGCACCTCAACTTATAGCATTATATGAATCGGCTCCAATCATGTCTTGGGTCAATAGTTGGGTTTGCCCGCCCCATGTTTGGCACCTTACGCTCCGCTTCTATCGGCTAAGGTAGCACTGGAGAACCACTGCGATTGCGCCTCGGCTGAGCCGGGTTAACGCCTCGGAGAAAGCTAAAACTGACCGCATGATAAGGCGTGAGACTGGTCGCTGTTCGAGAGGTCCTTTCGGTCCTTAAAGACCTACGCCGCTCGAGCGAAGTTCCAGATTATGTCCGATGAAGGCGTGATAGCGCCTCAATTTGGTCTTCCGAATACTAGGGGCTTCACCAAATTTAAAATTGTAGAATTCTATGGCTAAGTGAGAGTGTTCAAGCACTATAAGTCCGTTGCTCTGTTCGTTGTGTTGAGCGCCCCCTAGATGTACCCAAAATGGGAACAAGATTGCTCAAGTTTATCCCAACACCCCAAAGACTGTGGCATGGGGGCTGAAGCCGACGACTTGCCATCTCTCGATTTAATAAACGGCCGCACGTAAGGTAATATTTTAAATTAAACAAGCGTTGCTTAGTGCATATGAACAAAGTTTTCAGCGCATGTGATAACACATTGCTAATTCACTCAATAATTACATCCCTGGGCACTCATCCGCAATCTTATGGAACCCTTCAGACAGCCTTATAATAAAGTTCGGGCGACGATGCTCCTTGCCCGCTGGTGGCGCGTCTGCTGATTAGCTTCTCCGCATCCAGCTTGCCCCAATGCACCTTTGCGCTGGAAAGGGCCCGACGAGCACCTTCGATACAAAGCGGAGCGCTTGATAACCTCCACCTGTGGGCACGATCCACCAGCCGTCAGACGAGGCTGAAGTAGCTCCTGTGCATGGCCTCTCCGGCCACACCGGACTATGAGCCCTTCATGGCCTGCTCGCCACCTTGTGAAGCTCGACCAGCTTGCTTCACTGGTCGCTAGGGGCACTGGATGGCCGGCCTCAAAGATACCGAGACCGTAAGACCTTCTCCGCTGAACTCCCTCCTCGCTCGGTAGAAAGCGGCGACATCGACACGCCATGAGGCAGATCTGCAAACGCCTCGAGAGCTCCGAATTCGTAAGTATCACGTAATTTACATTCACATGCTTGCTTTGCATGAAAAATGCCTTACCCGCCGCTATCTTCTTCATCAATTCAACCTCCTCAAGGGACTTATGGGCCTCGGCCTTGGCGGTTTTACACTTTCGAGAGCGAGGCAAGCTCGACTCTCGAGTCTTTGAGTCACGCCCAAACTCTCATGCTTTTCCATGAGAGCCTGGAGCTCTTGCTGAACTACCGCCACCCGCGCTCTTGCTTTTCTCGCTCTGCCTGCCCGTGGCCGCATTATGCTCGCCACGGACACGGCCTCCTTCAGGCCGCCACCTGCTCGTGGCCCCCGCAGCACCCATGTTATCCTTGTTATTTTTGTCGCAACCTAAATCCTTTTCTGTAAGGTACAAATTCAAAGCGGTGTTACTCACCTTCTTTGTCTTGAGCTGCTTCTGGCGCGCCGAGCTCTTGCCCGACCGCCGAGCTCTCGCTTCAACGCACCGACCTCCGCAGTCAAGGCGGCAGAGGTCAGCAAGCGCAGCCTGCAACCCATATTGACATAATTTTTAGTAACCCCACGATATCTTTTTGAAGATCCTCATCCGCTTTTCTTTCCAACACCGAACCGAGCATCGTGGGCTACCGCCTATGCGGTATTATATGGCATATTTTCAACTTCTTACCTCAAAGCCCGATAGAAGGCTATTGCAGGCTTCGTCAGCCCGCCTTTGGCAAGCTGCACTTTCAATCACCGCACTCATAATAGTGCGGTGTTCTTCTCGATGGAAGCGCCTGCAGCGCCCAACAAATTGCCCGCGCCCGGTTGGACGGAAGCCGCCGCGCCACGGTCTTGCCCTTCGATCGAAGGGCGCCGCCGACTCCGAACCACCGCGGGTTCTGCTGTGGAGTCCGGCAAAGTCCGGAGGGCGCCTTGTGGCGCCCCGATGGGTCCTTCGGGATCCCACCCCGCGACTTCGGCCGCGCGAGGTGGAGGCGGTCGGGATGGAGTCTACATCCGACGAAGCCAACAACCCGCCGATGAAGCGGGAGATCATCATCGCCGGACTGCAGCAGCATGCAGCATTAGAATGACACTATGTGACGCAAAAACAGAAATTATAAATCATTCAGAACTGGATACTTACGATCTCGCCGAGGCCCGCCCTCGAAGGCTATTCTTCCTCGCCAACGTTGACGTTGGCAGAGCTGTCCGGGAATAGTCCTTCCTCTTGACCCTCCGCCTCCCCGCTGGGGAAGCCTTCCTCTTCCTCTCCCTCCTCCGAGAGAGTCCTCTTCCTCCTCCTCATTTTCGGGAGGAGTCCGCCCCGAGTCGCCGGACACCTGAAAACGGGCACTCTTTCGAGCACCCGTGGCCTCCTTCTGGTTTCTTCTCCGCACCACGCGCGGTGCCGAACCAGCAGCCTCGCTAGACGAAAGCGCTCATCGGATTTTCTCGCATAGGAGCCAGACAGTAATCTGCCCCGCCTTTCTTCATCCAAATCCTGTCAAAGGAAAAGGGAAATTAAAACCCGATAGAGTCAAACTATGAAAACAAGTGTCCTGTAGGGGGTAGAACCACTTACTCGCCACCAAGGCCATGAAATAAATCCATGGGTCTTCGGTCATGGATGCGGGGCTTCGCGCCTTTGAACAGCACTCTTCCAGCGCCTTCAGACGTTGTGTCAAGAGCTTGTTCAAGGCTCGGTGCTGTTCCGATTGAATTCCCATAGATTGAATGCCCGCTTGGCATGGGAGAATCCGCGGATGAGCATGACTTGGACCACGTTAACCAGCCCGAGCTTCTTCACCAGCTTCTTGATACAGGTCCGAGTCCCGCCGCCTTTCAAACTGCCCCACAAAGAAGCCCTTCTCTTCCGTGAGGTGAGCTGCGTGGGGATACTAGATCTAAACTCGGGGCCGCCGCCCATTTAGGGTCACGCTGCTCGGTGATGTAGAACCACCCCGATTGCCACCCCTTGACGGATTCCATGAAGGCCCTTCGAATCAAAGGACGCTGGGCATCTTGCCCAACATGGCGCCCGCAAGACTCCGGTTGAATGCCCTTCACTACCTTCGCTTGACATTGAAGGTCTTGAGCCACAAGTCAAGTGGGGCTGGATGCGAGGAAGGCTCGCACACCACGATAAACGCCGAGATGTTGAGGATGAAGTTCGCGCCAGATCATGGAAATCCAGCCGTAGTAGAACATGAGCCCCTGGACAAAGGGGTGAAGTGGAAAGCCCAGTCCGCGGAGGAAGTGGGAAAGAAAGACAACCTCTCATGGGGCCAGGGGGGGATGAGCTGCCCTCGTCGGGCAGCCGGTGCGTGATGTCGCCGGAGAGGTATCCGCTGTCGCAAGAAGTTTGGCGATTTGCTCCTCCTTAACGGTGGAGGCCAACCATTTACCTCCGCGCCCGGACATGGTCGGAGAAGGTTGAGGCGAGATGCGCGAACTTGGGCGCTGGAGCTCGAAAGCGGAGATGGGTAAGCAAAGGAGGAAGAAGGCGAGGTGAGAAGGTGAATCCTTATCCCTTATATGGGCGGGCGAAGTCTTACGCGTCCCCCACCGCCCGGTAAAACTCGCTATCTCCTGCGCCACCATCAATGACGCGTTGGGTTACCCACGCCGTATTGATGAGAATCCCAGATTAAGGGAAACACGATCTCGCTCGACAAGACGTGCAAGGAAACCGCCGCTAAATGCGCCGAGGTGGTAAAGTAAAAACAATTCGAGTATTGGCATGGTAGTGGTGCAACGTCATGCCACGGAAAACGTCAGCAGATTGAGCTTGTGTATATATTATTATTCTCTCTACGGTGGAACGTGGAATTTATTTTGCAGAGCCGGACACTATCCTAGTGTTCACAATCTTCTATCATTTGGAGGAAGAACCCGCCTTGCAATGCCAAGCAATATACACGCCGGACTTATCGTCATTGAAGCCTGGTTCAGGGGCTACCGAGGAGTCCTCGATTAGGGGTGTCCGGATAGCCGACTACCATCATCACCGAACTATCATTTGCCGGACTATCATCATCGACTGACTCCAAGACTATGAAGATACAAGATTGAAGACTTCCCCGTGTCCGGATGGGACTTTCCTTGGCGTGGAAGGCAAGCTTGGTGATACGGATATGTAGATCTCCTACCATTGTAACCGACTCTATGTAACCCTAGCCCTCTCCTGTGTCTATATAAACCGGATGGCTCTAGTCCGTAGGAGAACAACAACCCTTACAATCATACCATAGGCTAGCTTCTAGGGTTTAGCCTCCTTGATCTCGTGGTAGATCCACTCTTGTAAACATCCACAATATCAATATCAATCAAGCAGGACGTAGGGTTTTACCTCCATCAAGAGGGCCCAACCTGGTAAACATCGTGTCCCTTGTCTCCTGTTACCATCCGCCTAGACGCACAGTTCGGGACCCCTACCGAGATCCGCCGGTTTTGACACCGACAAAGGAGGAGGAGGATCGGCCCGAGTGGCAAATGCAAAACAGTCATCCACGAAACCGGGGTGGGAATTCCAATGGAAGCGTAGCGCAAAGTCGAGCCAGCTGCTCCTGGAGAAGCCTTAGCCGTGACTCAAGGAAAGTTTAAGGGAAAACCCAAGGGGCCGTGGAACCCTAAGAAAGTAAAAGATCAAGATGGAAACGATGTGTTGGATTTTCCATGCCACATCCACACGAAGAAAGATGAGGAGGGTAATCTCATTTACCCAAAGCATACCACTCGACAGTGTCGGCTCCTGATCCAGCAGTTCCGAGAGAAACAACCCAATGAGAAGGAAAAAGAGTCGGACAAGGTGGAGGACAAAGAGGAAAGTGACGATGGCTACCCTCACGTCAACTCCACTCTGATGATTTTTGCTGATGTTGAGAGCAAAAGTCGACTGAAAGTCATCAACAGAGAAGTCAACATGGTCACTCCAACGATGCCCAGTTATTTGAAATGGTCTCAGACTGCCATTACATTCGACCAGTCTGATCACCCGACGCATATAGCCACCCCTGGGAGGCAAGCATTGGTGGTCGACCCAGTCGTCGAAGGCACTCGGTTGACTAGATTTCTAATGGATGGAGGCAGTGGCCTGAATATTCTGTATGCAAAGACGCTGAAAGGAATGGGCATTCCGATGTCCAGACTCAGCGAAAGCAACATGAGTTTCCATGGAGTCATCCCTGGCAAGAAGGCTGAATCACTTGGCCAAATCGCCCTTGATTTAGTTTTCGGTGATTACAAGAATTACCACAAAGAAAAGTTGACATTCGAAGTTGTGGATTTCCAGAGTGCTTATCAGGCTATTCTGGGGAGGCCGGCTTACGCACATTTTATGGCTCGACCATGCTACGTGTATCTCAAGTTGAAGATGCCTGGTCCTATAGGTGTGATCACTATCATTGGCAATCGAAAGAAGACAGAAGAGTGCTTCCAGAACGGCTCGAAGATCGCTGATACACAGATGGCAGTGGTGGAATTGCAGGAGTATCAGAAAAATGCAGGTCCGCGTGATTTGTTACGAGTGAAGAAGCCCGCCACTGATTCGGCATTTCAGTCGTCTGGCAAAAATGAAGCCGATTCATATCCACCCGACGGATCACAATGCTGCTGCAACTCACATTTCAACAACACTCGACTCCAAATAGGAAGAAGCGCTCATCCAGTTCCTCCGTGAGAACTGGGACATCTTTGCATGGAAACCTTCCGACATGCCTGGTGTTCCCAGGGAGCTGGCTGATCATCATTTGTGAGTCGACCCAAAAGTGAAACCAGTCAAAGAACATCTTCAACGGCCCGCCGTGCAGAAGAGGAAAGCAATCTGAGAAGAAGTGGCTCGGCTCTTGGCAGCTGAGTTTATCCAAGAGATTTACCACTCCGAGTGGTTAGCTAATGTTGTCATGGTTCCTAAGAAGGACGACTCCCTTCGCATGTGCATCGACTTCAAGCATATCAATCTGCCTGCCCGGCGATCACTTTCTCTCCTCGCATCGACCAAATCGCCGACTAACCGCGGGTGTGAGCGTTTGTCCTTTTGGACGCTTATTCGGTATCATCATATCCGCTCAGTATGGACCCGACGAGATAACAACAGCTTTCATTACTCCATTTGGGTGCTTCATTATGTCACCATGCCATTCGCTTGAAGAACGCCGTCGAGCCACATTCATGCGATGATTCGTAAGTGTTTACTCACCAAATCACCGGAATGTGGAAGCATACATGGATGATATTGTGGTTAAGTCACGAAAGGTTCTCACCAACTGGGTGACCTTGCTGAAACCTTTGCCAACCTTAGAAGGTATGATATCGCTTAATCCATCAAAGTGCACATTCGAGTCCCAGCGGAAAATTGCTCGGTTTTCTCGCTTCGTAACGAGGGATCGACGCTAACCTGCAGAAAGTGGGAGCCATACTCCAATGAAATGCCTTGTGCGTGTACATGATGTCCGAAGCTTATCGTTGCTTGGCCGCCTAAGTCGATTCATTTCGCCGATGAAAAGGCGCTGCCTCTTTACCGATCGATGAAGAAGTCGATAAGTTCGAGTGGACCCTCGAAGATGATGCAGCTGCTCGCAGAGCTAAAAGCCCCGCTTCCACCCAGCCAACCTTTGCTACTTTACATTGCAGCCATCGGACAAGTCGTCAAGATCGCATTTACGATTGAGCGGAAGAAGAAGGAAAAGCTTATAAAGTTCAGCGCCCAGTATATTATGTTTCTGAAGTTTTGACTCCATCAAAGCAAAGATATCCGCATTATCAGAAACTGGTTTATGGGATTTATATGACCAAGAAGAAGGTTGCACATTACTTCTCTGATCATTTAATTACAAATCGCCACGACGCCCACTGCCGAGATTCTCGCATAATGAGATGCAACTGGTCGAGTGGCAAATGGGCGATTGAACTCCTTCCTTAGATATCAAGTTTGAGGCAAAGAAAGCTATCAAGTCCCAAGCAATAGCAGATTTCCTTGCCGAGTGGATTGAACAGCAACTGCCGACTCAAGTTCACTCGGAGCACTGGACCATGTTTTTTGATGGTTCCGAGATGCTGAACGGTTCCGTGTTTGGGTGGTACTGGTATCCCCGAGGAGACAAGCTCAGATATGTCCTCCAGATTCACTTTGACTCCTCCAACAATGAAGCAGAATATGAGGCACTCCTGTATGGATTACGTATGGCCATTTCACTCGGCGTCCGTCGCCTTATTGCCTACGGCGACTCAGATTTGGTAGTCAATCAAGTGATGAAGGAGTGGGACGTCAGAAGCCCAGCCATGATTGGCTACTGCAATGCAGTGAGGAAATTGGAAAAGAAGTTTGAGGGGTTAGAGCTCCATCATATACCCCGACTGAGAAATCAAGCTGCCGACGATTTCGCAAAGATAGGTTCCAAGAGAGAAGCCATTCCCAGCAATGTGTTTTTGGAACACATTCACACACCGTCAGTTCAAGAAGATCCTTTCACTGAAGAGCCCCCACAGCCTAAGAGTGCCACAGATCCAACTGAAGTCGAGGTCCCAGCCATGGTCGACCTGATCATGGAGGTTTTGGTCATCACTCCCGATCGACAAAGGCCAGACATTGCATATATTCTTAGGAAGGAACTCCCAGAAGACGAAGAAGAGGCTCGACAGATCTTCCATCGATCCAAAGCCTTTACTGTGATAGGAGGGAAACTAGTCAGAGAAGGAGTGACAGGAGTCAGTTTGAAATGCATAACGCCAGCAGAAGGTCGAATGATCCTCAACGACATCCACTCGGGGACCTATGGTCACCATGCGTCCTCTCGGACCATTGTGGCTAAAGCATATCGAGCTGGATTTTACTGGCCTCGAGCAAATGAAATGGCGAAAGATATAGTCGATAAATGTGAGGGTTGCCGCTTTACTCCAACATGTCGCACAAGCTTCACGTTAGCCTCAAGACCATTCCACTCGTCCTGCCCTTTGCAGTTTGGGGATTGATATGGTCGGACCATCGAGAACCGGTAGGAGCGGCTTCACCCACGTACTTGTAGCAGTCGACAAGTTTACCAAGTGGATTGAAGCTAAGCCTATCAAGAATCTTGAAGCTAGCACTGCCATCAGTTTCATTAGAGAATTGACATTCAGATACGGGGTTCCGCACAACATCATCACTAAAAATGGGTCGAACTTCGATTCTGATGAGTTTAGAGCCTTCTGCGCTTCTCAAGGCACACGAGTCGACTATGCTTCAGTCGCTCACCCCCAGTCGAATGGACATGCAGAAAGAGCAAATGGCCTAATTCTCAAAGGACTGAAACCTCGACTGATGCGTGATCTCAAGCACGCTGCAGGCGCCTGGGTTGATGAACTTCCGTCAGTTCTTTGGGGACTAAGGACAACTACCAATCGGTCGACTGGCCGAACTCCATTCTTCCTGGTTTACGGAGCTGAAGCCGTTCTACCGAGTGACTTACTTCACAATGCACCACGAGTCGAGCTCTTCTCCGAAGCTGAAGCAGAACAGGCTCGGCAAGACGCAGTCGACCTTTTAGAGGAGGAAAGAGAGATGGCCCCTGATCCGATCGACTATTTATCAACAAGACTTGCGTCGATTCCACGCCAGAAACGTGAGAGGTCGAGCCTTTCAGGAGGGAGACTTGGTTCTTCGAGTGGATCAGCAGAAACCACACAAGCTCGCCCCTGCTTGGGAAGGCCCCTTCATTGTCACCAGAGTTCTCCACAATGGAGCATACCATCTTTATAATATCGAGCATTAGAAAGACGAGCCACGGGCTTGGGACGCGGAGCTGCTCCACCCCTTTTATACTTAAGTACTCACTCGGATGAGATGTAATAAGAAATACCTTTGTAGTTTGTTTATCAAAGACAAGAGCTTTATAATCTTTCCAACAATCTGTTGTTGCCTCTCCACGCTTAAAATCCCCAGCAGGTGACTTCGCCATGCGAATCCGCTTTCGCCTAAGTTCAAAAATACTACGAGTGATGAGCAAGCCTCTCACTCGGGGGCTTAGCTGCAGTCCAAGATTACCTATGTTTGAAAATCCCACCGAGTGATGAGCAAGCCTCTCACTGGGGCTTAGCTGCGAATCCGCTTTCGCCTAAGTTTAAAAAATCCTACCGAGTGATGAGCAAGCCTCTCACTCGGGGGCTTAGCTGCAGTCCAAGAACTCGCCTAAGTGTAAAAAATCCTGCCGATTGATGAGCAAGCCTCTCACTCGGGGGCTTAGCTGCAGTCCAAGAACTAGCCTAAGTTTAAAAAATCCTACCGAGTGGTGAGCAAGCCTCTCACTCGGGGGCTTAGCTGTAGTCCAAGAACTCGCCTAAGTTTAAAAAATCCTATCGAGTGATGAGCAACCCTCCCACTCGGGGGCTTAGCTACAGTCGAGTACTCGCCTAAGTTTGAAAAATCCTACCGAGTGGAGAGCAACCCTCCTAGTCGGGGGCTTAGCTGCAGTCGAGTACTCGCCTAAGTATGAAAAATCCTACCGAGTGGAGAGCAACCTCCCACTGGGGCTTAGCTGCAGTCCAAGACTACTTAAGTTTGAAAAATCCCACGGAGTGAGAGCAACCTCCCACTTGGGGCTTAGCTGCCATTCAAGACTACCTAAGTTTGAAAAATCCCACCGAGTGGAGAGCAACCTCCCACTGGGGGCTTAGCTGTAGTCCAAGATCGCCTAAGTTTGAAAATCCCACCGAGTGGAGAGCAACCTCCCACTGGGCTTAGCTGCAGTCCAAGACTCGCCTAAGTTTGAAAATCCCACCGAGTGGAGAGCAATCCTCCCACTCGGGGGCTTAGCTGCAGTCCAGTACTCGCCTAAGTTTGAAAAATCCTACCGAGTGGAGAGCAACCCTCCCACTCGGGGGCTTAGCTGCATTCGAGTACTCGCCTAAGTTTGAAAAATCCTACCGAGTGGAGAGCAACCCTCCCACTCGGAGGCTTAGCTGCAGTCTAGAACTCGCCTAAGTTTGAAACACATCCCTATCCGCAAGGACGACGAGGTGCAGGTCGAATGCAACCTTCTCCTTCGGAGCTACGCCACAAGTACAACGTGCGCTCCATCCCTATCTGCAAGGACGACGAGGTGCATGTCGACTGCAACCTTCTCCTTCGGAGCTACGCCACAAGTACAACGTGCGCTCCATCCCTATCTCAGCAAGGATTTATGAGGTGCAGATCGACTGCAACCTTCTCCTTCGGAGCTACGCCACAAGTACAACATGCGCTCCATCCCTATCCGCAAGGACGACGATGTGCAGGTCGACTGTAACCTTCTCCTTCGGAGCTACGCCACAAGTACAACATGCGCTCCATCCCTATCCGCAAGGACGACGAGGTGCAGGTCGACTGCAACCTTCTCCTTCGGAGCTACACCACAAATACGACGAGGTGCAGGTCGACTGGAGTCACCACCTCAGAGCTGCATCTCAAACACAAAGATTATTCCGAGTAAAGAACAAAGCACATTCGAAGGCAATCGCAAGCATATTCAGAAATAAACCAAGTTCGGATAAATCCTAAAGTTCCGGACGCCGGATCAAAAGTATTCGAGCATCAAGCCCGAAGAAGTTTAACGGTTACACAATCACTCGACATTCCGAGGCAAATAAAGGTGAAGCATAATGTTTTTCGGTCATGCATCAGGAGAAGGACTGGCTGAGTCGCAGAAACTGTCAAGGTCAATGCTGTTTGCAATACGAGTGGCGGCATCAAGGTAGGTGTCCATAAAAGACTGAAAAGTGTGCCTCTTCGTGTTAGCAACCTTGAGTTCCGCCAGCTTGTTTTCATTGACGTCCTTGCAAAGGCACTCGACCAAGGACAACGCGACATCAGCGCCACAACGAGCAGATGACTTCTTCCATTCTTGCACTCGCTCGGGGATTTGATTCAGTCGAGCCATCAGAGACTCAAGATCCTGAGACAATTCCGCCTGAGGCCAGAGTTCAGCATCAACCCGGGTCATCACAGCTTTCAGTCGGGCAAGATAAGCAACTGCGCTGTCCATACGAGATTCCAACCGCAACACGTTCATCACGACATCATCCTTGACTGGACAGTTTATGGGATCAAGACCCGTCTCGACCCATCCAGTTTCTGCTTCAAAGTCTTGGCAAAATTCCGCACAGTTGAGTGAATGGTGAGTCGACGGTACAATTAGACTTGGCAGTTGACAGAAATAAGACAGATTAATCAGTACCTTCAAGTTTTAAGACCAGCTCTGCAGCGAGCTAGCCCAGATAAGACTCCAACTTGCCATTCTTGGCCTTGTGACTCCCAAGCTCGTTGGTCAGTTTCTCCTTGTCCTTCTTCAGTTGCTCGACCTCCCGATTGGCATCAGAAATAGCAGTCTTCAGCTTGAGTTTTTCTAACTTGTCGATCAAGCAAGCTTCTTGTCGCTAGTGTTGTTTTCACGCGCCTCCTTTTGTGCTGCAAAGAAGATCCAGATCCTTCTTCTCCAAAGCCTGCTTCATTTACTCTAAAGAAATAACATTCTTCAGACGAGCTTGGAGTTGGCGGTTTTCACTACATACATCTGCTCGAGTGGAGCCACTCGGTTCAAAAAATGGAAAGGAAAAGTGCCAAAGAGCAGGATATACAGCATGCATTGGTTACCTCCCATGGCAGCTACTTCACACGAGCGGTCTTGAGATTCTTCTTGGCCAATTCCAGATGAAGGTTGAGGCTAATTTGCTGTTTGTTCATTGCAGAAAGTTGAGCCCCAAGATCACAAGATTTCTGCAGTTAAAGCCATATCAGTCGACAGAGATAAAAAGACATCACAATGATAGTTACTCTAAGACTACCACTGAATCAAACATTCAACGGCAGTCTCCGGGACTACACCCAGTGGGTGCACTTAGCGTGCCCCCACTTATTTGAAAAAAAGAGAGTTCCTGCTCGCATCACAATGATCGCCTGCAGCTAACTACGGTCTCGGGATTAAACCCAGCAGTGCACTCAGCGTGCCCCCACTAGTGCAAAGATTCAGCTCGAATTGACACAAAGAGACATGCATTTTCAAAACAGCCACACCCCAGTGGGTGATCAGACAAGAAATACAGCCGATCGGAAAATCAACTAACCTGGACATTGGCTTGCAGAGCAGCTCCAGCATTGAAGGCTACCTAACTAGCCTCATGCACCACTTTCATTTGTGCCATCACCAGATTCAACTGAAGAAGAGCTTCCTTGGCAGCAGCCGGTGGATCGTCCGGAGTTTGATATACAGTAAAAAGTGATGAAGGCAGAGCAATCGAAGCAGCCGCCGAATCTGAAGCAGGGGATTGTATCGGCGCGGCAGAAGTCTGAGTAGCTGATCCTGAGGGGCAATCAGTCGACAAAGGAACAACGAAGGTGACGTTCGTTTGAGCCGGATCTATTGATCGCTCGACCGTCGTCCCAGGCGTCACAGTCGACCGAGGAACCTGGACTTCAGGCACCTTCCCGGCCAGTTCCTTGTCCTTCCTCCTCCTCCCTCTCAGCGGTACCTCTTCTTCATCATCCAGGAGCACAACAACGTCTCGTGGAACTGCAATGAACAGAGAAAGCCATAAGGATAACTGACAAACCATCCAGTCCACCAAATAAATTCGAGTCAGGCAGACTTACTGGCTTTGGAGGTGACGGCGTCGTTTCTTCCTCGTCGGCTGGAGTCTTGTCAATATCCATGTCAGTCGCAGCTGAGGTCGGGCTATACAAGTTCATCATCCACTCGGTCAGAACAAGAAAACCGGTCGGAACAGGAAAATCGGTCAGAACAAGAAAACCGGTCAGAACAGGAAAATCGGTCGGAACAAGAAAATACATCTCCTCGGCACTGTCCTCGCCCTCTTGGCCTTGCTCTAGAGCTTGTTCACCATTGGGCATTGAATACATCTCCGTGTAGATCTGCAAAACAAGGGACCGATCATAAGTCAGTCGGATCAACAATCAGTCAAAAAATACGTTCAAAAATTCAATCATGATGACCAGACCTTGTCTGGCAGGTTGCTGTCGCTGAAAGGGTCGACTCTCCTCGCGCCCCTGCGGTTGTCCTTGTTCCCGGTGATCCCCATCAACCACTCGGCCACTGTTTTGGCCTCCACCTCCTCCAGATGAACCCGAGCAGTGTCGCCAGCCCCGGAGTACATCCACATGGAGTTGTCTCGAGCTTGAAAGGGTTGGATCCGCCGACTGAGGAACACCTCGAGCAGGTCCATACCGGTGACACCTTGGTTGATCAGTTGGACTACTTTCTAGACTAGCATGCCTGTCTCCGCCTTCTCCGCAGCAGTCACTTTCAATGAAGATGGAGTTTGAACATGATCAAAAGAGAAGGAGGTAGCCTGGTCGACTGGCCTGGGGTCGCGATATCCTGGCAGTAGAACCAGGTCGACTGTCAGCCCCTGACCGACTTCAGAAGAGTCATCGGGGGGAAAGAACTCGTCTTCCTCTTCTGAATGCCCAGACCCCCACACATCTAAATAACGTGGGTCTTCTCGTCATTCGAGTTCGCTTTCTTCACAGTTTGGGATCGGATGGTAAAGATGTGCATGAAAAGGCCCCAGTGTGGTCGGCACCCCAGGAAATTCTCACACATGGAGACGAACGCAGCAAGATATGTGATGGTATTGGGGGTAAAATGGTGGAGTTGGGCACCAAATAAATTCAGGAAACCTCGAAAGAAGGGATGCGGTGGAAGTGAGAAGCCACGGTTGACATGAGTGGCGAGCAAAACACACTCACCCGGTCGCGGCTGCGGCTCCATTTCTCCCCCCGGCAGACGCGCAGACTTATGGACGATCAGCCCTAACTCGCCATATCATCCAAGTCCTCCCCGCCGGGCGAAGATCGGATCCAGCCTCCTTGATTCAACCCGACGGCAGCCCCGAAGCGCGATGAAGACCCCGATTCATCCTTCTTGTTTTCGCCGCACCTGTCGCCTTTTTTGCACGCTCTAGCGCCGCCATTTTGTCCTTCCCCATGGCGGCGGAACAGCGGCGTTGAGAGTGGATGGGCTGGACGAAGTGGAGATGCGAGAAGAAGAAGAAGAGAAATGAACGCGCACAGTACAAATGCCTCGGCCTCGCCGCTTTTAAAGGCTCGCTTCCGAGTGGCTGATGCGTGGGCCTAAGCTATCCTGTCAAATCCCCCAGCAGTCGCGCACGAGATACGTGGCGAAAAAGTTGGCGCAGAAATCGGAACATCCTATTTATCTATTCCACTTACCGCGGAGCGCTCCGCCTGGAGCGCTTCCACCAAAATTTCGAATCCTGTGAAATCCGGGATCCTTTGCAACCGATCATGCCAAAGATTTCATGTCAGAGACATCACTCGACAAATTCCGTTGTACAAACCATTCGGCAATTTCTAAATCGATCAAGGCGACTGAAACAAAGCTAAAGTTCTAACAACTGGCCTCCACTTAGAGGTGAAGACAAGTCAAAGCAAGAGCAAAACCAAGGTCAGCTTCATCTTCCTTTTTCACTCGAACCTCGATCCATTCGGGGGCTAATGATGAGGACACAGACCTGGGGTAGGCTAATAGGAATGACCTATACGCCCTACCTAAGGTCCTTGTCCTAAGAATAAAGAAGCTCAAGAATCAAAAGAAGGGATCCAGCGAAGGTGTCGAGTAAAGTCCACTCGACCTATCATTCACCCGGAGACCTCTCTCTATCCAGGACACTCGACCATAAAACCACTCGACATATAAGAAGACCTAAAGCCGCTCTGCGCAGCAACGGTCGGGCACTTATTCATATATTTAATGACCATTTGTAGCACTTCAATATAGGTGTTACCTGTAACGCCACTGAAAGTGCGTTATATCGACTAGAGGGGGGGTGAATAGGCGATTTTTATGAATTCTTCAATGAGGAATTATCCGGTGAGGAAATTCCTAAGTGAGGAACTACTTGCAGCGGAATAAGTACTCAGAAGTAAGCATAAGAGAATGCGGGCATGGTCATCATGATGAAATGAAGACAATCAAAGAGTAGAGAATGCGTAAACACAGGATATCACAAGATGAAGACAAACAGACTGAAGAAATTGAGCTGAGGAAATTGAGAAAGTCTTCAGTCAAAGTCTTCAAACACAGATATGAACGAACACTCAACACAGTAATGAGGAAATGAAAGAGTTGAGGAAATAGAACCAGTTAGGTTGGTGAAGACAATGATTTGGTAGACCAGTTCCAACTGTTGTCTCAGCTTGTACGTCTGTTGGAGCGGCTGAGTATTTAAACTCAAGGACACACATCCCCGACACCCAATCGGCTGAAAGCACGCAGGTCGTGACACCAAGTCCTCACCGTATTCTCCTTGAACTAAGGTCATACAGACCTCATCCAATCACTCGTGGTAAGTCTTCAGGCGACTTCCAAACCTTCACAGACTTGGTCACTCACCTATCCATAATTTCTCTTGGATGCTCTAGACCATGACGCCTAACCGTCTGGAAGAAGCACAGCTTCAAAGGAAACAAGCGCCGGATCCACGCAGATCAATCTCTTCATGATGCTCAATCACTTTGGGTTTGTAGGGTTTGGTTTTTGGGTTTTCCTCACT
Source organism: Aegilops longissima (assembly GCA_021605205.1). Lineage (NCBI taxonomy): Eukaryota > Viridiplantae > Streptophyta > Magnoliopsida > Poales > Poaceae > Aegilops > Aegilops longissima. Next base: position 171,289,403 of record CM038681.1, on the reverse strand, counting down.
CGATGATTTTCGCCAAAGTCCTTGAGGATGGGTTGCTCTCAAATGACAAGTGTCAAGTTTTCTCGAGCCGCCAACCAGCTAGTGGTTGTAGGGGCGGCTATTTATAGCCTAGGGAGCAGCCCGACATGATAAGACATAAATGCCCTTCAATGATATGACCGTTAGGTGGATAAGATATTTTGGGACAGCTGCCAAGAAGACAACAACGGTCGGAAATTTGTTTCTCAAATTCCTCGGGCTATCATGTTCCTCATCGTAGGCAATCCAAGACCGGCGAATTCCTAACTCCTCGGGCCGAACAAATTCTCAAACTGTAAGAACTTCATCTCTCACATCAAGAAATTAACTGAATTGTATGAGATTTCCAAAGGCTTCACTCAAGGGATTGGTAGGTGTAGGATTTTGAGTTGAGCATCACATGGAAATTTTCCTTAGTATTTCTCGAATTTTTAATAGTACGGTGTTTCCTATGACTCAAGAAAGAGAAAACGAAACAACGAAAACAAAAGTCTTCACGCTTCATGTTCCTCAAATGAATACCAAGTCTTCAAGGTCACACCAATTTCTTCACTTTCAAAGTCTTCAGGAAGTCTTCATAATATCAAAGTCTTCAACAAGAACTTCATTTTAGGGTCGACTTTCTCTGTAAATATCAAACTCCTCATAGACTTATAGACCTGTGTACACTCATAAACACATTAGTCCCTTAACCTATAAGTCTTCAATACACCAAAATCACTAAGGGGCACTAGATGCACTTACAATCTCCCCTTTTGGTGATTGATGACAATATAGGTTAAGTTTTCAACGGGATAAACATATGAAGTGTAAATACTGATATTGAGGAATTTGATTGCAAGATATAGAAGAACTCCCCAAAGATGTGCATAGTGAGAAATTTGCTTTTGAGGCAATGCACATTTGAAGAGTTGAATCATGGAGATCTCCCCTATATCTTGTAATTCATACACGATTTGACATATAATATGAAGAATTTGAAATGCATGATGAAATATGGTGATCGATGTAATTCAAGATGCATGTATTATCATAAAACAAGGAATAAGCATGCAGAGGAACACATCAAAAGTATCAGAGCACCATCGGGTTTAAGATTACAAATCGATCCAATAAAAGTTTCGGAAAAACGAGAGTTGTAACTTAGCAAAAAAATTGCCCATATAATAGACCCGCTTGAAGACTAACTCACATTTCTCCCCCTTTGTCATCGAATGACCAAAAGGATCGAAACTGAGGACTAACGCCCCTGAAGAATTTCAAGTTGATGAAGGAGCGCCAGCGTTGTTGGGGTCGGTTGTCATAGTAGGGCCTGCCGCAGTGTCGTCCAAGTCTTCATTTTCATCAGTGTCTCGCGATGAAGAATAGGAGCTGGCCACCAAGGAAGGAACTTTGACCTTCTTGTATTTCTTCGGTGGAGGTGCAGACCAGTCAAATTCTTCCTTGAGACCCATTGTCTTCAGCTCTTCCACGTCAGAGACATTAGAAAGAACAGCCCAAAAGCGGTTGAAGGTTTCATGGAGGTAGTATTGGTTTTTCTTCACTGCATTGTGTGTAGAGGTCATGTTGTGAAGAATTGAACCAAACTGACGCTTGACCCATTTATGATTGCGATCAACCTTCTGATGAAGACTGAGGAGTAACTCACGATCAGTCATCGCCCTGGGTGCTATGGCTTGAGGATTTTGCTTAGCTGTGGTATTGGCGGCAAAGTCATGTGTGGCAGAGTCATCATTGGTGGAGTAGGATGCAGCTTTGCGAAATTGACCATCCAATGGACGAATGCCTTCATCTATCACAGCAGTTGCCTTGCCCTTGTCATCACCGAGGAAAATGTCCGCTTGAGGACTTCAATTGGAGGCAAGTAGCTGCAGTGGTTCGTAGTATCAGCCTTGTAATTGAGTGAAGACCTTGTCCTGATGAACCTCATAATCCATGGTGCATAAGGCTTCAACTCAAAAGGTGACATAGCAATGTTTGCCAGAGTCCTCATGAAGAAATCATGGAAGTTGACGGGAACGCCATGAATGATATTGAAAAGCATATTCTTCATGATGCCATTGACTTCTTCATCATTTGAGTCGTGGCCTTTGATAGGACTCATTGTCTTCGTCAGAATCCGATAGACAGTCCGAGGCACATATAGTAATTCCTTGTCGAGGAATTTGGTTCGAGGTGCCTGTCCTGGCTTCAAAGGCTTCATCAGCACTTGCATGTAGTGATTTGAAAGCTTAGGTTCGTTGTAGATACAACGAGCACCATCAAGGGGAGGACTGAGTGGGAGGCCACGAAGCAATTCAGTTGCTGGTGCCTTGTAGTGAGTATTTTCAGACATCCAGTCCAACACCCATGAGTTCACATCTTCAGCGTCTCCGGTGATGTGCAACATCGCATAGAATTGAAGAATGAGTTCTTCATTCCAATCAACGATGTCAGTGCAGAAATTCAGAAGTCCTGCATCGTGAAGAATACCGAGGACTGGCTTGAAGCCTCGCAGAGATTCCATGTCCACCTGAGGAATATGTGCATGATCGAAGAATTTGTCTTTGTTGAAGAGCACAGAGGAATAGAAGTTGGCTTGAGTAGCAGTCCAGAAACGCCTCTTCCTTATGCGAGCAGAGTCGTATGGGTTGTAATCCGTGAAGAAAACGTGCTCGCCAAAGAAGTCTTCAGCCTTGAACTTTTGCTTCGTTGAGAATGGATTCTTTGGCTTTGGCAATGGAGCGTCAATGAGTTGCATCACGACCTCTGGAATCGCAATCTCAGGTTCTTCAGTGAGGAATTTCTGTTCCTCTACATGTGCAATCCGAGGATCAGCAGCAGAGGTTCATCACGCTAGTGGCTGGAATTTCTTCATGTACGATGAAGTGGGATGAGTTTCTTCAGAGCCCATTTGAACTGTTGGAGCAGGGGACTGAGGAATCTGTTGGATTGGGGTGAAGAGTGGAGAATTTGGATGCTGACTTTCCCAAAAGTCATCGTTCATCACTGGCGTTGTGCTTCCAATATCCACATCTTCTTTAATTTCCTCAACACCAGCCTCTTCAGCTGTGAACTGAGGCATAGGCGAGGAAATGATTGGGTTTGAAGGGATTGCTTCCACTTCAATTTCTTCATCAATCTGCTCTGACGAAGCAGCAGAGTGATTTTCTTCATCAGATCCGCTTGGGATCTCATAATCTTCACCAAAAGGAACAAGGTCCTTTGATGGCATGGAGGAAATTGGAACAGCATCAATGGGATTTTCAAATGAGCTGGTCATTGTCTTCATCTTCTTCGGGTCAAGAATTTGAAGCAGCAGATGCTTTTCTTTTCTTCACTTCAGCTCGCTCGCAGCCTTGGTCTTCTTCACATCGATGCGATGGAAGGATTGGAGTTGGTGTAGGCGCAGGAGGAGCCGAGGAATCTGGTTGAATTTCCTCAGCGCAATCGATGCAGCTGCCTCGACTTCTTCGGGCTTCTTCAGCGCACCACTAGTGGATGCCCTAGCAATTTCTTCAAGGGCTGGAATGGAATCATCAACCCCGAACTAGCATTGTCTTCAAGAGCTGAACTTCATCAGTGGTCTTGGCATGTTCTTCACCGTCGGTGAGCAGAGGCTCCACTGAGGAATTTCTTGTTGCGTTGGGGCTGCAACATTTGAGAACTTCTTTGTCGATTGACAAATCTGACTTTGGCTCCTTGCCAATCAGCATAATATGAGTCAAATTTGTCGCCGAGGGCTTTGATGTCACCGCATCTTGATAAGTTCTTCATTGTCATCTTGACAACATTTTTCTTCAGCAGTTTTCTCTTTCACATCTGCGATTTCTTGATCTCTCCGGCAGATCAAATTTCCATTTCTCCTCTTGGATGAAATGAGTCAAGATGTGACTTTGTCCAGTGTCAACTTGAAGTCGCATAGGAGTGTTTGGGTCCTTGTGCCGAGATCAATGTACTCTAGGATCGCTCTTGGATCCAACAAAGAATGGCACAGTGTGCCTTTGGCTCTAGCGGCCTTTTCTTGTCGGTCTCGATGATTTCGCAAGTTCATCATCATCAGCCTCATCATCTTCGGGTGGCTCTTGGAAGGCGACCTGTTTCTTCTTGGGACTTGGCCGAGGACCTCATCCAGCTGTGGCCTTAGTCTTCAGAAGAGTTGGGCCAGATGAAGAATTTGGTGCAGCTGAGGAACTTGCTGAGACACCATAGGCAATGGAGGTGCCTGCAGTCCTTTGGCATGTGGCCAGATGCACAAGTGCTGAGGACTTTGTCGGAACTGCTGAGGACTTCGTAGGAGCTGAGGATTTGGGAGGAGCAGGAGCAGCATGAGGGATTGGCCGTGTGGGCACAGCTGAGGAACTTGGCCGTGAGGGCACTGTTGGTGAAGCACTTGGCTTGTGTGCGGGCTTCTTTGCCATAGATTTTCTTGGCTTGACAGAGGCCTCAGTGGCAGCAGCAGTAGCAGAGTCCTCATTAAATTTCCTCACTGCCTCGTTGGCTTGTCTTGCCAATTTGGCTTGGCGCTTGGCCCATTCTTCAGAAAGTCCTCACCACGCTTGATGTCGGTGGGGCCGACTTCTTGGCCAAAGCCAATGGAGCTCTTGGGCATGGAGGATTGAGAGCTAATTTCTTCATGTACTTTGGAGTAACATATCTGTATTCCTCCATTCCCTTGCCCATCTCCTTTCAATCCTTTGAATGCACACCTTGCGCTGATTTTTGTTTTCTTTTCTAACTCGGCTTCATCACGTGTGCAATAATCAGCATAGATGTCCTCAGAATCTCAAACGCAGTCATGACCTCGTGCCTTTTTCCTCCTTTCTCGTGGCTTCTTTCCTTCGCCATATTCTTCACCGAGGAATTTGAACAATCAATTCTCTCAAGAAGTATGCAACTTTTCTTCGAGGAACGCTGCAAATGAGTTAAGTTGATGAGAACCTAGTGATTCAGCAATGACATGAGTACCGTGAACAGAGTATAGTTGCGAGGAATTTGGAGAGGTCATATGTGTTCTCAGAAGGTTTTTCAAAAAGAACTAGTTTGAGGAATTTGACCAGATGAGCCTTGAAGAATTTCACTAAGCGATCTTTGTCTTAGGTTCCAGAGTTGTATAGATCGAGGATCCACACAATTGAGGAATCTTGAAGAAAATCATTGCTTAGAGAAACGAATCAAGAGCATATTTTGTTTGAGGTGTTCATATGTGTGAAGATTTGAAGAATAAACACCTTTGAAGATTTTCAGAAGGTTTGAGAATCAAAGCGAGTAATAAAAGTAACTTTTAATTACCCGAATGAAGAACACGATTTAACCGAGAAGTGTAGATTAGAAGTTCGTCAGCCAGATCTCCCACGCCTAACTCGGCGGAGGAAGACAGCTACGGCGGGCGGAGTGAAGATTTCATGGTTGGCGCTGAGTACGACAATGACGAGGTCGAGGCAAGAAAGCTCTTCCTCACCGGCGATGATGGAGTAGCAGCGGCGCTAGGGTTTGAGAAGCTCGAGCGAGAGAGAGAGAGAGAGCGGTCGAGCAGAGTAAAGGAAGTGAGGACGGGGAGAGGGGGTATATATAGCCACGGTGAAAAACTGTTCGCCCGAAGATTTGGGACGAACGTGCCCCTGACCCTTCTCATTTGCTTGACATGTGTCACCCACGTACTGAAAAGTGGAGTTTATGTTAGATCGTGGGTGAATAGATAAGTTTATCGTGGGATGCGGAACGGTTTGAGCGGCAAAATAGAAAATTTGGATAAGATAAGTTAAAAGTTTCGTTCGCAATTTCTTCAGCTGACAAGGACACAGTGAAGATTTTGAACGAGTTTCAAATAGAACGCACATGAAGAATTGTGAATAGACTGGGTTGAGTATAGCATAGAGGGGGAAGGGTCCGATCACATTCACTTAGCAAAAAAAACTTGAAGAAATAGCCATAAGTGAATGCTGTAGAGGACATAAACCCATATATATATAGTCAATGAAGAAAGACAACGGAAACAATGAAGATTTTGCAAAGTTGAAGAATTTGAAAAACTGAAGAATTTCAAAAACTGACGAAAACTCAAATTGAAGATTTTCAATTTTGGTGGTGGCGTAACCCACCATATAAGAATGATGATTTCAGACACCGCATACAATTGTCGTAGGGTTCTGAGAATCAAATTCTTCATTAATTTCTTCACACTTAGAGTGTTATTCTTCATTGATTGAAGAAAACCGTTTCTTCATGTGTTGCACATCTAAGTCATCAATTTTGCATAAGTGTCAGGATGTGTGTCCTTCTCAAAGAACATTCGAAGATTCTAAGATATTTAGCTCACACCACAACTTGCTAAATCTCTTCTCATCCAAGGGCTTTGTGAAGATATCGGCTAGCTGTTCTTCGGTCTTCACATGCTCGATGGAGATGTCGCCCTTCAACACATGATCACGAAGAAAATGATGACGAATCTGAATGTGCTTTGTCTTCGAGTGCTGAACTGGGTTGTGAGCAATCTTGATGGCACTCTCATTGTCACAGTAGAGAGGCACATTCTTCACGTTGATGTCGTAGTCCTTGAGAGTTTGCTAAATCCACGACAATTGAGCACAACAAGAGCCAGCAACAATGTATTCAGCATCCGCAGTAGACAGTGATACGCAGCTCTGTTTCTTCGAGGACCAACAGACCAAAGATCGTCCGAGGAAATGACAAGTACCAGATGTTGACTTGCGGTCCACACGATCACCAAAGATAGTCGAGTCGTAATATCCAATGAGATCAAAAGTAGAGCCCTTGGGGTACCATAATCCTAGTGTTGGTGTGTGAGCTAGATATCAAGAATATGCTTCACAGCCTTATGGTGTGATTCCTTGGTGTAGCTTGAAATCGGCACACATGCAAACACTAAGCATTATATCTGGCCTAGATGCACATAAGTACAATAAAGAACCAATCATGGAGCGGTATACCTTGTGATCAAGTCAATACCATTTTCATCGAAGGCATAGATGGCCATTTGTGGGCATAGGAATTTTGACGCTTTGCAATCTTGCATGCCGAATTTCTTCAGACATCTTTGAGGTATTTCTCCGAGATATGAATATGCCATTGTGTTGTTGATTTAATTTGAAGACCTAAGAAGAATTTCAACTCTCCCATCATAGACATTTGATATTCTTCACTCATCATATAGGAAAATTCATCACTATAACGTTGGTCAATACAGCCAAAGATAATATCATCAACATATATTTGGCACACAAACAGTTCACCATCATATGATTTAGTAAAGAGAGTAGGGTCGAGTGAACTGGGTGTGAAGCCATTCTTCATGAAGAATTCCTTCAATGTATCATACCACGCCCGTGGGGCCTGTTTGAGACCATAGAGGACCTTGTTGAGTCTGAAGACTTTGTCGGGATTCTTTGGATCTTCAAAACCTGGGGGTTGAGCAACATATACTTCTTCCTCAAGCTTACCATTGAGGAATGCACTTTTCACATCAATTTGATATAAAGTGATATTATGATGGTTAGAATAAGCAAGTAGTATGCGAATAGCCTCAAGTCTAGCAACAGTGCAAAAGTTTCATCAAATCAATTCCTTCAACATGTGTGTAGCCTTGAGCTACAAGTCGTGCCTTATTCCTCACCACAAGGCCATTTTCATCTTGCTTGTTGCGGTAGATCCACTTTGTGCCAATGATATTATGCTTGCGAGGATCTGGACGTTTGACCAGTTCCTGCACATTGTTGAGCTCGAATCGATGTAATTCTTCTTGCATTGCTGAATCCACTCAGGCTCCAGAAATGCTTCATCTACCTTAATGGGCTCTGTGATAGAGACAAAAGCATAGTGCCCACAAAAGTTAGATAAATGTGAAGCTTTTGAGCGTGTGAGAGGACCTGGTGCTTCAATGTCATCGATGATCTTGTCAACTTGCACTTCTTTTGCAACGCGAGGATGAGCTGGTTGTCATCGAGGAATTTGATCAGCATTTTCTTCAGTACCATTTTCTTCAGCATTATCCTCATGTGCATCAGCTCGTCGTTCTTCGCGTACAAGAATGAATTCTTCAGCAGATTCTTCAGTAGGAATGACATCCTCAGTTGCCTTGAACTTGATAGATTCCTCAGGTGCTGGTTCATCTAACACGAAGGTAGGTGCTCTCTTTGCAGCCATTAGTTTCATCAAACCACATCTACAATATCAACAATCTTGTGAAGAGCGATGTTGAAGACTCAGAGGTGTGCGAGTCCTTCCGTAACCAAGCATAAAACCTTCATGTGCTTTCGGTGCAAATTTAGAATTGTGATGAGGATCTCTAATCCAGCATTTAGCACCGAAGACTTTGAAATAACTCACATTGGGTTTCTTGTCAGTGAGGAGTTCATTGGCAGTCTTCTTGAAGAATTTGTGAAGATATATTTTGTTGATGATGTGGCACGCGGTATCAATTGCATCAATCCAAAAACGATGAGGTGTTTTGTATTCATCAAGAATAGTGTGAGCCATCTCAACAAGAGTTCTGTTCTTGCGCTCCACGACGCCATTTTGCTAAGGAGTATAGGGAGCAGATAAATCATGAGTAATACCAAGTTCATCAAGATAGGCATCAAGACCGGAATTCTTGAACTCTGTTCCATTGTCACTCCTGATGTGTCTGATCTTCACACCAAAGTTAGTTGAAGCCCTCGAGGAAAATCGTTTGAAGACTTCCTGCACTTCATTTTTGTAAGTAACAATGTGTACCCATGTGTAACGAGAGTAATCATCAACAATAACAAAGCCATATAGAGATGCATCATTAGTGACTGCTGAGTAATGATTAGGACCAAAGAGGTCCATGTGAAGCAATTCGAATGGACGAGTAGTGGTCATGATAGTCTTCGCTGGATGCTTGGCCTTGGTCATTTTTCCAGCTTCACAGGCTCCACACAAGTGATCCTTGAGGAATTTGACATTCTCAATGCCAATGACATGCTTCTTCTTCGCAAGCGTGTGCAAATTCCTCATGCCTCATGTGACCAAGTCGCCGATGCCATAGCCAGCCTTCTGAAGCTTTTGCAAGTAGACACACGGCTGGTTGTGGTCCCGTAGAGAAATCAACAATATACAAGTCTCCTCTCCTAAAGCCTTCGAAGACTTTGGAATTGTCAGCTTCCATGATCACAACACAACGATACTTGCCAAAGACAACAACCATATCAAGATCACAAAGCATTGAGACTGACATGAGGTTGTATCCTAAGGACTCAACAAGCATGACTTTGTCCATGTGTATGTCCTTAGAGATCGCAACCTTACCAAGACCCAATACCTGACTTTTGCCTTTGTCAGCAAAGATGATATGCTTCAGATGTGACGGTGATAAGGGAGCATCCATCAATAGATTCTTGTCACCAGTCATGTGATTTGTACATCCACTATCGAGGACCCACTCATTGGCTTTGGGTTGATCATCCTGCAGATGAATTAGTGCAACTTACGATCTCATATACTTCATCAGTGAAGAATATGATATCAATTTCATCGATGAATTTCATCAGCAAGATAATGTATAAGCAATGAGGACGTGTGAAATGAAAGTTCATTTCTTCATGATTAGCTGCGTCCCTTTCAGCATTTTTGTCGTGCCCCAGAAATTTTTTCAGACGTTAAAGCACGCCCGAGGCCTGACCCTCGCAGAAGAGATTAGTTCTTTTCTTCACCACCCACATCTGAAGGGGTGGCAAAGAGTTCATCACTCATGAGCTCCATATGAGAATGGTGGCATAGAGGCCAATCCATTTCGTTTCACATAAGAGGGGTTAGGGTAAGCATATGAATAAGCAGAGAAATTCTTCGAGGACTTATGAACATATTGGTTTGAAGAATAATGCACATATTCATAGCCCTTAGCTCTACCCTGCGAAAAAGAGTTGTTAGCACGATGATAATCATATGAGGACTTTGATCCTTTTGAGGAATTTGATCCACGTGAGGAATTTGGTCCGTATGAGGACTTGGATCCATATGAAGAATTTGGTCCATATGAAGAGTTTGATCTGGGGTTCCTTTTCTTCATAGGTGGTGTCATGAGGACATTCACCTGAAGGCTTTCAAGGCACTTCTTGGGAACCCAGATTTTCTTCATAGGGGAACCGCTCTGCGCTTAGTGCCAACATATCTAGCAAATACTTCACCATTCTGATTTTTGAACAGTTTATAGTTGAGTCAAATGACTCATCGGAAGAATGAGGAGATTCACATGTAAAGCCAGATAAGTTAGATGGATCAACTGGAGGTCCCTTTGCAGCAACCCATGAGGTTTTGGGGTACCGCTCGGGCTTCCAATATGTTCCATCAGCATTGAGTTTCCTCTCAAAGGCAATACCCTCTTTCCTAGGGTTCTGTTGAGGATCTGCTTTTAAGCACATCACAAAGAGTCGATGCCCTTTGAGGCTTTTGTACATGCTGTCATGTACAATTCCTTCAACCCTGCATCGTCAAGGATACTAGCAATGTCCTCGATGAGGAATTAGTGATAGCAGAGGCAGGTGAAGAATTTGTAACATTTGAAGCATTTGAACATTCAGTGAAGAATTAGCGATTCACGTTCAATGCACTTTAAGCATGGAGGAACAAATTCTTCACGAGAAGCGCTGATTTGTTGAGCAAGTAATGAATCGCGCTCCTTCGAAGATCTTCATAACTCACTCTTAGCTTCTCAAGATCTTGCTTTCTTTGAAGAAATTCATAAGAAAGTTTCTCATGATCGACAAGAGAGTGTTATGATGACCTTGAAGGCTGTCAAACCTAGATCAAGTCTCTGAAGATTTTCGTCGTGGCTTTAGTGCGATCCATTTCTTCACCTAACATATCATCACTTTTATCTAGCATGTTTTGAACCTTTTCAAAAGCCCTTTGTTGTTTTACAGCAATCTTAGCAAGTTTTGAGTAGCTGGGCTTTAGATCTTCATCGATTCATTTTCACTAGATTCGGAGGAGGTATATTTGAGTACCTTGGCACCCTTTGCCATGAAGCAATAGGTGGGGCGTAGTCATCACTATCTTCATCAGCTTTGTTGGTGAGGTCATTTTCTTGAGAGTTGAAGATGGACTTGTCGACGAAAGCGATGGCGAGCCGACTCGCCACACTGGACTCGGATTCTTCTGATGCCTCCTCTTCCTCATGTTCCTCAGATTCAGCTTCAGAGTCCATTTCCTTGCCAATGAATGCCCGAGCCTTGTTGGAGCTGCTCTTCTTGTGAGAAGAAGGCTTTGAGGATTTTGATGATGAAGATTTCGACGATTTCTTCTTCTTCTTCTTAGCGTCATCAAAACTGTAATCCTTGTATTTCTTTTTCTTTAATTACTTTTCCCACTGAGGACAATCTTGAATGTAGTGACCAGGTTTCTTGCATTTGTGGCAAAGTTTTCTCTTATAGTCACTGGATGAGGAATCACTGCTCCTTGAGGATTTTCCAAAGCGACCACGTCTCGAGAACTTCTGGAATTTCTTCACGAGCAGTGCTAGCTCCTGGCTCAATTCTTCAGGATCTCCAAGGCTACTACCAGAGTCTTCATAATCAGATTCAGACACAGCCTTGGCCTTCAGGACACGTGATTTTCCATAGCTAGAACCATAGAGATCTCTCTTTTCAGCAAGCTGGAACTCATGAGTATTTAGCCTCTCGAGGATATCACCGGATCAAGTGACTTGTAGTCAAGACGCTCTTGTATCATCGGTGCCAAAGTATCAAATGCGGAATCAAGCGATCTCAACAATTTCTTCACCACCTCATGGTCGGTGATGTCAGTGGCACCAAGCGCTTGAAGCTCATTTGAGATGTCAGTGAGGCGATCGAAGGTTTGTTGAACATTTTCGTTGTCGAGTCTTTTGAAGCGGTTGAAGAGATTGCGAAGAACATCAACTCGAGAGTCACGCTGAGTTGAGACTCCTTCATTTACTTTGGACAGCCTGTCCCACATGAGCTTAGAAGTTTCCAAAGCACTCACTCTTCCATATTGTCCTTTGCTCAGATGTCCACATATGATATTCTTCGCTTGAGAATCGAGTTGCTTGAATCTCTTCACATCGGCAACATTCAGAGAGGGTGTGAATGAGGGAACACCATTTTCCACAACATACCAGAGATCGTTGTCAATTGCCTCAAGATGCATTCGCATCTTGTTCTTCCAGTAGGGGTAGTCTGTCCCATCAAAGGTAGGACACCCAGCTGAGACCTTGATCATACCTGCGGTCGACATAACTAAAACTCCAGGTGGTTAAACCAAAATCACACAGAACAAGGGAGTACCTTGCTCTGATACCAATTGAAAGTGCGTTATATCGACTAGAGGGGGGTGAATAGGCGATTTTTATGAATTCTTCAATGAGGAATTTCCGGTGAGGAAATTCCTAAGTGAAGAACTACTTGCAGCGGAATAAGTACTCGAAGTAAGAATAAGAGAATGCGGGCATGGTCATCATGATGAAATGAAGACAATCAAAGAGTATGTAAAGCGTAAACACAGGATAGCACAAGATGAAGACAAACAGATCAAGAAATTGAACTGAGGAAATTGAGAAAGTCTTCATCAAAGTCTTCAAACACAGATATGAACGAACACTCAACACAAGAATGAGGAAATGAAAGAGTTGAGGAAATAGAACCAGTTAGGTTGGTGAAGACAATGATTTGGTAGACCAGTTCCAACTGTTGTCTCACTTGTACGTCTGGTTGGAGCAGCTGAGTATTTAAACTCGAGGACACACAGTCCCGGACACCCAGTCGCTGAGCACGCAGCTCAGGACACCAAGTCCTCACCGTATTCTCCTTGAACTAAGGTCACACAGACCTCGTCCAATCACTTGTGGTAAGTCTTCAGGCGACTTCCAAACCTTCACAGACTTGGTCACTCGGTGATCCACAATTTCTCTTGGATGCTCTAGACCATGATGCCTAACCGTCTGGAAGAAGCACAGTCTTGAAAGGAAACAAGCGTCGGATCCACGCAGTATTAATCTCTTCAGTGATGCTCAATCACTTTGGGTTTATAGGGTTTGGTTTTGGGTTTTCCTCAATCGATGATTTTCGCTCAAAGTCCTCGGAGGATGGGTTGCTCTCAAATGACAAGTGTCAAGTTTTCTCGGGCAGCCAACCAGCTAGTGGTTGTAGGGGCGGCTATTTATAGCCTAGGGAGCAGCCCGACATGATAAGACATAAATGCCCTTCAATGATATGACCGTTAGGTGGATAAGATATTTTGGGACAGGTGGCGCGCCAAGAAGACAAGAACGGTCGGAAATTTGATTCTCAAATTCCTCGGGGTTATCATGTTCCTCATCTGTAGGCAATCCGATTTGGCGAATTCCTAACTCCTCGGTCCGTAACAAATTCCTCGTGACGGAAGAACTTTGTCTCTCATCAAGAAATTGACTGAATCTGTATGAGATTTCAAAGGCTTCACTCGAAGGGATTTGGTAGGTGTAGGATTTTGAGTTGAGCATCACATGGAAATTTTCCTTAGTATTTCCTCGACCCCTTTAACAAAGACGTGTTTCCTATGACTCAAGAAAGAGAAAACCGAAACAACGAAAACAAAAGTCTTCACGCTTCATGTTCCTCAAATGAATACCAAGTCTTCAAGGTCACACCAATTTCTTCACTTTCAAAGTCTTCAGAAAGTCTTTAGAATATCAAAGTCTTCAGTCGAAGAACTTCATTTTTAGGGGTCGACTTTCTCTGTAAATATCAAACTCCTCATAGACTTATAGACCTGTGTACACTCATAAACACATTAGTCCCTTAATCTATAAGTCTTCAATACACCAAAATCACTAAGGGGCACTAGATGCACTTACAGCCACCTCTTTATGTACATTGAATCCTATGTAACAGAGGGGAGCTGGGGTCCTGGCGCACTCTATATAAGCCACCCCCTCCTCTGGGACAGGGGTTCGCATCTTCTGTAACTCACGCGCATATAATCGAGTCGACCGCCTCCGGGCTTCGAGACGTAGGGCTGTTACTTCCTCCGAGAAGGGCCTGAACTCGTAAACCTTGCGTGTACAACTCCTCCATAGCTGAGATCTTGCCTCTACATTACCTACCCCCTATTCTACTGTCAGACTTAGAACCACGACAGCGGGGGCCTCTTTTGGCCCCCTTGGCCTTCTTCTTGGCTTTCTTCTCCGGCGCCTTGTATGGTACCGGCACCAGCATCTTCGCCAGACACGGGATGACCGGTTCTTCAGGCAGCGGAGCCGGACACTAGATCCGCTTCGCCCTCTCCATCCAATCCCGAGAAAGTAAATGCTAAAACCTCAGCCACTACCCTCAAAACAAACGAGTGGGGGATACGTTGAACACAACATACCTCGCTGGCGAGGTGTTTAATATTGTGCCCGCGGTCTGACTCTATGGCCGACAGTTTCTCGTTGCCCTTAAAGAGCAACTTCCGAGCACCTTCGTGAGTAGTCTCGAAGAGCCTCACCAGGGTCTGGTGCTTCTTCGGATTGAACTCCCACAGAGGGCGGCTTTGACGCTGGCACGGGAGAATTCAGCGAACTAGCATCATCTGGATTACATCAACAAGCTTGACGTTCTCGGTTACAATGCTTTGAACGCGCGTCTGCAGTGCTATCAGCTCATCAGGCGGACACCAGTCCGGACTCTTCTCGACCCAGGAAGTGAGTCGCATGGGCGCACCTGAGCGGAATTCGGCAGCTTCGGCCCAGGTGGTGGCGCGGGGTTCTGTGATGTAGAACCGCTGTTTCTGCCACTCCTTTACCGTATCCACAAAAGTGCCTTTCGGCCAGAAGACGTTGGATAACTTACTCACCATAGCTCCTCCGCATTCCGCGTGCTGGCCATCCACCACCTTTGGTTTCACATTGATGACTTTGAGCCATAGCCGGAAGTGGAGTCGGATGCGGAGGAAGGCCTCACACGCGACGATAAACACTGAGATGTTGAGGAAGGAGTTCGGGTACATATCGTGAAAATCTATCCCATTATAATACATCAGCCCGCGGACGAAGGGGTGGAGAGGAAACCCTAGTCCGTGGAAGAAATGAGGGATGAAAACCACCCTCTCGTTGGGCTTCGGCGTGGGGATGACTTGGCCGACAGACGGTGGGCGATTTCCTTCACCAAGTATCCGGCCGCCCAAAGCTCTATAATGTCCTCCTCCTTGATGGAGGAGACCATCCACTTGCCCTGACCTCCGGATCTGGACAGGGTTGAGTACTGGCTCGAGTGGAAAGGAGATGAGAACTTGGGTGCTGGAGCTCGAGATTGGAAGGGCGGAAAAAGAGAGAAGGCGTGGGAGAGGAAGAGGGAATCCTTATCCCCTTATAAAGGCAGTGAATATTAAACGCCTCCCCACTCGCCTCAGAACTTGCCTATTCCCAAGGGCTGTGTAAACAGCACGGTTGGATCACCCGCACCCGCATTGATGAGAATCCCGCAATAAGGGGACACGATCTCTGCTTTAACAAGACGTGCCAATGGCAACCGCATCTCGAAACGTGGAACGGCGAACACAAAACAGTCCGAAATTATGACCGGGCTGACGTAATGTCATGTTGCAAAAAGCTGTCAGCAGATTGGACTCGTGCGAGTATTATATTCTCTTTGCGGTTGTGTGTGTTACAGGCCTGAATACTATCGTCGCGTCCGAAGACTATCTTGGAGTTCGGAAAAAAGGGAACCCGCCTTGCAATGCCGAAGACAATCTGCACGCCGGACTCCTCGTCATTGAAGCCAGGTTCAGGGGCTAATGAGGGAGTCCTGGACTAAGGGGTCCTCGGGCGTCAGGCCTGTTATCCATGGGCCGGACTGATGGGCTGTGAAGACATGAAGGACGAAGACTGTACCCGTGTCCGGATTGGACTCTCCTTGGCGTGGAAGGCAAGCTTGGCGACCAACTATGAAGATTCCTTCTTATGTAACCGACCCCATGTAACCCTAGATTCCCCCGGTGTCTATATAAACCGGAGGGGTTAGTCCGGAAAGGACAGACTCATTACCATAGTCATACATGCTAGACTTCTAGGGTTTAGCCATTACGATCTCGTGGTAGATCAACTCTTGTAACACTCATATTCATCAAGATCAATCAAGCAGGAAGTATGGTATTACCTCCATAGAGAGGCCCGAACACAGGTAAACATCGTGTCCCCGTCTCCTGTTACCATCGACCTTAGGCGCATAGTTCGGTACCCCCTACCCGAGATCCGCCGGTTTTGACACCGACACCAGGTGCCGGAGAAGAAGGCCAAGGGGGTCCAGAGTGACCCCCGCCGCAAGGGAGCTTCAGACGTGTCGTCCGAAGACAAGACTCACTCCTCTGCCGCCGAAGACAATGACGAGGAGGAGGAAGAAAGCAACTCTCACCCTGATGGGGGAAGGAAGAAGAGGGTAGCCTCCACAAATCTGGAGGTGGAGGCGCCCAAGAGGGGGAAGGGCCCCCTCACGGATAACTCCGCATGGGACATCGACAGCAGCCCAGAGCGACGCCACCGAGAGAAGCCCCTGGCCGCATCGTGAGTACCGAAAAACCCTGATGCATCCCTATATCTGGCCTCTCTACTTCACAGTTTTTAACATGTTGAATTATGCAATTGCAGTCCGGCCCGCGATAGCTCCCCGCGGTCCTCATCGGGGGATTCGCTGGATTCAAAGGCGATGGCCAGCGAGTCACCACCGACGGCGCACTCTCCCGAGGCCAAGGCGACACAGTCTTGTCGAAGGACCTTCCCGGCCAGGAGAGGCTCGGGAGGCCGTCAGTGGCGCGGAGGATGACTCCTCGGCCCGGGACACATGGGGAGAAACCCCCATGGAGGCCGTGATGGGGGCCATACCCAATTGACCCCTAGCGGATACCATCCCGGAGACCTACACGGCTCCGGAGTCAAGTGAGCAGCCTCCTCTGAAGGGAGGAGGTGTGCCTATTGCGCCGGTGACCTTTGTGCAACCAGAGGCACCGTATAATCTGCTGGAAGCACTACTAGACGCTTCCATTGTGGAGGAACACCGTGTCCTTATGGGTACGGTGGTTGAGAGGGTTCAGTCTGTCAAGAGCGGACTGACCGAAGCCTGCACCAGTCTGCTGACAGGCTTTGAGATAAGCGACACAAAAGAAAAAGTCATGGTATAGAAATAAAAGCCGGACAGAGGATCAAGTAATTTTCGCAGGAAACTAACTAAATATGTCTTGTGTGAATGCGCAGGCGTCGTTGCTGGCCGCAACCTCTCATGCTGTTGAGGTCTCCGGACTAAAGCAGAGTCTGGAGCGGGCCGAAGAAGAGCTTGGCCTTGTGAAAAGGCAGCTGGAGGACAAGCAAGGTATGTGGTGGCTTGCTGCATATTCGAAAAGAATAAATAATGTGTGCTGACCAAAGTGCCATGATATTTGTAGGAGCGGCGACCGAGGTCGAGGTCCTTAAGAAGGCGCTGGCCGAGGCCAAGGAGAAAGCTGCCAAGGAACAAGCCGCTCGTGAGAAGCACGAGGCCAGGCTTGATGAGGTCCAGCAGGAACTCCAGGATGCCGTGAATAAGTGCGAGTCCTTGGAACGCGATGTTTTGGCTCAAGAGACCGAACTTGCCAAGGCTCGCCAAAGCGCACAAGAGGCCCGGGACGAAGCCCAAAGCGCCCTCCAGGAGATCCAACGGGCCAAGAAGATCGCCGCGGGTAAGGCTTTTATTATGCAAAGCAAGTATGTGAAGAAGAGGTATCTCTTACTGACCCGGATTTGGAGTTCTCCAGGGGCGTTTGTGGATCTGCCGCGTAGTGTTTCTAATGCTGCGGAATTATTCCGAGCCGAAGAGGGAAGCTCAACGGAGAAGCTGTTCTGGTCGCAATACCTTGCGCCAGAACATTCGGTGCCCTTTAGCGACCAGCTAAAACAGCTGGTCGAGCTGCATAGGGTGGCCGAACTGGCCATGAAGGATTTAATAATCCAGCTGTGGCCTACCGAAGCTATACCCAGCAGCTACTTCGGGCTCGTTAAGCGGCTGGTCAATGCCTGCCCCCGACTTGACGTTATCAAGCGGTCGGTCTGCATCGAGGGCACACATATGGCCTTCGCCTGCGTCAAGGTGCAGCGGGCGAAGATGAATGCCGTCAAGCTCGCGACCGAGGGTCCATGTCGGTGTCAAAACCGGCGGATCTCGGGTAGGGGGTCCCGAACTGTGCGTCTAAGGCGGATGGTAACAAAGGACAGGGGACACGATGTTTACCCAGGTTCGGGCCCTCTCTATGGAGGTAATACCCTACTTCCTGCTTGATTGATCTTGATGATATGAGTATTACAAGAGTTGATCTACCACGAGATCGTAGAGGCTAAACCCTAGAAGCTAGCCTATGGTATGATTGTTGTTGTATATTCTGTATATCGACTAGCCTGGCCTCGGTTTATATAATGCACCAGAGGCCTAGGATAACAAGAGTCCTAGCCGAATAAGCCGGTGGGGGAGGAGTCCTTGTCTTGATCGCCAAGTCTTGCGGAATCTTCCATGTATGCAGCAACTGTCCGGACTGGCCCATGAGTATACGGCCATGGGGATACTCGGCCCAATCCAACTGATCGGGAGACGACGTGGTGAGTACCCCCTAGTCCGAGACACCGTCAGTAGCCCCCTGAACCGGTCTTCAAGTTGGGGACGCTCCTCGATTCTTCCGATTTGTTCTTCATCTTCGGTCGTCGGTCTTGAAAACTGGTTCATCAAATTTTCTCATCTTCGATCTTGAGGATCGCCGAAATGCATTCGACGAGCTTACACGTCGGGTATCCGAGGAGCCCCTTTAAGTTTACGGCCTTTATCAATGCCTTGTTATTTTTATGCTACACCTCGGGTTCGAAGTTGTTCCCGGGCGGCAGCGTCCTCTTGCGTCCGAGCTCCAACGCCGGACTGCATTCGAGGTATCTTTTGCAGCCGAGCACCAATGTCGGACTGCTTCCCAGCTTTAACGCCGGACTATATATCCGAGCTCCAACGCCGGACTGTTTCCGAGCTCCAACGCTGGACTATGTATCCGAGCTCCAATGTCGGACTATGTATCCAAGCTCCAACGCCGGATTGTATCCGAGGTGTCGTAAATCACCTTGGTTCAAAGAAGTTTGAAGGAGTTTAGCCGAGCTTAATGCCGGAAATGCCCTCTATGGAGCCAGCCACTAGCGCCCGAGCTTTATGTCGGACTGCTTCCGTGGTGGTGCAATTTATTCTCTGCCGAGATACATAGCCAGTAGCCCTCAAGGTGGGTATCGGTCTAAAACCCGAGATGCCCATGAAGGATGACATAAGACCGCTGATCCCCGTAGCTGCTGAGACTCGGGTTGATTTGCAAAATCGGGCTGAGGATCAAGTCCTAGCTCGGCAGAATACTTCGGGACCCAAAAAGCGGCGTGCTCAGACCTCGAGACTCAGGTTGGGTGCGGCCGACCAACCAGAGGATCAGAATCTCCTCGGAAACTGTATTGCACTTAAAATTTTCTGCATAGAACAAGCAATGTAGTAGCCCCCGAGACACTGGTCGGGTGGCAACACCAGATCAGGGAATCAATGTGCCCCTTCAATATTTTTGAATAATAAGCCCGAAGCCCAGTAGCCCCCGAGCCTTAATGCGGGCATGGGAGGCCGAATTAAGGATCGATATCCATAGTAAAATCACAAATCATGTGTAATGACTCTATGTATCCAAGTACTTTACGTCATTAATGCTCGGATCCGCATTGTACAAAACTTTGTTGACCGACCATCGGCTTCCACCTCCTCGGCCAATAACCGAGTGTTTTTCCTACTTTATAAAGCCTTTATGAGGGCAAAGATTTACGACAAACGAGGCAATCTGGCCATACGGTTTTATAAACAAAGGTACGCAGAGAGATATGTTATATTACTGTTTAACAGAAGAAATGTCTTCCAAAGAAAATAGTCCCGCTATCGGTTCCTTTCTTTGGGTTGTCATGCTAAGCATGATCATGAAACCTCAGCTCCAATGTAAGAGCAAAAGATCGAGGATTTAGTTTGTGAGGCCAGTTAATAGCCCCCGGTAGTGTTCGGTGACAGTTGAGGTCAAGCCGTAAACACTTCGGCCAATTTTATGAATGGCCCGTCATTTAATATAGTCATCGGATCGCTGACCAGTTTACACCTATTGTGACAGTCAGTTTTCGGCTTTCTCCATCGAGGTGCTTGACCAAAGCGTAGCCGGAAGCACAATCGCAGTGGTTCTCCTTTGCACACCTAGCCAACAAAGCGGGCGTAGGAGGCAAGCGGGAGCAGCAACCCAACTATTGATCAAGACACAATTGAAACTGATGCATATATAGCAATATCCGAGAATGTTTTGCCAATCTCTAAAGGTGTCCGGCGTTGCCTTCTTGAGACTTGTGCTGAAAACACACAAATAGTTAAAAGTGCCAAAAGCTTGAAAACCAAAAACGTCAGTAAAAACATGACGTCCGAACAAGATCAAGTGTTCGGTGCCAATTCAAAAATTGGACTTTAGAAAAAAATTGCTTCTGCCGTGCTTTAACTTTGCAACGACGAAGAGGAAAAAACACTAAGTATTAAACGGCTCAAATAAACATAAGAGCCCCCAAGTGACTTGGGTAAAAGTTGACTATAGAATGTAAGGTGACATGTAGAATGCCTTCTAGCCGGATTGTAGATCGTTTGTCGTAGCGGACCTTTTCGCTTCAACCTCTTGACCCAATAGTCCGGAGGTGTCCGAATACCCTCGCGGTTATAAAAACCGGGCATGCGTGGAGACCAGGCGTAGGGGTCATTAGTGCTTTATCGCACAAGTGCCCAACTAGTTATGTTATATTACATGGTTAGTAAGAAACATCTTCCGTGGAGAATAGTTCTCATTAGGGGTTCCTTTCCACAGGAGGCATGCCCTAAAGTGCATGTCCGGACTGCGAAAAAGAGCAGAAAAAAACATCTGGGGCAGGTAAATGAATAGGCAAGAAATCATCTTTTAGTTCACCGACCGAGTATTCCCTTAAAACGCTAGCTTCGGCTTCACCCAGTCTGAGGTACACATCCGGTGACCCGGCGAGAACAATCGCAGAGGTGCTCCTTTACCACCTAGCCGAACAATCGGGAGCGTCACGGTAAGCACAGAGCCAGCAACCCAGCTTGGCCAAAACTTAAGTCATATCGATGCATATAATGATGAATAAAAGGTACATGCGAAAGTGTGACACATGTGTTGGGCATAAAGCCCGAATTTATAAGCTTCTGTTAAAGAAGCCCCCAGGTATAATGAGCGCGGGTAGCGCGTCAAGTATGTGCAAACAAAGTTTGGACAAGCAAAAAAATTTACACGCAACTTTTTTTCCAAAAAAGTATAATGCTTGGTCGAACCGAACACAAGTTAGAAATTTAAAACTTTGAGCATGAAGGCAACTTAGCTGGTTAATGTGTTCGGTATTGACGACGCGTCCGAGCTCGATCGGGGACAAGTTTCCATCCCCAAGCCGTCCCGAGGTGGCGGAGCAAAGAGCTCGGCACTCAAGTGGTGACATAGCACGTCAATGCAGGACGGCAGAGTGATGCGGAAGTCCACGGCATGGGGTAATGAAGTGTTGACGAAGCCCCGTCCGGCCGAGGTGGCGTCAAAGGATATAGTCCGGTGGATCATTTTCCCGTGCACAAAAATAGTGCAAACCAGAGATAATAGTAATAAAAAAAATTGTTGCATAATAAATAATTTATGCAAAGTGAGTAATAAAAGAAATATGGCCTGGCGCCGAAGTCGATGTCGATGCAGGTCGTCGGCGTAATGCAATAAAGGCGTGGCAAAGCCTGGATTCGCAGGTCGGTCCGAGTTCCGGATGCGGCGTTCGCCGGACTATGTACGGAAACTGACCGAACCATCATGCGACCGTCGATAATGCGGCCACCATTTGATAGACCTGTGTATATATGATGGACAAACCAGAGTAATAATTCCTTGGGAAAAATTAACCCAAACAAGCAAAAAGAAATATTAGGATTAATAGCACCTGGTTTATTTGCTGTAGCAATCCGAAGGAAGGTGATTCCCAAAATTGGGACTCGATCCGCGCACCCATCGCCTGGTCGGCTAGTGATGCCGAAGTGTCCGGAGTAGGTTGATGAGAAGATGGCGAAGCCCCCGGTCCAGCCGAGATGTGGAAGTAGGTCGGCGTGATGGACACCAGCTTGAAGAAGCAATAGTGCGGCCCTGCCGATGCAGGTCGTGACGTGGTCGATGCCGGCTTGATGAAGCGACCGTGCGGCGATGCCGGTATGCCCGCTCCGTGTAATCCGTCGGGCGGCAGTGTTGGTGATGATTTATCCTTCGCGATGCCGGAATCTCGTTCGGCTTGCCGAGATAATGATCCGGAGAAGTTGAGCTTAGCTCAACAAAGTGACGACGTGTTTAGCGCAGGTCGGCAGCTGTGGAGCAATATTGCCGGATTGGTTTGACACCAGCATGATGTTGAAGATCATGTTCAAAAGATTTTAAAGTTAGTGGGATGTGTTCGGGAACAAAACACAATACCCCGTACAAAACTTCCTTCAAAAAGGATGTCCGAAATCCCGTTCATAAAAAAAAAGACGACTCGGGTCGGATTCGTTTTCGCGCAGAAAACAGATCTGAAAAGTGATGCACTAATCGGAAGGTTCCCGGAGTTTGGACGGTCGGATCGAGCTGAAATTTGGAGGGACGGTAGATATAGGAATTCCGCAGCCGATCAACGGTTGGATCTTCCAAAGGAGGTCCGAGCTAGAAGCTGGACACCACGCCCTAAACTCGTCCGGATTCTCGTCCAGATTCAATGCGGCTCCGGTATATCGGAGATTGCCATAGATTCCTCCATCGGAACTCGACGAAATTTTCCAGGGTTGTTGTAGACTCAATTCCGCACAATTCCACCGAAGAAATCGTCAAACCGACGCTCGAGGAGGCGGTGACGGCGGATATATGTTCGCTGTCCAGAAAAACAGTACGGTCGCCCGAGGGCAATGTTGACGTTGAGCCCTCGGGCTCCCTGGATGATTCCTCCATGATCTTGATAAAGATCGGAGTTGATGTTGATGAAGGCCCTCATCCGTACATGATGATCAGAGGTAGGGAGCAGTCCTTGGTCGAACCAAGGTGACCAGTCGAGCTGGTGACGAAGATGTCGAAGTCGCAGTTGATCTACAAGCGAGCCATCGGCCTTTTGCCGAGCACACAGCGGAACTCTCAATGAAAGCACCAATGTCGGTGTCAAAACCGGCGGATCTCGGGTAGGGGGTCCCGAACTGTGCGTCTAGCGCGGATGGTAACAGGAGATGTGGGACACGATGTTTACCTGTGTTCGGCCCTCTCTATGGAGGTAATACCCTACTTCTGCTTGATTGATCTTGATGATATGAGTATTACAAGAGTTGATCTACCACGAGATCGTAGAGGCTAAACCCTAGAAGCTAGCCTATGGTATGATTGTTGTTGTATATTCTGTATATCGACTAGCCCGGCCTCGGTTCATATAATGCACCGAGGCCTAGGATAACAAGAGTCCTAACCCGAATCGCCGGTGGGGCGAGAGTCCTTGTCTTGATCGCCAAGTCTTGCGAATCTTCCATGTATGCGGCAACTGTCCGGACTGGCCCATGAGTATACGGCCATGGGGATACTCGGCCCAATCCAACTGATCGGGAGACGATGTGGTGAGTACCCCTAGTCCATGACACCGTCAGTCCACCCGAGGGCAAGGAGCACCGAATGCCTGAACTATGTTTTGACAATGTCCTGGAGGGATCCCACATTGTGGCGGCGCAGTGCGCCGAAGATTTAATCTTTGAATGAGTACATTCGTTCTATCTTTCCCTGTATTATGGAACAAGTTATTTTATGTAAGATAAATGTTTGTGTAATATTTTACCTCGTGTGCGGCCGTGTTTGTGAAATTCTGAGAGTTGGCCAGACGTCGACTTCAGCCCCCACGTAGGTAGTACGCGGGTGTTCGGGATGTAATCTAAACACTCTTGATCCAATTGTTTGGTCCTTGAAGGAGGTGTTTAGCGCAACGAACTAGGCAATCAGACTATGTGGCTTTATCACCCTCACTTAGCAATAGGAGTTTGACAATGAAAATTTAGGCGCATCCCCTAGTATCCGAACTAGGGTACTGTAAACACCTGATCGGGTAAAAGCCGATTCATCGCATAATGCAGAAAAAATCGCTGACGATTTGAAACCTCCGAAGAGCTGACCGGCTCTCGCCGCATCATGACAGTCAGTTCTCGGCTTTGTCTACTGAGGTGCTCATTCGGATAAACCAGGACACAATCGCAGTAGTTCTCCCTTTACTACCTTAGCCGATATAGCGGAATGTAAGGTAGTAAGCACAGGAGCCGGGCAACCCAACTATTGACCAAAGACATGATTCAGAACCAATGCATATAATGCTAAATTCGGGGTGCCTAACTATATTGTAAAGAGTGTTCGGACTTTGTTGCAGTATTATGGGTCGCAATGAAGACCCTGGCAGATTAAAGCGTACCAAAGTGTACGGTTGCAACTTGAGAAGATTATCATGAAAGGGAAAAAGGAGGTAGTAAGCTAATGCCGCAGAAGTTGGGCCGCAAACTGTTTCCGTTATAGTTTGATTAATACGTCAAAGCGTATTCGTACAGGTGGTGCAATAAGCAACTGGGCTATTTAACATGCCACTACCAAGGGAGACCTGCGTGCGGGCCCTGAAAATAGGTAGAGTGATCGTTAAAGAGACCACCTAAAATCCTTATGCGCCAAAGTGCTTCTTGCCATCTTGGTGTATCCGTCTGTTGAGAGGACCAATGATCGTCGTCGGAAGAAGCCTGCAGAAAAGAAACCTGAAAAGGATAAAAAAAGAAAAATTGAAAGTATGTGTGTCCAGGAGCGGTCGAGCCGTATTATGGATCACAGGCTAGTTATGCCTCCGACTATGCCCATGGTATTTTGAGTGCGTAGTTATGTACGCGCGGTACGAATGCCGCCACTTTGTTGGGACTGGGCCGGAGGCCAAATTGCTAATCAAGCTCTTGACGAGTTGGGTTGTCCTGCAGCAAAGTAGTCCGGACTCATTTGACAGTGACCGGGAGCTCGGCCGGTGAATTGAGGTTCTGCTTGAGAAGGCCCCTCTGTACTTCTGCTGCTAACGCAGCGGTGTGCTCCTCGGTACGGAGGGAGCGTTCCGTGTTTCCATTGACTGTTATGACGCCGCGTGGTCCTGGCATCTTGAGCTTGAGATAAGCGTAGTGTGGCACCACGTTGAATCGAGCAAATGCGGTTCATCCTAGCAGTGCGTGATAGCCACTGCGAAACGGGACGATATCGAAGATCAACTCTTTGCTTCGGAAGTTGTCCGGAGATCCGAAGACAACATCTAGGGTGATTGAGCCCGTACAGCAGGCCTCTACACCTGGTATGACTCCTTTAAAGGTAGTCTTTGTGGGCTTAATTCTTGACGGATTAATGCCCATTTTGCGCGCTGTATACTGATAGAGCAGGTTCATGCTGCTACCACCGTCCATGATGACTCGCATGAGGTGGAATCCATCAATGATTGCATGAGGACTAGTGCGGCTGAAGCGCCATGACGGATACTGGTCGGATGGTCCCTGCGATCAAAAGTGATCAGACAGGAAGACCATGGGTTGAACTTTGGGGCGACTGGCTCAATCGCATAGACGTCCCTGAGCGTGCGCTTGCGTGATAGAGGCAAAGGTGTCCGGTCTTTCGATGAGATGGTAGCTATCGTTTTGGAGGAAGTCGACCTTGACGATCCTACTACGAACGTGCGAGGACGTCGCGCCTTAGCAATCGCTAAACCAACTCCGAGAGGTTATTGACCATGCCGGGGCACGATCAACCTGACCACGAAGGTCTGTTTCCTGCAGGCAAACAAAGAACAAGCAAGAAACTAAGATTGCAATCTAGAAACTGCCAATATAAGAGGAAATCTTTATTGAGCAAGGTGGGGTTCTGTGACGACTTTGTCTGGTCGTTGAACACAACGAAGTACGCGAAGTTGCAGCTATGGCGAACTTTAATCTAAACAAAACCCACTGTCTAAACGATGCTCTAAGGGTTGTATATATGGAGGAATAGGGGGGAATTTCGTGGCCCTTGTGGGAGGGGTCCGAATCCAACCCTAACTCTTGTTTCCCCACACATACGGACTCTAAAAACAACCTATACTTAAGTATTTCGAAATTACATGGGCATGACCCAATAATAAGGTGACGCAGCACCTAGAATAGCCACTGGACGAAATTTATGAAGTGGCATCTTGTATATTTCGTCCAAGGCTTCATGCACTCCTTATGGTGGCTTCAAAGTCCTGAAATCATCACTGGTAACTCCGTTCTTGTTCCCCTTGCGCATGCCATCATCTCCAGGCTTGGTCTTGCTCCAGTGTTCATCCCTCTTATCAATGCCAGGCCCTTCATTTGTAAGCAAAACAAATGTATCCAATTTACGCAGCACCATATTCTCATGAACATTAGAATCAATACCAAGAAACGAAAGTACCTAGTAATTCAATTGGCGTGCGCGAGCTCTAGTAATTGGTCCAGTATGTATAGCAACAGGGGTTGTGGGTGTAACAATGGTATTGATGTCCTCGTCATTGCGTTTCCTCTTGGGGATATGGGTAGCATATATCCTGTTCACCGTTTTAACTTGGGGAGGGAACTTCTTCTGTCCTCCTGTGTTCGGTGGCCGGGGCTCATCGTCATCGTCCTCACTTTGCGATCCCTTCTCCTTGTTTTTCGCATTTAACTTGCCAACGTGTTTGAAAACCCAATAGTCTCTGTTGGTATGATTGGCTGGTTTATCAGGAGTGCCATGGATTTGGCATGGACGATCGAGTATGCGGTCCAGGCTGGATGGGCCCGAGTTGTTCCTATTGTATGGCTTCTTCCACTGACCGGACTTGGAGGCACTGAATCCGGCGATGACCACCGTGTCATCGGTATTGTTGCCATTGTTTCGACGCTTATGTCTGTTGCGTCGGGGCTTGCCATTGCTGCCCTTGGCTTCGGAGGTGCCACGTTCGCTTGCATTATTATTGCAACGGGCTAGACAACTATCTTCGCCTGCACAGAAGCGGGTCATAAGTGCCGTAAGGGCTGCCATGGACTTCGAATTTTCCTACCCGAGATGTTGGGTGAGCCATTCGTCGCGGATGCTATGCTTAAAGGTCGCTTGGGTTTCGGCATCCGGACAGTCGACGATCTGGTTCTTTTTTAGTTAAGAACCTAGTCCAGAATTCCCTGGCTGACTCTCCGGGCTGTTGGACTATATGACTTAAGTCATCTGCATCCGGAGGTCGGACATATGTTCCTTGGAAGTTGTCGAGGAAGGCTTCTTCCAAGTCTTCCCAGCTGCCAATGGAGTTTTCGAGCAGACTGTTCAACTAGTACCGAGCTGGTCCTTTGAGTTTTAGCGGGAGGTATTTGATGGCATGGAGGTCATCACCACGGGCCAAATGGATATGGAGAAGAAAATCCTCAATCCATACCGCGGGGTCCGTTGTCCCGTCATATGATTCGATGTTCACGGGTTTAAACCCTTCCGGGAATTCATGGTCCATTACTTCATTAGTGAAGCAAAGGGGGTGTGCGGCGCCTCCGTATCGGGCCGGGTCGCGACGTAGCTCGGATGGAGTCCGTCTGCGGTTTTCCGCCGGGGCGTGAGTGTGATTGTTGCGTCTGGCTAGATAGCCGTTGTCGCGTGTCGGGGCACGTCCCCGTGATCCATAGATCGATCTGTTCTGGCCTACTTTACTGTCCAAGCCCTGCTGTAGGTCGTTGGTATGTCCCCGAGCTGTTTTTTCTCTGCCTTTATGGTAAGGTGGGGTAGGCTGGTGTTCGGCTTGAGTTGCCGCTTTGTCCCGACCACGTGGTGGTCGGTCAGCCGCATATTGCGATGACGGTACGGGTTCCAGCGCCTCATCATCGAACTGAGGTAGTAATTTACGCTTCGGGTAAATTTTGGCTGGGTGCTTGAGGCCGTATTCCTCGGCTGCGAGGACATCAATCCATCTATCGTTTAGCAGATCTTGATCAGCTTGAAGCTGCTGCTGCTTCTTTTTCAGGCTCCTTGCAGTGGCTATTAGCCGGTGCTTAAAGCGCTCCTGCTTGAGAGGTTCCTTAGGCACAATAAAATCCTTGTTGCCGAGGTTCACCTCCTCCTCGGAGAGTGAAAGATAATTACTGTCCTTCGAGTCTTCGTTTATGGCCTGTTCATCAAGGCTAACTTGCCCATCTTCCCGATCGCCCTGTTCGGCAGTTTGTTCGTCGGGATCTTCTCTGTCTTCGGCATCGTCCAGAGTGTTATCGTCTCCTGTGCCGGTGTTGCTGTCTTTGCTACGGTGTGATTTAGAGTGGCGCCGCTGACGCCGGCGCTTTGGTTGTATCTTAGGAGGCTCATTCTCAACTGGATTTTCCTTGTCATCACCGCTATTCTCTTTTGGTGCATCCACCATGTATACGTCGTATGAGGAGGTGGCCGTCCATTGTCCGGTGAACGGCGGGTTTTGGGCCTCCTCTTCTCCGGCATCGTCGTCCATACCGTCGATGTCTTCGGAGACGTAATCGAGCATGTCGGTTAGGTCCTCGACAGTGGCTAAGAAGTGGGCGGTGGGTGGGAAACGAAGTTCTCCGTCATCAGCCTCCAGTTCGAACCGGATATAATTCGGCTGAGAGTCCCCCGCTAAGGATAGAGTATTTAATGAGTTTAGCACGTTGCCCAAAGATGAGTGCTGGAAGATGTCCGCGGAGCTGAATCCGACGATCGATGACCGATCAAGCTCGACGCACGTAGACGCACAAGGTTCGTAACCTATAGCTGGAGACGAGTCCATGGTTCCGGTGACACATATGCCAGTTGAAGTTAGGTCTGTGTGCGGCTCCAACGCCGCTGAGTCCGCGGCTTCCGTGGCGGGGTCGAGCTTCTCGTCCTCGGATGGCGCGATCTGCTCCAGATCTAAGGTCGGAGCAGTTATAGGTGCTATCCCCTGGGTATGGTCCGATGACAGATTTACGTCATGTTCATTGTGGTGGCAGGGAGCGGCTGCCGTGGTCTCGAATCCGTCGAAGATCAAGTCTCCGCGGATATCCGCGACGTAGTTCAAGCTTCCAAATCTGACCTGATGGCCAGGGGCGTAGCTTTCGATCTTCTCCAGATGGCCAAGCGAGTTGGCCCGCAGTGCGAAGCCGCCAAATACGAAGATCTGTCCGGGGAGGAAGACTTCCCCTTGGAGAGCATCATTGTAGATGATCGAAGGAGCCATCAAACCTCTTGATGATGGCACAATGGAACTCTCAATGAAAGCACCAATGTCGGTGCCAAAACCGGCGGATCTCGGGTAGGGGGTCCCGAACTGTGCGTCGAAGGTTGATGGTAACAGGAGACGGGGGACACAATGTTTACCCAGGTTTGGGCCCTCTCTATGGAGGTAATACCCTACTTCCTGCTTGATTGATCTTGATGAATATGAGTATTACAAGAGTTGATCTGCCACGAGATCGTGATGGCTAAAACCCTAGAAATCTGGCCTGTATGACTATGATTATGATTATTCATCCTCTACGGACTAAGCCCTCCGGTTTATATAGACATTGGAGGGGACTAGGGTTGTACAAAGTCGGTTACAGAGAAAGGAATCTTCATATTTGGCCGCCAAGCTTTCCTTCCACACCAAGGAGAGTCCCATCCGGACACGGGAGAAAGTCTTCGGTCTTCGTATCTTCACAGCCGATCAGTCTGGCCCATGTCTAACAGGTCGGACGCCCAATGACCCCTTAGTCCAGGACTCTCTCAACCACAACCCACCAGGGCGCGCCCAGGATCCCATGCGCGCCCAGGGGGTTGTGGGGCCCATGGGGGTCTCCACCATCGCCTCTCTGCTTTACCAATACCCAAATATTCCAAAAAACCTAGGGGAGTCGACGAAACACAATTCCATCCGCCACAAGTTCCAGAACCACGAGAGCCAATCTACACCAACACGGGGGTCATCATCCTCATTGGTGCCTCTCCGATGATGCGTGAATAGTCCGCCATAGACCTACGGGTCCGTAGGAAGTAGCTAGATGGCTTCATCTCTCTCTTTTGATTCTCAATACAATGGTCTCTTGGAGATCTATTTGATGTAATGACTTTTCGCGGTGTGTTTGTTGAGATCCGATGAACTTTGAGTTTATGATCAGATCTATATCCATGAATATTATTCGAGTCTTCTTTGATCTCTTATATGCATGATTATTTATAGTTTCGTATTTCTTCTTTGAATCTTTGGTTTAGTTAGGCCAACCAGATCGATTTTTTTGCCATGGGAAGAGGTGCTTTGTGATGGGCATGGGTTCGATCTTGCGGTGTTCTTTCCCAGTGGCAAAAGGGGCAGCAAGGCACGCGTGTATCATTGCTATTAAGGATAATAAGATGGGGGCTATTCCTACATGAATAGATGCCGTCAACATCATGTCATCGTTCTTATTGCATTACTCTGTTTCTCCATGAACTTAATAGACTAGATGCATATTGGAAAGGGGTCATGTGTGGAGTAATAGTAGTATATGCAGAATCATTTCGGTCTACTAATCTTGGTCGTGATGCCTATATATTGATCATTGCCTTGGATATCATCATAATTATTCGATCTTCTATCAATTGCCCAATTGTAATTTGTTTACCCATCGTGTGCTATTTTCTAGAGAAAAGCCACTAGTGATCTCTAATGCCCTGGGGTCTATTTTCCCATCATATACTTTCAGATCTACATTGCTATTTGCCTTTTTCTTTATTTGAATATTTTATTTTCAGATCTATATTATCAAAAACCCAAAAATACCTTGCTGAATTTTATTTGCCATAATTCTATTTGCATCTACCAATCTATCTATTTACCAATCTTTTCCCCGAGAGGGATTAACAACCCCTCTTACGCGTTGGGTTGCAAGTATTTGTTCTTTGTGTGCAGGTACCATTTACATAGCCTGGTTTGGTCCTCCTACTGGATTGATACCTTGGTTTCATAACTGAGGGAAATACCTACCGTAGGTGTGATGCGTCATCCCTTCCTCTTTGGGGAAGGGAATACTGACGCAGTTTCTAGCGACATCAGTGTGTCGCTGTTAAGCTATCAGGTCCATTTTTGGATCCGATAACCCGTTAAAATTCTCATAGGCCAAATGGCTATTTTCCACGTGTAAAATTCTCATAGGCCAGAAAAAACATGCGTCGTCTCCATGATGGGCTAGATGTCGTCCATCCAATGGGGGAGACATGCCTATGATACGTCGACACGTGGCAGGGCCCAACAGAGACCCATATAGGTTAAAAAGGTCGGCCCAGTCAAAGGCCCATTTGATTTACTAAGGTACTAGTGGGCTGGCCCACTAACGGTCTGCTTAAACATGGTCCATTTATGGCCCACCACTAGATCTGGCCCGTTAATTGTTCGCCGAGTCTTTGGGCCCAATTACGACCCTGTGAGATTTTGGCTTGCTAGAGGCTCGGTGTAGAAATGGGCCCATTTCAGCTCGGTGTTTCTTTCGGCCTGGTAATGCCCATTTTGTCCATGGTCCATATATGGTCCGACGCGACATCCGGCCCACTAACGGCCTGTGATAAAGGTGGCACAAGTTCAGCCCAGCGTGACTTTGGGCCTGTTAAAGGCCTGTCTTATAATTTGGCCTGTTGATGCCTCTACTAAGCTTTCGGCCTCTTAAAGGCCCATGATATCAGTGGGCCAACCAAGGCCCGAGATATGTTTCGGCTTGGTAATGACACGTCATATATCTGGTCCAATAATGGCCCGGTGTCCATTTCAGGCTGCTAAAAGCCCGTGGACGACTATTGAAAATTGAGGCCCAACATGCATTTCGATCTGCTAAACGCCCATGGTATCTTCTGGGCCGTAACAGGTGAGCAGAATATTCATCCTGTTAATGGCCCGAAGCTACATGGGCCCAACTTAGTGTTGGGTCCACTAAAGGCCCAACTAAAGGTTTGGCCCAATGGAGGCCCATGTAAGATATGGGCCTGGCGCACAGTATCAACTGAGGGCCCAATTGGCCGGTCAACACAGGCCCAAGAAAGTTGTGGGCTGGCTCAATTGTAGCCCGCTGAAACACTGGCCCGTTAGAGTCGACTGTTTTGGCCCGGTCGCCTACATCAGATTTTTTCCTTTTTTCAGATAGCGAATGATGGCAAATATGGTAACTTGGAATTAAGAACAAACCTACTCTACAGTAAAGAAATTACGGCATAGTAACTTAGATAGACCTACAGTATACAATAAAGGATTTATGATATATTACATCCACTGGGCATCAAAGTTCACCGCCAGTGATCATAAAGCGCAACAAAGAAGCAGATTACAAAAACTGGGCGCCATTGCAGCGTAACAAAATAATACTGAACCAAGATCACTTCCAAGACAGTTCAAGAAAGGTTAGCCTTGCACGGGAGCTGCTGTGCAAGCAGCTGAGCAAGGCTTTGAGACCGGCATAGCATGTCAGTTATAGCTTCCAGCTGTAGCTGGTTAGCAATGAGGTTCTCATTGGAGTTCTCCGAGATCTTCCTTAGAGATTGGACTTCAAGTCGAAGTTGATTTGCAGAATGCCTTTCTGCTTAAAGTTGAGACTGAAGAAGTCAAACTGATTTAGGTAGCGAATTTTGTGAGCTTGTCTGACTACTAGTCTCTAGTAACTTAAACACTACATCAAGACATGACTTTGGGGTTTTCTCGCTATCTTCAAGATGTTTTTCCTTCTTTGCTGCAATATATGTTGGGTTTGTCTCACAGCCTTCAGCAGACTTGTGCATGCCATCAGGCATATCACCCTGAAGCAAGCAGAGAGATGACATGTTTTGCACGTATATAAACAAAGATGGTAACTATGCTATCAATTCCATCCAATTTAAAATTAGAAAATAAAGAGACAGTTCAAAATATTAATTGCATAATTTGGCATTGTTCATAGTGCGGGGAGGTTCACCACACTACATGATTTCCATATCAATAAAACAAACATAGATGAAGGGCAAAAGGCAATCATTGTATCTATTTTGGTTATTGTGCATGGCATGTTGTTCATATCATCAGCTACATCAGTAAGATAATGTAGGAAATGACAATGTGCAAATGTGGGCTGCTTCACCACACACTGGATTATAGATCAACAAAAACAAGCATACATGCAGGGCGAAAGAAAATCACTGGATCTGTATTGAGTAATGTGCATGGTATGAATAAGGAATTTGGTTTTACAACTAAAACTTGGAACTTACAGTTGTTGCCAGCATGCATTTTGATAGAAATAGCAAACTAAATAGTAGTTGACGATTGTGAGTATGAGCAAATTAAACAACAGTTAAGGATAAAGGCTTTAGAGGGACTGACTTACATTAACAGTTAACACCGGCTCTATAATGCCCTTCTCCATGTCAAGGGAAGGATAACTCAAGAATTTTTGCCCATAATCTTCTTCATAAGCATTGCCAGTATTCTACATTTTGTAGAGAGTAATTATAGATATGATAATACTGGAAGGGATAGAGGACAATGAAGATAAGATGCAGATTGCTGCTACATAATCAACTACCTATCCATGTAAGTACAACCCTTACAGGACAAAATGTACTGACAAGAGCAATGGGCTACACTTCTACACTAGCATTGTCAGTGTATTCAATTTTTTGGTAAGATTAAATATAGATATGATATTTTTAAGTAAATGGTGGGCGGGAGAGATAAGATGCAGAGTAATGCCACACAATGAACCAATCCATCCTTCCCATAATATAAGAGTGTTTTGTACACTGGTGTACTGTACAAAACACTCTTATATTATGGGACAGAGGGAGTAGTTGTATGTAAGTACAGTGATAGAAGACGTCCGGTCCTTACAAGAGGACTACAGAGCTAAACCTCTTCAAAAGCATTGGGTTGATTCTAAATTTACGTAGGAGTCGATACGGATGTTATAACTTATAATGTACACCAAATGGAGGATAAGGAGGCTAACATGTGTAGTGATGCTACATAATCAACCAACTATGAAAGTAAGTATGGTCATACAGGGCAAGAGGTACTCACAAGAGCAATGCAGTGTGGAGTATAGTTGCGAGATTCTGTGGTCCCTTGAGAACGACTATTCTTCTGCAAACAGTTTTCATACAAGTGAGATGGTAAGGCACATGCAGAAATGTAGTTCAAATTGTGATGTGATATCATATACAGTACCTTACGATGCAGACATGACCAATGTGTAACAAGATTATTCCAGTCACTGTCTACTAAATGTAGCACCGGTTTACAGAAAATTCGTTTAGAGGCTTGCCGTCAAAGTGCGTTTCTTTAGGTAGGAACGATACTTCATCAATGAGTGCTTGAAAAGTGCAACCAAGCCTTTCTCGTCTTGACTATTGTCACATCCTAGCTAGTCCATGCATTAGTGTGTTGCATCATGTTTAACTTTCATCAGAAATTTGAAATGGGGAAGACAGAACCCCCAGAACCCCTTCTGAATCCAACTAGGGCTTACTAAAATTATTTTCAATGAACCTGAAATGCCCTTCTAAAATGCTCATCACCTTTGCTTTGGTTCAGAGCCTCTGCCAAAAGTGGTGCACAATTTTCTAGGTCATCCTAAGGTTGTTGAATTAAATCATAAATATTTGAGTTTGGGCATTTAAATTATATAAAATATTTCAAATGCCCAAATTATCCCAAACCAAAATGATCCATGCTGGAAATATTCCAACTAAGGACCAGGAGCAGTTTGGTGAATTTTGGAGCTGTTTAAGTATTTTTTTTAAAAGTCCACAAAGTTACAGAAAATAGAAAAAGAAAACAGAATGGAAAAACTTACCTGGCGCCACCCAACCGGCCCACCTGCCGGCCCAGCCCAGCCAACAGCCGCTGAGCTGCTTGGCTTGGCCAGCAGTGGCAGGTGCTCGACGGCGAGCACCGCATGCGTGCCACGCAGCTGGCCGCCGCCTCGCCGCTTCCCACACCGAGCTGCGACGCGAAGCGCTCTCTCTCTCTCTCCCCCCGAACCCTCAGACACCTCTCCTCCTCCCCAGCTCCTCCCCCTCGCGCTCCCACGCCATGGCCGACGCCACCGCAGCCGCACCATCGCCGTAGTCGCGCTCCCCGTCGTTTTTGCGCCTTCCCATCGTGTCTAGGAGCTCCGCCGCCCTCCTCTTCTTCGAGCTAGCCGAGCCCCGAGCGCTTGCGTGGCCCGAGGCCTCTGCACCAACCTCGCCCGACTCCGCCGTCGCCGGAGATCCCTTCGACGCCGCCACAGACCAGCCCGTCCCGACCGCACCGAGTGCTTCCTCGAGTTCTCCGTGAGCTTAGCTACCTCCCCCTCCTTTCCTTACTCGCTCCCGAGCCTCGTAGCGACTGCACGGAGCTCACCAGCACGCGCCGCCGCAGCCATCCACCGGTCACCCCTCGGTGTCTAACGTACTCACCGCACCACGTAGCGTCTAACCACCACTTCACGCACCTCACCGCACACCGTAGCCCCGAGTTCGTCCTCACCCGAACTACGGCGGCCGCCAAGGTCGTCGCCGGCGCCGTTCCCGGCCACCCCGAGCCCAGCCAACGCCACCAAAAGCTGCGGCTTGCTCCCAGCCACCCGTAGACACCCTCCGCGGTTCATTTGGTCGCCGAAACGGCCAAACCCACTCTCGCCGCCGCGTTCGGCCTCGCCGGCGGCTAAACACCGGCGAGTTGACCCCGCTAACCCCTCGTTTGACCACGGGTGGGCCCAGTTTGACCCCCTGGGTCAATGACAGGTGGGGCCCAGCCCTATTAACTAATCATGATTAGTTTTAATTAATATTTAGTTAAACTAATTACACTGACACACGGGACCCACCAGTCAGGTTTGACCTGGACGTCCCCGTTGACCCTAACGTCACCCTGACGCATTGCTGATGCAGTAAATGAATTACTGGAATTATTCTGTTATAGGAAATGATCAACTAGGTCACTATCAAGAACAAGTATCCGCTCCCCTGGATCAACGACCTGAATGATCAGCTCGCTGGATCCTCAGTCTTTTCCAAGATGGATTTGAGGTTGGGCTACCATCAAATCAAAATTAAGAATGGGGACATTCCTAAAACGGCCTTTGTTACTCGTTATGGCCAATACGAGTACACCGTCATGTCCTTCGGTTAACCAATGCTCCACCACCTTCTCTCGGTTAATGAACTCAATCTTCATGGAGTATTTGGATAAATTCGTGTGGTATACCTCGATGATATACTCATCTACTCCAAGAATGAGGAAGAACATGCCAACATCTAAGGCTAGTATTGATGAAACTTCGAGAGCACCGCCTTTATGCCAAATTCTCTAAGTGTGAATTCGGTTACCGTAGTGACCTATCTAGGCCATGTAATCTCTGGTAAGGGCATTGCTGTCAATCCCGGCGCGACTTCAAGCCGCCCTTGATCGGACTCCACCTGAATCGGTCAAGCAAGTTCGAGTTTCTCGGTTTAGCGAGCTATTGCCGCCGCTTCGTCGAGAATTTCTCTAAAGTTGCTAAGCCTCTAACCAACTCCTCAAGAAAGATAAAAGTTCAAATGGACGCCATAAAGTGAGAGTTCAGCTTTCAGAACCGAAAAAGACGCTCGACATCTGCTCCCTATTTGTTCCACCAGATTTTTCTAAGGACTTTATTATCTATTGCGACGCCTCGCGACAAGGACTAGGTTGCATACTCATGCAAGATCGTCATGTGATTGCCTATGCTTCTCGACAGTTGCGTCCACATGAGGATAACTATCCCACACACGATCTAGAGCTTGCAGCAGTGGTCCATGCACTCAAAACTTGGCGAGATTACCTTCTTGGTAATCGTTGCAAAATTTACACTGATCACCAAAGTCTGAAATATATCTTCACCCAACCGGATTTGAATTTCAGGCAAAGACGTTGGGTCGAGTTGATTATAGATTACGACTTAGGAATATCTTACACCCCAGGCAAAGCCAATGTCATGGCTGACGCACTAAGTCGCAAATCTTATTGTAACAATCTGATGTTACAACAAAGTCAACCTTTTCTCCACGAGGAATTTCGTAAGCTTAACCTTCACCTTATTCCTCGAGGATTCCTTTCCACCCTGGTGGCGAAACCTACCCTTACGGATCAGATCATCAAGGCACAGAAGGTAGATCCGGGAATTTCCTGCATCAAGAGAAACATCAAGAAAGGAGTCGCAGATTGTTTCTCCATTGATGAACAAGGTGTTGTGTTCTTTGGAGACCGTCTAGTGGTTCCCAAGGTGCGCAACCTGAGGCGATTGATCCTTAAGGAAGCTCATGAATCTCCTCTCACCATTCATCCCGGTAGTACTAAAATGTATCAAGACCTATGCCAGAGGTTTTGGTGGACTAAGATGAAGAGAGAAATTGCTCAATACATTGCTAACTGCGACGTCTGTCGTCGAGTTAAAGCAGAACATCAATGGCCTGCTGGTACCCTTCAACCTTTGGCTATTCCCGAATGGAAATGGGATAAAATCGGTATGTATTTCATTACGGGTTTCCCGAACCAAGAGAGGAATAATGCTATCTTCGTTGTCGTCGACCGTCTTTCCAAAGTAGCCCACTTCCTACCCGTTCGTGATAGTATAGCCGCTAGCCATCTAGCTGATTTGTACATCTCTCGAATAGTGTCTCTTCATGGTGTTCCATTGGAGATTAACTCAGACCGTGGAAGTCTCTTCACCTCTCGATTTTGGGAAAGTTTCCAAATGCTATGGGAACTCGTCTCTCCTTTAGCACCGCCTTCCATCCTCAATCAAGTGGTCAAGTAGAACGAGTCAATCAAATCCTAGAGGATATGCTTCGAGCTTCACATCTCTTTCGCATGAATTGGGAGAAATGCCTTCCATTCGCCGAAGTTCGCTTATAACAACAGTTATCAAGCTAGCTTGGGCAAAGCTCCTTTCGAAGTTCTTTATGGACGGAAATGTCGAACGCCTCTTAACTGGTCAGAAACCGGGGAGAGACAACTCTTTGGCCCGGATATGATTCAGGAAGCAGAAGAGCAGGTTCACGTTATTCGTGAGAAATTGAAAACAGCCCAATCTCGTCAAAAGAGCCAATATGACCGCAAGCATAAGCCTATGGCTTATGAAATTGGCGAGAAGGCTTACCTTCGGGTTACTCCTTTGAAGGGAACCCATCGATTCGGTATCAAAGGCAAGTTGGCTCCTCGTTACATTGGACCCTTTCGCATTCTTGCCAAACGAGGAGAAGTTGCCTACCAATTGGAACTACCTCTGCATCTTTCGAGTCCATGATGTCTTCCACGCTTCCCAACTCAGGCGTTTTTCTGGATCCTATCCGTGGAGTGGACCATGAAACGCTTGATCTCCAAGATAACCTCACCTATCGAGAATATCCCGTTCGTATTCTTGATCAAACCGAGCGTACCACTCGACGTCAGAATATCAAGTTTCTAAAGGTTCAATGGTCAAACCATTCCGAGCAAGAAGCAACTTGGGAAAGGGAGGATCGTCTTCGACTTGAGTATCCCACCTTTTTCGCAACGGATCCTAAATCTCGGACGGGATTCTTTTGAGTGGGGGTGAGTTGTCACATCCTAGCTATTCCATGCATTAGTGTGTTGCATCATGTTTAACTTTCATCGAAATTTGAAATGGGAAGACAGAACCCCGTAACCCCTTTGAATCCAACTAGGGCTTACTAAAATTATTTTCAATGAACCTGAAATGCCCTTCTAAAATGCTCATCACCTTTGCTTTGGTTCAGAGCCTCTGCCAAAAGTGGTGCACAATTTTCTGGGTCATCCTAAGGTTGTTGAATTAAATCATAAGTATTTGAGTTTGGGCATTTAAATTATATAAAATATTTCAAATGCCCAAATTATCCCAAACCAAAATGATCCATGCTGGAAATATTCCAACTAAGGACTAGGAGCAGTTTGGTGAATTTTGGAGCTGTTTAAGTATTTTTTTAAAAGTCCACAAATTACAGAAAATAGAAAAAGAAAACAGAATGGAAAAACTTACCTGGCGCCACCCAACCGGCCCACCTGCCGGCCCAGCCCAGCCGCCGCGCCAGCGAGCTGCTTGGCTTGGCCAGGCAGGCAGGCAGGTGCTTGACGGCGAGCACCGCATGCGTGCCACGCAGCTGGCCGCCGCCTCGCCGCTTCCCACACCGAGCTGCGACGCAAAGCGCTCTCTCTCTCTCCCCCCGAACCCTCAGACACCTCTCCTCCTCCCCAGCTCCTCCCCCTCGCGCTCCCACGCCATGGCCGACGCCACCGCAGCCGCACCGTCGCCGTAGTCGCGCTCCCCGTCGTTCTTGCGCCTTCCCATCGTGTCTAGGAGCTCCGCCACCCTCCTCTTCTTCGAGCTAGCCGAGCCCCGAAGGCCAAGTGGCCGAGGCCTCTGCACCAACCTCGCCTGACTCTCCGCCGCCGGAGATCCCTTCGACGCCGCCGCCGCACCAGCCTGGCCCCCGACCGCACCGAGTGCTTCCTCGAGTTCTCCGTGAGCTTAGCTACCTCCCCTCCTTTCCTTACTCGCTCCCGAGCCTCGTGCGACCGCAGACAGAGCTCACCCGACGCCGCCGCCATGGAGCTCGTCGCCGATGTGCTCCCGGCCATCCACCGGTCACCCCTCGGTGTCTAACGTACTCACCGCACCATGTAGCGTCTAACCACCACTTCACGCACCTCACCGCACACCGTAGCCCCGAGTTCGTCCTCACCCGAACTCCGGCGGCCGCCAAGGTCGTCGCCGGCGCCGTTCCCGGCCACCCCGAGCCCAGCCAACACCACCAAGAACTGCGGCTTGCTCCCAGCCACCCGTAGACACCCTCCGTAGTTCATTTGGTCGCCGAAACGGCCAAACCCACTCTCGCCGCCGCGTTAAACCTCGCCGGCTAAACGCCATGAAGTTGACCCGCTAACCCTCGTTTGACCACGGGTGGGCCTGGTTTGACCCACAGGTCAATGACAGGTGGGGCCTAGCCCTGTTAACTAATCAGGATTAGTTTTAATTAATATTTAGTTAAACTAATTACACTGACACACGGGACCCACCAGTCAGGTTTTACCTGGACGTCCCCGTTGACCTTGACATCACCCTGACGCATTGCTAACGCAGTAAATGAATTACTAGAATTATTCTGTTATAGGAAATTCTAGAATATAGTTCAAACTTCAAAAATTCATAGAAATTAATCTGTAACTCCAAATGCAAAGATTTATATATGAAAAATAATCAGAAAAATCCATTCTATCCATTGGTAAAGGTTTCATGCATGATAGAACAAGTTAACCTTGCTGTTTAAGAAGATTAAGATAATACACCTTTATGGCTATGTTAAATGAGCTAACATTTGAATCTTTGATTCAAATGAGTTCATCCCTTTTTGTTCCAACTTGCATTAGGCCAACACACATTCATATTGCCATGTCATAGCATGCATCATATTGTTCCATATTGC
Source organism: Aegilops longissima (assembly GCA_021605205.1). Lineage (NCBI taxonomy): Eukaryota > Viridiplantae > Streptophyta > Magnoliopsida > Poales > Poaceae > Aegilops > Aegilops longissima. The sequence goes on along the minus strand of CM038681.1, from coordinate 171,248,912 downwards.
CATGTGTGTTTATTTTCGGTGTGTCTTTCGTGATAGGTTACTCCGCCTCGAGGATAATCCGAATATCCGTCAAGGGCGTATCCTACCACCACTACATCGTGCAAGCAACCCATTGATCATTCCGATACAAACCCATGTTCTCGCTTCTGCTCTTGTTTACTGCATTAAGACAACGCGATTCAAACTATTGTGTGCTGCAGTAGTTGAACCCACTTCCTTTGCATGACCTGTCATTGCCACAGTAACTAGATGAAACCCACTAGTATGTGTAGGAGTTGATTGAGCCATGTTTGTGATTCCTACCATGCTATGCTTGCTATGCTTAGAGTTGTGTCAGGTCTGGCTCATCGGAATGATGAACTGGAGTGAAAGGTTGTGTCGGGTTCGAGAGTGAAAGTGTTGAACACGTTTTGGTAAAGGTATCAATGAGAGGCCATGTAGGAGTACATGGTGGGTTGTTTCATTGAAGCCCTCCCTAAGAACTGAGTTCTGTGTTTGTGATCCATGAAACAGTTACTACCACGCATTGGGCCCAAACCAATGGACCCTCTCGCTTCTTAACCTCCCTTGTTCTCTCATCCGGGAGTTGCAACTAGTTTCGTGTTTGTAGGATATGTGTTGGAGGCCGTGCCTAGCGTTGACCCTAGGGGTGGGCTATGATGCGGTAGATACACCGTGGCCGGTGTAAATCGAATGCCCGCTTAGTATCTCGGGAACCCTGCACACATCGCTCGGGGCCGTTAGTGGAAACCTCGGCCGGACTCCTCATGGATGGAACCCGAATAGGCGATAAACCCGGACTAGGAACTTGAGTGTTTAGGTAGGTGTGGCCGACACCCACGCTGGGCTTCCGCTTGAAGGTTGCCGAGTACATGTCGTGTAAACGGCGGTAAGTGGTGAGAGCGTGTGTGAAGAAGTACACCCTGCAGGTTAATATGATCTATTCAATAGCCGTGTCCGTGGAGAAGGACTTCTGGGTTGCCTATAACAGTTCATAGACAAGTAAATGGATACTACTAAAAGCCTCAAGATAAGTGTGAGTGCCGCGGATGGCCCTCTCGTGGGTTGACGAGAGAGGATCCACGGTGGAGTATTGTGATGGTGATTAGTGGACTCGTGTGCGACAAATGCTTTTCAAGTGGTGTCACGTAGGATAGATTAGCCAAGAGTCAAAGTTGGCTTGCTGCAAATAACTCCACCACCTTCTTGAGAATGTGCATGTATGATAGGATTCTGTTGTAAGACTTGCTGAGTACCTCCGTACTCATGTTTGCTTAATTAATGTTTTCAAACGACAACACCGCCCCCTCCGATGGGTTTTATGTAGACCTTGACATCGACGAGTGAACTAGCCACCCAGGTGGTGATCCAAGGCTTGTGAAGGGCCACTGTAGATAGAAGGGCTTCAACAAGCTTTCTTTCTTTTTAGAGTCTCAGACTCGAGACTAGTTTGCTTCCGCATGTGCTTGTATGTTTGTATGACTTGAGTGTTGGGTCATGTGACCCCTACCTGTATGGATATGTTATGTATGGCTCCTGAGCCTCTTAAATAAAGTACTTTGAGTTGTAGAGTTTTGTTGTGATGCCATGTTGTATGTACTCATATCGGGCATATTATGCGTATGATTGAAATGCTTGGTATGAGTGGGATCCGACAAACTAGTTGTTTATCCTTGGCAGCCTCTCATATGGGGAAATGTAGTCTCGTGCTTCGAGCGATAGTAGTCCGCTACAGCCCGGTTCACCGAGTCCTGCTAGCCCAAAGACTACTGCTTGGACACTTGACTGGCGGCATGTGTTTCACTTCGCTCCTATGTCCGTCCCTTCGGGAAATGTCACGCGGTGATATTCGAGTCCTCCCTAGCCTGTTACAGCCCGGATACCGGAGTCCTGTTAGCCAGTGCTACAGCCCAATTCATACGCTGATGACCGACATGCTCGATGTGATTCATGTATGCCTGTCCCCATGGGTTAGCGCCGCTTGGGTTCACGACCAGCCATGTCGGCCCGGTTCTTTGTCATATGGATGCTAGCGACACTATCATATACGTGAGCCAAAAGGCTAAACGGTCCCGGGTCATGGTAAGGCGACACCGTGGGAATACCGTGCGTGAGGCCGCAAAGTGATATGAGGTGTTACCGCCAGGTCGATGTGACTTGAAATCGGGTCCCGACAGCGTTGGCATCGAGCGGGGGCTGCTCAGTAGGTTCGCTAAGCCAAACCGGTCGATGTTGTGTCTAGAAATGCTTTAGTTATATGTAGGGAATTGATTGTGGAGGAACATAAGGCTCTTTTTACTCGCTTACCTTATGCCCTCTAATCTGAGTCATCCTCTTCTCATTCTACGTGGGTATAGGACTAGGCTCTCTTCTCTCTATCGTGTTCACGTGTTACTAATCCGTAGTAACTTATAGGATTGTTGGTTACAGCCTCGCCAGTTTCTACTACTTTTTAGTATGCTATCGCTTGAACCGAACCTTGATATGATGTTGTTGAGTGGTTTTGCAATCTGATTATGAATGTCTCAAATCTGTTTTTGAGCATTTACAGATGTTATGCTGCCCGATTTTCCCTAGAAATTCTAATGTCTTTGCATTGTGGCTGTGCTTTCAGATGGCCACCCGTCCCCAGAACCAAGTGGTTCGTCTGACCCGTTGCATTGATGTGTGTGGTCACACGGCAATGTTGGTTCGGGTGATGGTCGAGACCGGTTATCGATGGTATCCCGAATATACCGTCGAGGAGCAGTTTAGAGATTTTAATCAAAGCCAATATCTGTGCACGGTCAGGATATATCCATCTTATCCCGGAGCTACTGAACCGCTCCACTGTTCTTATGGACTTGGGATCACTATTGGGATGTCCGTGCAGGATGCAGCCTACTCAATGATGACTATCATTCGAGCTGAATCGCCTTGCAGTGCAACACCGATTTCCGCTACATGCCAAGATCCCTCCCCAGGGCGCATGGTTACCTTCTGTGGTATGTACAGCGACGCATCCCATGAGGACTCTCTCCTCCGCACCACTACAGAGATGCTTGGAAGACAAGGACCGTGGAAACCGGCCTTGCGTATGGAGCTCTTTAATGCCCGCTCGATCATCACACCACTCGACTCGGTTTGCACCTGCCGTGCAAGCGGATACATGGACATGAGGGACTTGTACCTGTGCGGGCTGGTCTGCCAGACTTATGGAGAGGCGTGAGGTAGGAGGCATCACCTCCTCGTGGACCTCATCTCGCCGCCGTTTGTTGGACCACGGCCACATCCGAGTCCCTATGGTCCATAAGCTCCACAGACCGCCTGCTCCCGGATGATCATGTTCCGCTTCTGTGCTTGGGTGGTGACTTCTATGAGGACTACTACGGAGCTGTCTCGAGTTAGTAGTAGTATCCCTAGTATTGTAATAGTTGTATTTCCACCGTCCCGCGACACTGTGGAATATGACTTAGTGTGTATCATTCCTAAGTGTAGAAAATAATGTATAGGAGCTTGGAATGCTTCCGATGAGATGTAACGCCTTTCACAGTAGTTGTACTCCGTCGCGCTTGTACTAAACTATGAATGGTGTGTATGACCGTTGGTATATATATGGCAGTTTTTATATTACCATGTCATACGGATGAACATCTCTGCATTCCGTGTTATCCATTACATTCCGCACTTCCTTGTTAAATTCTGCCATCCTGGTTTAAACCGTTGTTTTGTTTCCTAGGATGGTCAACACCATAATAATCCTGCTGCTCCGGAGCAGGAGAAGCCAGCGCAGCTAGGAATGTAAATCTGCCTCAACCGCCATCTTTGGCCGAGGTTATGTTGGAGGCAGAACGCAACAAGCGTGAGACCAATCGCTTGCTGGAGCGGATTGAGCAAAACACCGCACGCCAGCCAAGGAATGATCTGGTGTCACTCAATGACTTTGTCAAGTTGTATCCACCGAAGTTCAAACATTCCGTTGAGCCTCTCAACGCGGATGACTGGCTTCGCAGCATCACCCACATGCTACGTTCTGCCAACGTGGCTGAAGCTGATAAAGTTACCTTTGCCGCCTATCACCTCGAAGGCCCTGCTAGCCTTTGGTGGGAGAATTATGAGGCTATGCGCCCGGTTGGACAAATCACCACTTGGGCTGAATTCAGTGCCGCTTTCCGTGAGCATCACATCCCGGAAGGTCTCATGGATCGTAAGAGGGAGGAGTTCTGCAACTTCACCCAGGGTAGACTGACTGTGGATACCTACAGCCGTGAGTTTGGGAATCTAGCACGTTATGCTCCTGAAGAGGTTTCTACCGACGCCAAGAAGCAGGCAAGGTTCCGCAAGGGACTTAGCCCCGAAGCTTCGCCGTGATCTTCGCTCGCACGAGTGCACTTCCTTCCGTAAATTAGTCAACAAGGCTATCGGTCTTTGAAACCGACACCGACTTTGAAGCTTCACGCAAGCACTCCGTGACTTTGGTTCTTCATCCGCTCGATCTCGAAGCGCCGGTCTGGATTCCAAACACCGCTCGCCACCCAGTGTTCACTCCGAGGCCATCCTTTGAGGCGCCGCCCCAACCAGCAGTATGTACCGCCTAAGACTTATGGTGGCCCCGCTGCTAATGCTGCTCCACGCCCCAATATGATAACCTGTTTCAAGTGTGGAGAGACGGGCCACTACATCCGTGAGTGTCCTCGTAACAACCCCGGTCGGATCGGAAAGTCTGCTTGGCCGTGGTAAACCAGCAGAAAGGTGCTCTCACGCTAAACCAGCCGCCACCGCCGTGGCCACGCCAACTATGTTTCAGCCGAGGAAACCCATGAGGACCCCAACGCCGTTCTCGTGCGCTCCTTGTTAATTGTCATCCGCAACTGTTCTTTTTGATACTGGAGCATCTCATTCATTTATTTCTGAGAGCTATGCTCGATTGCACAACACCACATTCTATGACATGCACACCTCCATGGAAATTCAGACTCCTGGTTCTAGATGGCAAACCTCTAGAATAAGTCATGGGAATGAAATCCTTGTCGACAGATTAGTCTTTCTTGCATCTCTAATAGCTCTCAAGTCCTCGGACATAAACATCATCTTGGGTATGGAATGGATGTCAACCCATTATGCTAAGATTGATTGCTCTACTAGAACTGTAAAACTCACCCATCCTTTGGGCAAGACAGTTAATGTTTTAACCCGAGTGTCTAAGCGCCAACTTTACTCCTTAAATGCCAACCCCTTCCGCACCTCAAGATATTCCGTAGTCCGTGATTTTCCGGATGTCTTTCAGAAGAACTGCCAGTGTTCCACCCGACAGGATGTCGAGTTTGTGATAGATCTTGTTCCCGGAACCGTTCCAATTTCTAGAAGACCTTATAAGATGGCACCCCTAGAACTAGCCGAACTTAAGAAACAACTCGATGAGTCCTTGCAAAAGGGTTTCATCCGTCCTAGTTCATCTCCATGGGCTTGCCCGTCCTCTTCGTCAAGAAGAAGGATGGAACGGATCGGATTTTGTAGATTACCGACCATGTCAACTTGGTCACTATCAAGAACAAGTATCCGCTCCCAGATCAATGACCGTATGATCAGCTCGCTGGATCCTCGCCTTTTCAAGATGGATTTGAGGTTGGGCTACCATCAAATCAAAATCAAGAACGGGACATTCCTAAACGGCCTTTGTTACTCGTTATGGCCAATACGAGTACACCGTCATGTCCTTCGGGTTAACCAATGCTCCAGCCACCTTCTCTCGGTTAATGAACTCAATCTTCATGGAGTATTTGGATAAATTAGTCGTGGTATACCTCGATGATATACTCATCTACTCCAAGAATGAGGAAGAACATGCCAACATCTAAGGCTAGTATTGATGAAACTTCGAGAGCACCGCCTTTATGCCAAATTCTCTAAGTGTGAATTCTGGTTACCGTATGACCTATCTAGGCCATGTAATCTCCGGTAAGGGCATTGCTGTCAATCCCGAGCGAAGTTCAAGCCGCCCTTGAATGGACTCCACCTGAATCGGTCAAGCAAGTTCGAGTTTCTCGGTTTAGCGAGCTATTGCCGCCGCTTCGCCGAGAATTTCTAAAGTTGCTAAGCCTCTAACCGAACTCCTCAAGAAAGATAAAAGTTCGAATGGACGCCACAAAGGCGAAGTTCAGCTTTCAGAACCGAAAAGACGCTCGACATCTTCTCCGCATTTGTTCCACCAGATTTTTCTAAGGACTTTATTATCTATTGCGACGCCGCGACAAGGACTAGGTTGCATACTCATGCAAGATCGTCATGTGATTGCCTACGCTTCTCGACGATTCGGCCCACATGAGGATAACTATCCCACACACGATCTAGAGCTTGCAGCAGTGGTCCATGCACTCAAAACCTGGCGACATTACCTTCTTGGTAATCGTTGCAAAATTTACACTGATCACCAAAGTCTGAAATATATCTTCACCCAACCGGATTTGAATCTCAGGCAAAGACGTTGGGTCGAGTTGATTACAGATTACGACTTAGGAATATCTTACACCCCGGGCAAAGCCAATGTCATTGCTGACGCACTAAGTCGCAAATCTTATTGTAACAATCTGATGTTACAACAAAGTCAACCTTTTCTCCACGAGGAATTTCGTAAGCTTAACCTTCACCTTCTTCCTCGAGGATTCCTTTCCACCCTGGTGGCGAAACCTACCCTTACGGATCAGATCATCAAGGCACAGAAGGTAGATCCGGGAATTTCCCGCATCAAGAGAAACATCAAGAAAGGTGTCGCAGATTGTTTCTCCATTGATGAACAAGGTGTTGTGTTCTTTGGAGACCGTCTAGTGGTTCCTAAGGTGCGCAACCCGAGGCGATTGATCCTTAAGGAAGCTCATGAATCTCCTCTCACCATTCATCCCGTAGTACTAAAATGTATCAAGACCTCGCCAGAGGTTTTGGTGGACTAGGATGAAGAGAGAAATCGCTCAATACATTGCTAATCGCGACGCCTCGTCGTCGAAAGTTAATGCAGAACATCAACGGCCTGCTGGTACCCTTCAACCTTTGGCTATTCCCAAATGGAAATGGGATAAAATCGGTATGGATTTCATTACCGGGTTCCCAGACCAAGAGAGGGAATAATGCTATCTTCGTTGTCGTCGATCGCCTTTCCAAAGTAGCCCACTTCCTACCCGTTCGTGAGAGTATAACCGCTAGCCAGCTAGCTGATTTGTACATCTCTCGAATAGTGTCTCTTCATGGTGTTCCATTGAGATTAACTCGACCGTGGAAGTCTCTTCACCTCTCGATTTTGGGAAAGTTTCCAAATGCTATGGGAACTCGCTCTCCTTTAGCACCGCCTTCCATCCTCAATCAAGTGGTCAAGTAGAACGAGTCAATCAAATCCTAGAGGATATGCTTCGAGCTTCACATCTCTTTCGCATGAATTGGGAGAAATGCCTTCCATTCGCCGAGTTCGCTTATAACAATAGTTATCAAGCTAGCTTGGGCAAAGCTCCTTTCGAAGTTCTTTATGGACGGAAATGTCGAACGCCTCTTAACTGGTCAGAAACCGGGGAGAGACAACTCTTTGGCCCGGATATGATTCAGGAAGATGAAGAGCAGGTTCGCGTTATTCGTGAGAAATTGAAAACAGCCCAATCTCGTCAAAAGAGCCAAGATGATCGCAAGCATAAGCCTATGGCTTATGAAATTGGCGAGAAGGCTTACCTTCGGTTACTCCTTTGAAGGGAACCCATCGATTCGGTATCAAAGGCAAGTTGGCTCCTCGTTACATTGGACCCTTTCGCATTCTTGCCAAACGAGGAGAAGTTGCCTACCAATTGAACTACCTCCGCATCTTTCGAGTCCATGATGTCTTCCACGCTTCCCAACTCAGCGCGTTGCTTCTCGGATCCTATCCGTGGAGTGGACCACGTAAACGCTTGATCTCCAAGATAACCTCACCTATCGAGAATATCCCGCTCAGATTCTTGATCAAACCGAGCGTACCACTCGACGTCAGAATATCAAGTTTCTAAAGGTTCAATGGTCAAACCATTCCGAGCAAGAAGCAACTTGGGAAAGGGAGGATCGTCTTCGACTTGAGTATCCCACCTTTTTCGCAACGGATCTTAAATCTCGGGACGAGATTCTTTTGAGTGGGGGTGAGTTGTCACATCCTAGCTAGTCCATGCATTAGTGTGTTGCATCATGTTTAACTTTCATCAGAAATTTGAAATGGGGAAGACAGAACCCCCAGAACCCCTTCTGAATCCAACTAGGGCTTACTAAAATTATTTTCAATGAACCTGAAATGCCCTTCTAAAATGCTCATCACCTTTGCTTTGGTTCAGAGCCTCTGCCAAAAGTGGTGCATAATTTTCTAGGTCATCCTAAGGTTGTTGAATTAAATCATAAGTATTTGAGTTTGGGCATTTAAATTATATAAAATATTTCAAATGCCCAAATTATCCCAAACCAAAATGATCCATGCTGGAAATATTCCAACTAAGGACCAGGAGCAGTTTGGTGAATTTTGGAGCTGTTTAAGTATTTTTTAAAAAGTCCACAAAGTTAGAGAAAATAGAAAAAGAAAACATAATGGAAAAACTTACCTGGCGCCACCCAACCGGCCCACCTGCTGCCCAGCCCACCCAAGGCCAATGAAGCTGCTTGGCTTGGCCAGCAGCAGGCAGTGCTCGACGGCGAGCACCGCATGCGTGCCATGCAGCTGGCCGCCGCCTCGCCGCTTCCCACACCGAGCTGCGACGCGAAGCGCTCTCTCTCTCTCCCCCCGAACCCTCAGACACCTCTCCTCCTCCCCAGCTCCTCCCCCTCGTGCTCCCACGCCATGGCCGACGCCACCGCAGCCGCACCGTCGTCGTAGTCGCGCTCCCCGTCGCTCACCCGCACGCGCCGCCGCGGAGCTTGTCGCCGACGTGCTCCCGGCCATCCACCGGTCACCCCTCGGTGTCTAACGTACTCACCGCACCACGTAGCGTCTAACCACCACTTCACGCACCTCACCGCACACCGTAGCCCCGAGTTCGTCCTCACCCGAACTCCGGCGGCCGCCAAGGTCGTCGCCGGCGCCGTTCCCGGCCACCCCGAGCCCAGCCAACACCACCAAGAGCTGCGGCTTGCTCCCAGCCACCCGTAGACACCCTTCGCGGTTCATTTGGTCGCCGAAACGGCTAAACCCACTCTCGCCGCTCGCGTTAAACCTCGCCCAAGCTAAACACCGGAGAGTTGACCCCGCTAACCCCTCGTTTGACCACAGTTTGACCCCCTGGGTCAATGACAGGTGGGGCCCAGCCCTGTTAACTAATCAGGATTAGTTTTAATTAATATTTAGTTAAACTAATTACACTGACACACGGGACCCACCAGTCAGGTTTGACCTGGACGTCTCCGTTGACCCTGACGTCACCCTGACGCATTGCTGACGCAGTAAATGAATTACTGGAATTATTCTGTTATAGGAAATTCCAGAATATAGTTCAAACTTCAAAAATTCATAGAAATTAATCTGTAACTCCAAATGCAAAGATTTATATATGAAAAATGATCAGAAAAATCCATTCTATCCATTGGTAAAGGTTTCATGCATGATAGAACAAGTTAACCTTGCTGTTTAAGAAGATTAAGATAATACACCTTTATAGCTATGTTAAATGAGCTAACATTTGAATCTTTGATTCAAATGAGTTCATCCCTTTTTGTTCCAACTTGCATTAGGCCAACACACATTCATATTGCCATGTCATAGCATGCATCATATTGTTGCATATTGCCATGTTTGTTTATTTTGGTGTGTCTTTCGTGATAGGTTCTCGCTCCGAGGATAATCCGAATATCCGCTCAAGGGCGGATCCTACCACCACTACATCGTGCAAGCAACCCATTGATCATTCCGATACAAACCCATGTTCTCGCTTCGCTCTTGTTTATCTGCATTAAGACAACGCGATTCAAACTGTTGTGTGCTGCGGTAGTTGAACCCACTTCCTTTGCATGACTGTCATTGCCACAAGAATTAGATGAAACCCACTAGTATGTGTAGGAGTTGATTGAGCCATGTTTGTGATTCCTACCATGCTATGCTTGCTATGCTTAGAGTTGTGTCGGTCCGGCTCATCGGGATGATGAACTGGAGTGAAAGGTTGTGTCGGGTTCGAGAGTGAAAGTGTTGAACACGCTTTTGGTAAAGGTATCAATGAGAGGCCATGTAGGAGTACATGGTGGGTTGTTTCATTGAAGCCGCCCCTAAGAACTGAGTTCGTGTTTGTGATCCATGAAACAGCTTACTACCACGCATTGGGCCCAAACCAATGGACCCTCTCGCTTCTTAACCACCCTTGTTCTCTCGCCAGAGTTGCAACTAGTTTCGTGTTTGTAGGATATGTGTTGGAGGCCGTGAAGGCTGACCTTAGGGGTGGGCTATGATGCGGTAGATACACCGTGGCCTGTAAAATCAATGCCCGCTTGGTATCTCGGGAACCCTGCACACATCATTCGGGGCCGTTAGTGGAAACCTCGGCGGACTCCTCATGGATGGAACCCTAATAGGCGATAAACTTGGACTAGGAACTTGAGTGTTTAGGTAGGTCGTGGCCGACACCCACGCTGGGCTTCCGCTTGAAGGTTGCCGAGTACATGTCGTAAACGGCGTAAGTGGTGAGAGCGTGTGAAGAAGTACACCCTGCAGGTTAATATGATCTATTCGAATAGCCGTGTCCATGGAGAAGGACTTCTGGGTTGCCTATAATAGTTCATAGACAAGTAAATGGATACTACTAAAAGCCTCAAGATAAGTGTGAGTGCCGCGAATGGCCCTCTCGTGGGTTGACGAGAGAGGATCCACGGTGGAGTATTGTGATGGTGTTTAGTGGACTCGTGTGCGACAAATGCTTTTCAAGTGGTGTCACGAGGATAGCTTAGCCAAGAGTCAAAGCTGGCTTGTCAGAAATAACTCCACCACCTTCTTGGGAATGTGCATGTATGATAGGATTCTGTTAGAAGACTTGCTGAGTACCTCCGTACTCATGTTTGCTTAATTAATGTTTTCAGACGACAACACCGCCCCCTCCGATGGGTTTTATGTAGACCTTGACATCGACGAGTGAACTAGCCACCTAGGTGGTGATCCAAGGCTTGTGAAGGGCCACTGTAGATAGAAGGGCTTCAACAAGCTTTCTTTCTTTTTAGAGTCTCAGACTCGACTAGTTTGCTTCCGCATGTGCTTGTATGTTTGTATGACTTGAGTGTTGGGTCATGTGACCCCTACCTGTATGGATATGTTATGTATGGCTCCTGAGCCTCTTAAATAAAGTACTTTGAGTTGTAGAGTTCTGTTGTGATGCCATGTTGTATGTACTCATATCGGGCATATTACGTGTATGATTGAAATGCTTGGTATGAGTGGGATCCGACAAACTAGTTGTTTATCCTTGGCAGCCTCTCATATGGGGAAATGTAGTCTCGTGCTTCTGAGCGATAGTAGTCCGCTACAGCCCGGTTCACCGAGTCCTGCTAGCCCAAAGACTACCGCTTGGACACTTGATGGCCGGGCATGTATTTCACTTCGCTCCTATGTCTGTCCTTCGGGAAATGCCACGCGGTGATATTCGAGTCCTGCCTAGCTCTGCTACAGCCCAGATACCGGAGTCCTGTTAGCCCAGTGCTACAGCCCGAATTCATACGTTGATGACCGACATGCTCGATGTGATTCATGTATGCCTGTCCCCATGGGTTAGCGCCGCTTTGGGTTCATGACCAGCCATGTCGGCCCGGGTTCTTTATCATATGGATGCTAGCGACACTATCATATACGTGAGCCAAAAGGCGCAAACGGTCCTGGGCCATGATAAGGCGACACCCGTGGGAATACCGTGCGTGAGGCCGCGAAGTGATATGAGGTGTTACCAGCTAGGTCGATGTGACTTGGAATCGGGGTCCTGACAACTATCTAGTTTGTTCCTCGCCTATTTAAAAGAATGAAATCTTGTGTCTTTTGTCAGCAGAAACATATGCACTAATTACCATGAAGAACATTAGTACATTACTTACACGTAAGTTGGAGAGGAAGATTGGAAATTGTTCTTTGTCTGTGATATAATCTTTCCTTGAAGGAAAGATGCACAGAAAGTTCCTGACAACAATATAAGCTTCGTCTTCTAAACTGGGAAGAAGTGGATCAGGGGTCCTATTTGCCGCAATTGGGGCTTTCTCTCATTCGAAAAGGGATTTGGCATCTAGATTTGTTGTACTCATTGCTAGAATGGGGGTTTTGCATCATAGAGCTGGTGCTATGTCAACTGACATCATCATACTGTTTGCCGTAGTTGGTGTCTACTGAGTTGGGGCATCAGAGATGGCCAGTGTAGTAGGGCTAGAGTCTGCTAGAGTTGGGGTTGTGTTTTGTGGGTCTGGTGATATTGACACTACACCTAATGAGCTATTTGATTTATCAGGTGTTACTACCTTTTCCAAATACTTTGTTCGTGCTCCTTCGCGATTAGCAATCGCCCTCTTCCTTTCGAACGTCTTATACACAAGAACAACATTTGAATGCATAAATATGATATGATGGCAGATGGAATATGTACTAAAAATGGATAAGCAGGGTGCATTCACATAGATGTGTAAACTAAGAAAATGGCAGTGCAACAAAGTAGAAGCAATGCAAAGCATCATTTGCAAGATATGTGCGACCAATATAACCTTGCAAAGTTAGAGCAAGCACCTTGATGGGTGAATAAGATAGGGCATCTGCCTCTGACTCCTCCACTAGGGAGCTACATTGACTTAGGTCTCCCTCTAGCTCAGAATCATTGCTAGGATCATTTTCTGAACACGAATCTATAGGTGGAGAGCATTTGCATTGCATTTCATCCGGACCGGATCTCAATCCCTTAATGCCAAGTTTGACAGCCATGGCATTGTTCTGCTTTATTCTCTTCATGCGTGCAAGCTCATAATCATTATGATGATGTTTAGTATCTAAGGTTCATGAAAACGTTAAGACTAGTCAGATTATCTATGGAGTGCATTGCAGATTCTACTCGAATAGTGTCTCCCTACAAACCCCTGCATATACAAAGTTCACCCCAACCGTGCTGAGCAGACCACACACAGAAATACAAACTGATGTCTACTATGCAACCTTCTTCTTGTAGACTCGTGTTGGGACTCCAAGCGCCGAGTTTTGTAGGACAGTAGCAAATTTCCTGCAAGTGGATGACCTAAGGTTTATCAATCTGTGGGAGGCGTAGGATGAAGATGGTCTCTCTCAAACAAACCTGCAACTGAATAAAAAAGAGTCTCTTGTGTCCCCAACACACCCAATACAATGGCAAATTGTATAGGTGCATTAGTTCGGCGAAGAGATGGTGATACAAGTGTAATATGGATAGTAGATATGGGTTTTTGTAATTTGAAAATATAAATACAGCAAGGTAACTAGTAACAAAAGTGAGCGAAAATGGTATTGCAATGCTTCAAGACAAGGCCTAGGGTTCATACTTTCACCAGTGCAAGTTCTCTCAACAATGATAACATAATTGGATCATATAACAATTCCTCAACATGCAACAAAGTATCACCCCAAAGTTCCTATCGCGGAGAACATAAGATGAAACTGCTTGTAGGGTATGAAACCACCTCAAAGTTATTCTTTCTGATCAATCTATTGGGATATTCCTATAAGTGTCACAAACAGCCCTAGGGTTCCTACTAAAATAACACCACATGACACACATCAATCAAACCCTAATATATGATATGCATCAAACAACTTCAGATTCATAATATTCAATCCAACACAAAGAACTTCAAAGAGTGCCCCAAGATTCCTACCGGAGAAACAAGGATGAAAACATGCATCAACCCCTATGCATAGATTACCCCAATGTCACCTCAGGAATCCCCGAGTTGAGTGCCAAAACATACATCAAGTCAATCAATAGAACACCCCATTGTCACCACGGGTATCCCACGCAAGACATACATCAAGTGTTCTCAAATCTATAATAGTATTCAATCCGATAATAGTGAAACCTCAAAGGTAAAACTCAATTCATCACAAGAAGGTAGAGGGGGAGAAACACCATATGATCCAACTATAGTAACAAAGCTCCCGATACATCAAGATCGTGCCAAATCAAGAACATGAGAGAGAGAGAGAGAGATCAAACACATAGCTACGGGTACATACCCTTAGCCTCGAGGGTGAACTACTCCCTCCTTGTCATGGAGACCGCCGGGATGATGAAGATGGCCTCCGGTGATGATTCCCCCCTTCGGCAGGGTGCCATAACGGGCTTAGATTGGTTTTTCGCGAACTCAGAGCCTTGCGGCGGCGGAACCCCCGATCTAGGTTTCTTTCTGGGGGTTTCATGATTTATAGGAATTTTTGGCTTCAGTCTCACGTCAAGGGGTCCACGAGGCAGCGGCAAGACAGGGGGGCGCGCCTTGGGTGGGCCTCCACCCTTGTCGTTTCCTCGGGACTCTTTTGGCCCAACTCTTGTGCTTCTGGGGTCTCTTTTGGTCCATAAAAAATCACCGGAAATTTTCAGCCCATTCTGAGAACTTTTTTTTTGCGCAAAAAACGACACCACGGAAGTTCTGCTAAAAACAGCGTCAGCCCGGGTTAGTTATAATCAAATCTTACCAAAACCATACAAAATTGTTGTAAACATGGCATGAATACTTCATAAATTATAGATACGTTGGAGACGTATCACAAACCTCTTATGTCTCTATAAGGGGCGGACACACATTTCAAAACTGAAGTAGGAACATTAGAATCATATCAAATTTGTGTTTGAACAAATAAATTAAGTAATTATGAGTGGCATACTGTTTAGCTTCAATGGTGGAGTGCTGGTAGTGCGACACAAAGCTAGTAGGCAAATTGTATTACATGTAAAAGATCGTAGTCTATGTAAAAGGTGGATATGCCACTTTTCTTTCTATACAATGTAGTGTTCGTTGCCCACACATGATGAAAGAGATCACACAGAGAAATACTATTCACTCATGTATGTGGTTCCAGTATTTTGAAACATGGTGGTCCACCCTAAATGAATATGACAAGGCAAGCATAGAGTTCGTGAATCAATCATTACTTGTGAGATTACTAGGACAAGTATGCAGAATTGTAACTGCAGTAAGAGACCGTCCAAAATCTGAATCAAGAAGTTAGTCTAGCACTTATTGTTTGCAACTAATTGAAGTGAGTAATTGGATATCATATCGAATGAGTAAGAAAGACAAGTAAAATTGTCAAAAAACCTGGCCCGCAATAGTAATCTGGGTCAATGTCACTATGACCAACAATCCAACATGACTAGTGTCTGTTCCTAGGGTAGGAATTTTGAAACCCTGTGAACTTTAGAGGTACTAAAGATTACTGAAATATATGAACTATTAAGTGTAGGTAGCACTAAGTACACAACAAACCCTAATGATAGTCCTGCCTAATGAGTAATGAATCAATTAGAAATGGGTGATGGGGTGTGGCTGCTGAGTGTTGAGGACGTCTCTCAGGATAAATCAGGTGGCTTAGTGGGTGCTGCACGCTTGAGCCCTGAACGGACTGGGAAGGTAGGCACGGCGGCGAGCCCGGGCAGCAGTGACACTATTAGGCAAGCGGCTCCTGACCTCCTGTTAATCCAGTGTATCCTCCTAATGTCATGCCGTCCGGGGACGGAATGTCGCCGGCGAGGCAGGCGACTAGGAGCGAGTAGAGATCAGAAGCGCAGCAGAACAAAGGGGAATCGGGGCCTGGGGCGACCCAAAATCCCAGGACGGGCCGCGGCCCATCGTGGCCACCCTGTATATCCAGCCAGCGGCGTACATGCATTTCAAAACTAAATTAGGAACATTTAGCTGACCAATTAAACAACTCTATTTTAATAATATCAAATTCGTATTTGAACAACTAAGCTTGTTTAGCTTGATGGGTGGAGTAGTGCTATTATGACACGAAGCATGTAGGCTGATTGTATAGTGATCATAAAAGGGGGAAGCCCTAAGCATGCTCAATTAAACCCTATTATGCCTGTGCCATGGCAGATTTGAAGTTGCAAACCGCAGAAATGGTACTTAGCAACCATTGTTTGCTTCGAATTAAGAACTAAGATTCTAAGAGTTGAAAAGAAAGTACAGTAACCAAGTTACTGTTGGGGAACGTAGTAATTTCAAAAAATTTCCTACGATCACGCAAGACCATGGTGATGCATAGCAACGAGATGAGAGTGTTGTCTACGCACTCGTGAGACCAGCAACGGAAGCGTTGACGCAACGTAGAGGAAGTAGTCGCATTTCTTCCCGATCCAACCGATCCAAGTACCGAACGACGGCACCTCCGAGTTCTGCACACGCTCAGCTCGATGACGCCCCTCGAACTCCGATCCAGCCGAGTGTTGAGGGAGAGTTTCACAAGACGACGGCGTGGTGGACGATGATGATGTTCCACGGCGCAGGGCTTCGCCTAAGCTCCGCAACGGTATATTCGAGGTGTAGTTTGGTGGAAGGGGCACCGACACGGCTAAGGAACGATCCGTAGATCAACTTGTGTGTCATGGGGTGCCCCTGCCCTGTATATAAAGGAGCAAGGGAGGAGGAGGCCGGCCCTATGTTTGGCGCCAAGGGGAGTCCTACTCCCACCGGGAGTAGGATTCCCTTTCCTAGTCCAACTAGGAATCCTTCCATGTAGGGGAGGAAGGAGAAGGAAGTGGAGGAGTAGGAAGGTGGCGGCCCCTTTCCCTAGTCCACCCGGACTAGAGGGAGGGGCGCAGCAGCCTTTTTCCTCTTCCCACTAAAGCCCATCAAGGCCCATTACTTCTCCGTAACTACCCTGCATCTCAAAAATACCCAATCACTCGGAACCTTCCGAACTCCGAATATAGTCGTCCAATATATCGATCTTTACGCCTCGACCATTTCGAGACTCTCGTCATGTCCCCGATCTCATCCGGGACTCAACAACCTTCGTACATCAATATCATATAAACTCATAATAACCGCCATCAAACGTTGCGTGCGGACCCTACGGGTTCGAGAACTATGTAGACATGACCGAGACACCTCTCTTGGTCAATAACCAATAGCGGACCTGGATGCCCATATTGGCTCCTACATATTCTACGAAGATCTTTATCGGTCGATCGCGATAACAACATACGTTGTTCCCTTTGTCATCGGTATGTTACTTGCCCGAGATTCGATCGCTTGTATCCAATACCTAGTTCAATCTCACATCGGCAAGTCTCTTTTCTCGCTCCGTAATACATCATCTCACAACTAACACATTTAGTTGCAATGCTTGCAAGGCTTATGTGATGTGCATTACCGAGAGGGCCCAGAGATACCTCTCCGACAATCGGAGTGACAAATCCTAATCTCAAATATGCCAACCCAACATGTACCTTCGGAGACACCTGTAATGTACCTTTATAATCACCCAGCTTACGCCAGACGCTTTGGTAGCACCCAAAGTGTTCCTCGGCAAACGGAGTTGCATAATCTCATAGTCATAGGAACATGTATAAGTCATGAAGAAAAGCACTAGCAACAAACTATACGATCAGGTGCTATGCTAATGGAATGGGTCATGTCAATCAGATCATTCAACTAATGATGTGATCCCGTTAATCAAATAACAACTCCTTGTTCATGGTTAGGAAACATAACCATCTTTGATTAACGAGCTAGTCAAGTAGAGGCATACTAGTGACACTCTGAGGTTTATGTATTCACACATGTATTATGTTTCCGTTAATACAATTCTAGCATGAATAATAAACATTTATCATGATATAAGGAAATAAATAATAACTTTATTATTGCCTCTAGGGCATATTTCCTTCAGTCTCCCACTTGCACTAGAGTCAATAATCTAGTTCACATCGCCATGTGATTTAACATCAATAGTTCACATCTATATGTGGTTAACACCCATAGTTCACATCGACATGTGACCAACACCCAAGGGTTTACTAGAGTCAGTAATCTAGTTCACATCGCTATGTGATTAACACCCAAAGAGTACTAAGGTGTGATCAAGTTTTGCTTGTGAGATAATTTTAGTCAACGGGTCTGTCACATTCAGAGCCGTAAGTATTTTGCAAATTTCTATGTCTACAATGCTCTGCACGGAGCTACTCTAGCTAATTGCTCCCACTTTCTATATGTATCCAGATTGAGACTCGAGTCATCTAGATTAGTGTTAAAACTTGCATCGACGTAACCCTTTACGATTTAACCTTTTTCACTTCCATAATCGAGAAACATATCCTTATTCTACTAAGGATAATTTTGACCGCTGTCCATTGATCTACTCCTAGATCTCTATTGCACTCCTTGCCAATCTTAGTAGTAGGGTATGCAATAGATCTGGTACACAAGATGACATACTTTATAGAACCTATGGCTGATGCATAGGAATGACTTTCATTCTCTTTCTATCTTCCGCCGTGGTCGGGTTTTGAGTCTTACTCAATCTCACACCTTGTAACACAGGCAAGAACTCTTTCTTTGACTGCTCCATTTTGAACTACTTCAAATTCTTGTCAAGGTATGTATTCATTGAAAACTTATTAAGCGCCTTGATCTATCTCTATAGATCTTGATGCTCAATATGTAAGCAGCTTCACCGAGGTCCTTCTTTGAAAAACTCCTTTCAAATACTCCTTTATGCTTTGCGAATAATTCTACATTATTTCGATCAACAATATGTCATTCACATATACTTATCGTAAATGCAGTAGTGCTCCCACTCACTTTCTTGTAAATACAGGCTTCTCCAAAAGTCTCAGATAAAACCATATGCTTTGATCACACTATCAAAGCGCTTATTCCAACTCCGAGATGCTTGCACCAGTCCATAGATGGATCGCTGGAGCTTGCACATTTTGTTAGCTCCTTTAGGATTGACAAAACCTTCTGTTGCATCATATACAACTCTTCTTTAATAAATCCATTAAAGAATGTAGGTTTGACATCCATTTGCCAGATTTCATAAAATGTGGCAATTGCTAACATGATTCGACAGACTTAAGCATCGCTACAATTGAGAAAATCTCATTGTAGTCAACACCTTGAACTTGTCAAAACCTTTTTGCATAAGTCGAGCTTTGTAGATAGTAACACTACTATCGCTGTCCGCCTTCCTCTTGAAGATCCATTTATTCTCAATGGCTTGCCGATCATCGGGCAAGTCAACCAAAGTCCATACTTTGTTCTCATACATGGATCCCATCTCAGATTTCATGGTCTTAAACCATTTCGCGAATCTGGGCTCATCATCGCT
Source organism: Aegilops longissima (assembly GCA_021605205.1). Taxonomy (NCBI): domain Eukaryota; kingdom Viridiplantae; phylum Streptophyta; class Magnoliopsida; order Poales; family Poaceae; genus Aegilops; species Aegilops longissima. The sequence goes on along the minus strand of CM038681.1, from coordinate 171,229,636 downwards.
TCCTCATAGTTCGTAGGTTCATCATGGTCTAGTAACATGACTTTCGAATATGATTACCGCATCACTCGGTGCGGATCTTACTCGAAGACCTACGAGGTTTGGTAGCAACTTGATCTGAAGTTTCATGATCATCATCATTAACTTCCTTACTAATTGGTGTAGGAATCACCGAACTGATTTCTGTGATGAACTACTTTCCAATAAGGGAGAAGGTACAATTACCTCATCAAGTTCTACTTTCCTCCCACTCACTTCTTTCGAGAGAAACTTCTTCTCTAGAAAGGATCCATTTTAGCAACAAATGTTTTGCCTTTAGATCTGTGATAGAAGGTGTACCCAACAGTTTCTTTTGGGTATTCTATGAAGACGCATTCTCCGATTTGGGTTCGAGCTTATCGTGTGAAAACTTTTTCACATAAGCATCACAACTCCAAACTTTAAGAAATGACAGCTTAGGTTTATCGCTAAACCATAGTTCATACGGTGTCATCTCAACGGATTTAGATGGTGCCCTATTAAACGTGAATGCAGCTGTCTCTAATGCATAACCCCAAACTATATCTGTAAGAGACATCATAGATCGCACCATATCAAAATAAAGTACGGTTACGACGCTCGACACACCATAACGCTGTGGTGTTCCGTGGCGGAGCTGTGAAACTATTCCACATTGTTTTAATTGAAGACCAAACTCAGAACTCAAATATTCATCTCCACGATCAGATCGCAGAAACTTTATTTTCTTGTTACGATGATTTTCCACTTCACTCTGAAATTCTTTGAACCTTTCAACTATTTCAGACTTATGTTTCATCAAGTAGATATACCCATATCTGCTCAAATCATCTTGTGAAGGTCGAAAATAACGATACTTGCCACGAGCATCAACACTCATTGGATCGCATACATCGGTATGTATTATTCCCAATAAGTCAAGAGTTTGTTCCATTGTTCCGAGAACGGAGTTTTAGTCATCTTGCCCAAAAGGCACGGTTCGCAAGCATCAAATGATTCATAATCAAGTGATTCCAAAAGTCCATCAAGATGGAGTTTTCTTCATGCGCTTTACACCAATATGACCTAAACGGCAAGTGCACAAATAAGTTGCACTATCATTATTAACTTTGCATCTTTTGGTTTCAATGTTATGAATATGTGTATCACTATGATCGAGATCCAATGAACCATTTTCATTGGGTGTGTAACCATATAAGGTTTTATTCATGTAAATGTAACAACAATTTATTCTCTTACTTAAATGAATAACAGATTGCAATAAACATGATCAAATCATATTTATGCTCAACACCAAATAACACTTATTTAGGTTCCACACTAATCCCGAAAGTATAGGGAGTGTGCGATGATGATCATATCAATCTTGGAACTACTTCCAACACTCATCGTCACTTCCCTTCAACTAGTCTCTGCTTATTCTCAGAACTCCTGCTTCGAGTTACTAATCTTAGCAACCTAACGAGTATCAAATACTCAGGGGTTACTATAAACACTAGTAAGGTACACATCAATAACCTGTATATCAAATATAACCTTGTTCACTTTGCCATCCTTCTTATCCACCAAATATTCAGGGTAGTTCCGCTCAAAGGACCAGTTCCATTGCAGCAAAAGTACTCAGCCTCGTGCTTAGGTCTAGACTTGGGCTTCTTCACTCGAGCAGCAACTTGCTTGCCGCTCCATTTGAAGTTCCCTTCTTCCCTTTGCCATTTTCCTTGAGACTAGTGGTCTTGTCAACCATCAACACTTGATGTTTTTCTTGATTTCTACCTTCGCGATTTTAGCATCGCCAAGAGCTCGAGAATCTTTTTCGTCATCCCTTGCATACTATAGTTCATCACGAAGTTCTACTAACTTAGTGATGGTGACTAGAGAATTCTGTCAATCACTATCTTATCTCGAAGATTAACTCCCACTTGATTCAAGCGATTGAAGTACTCGCATAATCTGAGCACATGCTCACTAGTTGAGCGATTCTCCTCCATCTTTTAGCTATAGAACTTGTTGGAGATTTCATATCTCTCAACTCGGTATTTGCTTGAAATATTAACTTCAATTCCTGGAACATCTCATATGGTCCATGACGCTCAAAACGCCTTTGAAGTCCCGATTCTAAGCCGCTAAGCATGGTGCACTAAACTATCAAGTAGTCATCATATTGAGCTGGCCAAACGCTCATAACGCCTCAGATTCGCTCATATTGAGCTAGCCAAACGCTCATAACGCCTCGCATCTGCTCCTGCAATAGGTCTGTCACCTAGCGTGCATTAAGGACATAATTCTTCTGCAGCAGCAATGAGGATAAACCTCAGATCACGGATCCAATCCGCATCATTGCTACTAACATCTTTCAATACAATTTTCTAGGAACACATATGAAAACATAGGGAAGCAACAACGCGAGCTATTGATCTACAACATAATTTGCAAAATACTATCAGACTAAGTTCATGATAAATTAAAGTTCAATTAATCATATTACTTAAGAACTCCCACTTAGATAGACATCTCTCTAGTCATCTAAGTGATCACGTGATCCAAATCAACTAAACCATGTCCGATCATCACGTGAGATGGAGTAGTTTCAATGGTGAACATCACTATGTTGATCATATCTACTATATGATTCACGCCGACCTTTCGGTCTCCGTGTTCCGAGGTCATATCTTATATGCATAGCTCGTCAAGTATAACCTGAGTATTCGCGCGGCGCAACTGTTTTGCACCCGCTGTATTTGAACGTAGAGCCTATCACACCCGATCATCACGTGGTGTCTCAAAGACGAAGAACTTTCGCAACGGTGCATACTCGTGGAGAACACTTCTTGATAATTTTGGTGAGAGATCATCTTATAATGCTACCGCCAATCAAAGCAAGATAAGATGCATAAAGGATAAACATCACATGCAATCAATATAAGTGATATGATATGGTCATCATCATCTTGTGCTTGTGATTCCATCGCCAAGCACCGCCATGATCACCATCGCCACCGGCGCGACACCTTGATCTCCATCGTAGCATCGTTGTCGCCTCGCCAACTATTGCTTCTACGACTATCGCTACGCTTAGTGATAAAGTAAAGCAATTACATGGCGCTTGTATTTCATACAATAAAGCGACAACCATATGGCTCCTCGCCATTGCCGATAACTCGTTACAAAACATGATCATCTCATACAATAAAATATAGCATCACGCCTTGACCATATCACATCACAACATGCCCTGCAAAAACAAGTTAGACGCCCTCTACTTTGTTGTTGCAAGTTTTACGTGGCTGCTACGGGCTGAGCAAGAACCGTTTTACCTACGCATCAAAACCACAACGATATTTCACAAATAGACTCCGCTTTAACCTTCTCAAGGACCGGGCGAGCCACACTCGATTCAACTAAAGTGAGAGAGACAGACACCGCCGTCACCTTTAAGCAACGAGTGCTCGAGCGGTGAAACCAGTCTCGCGAAGCGCACGCTGTAATGTCGGTCCGGCCGCTTCATCTCACAATACCGCTGAACCAAAGTATGACATGCTGGTAGGCAGATGACTTGTATCGCCCACAACTCACTTGTGTTCTACTCGTGCACATGACATCAACGATAAAACCAGGCTCGATACCACTGTTGGGGAACGAGTAATTTCAAAAATTTCCTACGATCACGCAAGACCATGGTGATGCATAGCAACGAGATGAGAGTGTTGTCACGCACTCGTGAGACCAGCAACGGAAGCGTTGACGCAACGAGAGGAAGTAGTCGATTTCTTCCCGATCCAACCGATCCAAGTACCGAACGACGGCACCTCCGAAGTTCTGCACACGCTCAGCTCGATGACGCCCCTCGAACTCCGATCCAGCCGAGTGTTGAGGGAGAGTTTCACAAGACGACGGCGCAGGACGATGATGATGTTCCACGGCGCAGGGCTTCACTTAAGCTCCGCAACGGTATATTCGAGGTGTAGTTTGGTGGAAGGGGCACCGACACGGCTAAGGAACGATCCGTAGATCAACTTGTGTGTCATGGGGTGCCCCTGCCCTCAGATATAAAGGAGCAAGGGAGGAGGAGGCCGCCCTATGTTTACGCCACAGGGGAGTCCTACTCCCACCGAGTAGGATTCCCTTTCCTAGTCCAACTAGGAATCCTTCCATGTAGGGGAGGAAGGAGAAGGAAGTGGAGGAGTAGGAAAGGTGGCGCCCCTTTCCCTAGTCCACCCGGACTAGAGGGAGGGGGCGCAGCAGCCTTTTTCCTCTTCCCACTAAAGCCCATCAAGGCCCATTACTTCTCCCGTAACTACCCGCAGACCAAAAATACCCAATCACTCGAACCTTTCCGAACTCCGAATATAGTCGTCCAATATATCGATCTTTACGCCTCGACCATTTCGAGACTCCTCGTCATGTCCCCGATCTCATCCGGGACTCAACAACCTTCGTACATCAATATCATATAAACTCATAATAACCGCCATCGAAACGTTAAGCGTATGGACTCTACGGGTTCGAGAACTATGTAGACATGACCGAGACACCTCTCTTGATCAATAACCAATAGCGGACCTGGATGCCCATATTGGCTCCTACATATTCTACGAAGATCTTTATCGGTCGACCGCATAACAACATACGTTGTTCCCTTTGTCATCGGTATGTTACTTGCCCGAGATTCGATCGTCGGTATCCAATACCTAGTTCAATCTCACATCGCAAGTCTCTTTTCTCGCTCCGTAATACATCATCTCACAACTAACACATTTAGTTGCAATGCTTGCAAGGCTTATGTGATGTGCATTACCGAGAGGGCCCAGAGATACCTCTCCGACAATCGGAGGACAAATCCTAATCTCAAATATGCCAACCCAACATGTACCTTCGAGACACCTGTAATGTACCTTTATAATCACCCAGTTACGCCAGGACGCTTGGTAGCACCCAAAGTGTTCCTCGGCAAACGGGAGTTGCATAATCTCATAGTCATAGGAACATGTATAAGTCATGAAGAAAAGCACTAGCAACAAACTATACGATCAAAAGCTATGCTAATGGAATGGGTCATGTCAATCAGATCATTCAACCAATGATGTGATCCCGTTAATCAAATAACAACTCCTTGTTCATGGTTAGGAAACATAACCATCTTTGATTAACGAGCTAGTCAAGTAGAGGCATACTAGTGACACTCTGTAGGTTTATGTATTCACACATGTATTATGTTTCCGGTTAATACAATTCTAGCATGAATAATAAACATTTATCATGATATAAGGAAATAAATAATAACTTTATTATTGCCTCTAGGGCATATTTCCTTCAGTTACGATCTATTTTCTGGTTGAAATAAAACACTTGAGCAGTTATGAAATAGTACCACCTCTCTTGCGGTGCCGTGTAGGCATCAGGGGTGCGGTGGCTCTCGGTGGCGAGGAAGAAGATCTACGATGGTAAACGGATGTATCGGGGGATAAATCCCATTGCAGTGGACGAGAAGGTCGTCGGTGTGGCATCGACAAGGAGGACGACATCGATGATGAAGCAATAGGACGCGATGCAAGGCTCCTGGTCCGTCGTCGTGGATGAGAAACGTCCATCTCTAGCGGTGGACGACGCGGTCTTGGTAGGCACTCTGGCATGGCGGAGGACAACGGCGATGGACGGGGTGGCGGAGGAAGGACTCTGGTGTGGGGATGGTGTTCTAGCGCGGAGGGTGTGTATGAATGGGAAAATGGAGGGATAAGTACGGGCAACCATGTCTTTGGGATGCGCCTGTCTGAAATACGGGAAATTTACGAACTTAGCCCCTGTTTAAAATTTGGACGTCTTGTTGGTTCGGGATAGGACGGTAATCTCGCATCTCCCCAATATTTGCCAAGAGCGATTTCGGGCAAGGAGAGGGTGTTTTGGTGCCCCCGGTGTATGAACGGGGCTAACAAGTAGGGCGGTTGTGTCACGTATGAGTGAAGTTACAAACCTACCGCTATTAAAAATATTTGCCAGCATCGATTTCATCCGATTCGAGTTTGTTTTGCCGCCCACCGTGTATGAATAGGGAAATGGAGGCAGAGCAAAGGTCTATCGGACGAGCTTGAATCAAATGTGTTTTGCCGCCCACATATGGAACCCACCGTGTCTGAATGGGCTCAGAGGCGGTCGTGTCACGTCTGATTGATGTTACTAACCTACCCCTATTGAGAGCAGTGGAAATTAGGCCGATGGGATGTCTGTGTAACGGGTAGACAGTAATTTCCATCTCGCAAACACTGGCTTCGGGCAGCCGACGTGGGAGTGGATGTTGTGCCGCTTCTTTCATATTTTGGGACAATAAGCATTCACGTTTACCCTGGCAACTAAATTTGAATCCATTTTGTATTCTTATACGAATCTTTATAAATCATTCTATGTTTTTATATATCTTCAAAAGCACGATAAAGATGTATTCCACTATCATATATTAATATGATCTACAAATCCCGATACTCGAATTCAAAAGGTAAAATCTAGTTTAAGGTGAATTCAAATATATGAAACCACTTTATGTCCAACTCAAGTGTAACATGTATGACACACGCAGCATATAGTGTACTCCCATTTAGATATGTACACAAGCGATGTCTCAAGATTCAAAATGCTGAGTCAATCAACTAATAATGTACAAAACTAATAGACATATAAACACTTATAGAGTATATGGATAAATAATACTCCCTCTGTAAACTAATATAAGAATGTTTAGATCACTACTTTAGTATTCTAAACGCTGTTATATTAGTTTACGGAGGGGGTATCGACTAACATACATAAGCCAGGCCACTGTACTTTTTTTGCTAGAAGAGCACCATTTTTTTAGCAAAGCTAGTACATCATCTTGGCCCTTTCAGATGCGTGCCACTTAAGGACCATCTTTGAAACTATTATTGCTGAATGCACATGCAGCCCGATTCGCATATTTGTAGGTCTGGCATAGCAATCAAAATAAAATATCTTTGCCTCAACAAAAAAATGAAATGTCTCACAGTCTTATCAATTAATACAGACTCTTGCTAAAAAAATTACGGAACAAAAACAAAACCAATTATTACATGATCTCTAAAACAAATGGTTTGCTCGATTACATGAACAAACAACACAAAGGTTATTCAACGATGGAAAAAATATTTCACCTACGATTTACCAAGTGGGAATTTAATTTCCTTTTTTCCTTCAGGACCTTAACAATGCAGTCAGTCTCAGCTTGCTTCATTTTGAAATCGACGAAATATTTAATGGTTGTCTTGAGTACTGCTTGTGATTGTGTTGTTTGCTTCCTCAACATGTCAACTTCATCTCTAAGTGCAAAAGCAGAATCTCTTTCTACCAATAGTGTAGCCTCAAGAACATCAGCATTTGGCAATTCATGATGCATGATTGGGCCGGTGCCACTGCTCTGGGATGATACAACGTCCATGGGGGCCTTGCTCTTTGATCTTGGGCTAACCTGTTTTGCCAGTAAAGTTCTGATTGGATTCGGAAAAGTTGAAGTTAGCAAAACATCTCAACTCGGAGTTAGAACAACAACCCAGTTAAAAAAATAGGGAATTAAAGAGTTTCAATTGCATGCTGAAAAGTAGTTATTAACATCATTGCAACCGGTTGTTGCAGCAAAGCAATTAAACAAACAAGTTTTTGCAAAAGGGACATGTTGTCGCATTGGAGTTTCTCTTGGATCCTGAAAAGTTGAGTAGCCAGTAACTTGATTAGAGCAACCGGTTGCAGTAGCAAAGCAGTTAAACAAACAAGTTTTGCAAAAGGCACCTGTTGTGGCATTGGAGTTTCTCTTGGATCCTGAAAAGTCGAGTAGTCAGTAACTTGATTATAGCAACAAGTTACAACAACAAACCTGTTACACAAATAAATTTTTCAAAATGTACCGGCTGTGCAATTGGACTTCCCATTGTATCCTGAAAACTTGAAGATGGTAACATGATTACAACAACAAGTTACAACAGCAAACCAGGTAAACAAGGAAGTTTTTGAAAACATACCTTTTGTGCCATTGGAGTTTCAGTTGGATCTTGCAAACTTGAATGTTAGCAATCATAAATAAAGTGTTGCAAGAGCCATAAGGAACTAACATCAACCTAGTAAAACTAACCAGTTTTGGCAAAGTTTTAATTACACATGAACTAGTAAAACTAACAAGTTCTTGGCAACGTATTAAAGTAACAAGTCGGTACCGTTTACCAGCAACACAGACATCTGTAAATTCCTTTGATGTAAGCAAAATGATTCTGACACATATATAAGTTAAAACGATGTTGTCCCTCATATAAATCTAACAGTTGTCTGTCGATGAACATGCAAACATTACTAGTGCTACAAGTCATAACAGCAAACCATTTAAAAAAACAGGGTATCAGAAGGTAAATTACACATGAATTTTGCTGCACCCTAGAAGTAGATATGACTAGCTATCTACGTGCTTAAGTAGCTATTTAAGTTCAGGCAAATAGGTAATTGCATAAACAGTAAGTATCAAAACACATAGATAGGCGTAGTCTATAATAGGATTAACAGGCTATGACATTATGTAATTAGTAGCAAACTAAATTAAGCCAAGCAAGGTGACTGAACAGTTTTGCAATCAGTGGCTAACTAAAATTCCGAGAAGCAGGTAACTGAACTTACGCTAGCTCTTTGTACAGGCACACTGCAACATCTTTTTCGCTTACAAGGTTCTACGAAGGAGTCCATGGCATCAATTGCTTGGATACGCAGTCCCAATACTTCTTTCTTTCCACACTGCATTGGTAAGTCGAATTGTTAATCTGATAAGATGGTGCATTCTTGATATTTTATTGGAGGACGGGTTGTCAGACTAGTTGTAGCAACACACATCACACTGGCTTTTACTGTATATGTCATGCGATTAAATTGGCATAACAAGATCTAAGTAATCTACAATAGGATGAAAAGACTAGCATCCTTCTCATTATTGGCGAACTCAGTTCATAGAAACAAGCAATTCAACCATTATGTGGGTAAATCAAAAGCGCCACTGGAATATTTTTTCACTACCCCAATCATACACACAAAAAGGGGCGGCGCCACCATAGGGGATGGTATGGGTGTCCACCTCGGGTGGCTAGAAAGTGCGCACCTAGAGTGAGTCGTCCAGGTTGGCCCAGGCTAGTTTTGTTCGTCCCAGCGCACGATCAGGAAATGTAAAAAATGAAGAAAAAAGTTTCAATTTGGATGGGCCAATTACGTAAGCGCAAGGCAGGCCCTATAGCAAGCTCGCGGCGCAATCGAGTGCCTCTTATAACGATCGACAACAGGAAGAATCCCCAATTCATTCGTCTAGCCTCCAGTCTGGTTTGGTCCTAACCTAGCCGCCAATGGACAGACTGACAGAGCTCTTCCTCTCGCCCTCGTTGGACGCCAGTCGCCGGGCTTCAAGCGAATGGAAGGACAAGAAGATGAAGATCCAACCCTGGGTGTAGCTTGCGTGGGAGGAATCGGTGACAGTACGGGCATGGCATCGAGCTTGCGCAAACAGACAGTCGCAGCTTGCAAGAGCAGCATGCACGACGAGCAGGTACATCACATCCTTGATTAATCTAATTCAACTGCTCAATATCTAGCCAATAGTTAAACGTGATGGTGTTGTAAAACTGCTTGTATGTAGGGAATCTATAAGAAAATGAAACCAATTTCTGCTTATTTTATAACTCCCCCAATCAAGACTGAACTGACTGAACCTGATGTTCTAATCAAGGTTCTGATGCAAACATACAAGCTCATGTTGTTCTTGAGCCAGAACTGTCTAATGAATAGACTGCTAATGAAGGATTTGATGCAAAAAATTTACATGCTTTTGGTGATGAACATATAGTGTCTAATGAGGGATCTAATGCAAGTATTTTGCAAGCTCCCATTGAAGGATTTAGTGTCTAATAATGATATGCTATGTTTAGAGAGAGAGAGAGAGATAGAGAGAGAGAGAGAGAGAGAGAGAATTGTAGGAATTGATGACAAGCAAATTATAGTACATTTTCATGGCTTGAGGAAACATCGAGGCCATGTACCACAACGTCCCCGTATCATGACAACCTAGCATAAATACTTTTCTTATCTGTTGTTTCAAACTATTGGCATACTTGTCCAAGATAGATATATTGATATGCAGTTTGCACACTGGTTATAGGTGCAATTAGACTTGGATATTTTTTGCCAGAGAACGAATAATTCAAGAAGATACAGTCCATGTTAGTAGTCCTTGTCCACCATGTTGTATTTTGTGTTTATTGGTGCTTACATCATCTAGTTGGTTATAATCTGGAACTACTTTGGATCATTAGCTGGCTTTCAAAGTGCATGTAGCTTCACATTTCTCAAGTTATGTTGATTTCTGGAGTGCAAGTGCCTTCGTATTTTTTAAGTTAAATTTCCGGCCCTGGTAACTTGAATTCGTGGATCCGCCACTACACACAAATCATACACGCAGGCCAGTAGGAATTAAATGAAATGCAGGGACTTACGCTAGCTCGTTCTACAAGCTCACTTCAGCTGTGCTTGTGCTTGGGATGTTCCATGTACAACTCCATGTTACCACTTGCTTGGATGTGTAGGCCCTGTGCTCCTTCCATCCCCCTCTGCATTTTTGGCACGGCGAATGGTTGATCAAATGAGAAGAATCGACCTTGCTGTTGTAGTGGAGGACATGTACTTACAAGGTTATACAGGCGTGTAGGATGTGTACCAGATCCCGTATCACCGTCATGCTTCGCTGAAAAATGGTTTTGCTTGTTTCAGATGATATCTCCAGAAGAAATAAGAGTTAAAGTCAGAGTTGCATAGGTGTGTAAGCTAAGAGAGCAGTAAAAGGATATCCAAGCATCGTCGGAACACTGCACATGGGAGTGATATTTGGATACCTAGTTCGGGCCGGCAATTGGGCATGCTCGCCTAGAGTGCGGGTCACTTCAGAGCCGTTGAGGGTGATGCGCTGGCGTTTGCTGGCCACATATGGATGCAGATCTTGAGCGGCAGCGGAGCACTACGATGCGGTGGACGAGGCCGTTGATGAAGCACCAATGTCCTCAGGGGGATGGAGGTGCGACGATGTGCTCGATGAAGTAGCCCCGGTGTGGTGGGAGACGGCGTCGGTGAAGCACACCTGATGCGGTGGAAGTCGGAGTCTGCGAGGCGCGTTAGCTGCGGCGGCCAACATTGTCGGTGGACCACCCGGTATGGTGGACGAGGGCCTAGATGAGGTACCTCCGTGCAGTGGTGAAGTGCGATCATCGTGTTCGTCATCATCGTCCGGTATAGAGGTGGGGAAAGAGATGAGACGAGGGGTGATTCAAATTTTATTTGGGTTGGCGGCGAATTAGGGATTTGAGCGGAAGGCGACAGGGGAGAAGGGCGATTTTGCTGGCCTGGAATTAGGGCCGCGTGCCATCATTCTTTTGGGGGGGGGGTGCTAGCGTCCGTACGACAGACACGACCACCATGACACGACCCTGGTCTTCCTGGTGCGCCTACATCTGAGAATGCAAACGAATCTTCTTTCGTTGGCAAACAAATCTGTATGTATTACCATGCCTGTGTTTTCGTTGCAAATAATTAGTCCTTCGAAACGAGATACTATGAATTAATTAATGAGGAGTTCTTTGAATTAGAGTGTGTTTGTCACATAGCGATCCCCAATTATAACATGGATTTCGCATTTCACAGTATACATGCTACTTTTTAATACAAATTGATATGTATAACATGAACACTATGGTAGTGAGAAAACTTTGGATGGATGCAAGCATATGACCACACACATACGAAATACCACAACAATTGAGTTAATATTAGTGCATCAACTATTCCAAACCTACTATGGCATGAATTCGAAATAATTATGGAAGCCATATGCATGGTCCTCAATTCAAATCTTACAATGTACACTAAATTCAAATGTCACTATTAAGTCTAGTAGTATCTACATTCAAATGTTGTTTTTAGCCCCCCCTCAGCACGCATGCTACATACTTCCTGTATCGATCAATCTTCCTCTCCTAACTACCTTACAAATCTATTGGTTTCCATCACACACTCATTCTTTCTCTACATGTTTCAATCTCTAACTCTCTCAAATACACAACCCCCTTTTCCCACTCTGTCAACAAATGTATATCTCTCAAACACCCTCTATTGCACTCCATGCCGAGCTCTCTCTCCCTCCCACCCTTTCTCGCTAGATACATGCATTGCCGATCTAGACCCCCCCTCTCGCACACACCCACACATGTTATCTATCTAGGTCACTCTCTCGAGACCGTCTCACTCTTTCGTCCGCACAGAGGCCCACACTCGCTCAATCTCTCTCTCTTTCTCTCTCTCTTTCTCTCTTTCTCTCTCTATCTTTGTTTCGATTAAACTCGCTTTCTCTCTCACAATAACTATATAGGTCCCTTTTCAGGCGTCGATCGACACACTCTATACTCTCTCACGCAGATTTTCTATCTAGCTCAGTCTCTCCAAGCCGTCCCACTCTTTCAACCTCATGGCGGCCCATGCTTGCTCAATCTCTCTCCTCTCTTTATGTATGTCTCGATTGACCTTGTTTTTTCTCACACACAAACAATATATCTCCATGTTTCGGCCAAATTCGACATATTGTATACTCTCTCACGCACATTGCCTCTCTTGGTCACACTCTCCAACCCGTCTCACTCTTTTGACCGCATGACGACCCACACTCGTTCAATCTCTCTCTCTCTCTCTCTCTCTCTCTCTCTCTCTATGCATCGTTTGACCTTGCTTCCTCTCACGCACAAATCATATATCTACCTGTCTGCGACTAGATCCACACTCTATATACCCTAGCATGCCCGTCGTCTATGTAGGAAAATCACTCAAGATCTCTATTATAGCCCTCACCATTCCCAAAAGCTCAATCAGACAACATCTCTTCAGAGCATATATATATTTTCACCAAATGTCGGGCCACACTCACTCTGTCCCTCCATCTATCTATGTCTCAATTGAGCTCGCTTTCTCACACCGCCTCTTCCATACATTGACGCTACCTCTCTATCCCTTGCAGAGTCTGAGTTATTTACATTGCGAGGGGGACTCCAACCTGGTATTAATTTGTGAAGGCATTCATTTCGGTGGGTTTAGATTATATTTTTGTAGCATTCGGCACGCAACTACTCCAAACACCATTGCAACCCCCGCCACTCCCCCAATTGATTTCCCTATGGCTCGGTCACCACTCTCTCACACGCCCTTTCTTACCTTTCTAGGTCCCACCATGGTATTTAAAAAAAAAACTCTGGTGTTCTCTTTAATTATTACAAATAAGCTACAAACTACACACCGGGAGTCCACCTGTAATGGAAAAAATTTCGAACCAGAAATTCAAGTGCTACAAACTACACACCGGGGTGCCCACCTGTCATGGAACAAATTTCGACCCATATGTAAATTAAAAATGAGAAAGGACGGGGATCGAACATGTTACCAGGCCCTTCCAGTTGCATGTCAATAGGCAACATAGTAGCAACATTTGTTGTACTCCCCTTCGTTGACATAATATTTTTATATTACCACAGCCTATTTAATGCATAGCATGTTTTATATTAATTTTTGTAGATTAGTGGGACCGGCTCGTCAGCACGTACTATTCCCCTTCCTCGAGGCACTTACTGGTGGGTCCCTGATACGTCCATTTTGCATCATGTTTACCTACTGCTATTTATAATGTTTTTATGCATAATAATGCTTTTTTTGAGTAATCCTAATGCCTTTTCTCTCATAATTTGCAGGTTCACACAAAGAGGGAGAATTCCAGCAGCTGGAAATTTTCACCTGGAAAAGCTACATCAGGCCACCTATTCTGCACAACTCCAAATAAGCTAAAACTTCACGGGTAATTTTTTATGGAATAAATAAGAAATACTAGAGGAAATAACCACCGGAGGGGGGCCACCTGGTGCAGGTGGGTTGTGCTCAGCCCAGCCCACTTCCGGTGCCCATCTTCTGGTATATAAGTCATTTTGACCTAGAAAAAATAAGGGGAGGACTTTCGGGACGGAGCGCCGCCGTCTCAAGGCGGAACTTGGGCAGGAGCACTTTTGCCCTCCGATGGAGCGATTCCGCCGGGGGAACTTCCCTCCCGGAGGGGGAAATCATCGTCATCATAATAACCAACAACTCTCCCATCTTGGGGAGGGAAATCTCCATCAACATCTTCAACAACACCATCTCCTCTCAAACCCTAGTTCATATATTGTGTTCGATCTTTGTACCGAAACTATAGATTGGTGCTTGTGGGTGACTAGTAGTGTTGATTACATCTTGTAGTTGATTACTATATGGTTTATTTGGTGGAGGATTATATGTTCAGATCCAATATGCTATTTAATACCCCTCTTATCTTGAGCATGTTTATCACTTGTGAGTAGTTACTTTTGTTCTTGAGGTCATGGGAGAAATCATCTTGCAAGTAATCGTGTGAACTTGATATGTGTTCGATATTTTGATAGTGTGTATGTTGCGATTCCCTTAGTGGTGCCATGTGAACGTCGACTACATGACACTTCCCAATATTTGGGCCTAAGGGTATGCATTATGGAGTAGTAATTAAATGATGGGTTGCGAGAGTAACAGAAGCTTAAACCCTAGTTTATGCGCTATGACGTAAGGGACCGATTGGATCCAAAAGTTTAATGCTATGGTTAGAATTTATTCTTAATGCTTTTCTTGTAGTTGCGGATGCTTGCGGCGGGGTTAATAATAAGTAGGAGGTTTGTTCAAGTAAGAACAGCACCTAAGCACCGATCCACCCACATATCAAATTATCAAAGTAGCGAACACGAATCAAACCAACATGATGAAAGTGACTAGATGAAATTCCCGTGTACCCTCAAGAATGCTTTGCTTATTTTAAGAGACCGTTTTGGCATGTCCTTTGCTTCAAAAGGATTGGGCTACCTTGCTACACTTTTGTTACTACTATTGTTACTTGTTCGTTATAAATTATCTTGTTATCAAACTACTCTATTACTTACAATTTCAGCACTTGCATACATTACCTTGCTGAAAACCACCTGTCATTTCCTTCTGCTCCTCGTTGGGTTCGACACTCTTACTTATTGAAAAGGCTACAATTGATCGCATATACTTGTGGGTCATCAAGGCCATTTTCTGGTGCCGTTGTCAGGGAGTTAAGCGCTCTTGGTAAGTGGAAATTGGTAAGGAAAAATTATTACTACGTGCTGAAATTTATTGTCACTTGTTACTATGGAAAACAATCCTTTAATGGGTTTGTTCGGGGTATCTTCACATCGACCGGAACCACAATTAGTCACCCCTCAACCTACTGCACCTACTAAAAATATTGATTATGAAATTCCTTCGGGTGTGATATAACAACTGCTAGCTAATCCTTATGCAGGAGATGGAATAGACCATCCTGCATGCACTTGATATATATGGAAGAAATTTCGGGATTGTTTAAGCTTCCAGGTTTACCCGGAGATGAAGTTAAGAAGAAGGTTTTCCCTTTATCTTTGAAAGGAAAAGCATTGGCTTGGTATAGGCTATGCGATGATATTGGATCTTGGAACTGGAATCGATTCAAATTGGAGTTTCACCAAAAAAATTATCCTATGCATCTAGTTCATCGTGATCAGAATTATATATATAATTTTTGACCTTGTGAAGGAGAAAGTAGCGCTCTAGCTTGGGGGAGGCTTAAGTCAATGTTATATTCATGCCCCAATCATGAGCTCTCAAGATAAATTATTATCCAGAATTTTTATGCTCGGCTTTCTCATAATGATCGATCCATGCTTGATACTTCTTGTGCTGGTTCTTTATGAATAAGACTATTGAATTCTGGTGGGACCTCTTAGGAAGAATTAAACGCAACTCTAAAGATTGGGAACTCGGCGAAGTTAAAGAGTCAGGTATTAACCTTAAGTTTGATTGTGTTAAATCTTTTATGAATACAGATGCTTTTCTGTAACATCCCAAATTTCCTATTTGGAATGTTTTACAATTATAGCTAAGCATCTATGCATATTGTTTGAATTTGAGTGACATTTGAAGTTTCAGAAGTTTTTGAGTTGTTGGAATTTGAATTCAAAATTTGGCAGTTGAAAATTATTTCAAATCAATGCCTGACAAATACTTGAGAAAAAGTATGAGAGGAGTAAACATGACACTCCAAAAATGTCAGATGAAAAACATTGCCAAAAAGTTTGAATTCAAATTTTGATTTTTATTGGGATTTTAGAAAAATGATTTTTTATAAAGTTTGAGTTTTGCCCCTGGAAAAATGTTCAAATTATACGGAATATTCCCCTGATCATTTTGATATATATATGTCCTATATAAAATATTTATATTTAATTATATTTTCTCTCTCTCACCAAATTCAAAAAAAAAATAGAAAAGAAACCTCAGGCGCCAGCCAGGCCAACTGGCCCAGCCAGCGCCGAGGTGACCCGCAGCGCTAGGCGCAGCCAGACCAATGAGGGCCCACCCACCCCAACCCACCGAGCCAGCCCACCACACCGACCGACCGAGCCACCACACAAAACGGTTTCCCTCGGTCGCCCGACCCGACGCCTCCCTCTCTCACCGACACCCCTGCCCCACCTCTCCTTCTTCCCTCGCCCGCCAACCCCGCGCCGCTTCACGGAATCCTCAAGATCCGGATCCTCCCGATCCCTCGCCCGATCGCCTCGCCCAAGTCGGTACCCCTCTATAAATACCCCGCCTCACCCTGTTCCCCACTTCCCCCTCGACCCTCTCCCCTCGCCGCAATTCATCGCTGAGTCCGACGCCACCCACCATTTGCCCTGCTCCGCCACCCGAACCTCCTCGAGCTCGCCAAGTCCACCACCGAACCCCTTGCTCCGCCAAGACCACCGGAGGTCTCCGCCGTCGTCCCCGACCACCGAGCCACCGAGCCGTCGCCGCCCGAGCCGCCGTCGACCGCCGCCGTCGGTAAGTCGCCGGAGATCACCCCCACCGTTAGATCTAGACGTAGGGTGTAGATTAGATCCCCCGAAGGGGTACGGTTTATTTAGGTTTAGTTTAAAGATCCGGTTTTATTTACGGTTTATTTTGGTTAGTTAGGTTTAGTTTAGACCGGCCCGACTCGGTTTAATTCCGCGTGCGTATTTTAGTTATATTACGCCGAAGCGCTAGATAGGCCCATTAGCGCCCGATTTTTCTTTTATTTTTATTTTTCGTTTCTGTTTTTAACAGAATAGTTTCAGTTTTGTAAAATCCATATCTTTTAATCTACTTAATATTTTTAATTGATTCTTTTTTTGTTGGTTTGCAAATTTATTTTAGTTTCTGCAGAAAATATGTTTGGCCATGTTTAAATTAGTTAAAATTGCTTTATTTTAGTTTTAGACAGATTAGTAATTCTGCTATAAAGTGAGTTAGGAATATTATTTTTAGTGATTCTTTTGTCACGACTTTGTTTTAACCTTACCTAACCGTAGGAATTTATTTGGGCATTTTAGATTTAATAAAAAATAGTTTTAATCAAAACCATGTAGTTCTTAATTATTTAACTAGCTACTGTTTTCCTATTGTTTTAATTAGCAAATAATTTTATTTTTCCTATGAGATAGTTTATCTAGGTTAGTTTCTGTAACTTTAGAACATGAACTTTTATTTACAATAAATAAAACTTTTATTTTATTTTTACTTGCTAGAATTGTTATAGGCCTAATAGGAGTTTTATAATAGCTTTTAATGTGATTCTTTTTGCTCCTAGTTGCATGATGATTTCTTTTCTGTTAGTTAGCAAAAACCCATGCTTAGGTTCTGTTAAGAAAAATTTTGTTGTGCAAAAATATTTCTTGATTGTTGTTGGATGTGGTGAAAACATTGAATTGGATTTCTTCGAGTTTTCTTTGGGTTTTGACTCAATTGTTTTATGTGTTATGTTAGTATGCTGTTATGTTAAGTGATCATATGTTGTATGCTTATTATGATTGTTGTTTGCCTCGGTAGAATTTCCGGGGTGCGAAGCTTGCTATCACGAGTCCCTAGCTTTCGAAGATCGTCAGCAAGGCAAGTCATTGATCATATTTTCTTTTACTATACCTATGATTTTATTGCATTAGAATTATACCTCCCCACCATGCATGCAGTAGGTGAATTTGAAGTTATGTTCTTGAGTAGTATCATGAGGTAGGATGAACCCAATTCCCCTTGTTACCATTGCCCGGGACGAAGTAGTTTATTTGTGCTATGCTCGTAGACGGGATTGGTTGAGTGAATTCATAAGGGAGATGTGAGAGTCAAGATGATGACAACCCCATGACTTCAAGATCAAGATGGACTTCAAAATTCACTCATCGGGTGGAGGATTTGTTGACGGGCACCCGGAGAACCCAGTGGTAGGCCGGGATGCATGGAGAAGCGCCATGACATCTTGCGAAAGCTTCACCCAGCCACGAAGAGACGGATGTATACCCCATTGACCGGAAGCTTACTGTGCAGCCGCAAGCCATTATGGGCTCGCTTGGTCAACCTTAGGTGTGACTCTGGCGGACGGTGCTACGAGATGTAGAAGAACGGTAGGATTGGATGGGTGCGGCGGGGCCAGAGGAACTCTTCGAAGACCCTGTTGCTCATCCGCCTTCAAACACCATGAAGTGCGAAGACTTAAAAGGAGGGAACGATTCTTGCGGGTAAAGTGCACAAACCTCTGCAGAGTGAAGATCTAATCGGTTAGCCGTGTCCCCGGTTACGGACAATTTGAGCCTCTGGAACTTGGAAGTATTTCGGATATCTCAACACCAAACTTAATAAATTAATTGAGGGGTTATTTAATAATTGGGAATGAGACATTGGTTGGCGGAACCATCTCAATAACTACCAACAATTTTGTAGTTTTTGCAAACAAGTCCACTGTTGTAGGGAAAAACTGGCTTTTTCGCAAAACAATGAAACTTAGAGCCCCACAGCCAAATTGCATATAGTGTTAGTAATTTTATTGTTATTCTCTCTTCATGACTTGCCAAGCATATTCAAAATGCTAACCTACACGGCTGCAACGCCTTATGTTGCGAGGAGTATTCCGATCGGAGTGAGGCTACGAACCACGCTTGGCGATTGCCCTATGGAGTCGGATGGACTCGCTTATTCTTCTACGCTTCCGCAGCTTTATTTAGTTTATTTCTCATGAGTTGGCCTTGACGAATATATTCTATTGTAATAAAGACTCGATATGAGAACCGTAATAAATTCAGGTGTGATTGAACTTTGATTATTTCATCAATGTACTGTGTGCCAAAGATGATCTTGGGATGGTATGCATACGAGACTTGACCGATTTTGGGTCGGGTCGCTCTGAGAGATGGTATTCGAGCACACGCCGACCGTAGGACGAACCCCTAGGATCGGAAAGCCATAGGAAGAGACTATTTATTTTATGTCCTTATCATTCCGTAATTCTCCTCTGCTCATTTCTCGACTCCTCTCCGATTTTCAACATTCTAGATGGCGCGAGTTCACCCCGTTCGCTACGGAGTTTTGCCACCAGATGAGACGATGCCTTCGGGAAGAAGCTGGTCCAGATCGTGAAGAAGCTGAAGATTGCTCGCCTCAATCACCGGAAGCCTACCAATGCAGTTCGACGGATACCCGCTTGAGGATTGAGGTGCACATTCCAGGAGGACCTTCGAGGACATTCAGAGCCCATTGACTTTGAGTTTACCGATTTCAATTGGATCCTCGGAAGAGACATGGCGATTTATCGTGCACTTGGACATCTCCGAGAAGAGTACAGGGCGAGCTCGACCCATCGACTCGCCATGATTTCTCGCAGAGCAAGGAATGGAGATATCATCCGCACCGTGAGGACGACTCCATTCTCTCATATGTCCAAGACTTGGAGTGTCTTCTCAGAAACGGAGATCCGGACTCGCCAGAACTCAAGGTACACAGGAGGCTGTTGTTCCGTGAACTGGAACTGGAGGAGAAAGCACACGCAGACTTCCTTGAGCATGAAGAAGAAATCGCGGATTTCATGGAGAGAGTCGACAAGCTGAAGATGGATGTTGCCGCATTAGAGGAAAAGATGGACTTGGGAGAAGACCTTTTTCCGAGTGGAGATGACGGACCTCTCGTGAGCAATGACCAGGATTATGAAGGGAGCTCCACTGAAGAAAGCCGCAAGAGGAGGCGCCGCATCAGAGGACGCCACACCGGAGGACGCCGCATCAGAGGACGCAAGGATAATTGATGAAGACATTTAGTCGACCGCCATGTTATTTTATTTTTCCGTCGATCAGTTAGGCCGTTATTTTCGATTAGTCGTGAGAATTTGTAATCCGAGATTGAACCATGTTTGAGTTGATTGAATAAATGATTGGTGTGATTATGATTGTGCATTCATATGGGTAGTGATATTTTCTCATTAGACCCTTGTTCTATTCTAATTTTCTCATCCACTCCAAAACACCAGATGCCTCCGAGACGTGACCCCGGTCTCAATTTTCCGCCGGAGCTCACCCAGCTGATCCAGCAGCAAAATGCCCTCATGCGAGATGCTCATCCGTAACTGAACAACAACAACAACAACAATCCACCGCCACCACCCCCTGTTGACAACTTGACGCGCTTCCTAAGGCTGAATCCGCCAGTGTTCTCTAGCAGCACTGAGCCGATTGTGGCCGATGATTGGCTCCGCAAGGTCGGAAGGGAGTTAGCCACTGCTGGATGCACAGATGCAGAAAAGGTGTGCTTTGCCGCACATTAGCTTGATGGACCTGCAGCCTCTTGGCGGGAGAACTACACCGCCACTTATCCCATCGCCACCATCACGTGGGATCAGTTCTAGCAGGCTTTCCGCACCGCTCATGTATCAACTGGAGCCATGAGTCTGAAGAAGCGTGAGTTCCGCAACTTACGCCAGGGAACCGCATCGTGGGCAAGACGTGGATGAGTTCAGCAAGTTAGCTCGCTATGCCCCGGATGATGTGGCCACGATGCCGCAAGCAGGAAAAGTTTCTCGAGGGACTCAATGACGAGCTGGGAATGCAGCTAATGGTGGCTACCTTCAACAACTACCAGAGCTGGTAGACAAGGCCACCATACTTGAAGGCAAGTAGCAGCAGATTGATAGCATAGCGGAAGTATGGCGGGAAGTACAACTCGAGCTCAAAGAAGCCCGTTATGCCCCATACTGGAGGGCATACCCATCACACCCATGGAGGACATAATCATGGAGGACATAACCATGGAGGAAATGGGAACAATCGCAACCAGGACAACAAGACAGCAATGGAAACGGTAATGGAAACCAGCATCGTCCTGCCCGGTTCGAAGGATCTGAGTCACATCACTGCTTCAAGTGCCGTAAAACAGGGCACTATGCCACCGACGCCCGGAAGCCAAGCGGAGGAATGGAAACGGCAATGGAAGCTCAGAAAGAAGCCCAACCCTTTTCCTCGTGCTCGGTGAACCACATTGACGTGGAGGACGCCTATGATCAGCCGATACATCGTGGTTGGTAAGTTTTTATTGAATTCACATCCAGTATTGGTACTCTTTGATTCTGGTGCAACGCATTCATTCATATCTAGGGTAGTTGTGGAAAAGTACAGGTTGCCCACTAGAACCCTTGGAAGCCCTCTTCACGCCGGGCCGCAGGAGGAGAAATGATGGCAGGCTTAGGCTGTCATGCAACCTCAACATCGGAAACCATAAATTTCCTGCAGACCTCATAGTATTGGAAACCCGCACCTTGGATGTAATCCTAGGCATGGATTGGTTGACAAAGTCTGAAGGAAACATAGATGTGCTCAAGAAGTCGATTCTCTCACCACCCCGG
This sequence comes from Aegilops longissima, assembly GCA_021605205.1. Lineage (NCBI taxonomy): Eukaryota > Viridiplantae > Streptophyta > Magnoliopsida > Poales > Poaceae > Aegilops > Aegilops longissima. The sequence goes on along the minus strand of CM038681.1, from coordinate 171,207,777 downwards.
AGCGAAGAGGATCAAGTATGTATCCGACGTATCCCGATGAAGAATCAGTGCATTCCCTCACGGGAGTTGTTCAGAGGAAGTGCCAGAGTGCAAGATTTTCCGATGTGTTCCGGAGGAATTACCAGAATGCCACCGGACGAGACATTGAATTTCTGATTGAGTTATTGCCCGGCACAGCCCCAATATCCAAGAGACCCTATCGGATGCCCCCGAACGATTTGAAAGAGATCAAGAATCAAATTAATGAGTTATTGGAGAAGGGATATATTTGGCCAAGCTCATCACCTTGGGGAGCCCCAGTTCTTTTGGTAGAGAAGAAGGATGGAACCCTGAGATTGGTTGTGGATTATCATTCGTTGAACGACGTGACCATCAAGAACAAGTACCCTCTGCCGATGATTAATGATCTATTTGATCAGCTAGTTGGAGCCAAGGTATTCTCCAAGATCGATCTTCGACCAGGGTATCATCAGTTGAAGATCCGTGAAAAGGATATACCTAAAACAGCATTCACCACCAGGTATGGTTTATATGAGTATACCGTCATGTCATTCAGATTGACTAATGCCCCTGCATACTTCATGAATTTGATGAACAAGGTATTTATGGAATATCTGGACAAGTTTGTCGTGGTGTTCATCGATGATATACTGATTTTCTCCAAGAGCGAGGAGGAGCATAAGGAACATTTGCGTCTAGTTCTGGAGAAACTCCGAGAACATCAGTTGTATGCCAAGTTCAGCAAATGTGAATTTTGGCTGAAAGAAGTCGGATTCCTTGGACATTTTATTTCAGGAGAAGGAATAGCAGTTGACCCCGCCAAGGTTGAATCAGTCACCAATTGGCAGTCGCCCACCTCAGTCAAGGAGATCCGCAGTTTTCTCGGACTCGCAGGATATTATCGGAGGTTTATTGAGAATTTCTCGAAGATTGCCAAGCCCATGACTGAGCTGTTGAAGAAGGATGCCAAGTACATTTGGACCAGGATTGTGAAGCTAGTTTCCAGGAATTGAAGAAACGTTTGGTTACAGCCCCAGTGCTGATTTTGCCGGACATACACAAGGATTACCAGGTATATTGTGACGCTTCTCGTCAGGGACTCGGAGGAGTACTCATGCAGAAGGAAAAGTTGTAGCTTATACCTCCGCACAGCTACGACCACACGAGATGAATTATGCCACACATGATTTGGAGTTAGCAGCCGTAGTGCATGCACTCAAGACCTGAGACATTTTGTCAGAACCCCGATTCCAAGTCACATCGACCTAGCTGGTAACACCTCATATCACTTTGCGGCCTCACGCACGGTATCCCCACGGTGTCGCCTTACCATGGCCCGGGACCGCTTATGTCTTTTGGCTCACGATATGACAAAGTCGCTAGCATCCACATGACAAAGAACCCGGCCGACATGGCTAGTCGTGAACCCAAAGCGGCACTAACCTATGGGGACAGCATACATGAAACACTTGAGCATGTCGGTCATCAACGTATGAACTTGGGCTGTAGCACTGGCTAACAGACTCCGGTATCCCGGCTGTAGCAGCTAGGCAGACTCCAAGTATCACCGCGTGACATTTCCCGAAGGATGATATAGGAACGAAATGAATCACATGCCGGCCAGCCAAGTGTCCAAGCAGTAGTCTTGGGCTAGCAGGACTCGTGAACCGGGCAGAAGCGGACTACTATCGCCAGAGCACGAGACTACATTTCCCCATATGAGAGGCTGCCAAGGATAAACAACTAGATTGTCGGATCCCACTCATACCAAGCATTTCAATCATACACGCAAATATGCCCGATATGAGTAAATACAACAAGGCATCACAACAAAACTCTACAACTCAAATACTTTATTTAAGAGGCTCCGAGGAGCCATACATAACACAAATATACGTATAGGGGTCACAAGACCCAACACTCAAGTCATACAATCATACAAGCACATGCGGAAGCAAAGTAGTCTGAGTACGACTCTAGAAAGAAAGAAAGCTTGTTGGAGCCTTTCTATCTACAATGGCCCTTCACAAGTCTTAGATCGCCACCGGGTGGCTAGCTTACTCGTCAAGTCAACATCTACATAGAATCCGTCGGAGGGGTAGTATAGTCCTCTGAAAAATATTGATTACAAACATGAGTACAAAAGTACTCAGAAGTCTTACCACGTAATCCTATCATACATGCACATTCTCAAGAAGGAGGTGGAGTTAATTGCAGCAAGCCAGCTTTGACTCTTGGCTAAGCTATCCCACGTGACACCCTTTGTAAAGCATTTTGTCGCATACGAGTCCACTATTCACCATCACAATACTCCACCGTGGATCCTCTCTCGTCATCCCCGAGAGGGCCATCCACGATACTCACACTTATCTTGAGGCTTTTAGTAGTATCCATTTACTTGTCTATGAACTGATATAGGTAACCCAGAAGTCCTTCTCCGTGGACACGGCTATTCGAATAGATCATATTTAACCCTGCAGGGGTATACTTCTTCACACACGCTCTCACCACTTATCGTCGTTTACACGACATGTACTCGGCAACCTTCAAGCGGAAGCCCAACGTGGGTGTCGGCCACAGCCTACCTAAACACTCAAGTCCCTAGTCCAGTTATCGCCTATTCGGTTCCATCCGCAGGAGTCCGCCGAGGTTTCCCATACAGCCCCGAACGATGTGTGCGGGGTTCCCGAGATACCAAACGGCACTCTGCGGTACACCGCCACGGTGCCTACCGCAACACAACCCACCCCTAAGGTCAGCGCTATGCGTGGCCCCAAAGATGCTACAAACACCGAAACTACTTGCAACTCCGGACTATGAACAGGGGTGGTTAAGAAGCCGAGAGGGTCAATTAAGGATCCCAATGTGTGGTAGTAGCTGGTTCATGGATCGCAAACACAGATCTCAGTTCTTAAGTTCGGCTTCAATGAAACAACCCACCATGTACTCCTACATGGCCTCTCATCGATACCTTTACCAAATCGTGTTCAACACTTACACTCTCGAACCAACACAACCTTTCACTCCAGCTCATCATCCCGATGAGCCGACTGACACAACTCTAAGCATAGCAAGCATAGCATGGTAGGAATCACAAACATGGCTCAATCAACTCCTACACATACTAGTGGGTTTCATCTAGTTATTGTGGCAATGACAGTCATGCAAAGGAAGTGGGTTCAGCTACCGCAGACACAACAGTTGAATCGCGTTGTCTTAATGCAGTAAAATGAGAGCGAAGCGAGAACATGGGTTTGTATCGGAATGATCAATGAATTGCTTGCTCGATGGAACTGGGTAGAGAACTGCCCTTCGTGGGTAATCGAGGTTATCTTCGGGGGCAGAACCTATCATGAAAACACACCAAATAAACATACAAACAATATGCAACAATATGATGCATGCTATGACATGGCAATATGGATGTGTGTTGGCCTAATGCAAGTTGAAGAACAGGGGATGAACTCATTTGAACCAAAGGTTCAAATGATAGATCATGTGAGTTAGTCCTAATGGTGCAAAATCTTAATCTGGTTATTCAGCATAGTTAACTTGTTTTAACATGCATGAAACCTGTACCAATGGATAGAGTGTATTTTTCTGATAAATTTTCATATATAAATCTTTGCATTTGGAGTTATAGAATAAAAGTTATAAACATTTGAAATTTGAATTATATTCTGGAATTTATTATATAAAATTAATTCCAGAATTTGAATTAATGCGTCAGCATGAGGTCAGCATGACGTCAGGGGGTCAACGGGGTCGTCCAGGTCAAACTGACCAGTGGGACCCGCATGTCAGGGTTAATCTAAACTAATTTAATTTAATTAGAACTAATCCTAATTAGTTTAACCGGAGGGGGTCCACCTGTCATTGACCCAGAGGGTCAACAGGGCCCACGGACGGGGTCAACTCACCGGCGTCTAGCCGCCGGCGAGGCCAGACGCGGGCGGAGCAAGTGCTTTGCACTTTCGGGCTCCAAATGGAGCTGGGAGCACCTCGTGATGCCGGAGGTGAGCCGCGGTTAGTGGTGGAGTCGGTAGGGTTAGGGGTGGCGGAATGGGCGCCGGCGACGAAGTCGGGCGGCGACTGGCTCGCCACCGACGGGTTTGGGTTAGAGGGCCATGCGAGGCGCGGGAGCACAGTTAGGCCTGTGGGGCGTGGTGAGTGCGATGGGCATAGTGGCGTGGCCATTAGGTGACCGGAGGCTCGTCGGGCGACGAGTCCCATGGCGTGGTTCAGCGATCATCGAGTGCTCATTGTGGTGCAAGAAGAAGAGAACGGAGAGGATGGAGGGGTAGCTAGGCTCACGGTGAACCTGTGGGGAGCTTTGTCGGGTCGGGGCGGACTGATGCGGGCGGCGGCGACGATGGGGATCTCCGGCGGCCTTGAGCTCGGGCGAGGTCGGGGTAGTGGCCTTGGGGTGTTTTGGAGCGAGGGGAACTAGCTGGCTAGGGGTAACGGGGTGCGGCGGAGCTGCCAGACATGGCGGGGAGGAGTATGATCGGCGGGGAGCACGGCGTCGACGGTGGCGTGTCGGCGATGGCGTCGGCAGTCGGGGCGGCGAGAGAGAGGCGGGGGGGAAGTGAGGTGTCAGGAGGTCGGGTGACGACGTGGGTCGCCCAGCGGTGAGGCGGCGAGGGATGAGGCAGGGCGGCGGCCAGGCTGGCGTGGCGCCCTGCGCTGCTGGCCCGGCACCAGCTGCTGCTCAAGAGCCAAGAGCTAAGCAGCCACCATGCTCTGTTGGGCTGGGCCGGCAGGTGGGCCGGTTGCTGGCGACAGGTAAGATTTTCTCTTTTTTTTAGTCTTTTCTATTTCTGCAATTCTGTTTAGGGTTTTTAAAAATACCAAAACCTTTTCAAAAATTACCAAAATGCTCCTGGTCACTTGTTGGAATATTCCCAACATGAAACATTTTAGTTTAACAATTTTTGAACACTTAAAATATTTTCCATAATTTAAAATGCTCTTTTCAAAAACTTGTGAATTATATCTAGAACCCTTAGGTGACCTAGAAAATGTTCCACCTTCTTTGACATGGATCCTAAACCCAAACAAAGAGGATGAGCATTTTGAAGGGCATTTCGGATTCATTGAAATAAATTTTAGTAAACCCTAGTTATTTTAAGGGGGTGTTCTGGGGTTTCCTGCCTTCCCCATTTCAGATTCAGATGAAATGTAAACATGATGCACACCCTAATGCATGGTCTATCTGGGATGTGACACATTTCCTCATCGAAAACCGTTGTGATGTTTACACAGATCATAAGAGCTTGAAGTATATTTTCACGCAGAAAGAGTTGAACCTCACGCAGAGGAGATGGCTAGAGTTAATCAAGGACTATGACATGAGATTGCATTACCACCCAGGAAAGGCTAATGTTGTAGCAGATGCCTTGAGCCGTAAGAGTTATGTGAATACTCTTATAGCGGAGGATTACCCTCAGAGTTAGTCGATGACCTCGGAGATCTTCGATGGAGATAGTTCCGAGAGGATATGTTGCAACTCTGGAAGTTCAGTCCACTTTGGCCGAAAGAATTCGTGAAGCCCAGAAGTCGGACAAAGAAATTGATGAAATAAAGAAAAGGATGAATGAAGGAAAGGCTAAAGGGTTTCATAAGGATGAATACGGAGCTATATGGTTCGAGGATCGTATTTATTTACCCAATGATCCCGAACTCAGGAAGCTAATTCTTCAGGAGGCTCATGATTCACCGTACTCGATTCACGCCGGTAACACCAAGATGTATCTGGATTTGAAGGAAAGTTTCGGTGGATGGTATGAAGAAGGATATTGCCGAGTACGTAGCAGATGCGATGTTTGCCAACGAGTAAAGGTGGAACATCGAAGCCAGCAGGTTACTTCAACCTTTGCCGATTCCCGAGTGGAAATGGGAAAACTTGGAATGGATTTTATCACAGATTACCCAGACCCGCTCAGTTATGATTCCATCCGGGTAGTGGTTGATCGATTGACTAAGGTAGCTCACTTCATCCCGTAAAGACTACCTATACCAGTGCTAAGTTAGCCAAGATATACATGACCAGGATTGTATGTCTGCATGGAGTTCCGAGGAGTATCATGTCGATAGAGGAACACAATTTACCTCAAAGTTTTGGAATCAGTTGCATGAAACTTTGGGCACGAGGCTGGAGTTCAAGACAGCTTTTCATCCATGAGCAGATGGACGGACCGAGAGAGTCAACCAGATTACGGAGGACATGTTGAGAGCTTGTGCGCTAGACTATGGGTCTAGCTGGGATGATAATTTGCCCTAAGCGGAGTTCTCATACAATAACAGTTACCAAACCAGTCTGAAGATGGCCCCTTCCGAAGCTCTATACGGAAGGAGGTGCAGAACACCATTGCTGTGGGATGGTGTTGGAGATCAAGACTTTTCGGTTCCGATCTTATCGAGATTCGAGAGAAAGTCAAGCTGATTCGAGATAGGCTCAAGGTAGCTCACCGAGGCGTAAGAGTTATGCCGACAATGCGCAAGGAAGTAACTTACGAAGCGGAGACCAAGCATATCTTCGTGTGTCCCACTTCGTGGAATCAAGAGGTTCGTGTCAAAGGAAAGTTAGCACCCGATTCATTGGCCCTACAAAATCCTCGAACGTCGTGGAGAAGTTGCTTACAACTTGGAATTGCGGAAGGATTGTCCGGAGTTCATGATGTCTTCCATGTTTCTCAGTGAAGAAATGCCATGCCGACATGGCCGATATTCCGTTAAGAGACACAAGGCCCCTAGAGGCCATACAGCTCGACGGTGATCGACTTATAAGGAGAAACCCGTCCAATTCTCGAGATCTGCAACAGAGTCACCCGCAACAAGATCATCAAGTTTTGCAAGGTGATGTGGAGTCATCACTCCGAGGAGGAAGCCACCTGGGAGCGAGAAGAAGACCTCCGCCGAGACCACCCGCACCTATTTGCTAGCCAACCCGAATCTCGAGGGCTAGATTCATCTTAAAATGGTAGGTTTGTAACATCCCAAATTTCCTATTTGGAATGTTTTACAATTATAGCTAAGCATCTATGCATATTGTTTGAATTTGAGTGACATTTGAAGTTTCAGAAGTTTTTGAGTTGTTGGAATTTGAATTCAAAATTTGGCAGTTGAAAATTATTTCAAATCAATGCCTGACAAATACTTGAGAAAAAGTATGAGAGGAGTAAACATGACACTCCAAAAATGTCAGATGAAAAACATTGCCAAAAAGTTTGAATTCAAATTTTGATTTTTATTGGGATTTTAGAAAAATGATTTTTTATAAAGTTTGAGTTTTGCCCCTGGAAAAATGTTCAAATTATAGGGAATATTCCCCTGATCATTTTGATATATATATATATGTCCTATATAAAATATTTATATTTAATTATATTTTCTCTCTCACCAAATTCAAAAAAATAGAAAAAAAACCTCAGCGCCACCAGCTAACTGCCCAGCCAGCCGAGGCGACCAGCAGCGCTAGGCGCAGCCCGGCCAGCACGAGGCGGCCCAGCCGGCCCAGCCACGCCCGAGCCGCCCAGCCCGCACGATCGACCGAGCCACCACGCCGAAACGGTTTCCCCTCGGTCGCCCGACCCGACGCCCCCTCCCTCTCTCACCGACACCCCGGCCCCACCTCTCCTTCTTCCCCTCGCCCACGCCAACCCCGCCACGAATCCGCAAGATCCGGATCCTCCCGATCCCCTCGCCCAAGTCGGTACCCCTCTATAAATACCCCGCCTCGCCCGTTCCCCACTTCCCCCCCTCGCCCGACCCTCTCCCCTCGCTGCAATTAAATCGCGAGTCCGGCGCCGCCACGCCATTTGCCCTGCTCCGCCACCCGAACCTCCTCGAGCTCGCCAAGTCCACCACCGAACCCCTTGCTCCGCAAGCACCGCGGAGGTCTCCGCCGTCGTCCCCGACCACCGGAGCCACCGGAGCCATCGTCGCCCGAGCCGCCGTCGACCGCCGCCGTCGGTAAGTCGCCGGAGATCACCCCCACCGTTAGATCTAGACGTAGGGTGTAGATTAGATCCCCCGAAGGGGTACGGTTTATTTAGGTTTAGTTTAAAGATCCGGATTTATTTACGGTTTATTTTGGTTAGTTAGGTTTAGTTTAGACCGGCCCGACTCGGTTTAATTCCGTGTGCGTATTTTAGTTATATTACGCCGAAGCGCTAGATAGGCCCATTAGCGCCCGATTTTTCTTTTAATTTTATTTTTCGTTTCTGTTTTTAACAGAATAGTTTCAGTTTTGTAAAATCCATATCTTTTAATCTACTTAATATTTTTAATTGATTCTTTTTTTGTTGGTTTGCAAATTTATTGTAGTTTCTGAAGAAAATATGTTTGGCCATGTTTAAATTATTTAAAATTGCTTTATTTTAGTTTTAGACAGATTAGTAATTCTGCTATAAAGTGAGTTAGGAATATTATTTTTAGTGATTCTTTTGTCACAACTTTGTTTTGACCTTACCTAACCGTTGGAATTTATTTGGGCATTTTAGATTTAATAAAATAATAGTTTTAATCAAAACCATGTAGTTCTTAATTATTTAACTAGCTACTGTTTTCCTATTGTTTTAATTAGCAAATAATTTTATTTTTCCTATGAGATAGTTTATTCTAGGTTAGTTTCTGTAACTTTAGAACATGAACTTTTATTTACAATAAATAAAACTTTTATTTTATTTTTACTTGCTAGAATTGTTATAGGCCTAATAGGAGTTTTATAATAGCTTTTAATGTGATTCTTTTTGCTCCTAGTTGCATGATGATTTCTTTTCTGTTAGTTAGCAAAAACCCATGCTTAGGTTCTGTTAAGAAAAATTTTGTTGTGCAAAACTATTTCTTGATTGTTGTTGGATGTGGTGAAAACATTGAATTGGATTTCTTCGAGTTTTCTTTGGGTTTTGATTCAATTGTTTTATGTGTTATGTTAGTATGCTGTTATGTTAAGTGATCATATGTTGTATGCTTATTATGATTGTTGTTTGCCTCGGTAGAATTTCCGGGGTGCGAAGCTTGCTATCACGAGTCCCTAGCTTTCGAAGATCGTCAGCAAGGCAAGTCATTGATCATATTTTATTTTACTATACCTATGATTTTATTGCATTAGAATTATACCTCCCCACCATGCATGCAGTAGGTGAATTTGAAGTTATGTTCTTGAGTAGTATCATGAGGTAGGATGAACCCAATTCCCCTTGTTACCATTGCCCGGGACGAAGTAGTTTATTTGTGCTATGCTCGTAGACGGGATTGGTTGAGTGAATTCATAAGGGAGATGTGAGAGTCAAGATGATGACAATCCCATGACTTCAAGATCAAGATGGACTTCAAAATTCACTACTGGGTGGAGGACGGTTGACGGGCACCCTGGAGAACCCAGTGGTTGGCGGGATGCATGGAGAAGCGCCATGACATCTTGCGGAAAGCTTCACCCAGCCACGAAGAGACGGATGTATACCCCATTGACGGAAGCTTACATGCAGCCGCAAGCCATTATGGGCTCGCTTGGTCAACCTTAGGTGTGACTCGGCGGACGGTGCTACGAGATGTAGAAGAACGGTAGGATTGGATGGGTGCGGCGGTGGCGGAGGAACTCTTGGAAGACCCTGTTGCTCATCCCGTCTTCAAACACCATGAAGTGCGAAGACTTAAAAGGAGGGAACGATTCTTGCGGGTAAAGTGCACAAACCTCTGCAGAGTGAAGATCTAATCGGTTAGCCGTGTCCCCGGTTACGGACAATTTGAGCCTCTGGAACTTGGAAGTATTTCGGATATCTCAACACCAAACTTAATAAATTAATTGAGGGGTTATTTAATAATTGGGAATGAGACATTGGTTGGCGGAACCATCTCAATAACTACCAACAATTTTGTAGTTTTTGCAAACAAGTCCACTGTTGTAGGGAAAAACTGGCTTTTTCGCAAAACAATGAAACTTAGAGCCCCACAGCCAAATTGCATATAGTGTTAGTAATTTTTATTGTTATTCTCTCTTCATGACTTGCCAGCATATTCAAAATGCTGACCTACACGGCTGCAACGTCTTATGTTGCAGAGGAGTATTCCGATCAGGAGTGAGGCTACGATCCATGCTTGGCGATTGCCCTATGGAGTCGGATGGACTCGCTATTCTTCTACGCTTCCGCATCTTTATTTAGTTTATTTCTCATGAGTTGGCCTTCGGCCGAATTTATTCTATTGTAATAAAGACTCGATATGAGAACCGTGTAATAAATTCAGGTGTGATTGAACTTTGATTATTTCATCAATGTACTGTGTGTGCCAGCATGATCTTGGGATGGTACAGACACAGAGACTTGACCGATTTTGGGTCGGGTCGCTACATTTTCAAAAGTTTAGCATTAAATATGGACTTGACTCTAAGATAGTGGATTCCTTTTGTGAATCTTTTGCTACTCATGTTGATCTCCCTAAAGAGAAGTGGTTTAAATATCACCAACCAATTAAATAAGAAATTAAGGAACCGGTAATAGCTAAAGATGAAACTATCATTTATAATATTGATCCAGTTGTTCCTACTGCTTATATTGAGAAACCACCTTTCACTGTTAGAATGCAGGAACATGCTAAAGTTTCAACTGTGGTCAATAAAAGTTATATTAGAACACCTAAACCGGCTGAACAAATCAAGGCAGAACCTAGTGTTGCTATGGTTAAGGATCTCATGGAAGAAAATATAGATGGGCATGTTATTTACTTATGTGATGAAGCAGCTAGAATTGCCAAACCCGATGGAAAAGATAAACATAGACCCATTGTTGGCATGCCTGTTCTCTCAGTTAAAATAGGAGATCACTGTTATCATGGTTTATGTGACATAGGTGCTAGTGTGAGTGCTATTCCTTTTACCTTATATCAAGAAATTATGAATGACACAACACCAGCTGAAATAGAAGACATATATGTTACTGTTAAGCTTGCAAATAGAGATACTATATCACTGCTACCTCTTGAGCATGCGTTGGTTTTCCCTTGAAGAGGAAAGGGTGATGCAGCAAAGTAGCGTAAGTATTTCCCTCAGTTTTTGAGAACCAAGGTATCAATCCAGTACGAGGCCACACGCAAGCCCCTTGTACCTACACAAACAAATAAGAACCTTGCAACCAACGCGATAAAGGGGTTGTCAATCCCTTCACGACCACTTGCAAAAGTGAGATATGATAGAGATGATAATATTTTTGGTATTTTTATGATAAATATTGAAAGGAAAGATTGCAAAGTAAAAATAGATTGGGAATGTATATGATGGAAAATAGACCCGGGGGCCATAGATTTCACTAGTGGCTTCTCTCAAGATAGCATAAGTATTACGGTGGGTGAACAAATTACTGTCAAGCAATTGATAGAATTGAGCATAGTTATGAGAATATCTAGGCATGATCATGTATATAGGCATCACGTCCGCAACAAGTAGACCGATTCCTGCCTGCATCTACTACTATTACTCCACACATCGACCGATATCCAGCATGCATCTAGAGTATTAAGTTCATAAAAACAGAGTAACGCATTAGGCAAGATGACATGATGTAGAGGGATAAACTCAAGCAATATGATACAAACCCCATCTTTTTATCCTTGATGGCAACAATACAATACGGTGTCGTTTCCCCTACTTTCACTGGGATCGAGCACCGCATGATTGAACCCAAAGCTAAGCACTTCTCCCATTGCAAGAAAGATCAATATAGTAGGCCAAACCAAACTGATAATTCTAAGAGACTTGCAAAGATAACCAATCATACATAAAAGAATTCAGAGAAGATTCAAATATTATTCATAGATAATCGTGATCATAAACCCACAATTCACCGGATCTCGACAAACACACCACAAAAAGAGTTACATCGAATAGATCTCCAAGAAGATCGAGGAGAACTTTGTGTTGAGATCCAAAGAGAGAGAAGAAGCCATCTAGCTAATAACTATGGACCTGAAGGTCTGAGGTACACTACTCACACATCACTTGAGAGGCTATGGTGTTGATGTATAAGCCCTCCGTGATCGATGCCTCCTCCGACGGAGCGCCGGAAAAGGCCCCAACATGGGATCTCACGGGTACAGAAGGTTGCGGCGGTGGAAATAAGGTTTCGTGGTGCTCCTGGATGGTTTCGGGGTACATAGGTATATATAGGAGGAAGAAGTAGGTCGGTGGTGCCATGAGGGGCCCACGAGGGTGGGGCGCGCCTCCCTGCCTCGTGGCCTCCTCGTTGATTTCTTGACGTCCACTCCAAGTCCTCTGGATCACGTTTCTTCCAAAAATCACACTCCTGAAGGTTTCATTCCGTTTGGACTCCGTTTGATATTCCTTTTTCTGTGAAACACTAAATAGGCAAAAAAACAGCAATTTGCACTGGGCCTTGGGTTAGTAGGTTAGTCCCAAAAATAATATAAAAATGTATAATAAAGCCCATTAAACATCCAAAACATAATAGATAATAGCATGGAACAATAAAAAATTATAGATACGTTGGAGACGTATCAATCACCAATGGAGATTGTTAGAGACGTTGAAGTCTTGTGTGGGAAAATAAAATATACAACTGATTTTCTTGTTCTTGGTTCCCCACAAGATGACTTTCGTCCCATTATCTTTGGTAGACCTTTCTTGGACACCGTTAATGCTAAAATAGATTGTGAGAAACAAACTATCAGTGTGAGCTTTGGTGATGAGTCTCATGAGTTTAATTTTTCCAAGTTTAGTAGAAAACCTCATAAAAAAGAATTGTCTGGTAAGGGTGAAATAATTGGTCTTGCTTCTATTGTTGTACCTCCTACCGATCCTCTAGAACAATATTTGCTAGACCATGAGAATGATTTACATATGCATGAAAGAAATGAAATAGATAAAAATTTCTTTGAACAATGTCCTCTGCTTAAACACAATTTGCCTATTGAAACTCTAGGAGGTCCTCCTCCATGTAAAGGTGATCCTGTGTTTGAATTAAAACAAGTGCCAGACACTTTGAAATATGCTTATCTTGATGAGCATTAGATATATCATGTTATTATTAGTGCTAACCTTTCAGAACATGAAGAAGAAAGATTATTGAAAGTTCTAAGGAAGCACCGAGCTGCTATTGGATATACTCTTGATGATCTTAAGGGCATTAGTCCCACTCTATGTCAGCACAAAATTAATATGGAACCTGATTCTAAACCCGTTGTTGATCATGAACATAGGTTAAGAAGTGGTAAGAACGGAAAATATTAAAACTTCTGGAAGCATGTATAATCTATCCTATAGCTGATAGTAGATGGGTAAGTCCTGTTCATTGTGTCCCTAAGAAGGGAGGTATTACTGTTGTTCCTAATGATAAGAATGAACTCATTCCACAAAGAATTGTTACAGGCTATAGAATGGCAATTGATTTTAGAAAATTAAACAAAGCAACTAGAAAATATCATTACCCTCTGCCTTTTATTGATCAAATGCTAGAAATATTATCTAAGCACACACATTTTTTCTTCCTTGATGGATATTTTGTTTTTTTTTTAAAATACCTATTTCTCAACCTGATCAAGAAAAGGCTTTTCTAAAATTTCTAGGCCTCTTACAAACCTTTTGCAAAAGGATATTCCTTTTGTTTTTGATGATGATTGTTTAGAAGCCCTCGAAAAACTCAAGAAATCCTTAATTTCTGCACCTATTATTGAACTACATGATTGGAACTTGCCTTTTGAGATTATGTGTGATGCTAGTGATTATGCCGTTGGTGTTGTTCTAGGACAAAGAGTTGATAAGAAACTAAATATTATTAATTATGCTAGTAAAACTCTAGACAGTGCACAACGAATTATGCTACTACTGAAAAAGAATTTCTAGCAATGGTGTTTGCTTGTGATAAATTTAGATCTTACATTGTTGACTCTAAATTTATTGTTCACACTGATCAAGCTGCTATAAAATATCTTATGGAAAAGAAAGATGCTAAACCTAGACTTATTCGATGGGTTCTCTTGCTACAAGAATTTGATTTGCATATCACTGATAGAAAAGGAGCACAGAATCCCGTGGCTGATAACTTGTCTAGGTTAGAAAATATTCTTGATGACCCACTACCTATTGATGATAGTTTTCCTGATGAGCAGTTAGCTGCAATAAATGTTTCTCATAACACTCCTTGGTATGCTGACTATGCTAATTACATTGTTGCTAAATATCTACCACCTAGTTTCACATACCAACAAAAGAAAAAATTCTTCTATGATTTAAGACATTACTTCTGGGATGACCCACATCTTTATAAAGGTATTGCAATCCGGGTTTTATTGGCCTACTAACTTCAAGGATGCTCGTAAGTTTGTCTTATCTTGTGATGAATCTCAAAGAATAGGTAATATCGGTAAGCGTCAAGAAATGCCTATGAATTATTCACTTGCTGTTGAACCATTTGATGTTTGGGGACTTGATTTCATGGAACCTTTTCCTTCCTCTAATGGGTATACTCATATTTTGGCTACTGTTGATTATGTTACTAAGTGGGTAGAAGTTATTCCAACTAGTAGTGCTGATCACAACACCTCTATTAAAATGTTTGAAGAAGTTATTTCCCCAAGGTTTGGAGTCCCTAGATATTTAATGACTGATGGTGGTTCACACTTTATTCATGTTGCTTTCCGTAAAATGCTTGCCAAGTATGATGTTAACCATAGAATTGCATCACCCTATCATCCTCAGTCTAGTGGCCAAGTTGAACTTAGCAATGGAGAAATAAAATTAATTTTAGAAAAGGCTGTCAATAGGTCGTGGAAGAATTGGTCTAAGAAATTAGATGATGCACTTTGGTCTTATAGAACAGCACATAAAAATCCTATGAGTATGTCTCCTTATAAGATGGTATATGGAAAGGCTTGTCATTTGCCTCTTGATTTAGAACATAAAGCTTATTGGGCAATTAAAGAACTCAACTATGATTTCAAACTTGCTGGTGAAAAGAGGTTACTTGATATTAGCTCATTAGATGAATAGAGAACCCAAGCCTATGAAAATGCCATGTTATGTAAGGAAAAAGTTAAAAGATGGCATGATAAAAGAATCCAAAAGTGTGGGTTCAAAGTAGGATAATATGTTCTTTTGTACAACTCTCGTTTCATATTATTTGCAAGAAAACTCCTATCCAAATGGGAAGGGCCCTATGTTATCGAGGAGGTTTATCGGTCTGGAGCTATCAAAATAAATAATGCCAAAGGTTCTAACCCGAAGGTTGTTAATGGGCAACGAATAAAACATTACATCTCATGTATGCCCATTAATGTTGAAAGCAATATTATCCATACTATGACACCGGAAGAACACATAAAAGAAACCTTCTGGAATACTCTAGAATTGTGAAAAAGATGAGGTACGTGATACGGTAAATAAACGGACTCCGAAAAATCTGCAAAAATATTTTTTGTCCGTTTTGGAATATAACAAAAAATAGTAAAATAAGAAACTACCAGGAAGGTGACCCTGGTGGGCACAAGACACTAGGGCGCCTGACTTGCCAGCCGCGCCCAGGTGGGTTGTGTCCACTGGGGTACCTTCCGGACTCCGTTTTTCTTCCATTTGCTTGTTTCCCAAAAGAAAAAAAATCCTTATATACCCCCCGAACCTATTGACCTCCGTATCGCGGAGAAATATTCTGTTTTCTTTTCTTGCTGTTTTTGATCAGATCTATTGAGCCAGGCATCATGTCTTCTTCCTCCTCCAACAACATGGAAGAGGATGCTTGGTTGATGAAGATCGATCTTAAGAGAGAAGAACCCGTAGAAGCCATCAAAGGGGACAAGATCAAGGAGGCTACCGGAGATCAAGCGTCGGTGGTTGAGCAGGCCTGGCCTGCTGAGGAAGAAGAAGAAGATATCCTTAAACCTTGCTATGATCATCTCATCCCCACCGAGATCGAAGCCTTTCGGATCATCGAAATGGTTCATGTGCAAAATAAGTATCCCACCCGTGAAAATATTCTGTTGCAAGAGCACATCATCGCCCTTCGAAGCGTCATCCGTAGATTGGAGAATCTCTTGATCGTGAAGGACAAGATCGCCTCTACTTCATCACCATCACCTTCTTCATCACCAAAAGAAAATTGAGTATCGCGTATGGGCACTCCCCTTGGCTTACGCCAAGCTTGGGGGAGGTGCCCCGGTATCGTATCACCTCCACTATCTTTTGCTTTTACTTATCTTAGTTCGATCCATAGTTATCTTTGCCTTAGATGAATAAAATTTTAGTTCTATCCTTTATTTTTGAGAGTTTGCTTAGTGATCTATCCTTGTAATCGTGTGTGAGATATATAATAAAGTTTAGTTTGAGTTTTGCTTTCTTTACTTTCTTGTTATAATAAAAAGAAAGGAAATAAATGAAAAAGATCATATTCTAATCTTATGGTAAGCAATGGCATCACATAAGGAAAAGTATAAGTAGAAAAGTTTATTGAAGATTGACAAACATAGCATTGGTCAATGATGCAATTCATGAAAGAATTAATAAGGGTAGAGAAGATTCACATGCAAATACACTATCTTGGAAATCTTCTATGATTGTGAGCCCCCATCATAATATTATATGCCAAAATTGTTGACGTTGGACAAGGAAGACAACATACTAATTTATGTTTGTTCATATTCACATAAAAGTTATATTGTCATAGATCCTTCAACATGTGGTGCTTGCCCCCCAACTTTGCTAGCCAAAAATTCCGCACCAAGTAGAGATACTACTTGTGTATCCTAAAACCCTTAAACCCAAATCTTATTTCCAAGAGTCCACCATACCTACCTAAGGATTGAGTAAGATCCTTCAAGTAAGTTTTCATCGATGCAATAAGGCAATAAAAAATGCTTCTAAAAGTGTTAGATCATTTAGTGTAAGAGAAAATTCAGCGTTGTACGAACTTGTGATAGAAAAGAATAAAAGCGACAGACTGCATAATAAAGGTTGCTATCAAAAGGGTTGAGCATACAAACAAAAAGCGCATGGCAACCTCTGCTTCCCTCTGCGAAGGGCCTATCTTTTACTTTTATGTATTTACTTTTATGCAAAGAGTCAAAGTTTTGCTCTCTATTCCTTTTTATTTTCTCTTTTGGCAAGCATCATGTGGTGAGGAAAGATCTAGGCACATATATCCAGTTGGATGTGGGTAGCATGAGTTATTATTGTTGACATCACCCTTGAGGTGACTATGTTGGGAGGCGAAACTATAAGCCCCTATCTTTCTATGTGTCCGGTTGAAACACTTTGCTCATGTGTATGCGGTGAGTGTTAGCAATCGTAGAAGACTATAAGATGGTTGAGTATGTGGACTTGCCTAAAGGCTCCGATACGTGACCCTTCCTGAAAAGATGATGAATTGTAGTTGCAAAGTTGACTGAGAACATAGTTTGTTGGTTTCCAATAGAGTTTATACTTTATACTTCGATAGTGTGATGAATTGTAACCTATTCATGAGAAGTCTATGATAAAAGTTCTATGTTTAAGTTGTGTTGCTGTTATAATAATATACATGGTGCTTCTATGTCCGTATTTTGTTTTTATCGACACCTCTCTCTCTCTCTCTCTCTAAGCATGTGAACATGTTTTTCGATTTCGGTTTTCGCTTGAGGACAAGCGAGGTCTAAGCTTGGGGGAGTTGATACGTCCATTTTGCATCATGTTTACCTACTGTTATTTATAATGTTTTATGCATAATAATGCTTTTTGGAGTAATCCTAATGCCTTTTCTCTCATAATTTGCAAGGTTCACACAAAGAGGGAGAATTCCGGCAGCTGGAAATCTGGACCTGGAAAAGCTACGTCAGGCCACCTATTCTGCACAACTCCAAATAAGCTGAAACTTCACGGGGATTTTTTATGGAATAAATAAGAAATACTGGAACAAATAACCACCGGAGGGGGCCACCTGGTGAGCACAAGACACCCAGGGCGCACCTGGCCCCCAAGGCGTGCCCTGGTGGATTATGCTCATCCTAGCCCACCTCCGGTGCCCATGTTCTGGTATATAAGTCATTTTGACCTAGAAAAAAATAAGGGGAGGAATTTCGGGACGGAGCACCGCCGTCTCGATGCGGAACTTGGGCAGGAGCACTTTTGCCCTCCGGCAGAGCGATTCCGCCAGGGGAACTTCCCTCCCGGACGGGGAAATCATCGTCATTATAATCACGAACAACTCTCCCATCTTGGGGAGGGCGATCTCCATCAACATCTTCAACATCACCATCTCCTCTCAAACCCAAGTTCATCTATTGTGTTTAATCTTTGTACCGGAACTATAGATTGGTGCTTGTGGGTGACTAGTAGTGTTGATTACATCTTGTAGTTGATTACTATATGGTTTATTTGGTGGAAGATTATATGTTCAGATCCAATATGCTATTTAATACCCCTCTGATCTTGAGCATGTTTTATCAGTTGTGAGTAGTTACTTTTGTTCTTGAGGTCACGGGAGAAATCATGTTGCAAGTAATCATGTGAACTTGATATGTGTTCGATATTTTGATATTGTGTATCTTGTGATTCCCTTAGTGGTGTCATGTGAACGTCTACTACATGACACTTCCCAATATTTGGGCCTAAGGGAATGCATTGTGGAGTAGTAATTAGATGATGGGTTGCGAGAGTGACAGAAGCTTAAACCCTAGTTTATGCACTATTCCGTAAGGGACCGATTGGATCCAAAATTTAAAGCTATGGTTAGAATTTATTCTTAATGCTTTTCTCGTAGTTGCGGATGCTTGCGAGGGGGTTAATCATAAGTAGGAGGTTTGTTCAATCAAGAACAGCACCTAAGCACCGATCCACCCACATATCAAATTATCAAAGTAGCGAAAATGAACCAAACCAACATGATGAAAGTGACTAGATGAAATTCCCGTGTACCCTCAAGAACGCTTTGCTTATTATAAAAGACCATTTTGGCCTGTCCTTTGCCTCAAAAGGATTGGGCTACCCTGATGCACTTTTGTTACTACTATCATTACTTGCTCGTTACAAATTATCTTGCTATCAAACTACTCTGTTACTTACAATTTCGGCACTTGCAGACATTACCTTGCTCAAAACCACTTGTCATTTCCTTCTGCTCCTCGTTGGCTTCGACACTCTTACTTATCGAAAAGGCTACAATTGATTCCATATACTTGTGGGTCATCAGTCCCATGTCCGCTCTCTCTCTCTCTCTCCCCCTTCTACATTTAGACGCACGGGCAAACACGAATAATGCGCGGGTGGTGTTGTCGTTGACCATATCTGGACGCGTCCACAAGTTACGACACCAGTTTCACGTACTAGTAGTATATGTAACAAGTTTAGGAACAAAAGTGACTATTCTAAAAAAGGAACAAAAGTGATCGTGACGGACAACTTAGGCTAGTAGTAGTATTTAACTAGTTATAATTAAATGTGTGGATAAATAGAAGTATCACCTAGTGCTCGAACAAGGGGCCTGGTCACGCCCTACAAGTATTTGGAATTGACTTCCTAATTATTTTTTCAAAATTGACGTGGTATTTTAATATGAAATGTTTGAGATGAGAAGGAATACATGTCGCTTGATGACTTCTTTTATTTAATTTGATACGACTCTAGCAGAACGTTGATCAAACCGTAGGTTTCATTCATTCTGACTGTGACTTGACATTCATACCATGATCGGACTAAAATAAACGGAAATGGTAAATCCCAATGTTTGGATTTTAAGCATGGCAATCCGAACATTTCTCATGGCAAATTTAGATCACACGACAGCGGCGGAGGCGTCTTGCAGAGGGAAGCAGCTCCTCTGACGTGCTCTGTGTGTCATCGGGCCACCGACCGGCAGTGACGGTGGCATCTTGCGCTGTTGTTGGTGTACTCATGGACATTGGCCCTAGCTTCAAGGAAGGACAGAATGTTCTGGACATCAATCTCCAGGAGCCAGTCAACTGGCGGGAGGCGGCGACTGGCGTTAGTACAAGGAAGCGGTCGACAGCGGCGATCCATGCCGCTGAGGGGGCACTAGCACCGGTGCGGGGATAGGCGTTGGCAACGGCGCGGCGGAGACATTCGTGTGCATGGGCACCAGCATGATCGCGCACGTCCGTGCACGCACAGGCGCATGCGCTGGCAGTTTCACGGGTGCGTGAAAGTCAGTGGGGACCTCGTGGAACCCCGTGGCTTCGAGTTCGGCGACAATGTGTGGCTCCCAGCCCATCAATGCCATGGGGATGGGCGCTGGCGCAGTCGGGGCGACATGAGCTCGAACGGGAGCGGGGACAGGTGTGACGTCTTCCCGCAAGGCCAGTTCAAGCTCGTCCCAAAGCGCCTTATGTTCCTGAGACTCCGGTTGCGTGTATTCCTCAGGTAACTGGAAGACTAAGGGCAGCCCATCATGATGCGGCATGGCGTACGGTGAGGTCAGGCTGGTTGGAGGTAGACGATAGGAGAATTGGAGAGGAAGAGAGATGATTGTAGCGAGACCGGGGAGTGCGGAAGTGATTTAAACTGCGGCGCCGACGCCATTAAAAGTGGGGGCAATTGGGAGGAAGGTAGGAGACCGAGCCTGGTCAAAGGGCTCGCCTCTCGATGAGCCTGCACAGCGGCCTGCTCACACGCCTCCTGGTCAGACCGCGCAGCGGCCTGCTCGCATGCCTCCCGGTCAGCCGGTGCAGCGGTCTGCTCGCGCGCCTCCCATGGACTTACACGCTTGCTCGGACAGCACCTGCCGATGAGAAGCTGGACGCGTAGCGGCACGTAGGTCTAACATGCACGGTTTGAATGGTGAAACCGTTCGTGTTAATGTGACAGGTCATTGTCCCAAAATACCTTGGCTCTTCATCTGTGCAACTTTTCATAACCAGCCTGTCTCAAATTGAACAAAAAAATTTACGACGGCCTATTTGTGCCATATCACGAGACCATGCTCAGTTTCATGAATTTCAGGTGAGTTTTGGCTTTTCTGGAATTTAGAATCCAAGATTCAAAACAATATTATTACCTGCATCATGAAATAAATTTTCAAGCGATACATCTTTATTGTTGTAGATGTTAATATTTCTTAAGAAAGGATTTAGTCAAATATTTTGCTTACATAGACTTCAGACAATTTATTTATGTAGAGTAAAAGGACAATCCCTCCATACTGGTGCATAGCGTGATATAGTAACTCCAGTAGGCACGAACAAACAGAGCTCCATTCTGTGCTCATCCTGGTGTAGTACTAGGAAATGGAGTTGACAGGTGACCTTGGGTAGCGGCACCGAGGGAATTGAACCGTGCTCGGCACGGTAGGTAACGTGGGCTAGTTACTAAAGCATCCCTCCATTGTTCATTGGTAGTCATTATGGACCGGGGACATGAGGAGAATTTCTTAGGGCTGGAATTCTAGCCGCCAGATATTTCAACTAGAAACACGGAGGCTCGAGTGGAGGCGCGAAGTTTAATATCGCGGTTCTTTTGGTTCGGGTTGGAAAATGTGCATACCACGCACGCCACCAACAAGACACGAGGTTGGGTCTGGCTGGTGCGTCGTCAGGTGCTACCATTCGAGAAACGGGAAATGAATCTTGTTTAAAAAAATTGCCGAACGAATCTATATGTACTACAATGCTCGTATTTTCCTTGCAAATAACTAGTCATTCCAAAAGGCACGGTAATTGATTTGTGACGAGTTCTTGAATTAGAGTGAGTTTGTGATATAGTGATCTCAACGTGGATTTCACATTTCATGGTATCCATAGTAAGTTTTTCATTGCAAATTCAAATTTAAAAGATGAACGGTATGGTGGTGAGAAAACTTTGTATTTATTCAAGAATATGACCACACACACACACACACACACACACACACACACACACACACACACGAATACAACAACAATCCAATAAGTATAGTGCATCTTTCCAAACCATGCATGTATGACACAAATTCAAAAATAAAATGTAAGCCATGCATGGTCCTCAATTCAATATTTAAAATGCACCATAAACTGAAACATGAATATTAAGTCTACTACTATGTACATGCAAATGTTGTGTTTAGGTCTCTCCATCGACCCCCCACACGAATACTTCATGTATCAAAATCTTCATTTCTTTGTTAATAGAGCTATTGGTATCCGACACAAGCGCGCTCATTATTTCTCTTCACGTTTCGATCTCCATTTATGTCATTCCCACCCTCACACACTCAACAAATGTATTTCTCACACACAACCATGTCGTGCCCTCCATGACAAACCCTCCCTCTCTCTCTCAAGACACATATGTTGCCTTTGTAAAACACCTTCACCGTGTGCGCGCACACAAAGTCTATCTAGGCCACTCTCTCGGTAACTATCTCCCTCCAGCCCTTACTACAGCTTCGCCGCACGATATCTCGGTGTATCGTCTTTAACATTCGAGTGTACGCTAGTGTAACATCCCAAAATTCTAAAATTTGGAATGTTATAATAAATAGATAGTTATGATTGATTGTTTGATTGATTGTGTGAAATTGAGTGAAATTCGAAACTTTTTGAAAGTTAAATGAGAGGGAATAAAAGGACTTTCCTAAACCTTCATTTTCTTTTATGATCTCCGTGAATTCAGATTCTTTTCAAATACAAAACCCAAGAGAAAAGAGGACATGACTTCTTCCATTTAATCAAATGCAAAGGGTATTTGAAAATATTTGAATTTCATTTGGAACTATTTTTAAATTCAGAAACTTTAAGCAACTCAATGATTTTCATGAGAGAGGATAAAATGACTTCTTCAAATCGTATGAAATATGAGTTGGAAGTTTCAAAGAATCAAATTTAAAATCCCATTGGAATTATTTCCAATTTGGGGTTATTTGGGTTTTATTCAAATTATTTTCTCCAAAAATAAAATATATGGAAAATAGCGTAAAATAATTCCTGCATCGGAAAATTGGAGAGAAATAAAATTGAAATCATTTTGGCATTTTTAAAATGATTTTTATTGGATTTTATTAGAGTTGTAGCACTCTTTGATTTATTTAAAACCTTGTGTATTTTATTTGACGCTAGAAAAAATTTCAGGCTGTAGCAAATCTTTTTCTGAAAATTCTGACATATTATATGCCTATATAATATTTTTTTATTACTCTTGTCTGTCTAGAAAAAAATGTTTTCAAAAAACTCTCTGGGCTAGCTGGGCCGAAGCCCAGCCAGCTGGCCCAACCGGCCGACTCCCCCCGCGCGACCGACTCCCTGGGGGAGTCCGCCGCCGCCACGGCTCGCTGGCGCCGTCTCCCCGCCGGACTTCTCCTCCCTTGCCCCTTCCCGACGCACCCGAGGCCGCCCCTCCATAAATAGCGCCGCCCTGGCCCCTCTCCTCCTCGCAAGACGCCGTCGCCGCCCTCTGCCGCATCCGCCGCCGCCACCGCTTGCTCCACCGCCGCCAGCGTAGCCGCCCGCCCTCCCAAGCCGCGCCGCGCCTCCGCTCCGCCCGCCCGCCACCGCTCGCGTGTGCTGCACCTCACGAGCCCGCGCCTACTCTGAGCTTCGCCGATCCGCCGCTGCCGCCGGAAATCGCCGCCACCGGTTTTTGATGGAAAACCGCCCGAACCGATAATAAACCACCCCGGTTCGATTTTATTCTTTTTAGATTTTCTTTTAGTTCGGTTTTCTTTTTAGTTAGATCTAACTAGCGAGCGTTCGTTAGTTAGGGTTCTGTAGCGAATGTTTTTTGTTCGTTAGCGTTCGATAGCGAACGTTTGTTATTTAATCTTTTTCTTTTTCTGTTAGTTTTAGTTAGGGACTTCTTTGTAGATATTTTATTTACAGATTAGTCCCTCTATTTCAAACGATCACTACTTTTTTATCGTTAGTCGGAATTAGATGAAACCAACGCCTAATTATTCGTTACGATCCCCTCTATCCAGTAAAACAACTTAAACATATTTTTAAAATTTAAAATTTGAATTCAAACATATTTGAATTTGAATCTTCCTTTGAGCGTAACTTGAGTTTCGTAACTCCGATTTAGTTGATTCTTTTTGCAAATCGTACCTCTTGACCTAAACTTTCTGATAAGGCCAAATTCACATAATTTTGGTACTGTTAGAAATTGTTTTATGATGCAAGAGTAATTTGCTTGGTTTTGATGTTTTCCGAATTGTTTTCTTCGTTCTTTCCGATCTTTGGTGTGATTGCTTATGTGTGATTGCTATTTCTTGCTCACGATAGATTGACCGGAGTGTGACGAGTAGAACTATCAGGAGTTATGAGTGCGAATCATCTTCATCAATAGTACAAGGCAAGTTCACACTTTGATCATACTCTTTTACTACCCAGTTTTATGCACTAGTTTCACCCTCAAACATTGCATGAGTAGGACTTGATAACATGTGGGTATTGGGAAGTAGTTGATGAGGTAGGAACCTATTGCCCTGCATTCAAACCTTGGGAGTTACTATTACGTTATGCATACTGCTATGCCATGCTCGTAGACGTGGTTTGGTTTGAGTGATTCATGACAGATGTGAGAGTTATTATTAATGGTTAACTTAAGGTGGCTACTTTAATACACATCTGGGTGGATTGGTTGGGGCACCCTGGAGCACTCAGTGGTCTGCCCGGGCACCTGGAGAACCCAGTGCTTGCCCAAGGGGATCCCGAAGGACCCGTGTGATCACCCTATGGTTCGCCACCCAGGCTCAAAGGGATCATAAGATTATTCATGCTAGAAACTTCCGTGTGCAGCCACAAGCTATTATGGGCTCTAGCATAGTTGAGTATGTTGCATGACCTCTTTCAGTGGTGGGCTAGCAGATGTAGGGGAAAGTAGGTGTAACGGTCCACCCAGAGTAAAGAGTTAATGTTTCTAAAAGACTGTGTCTCGGTCATCCGTTTCTCAAACACCATGAAGTGCGAGAAATCCAACGGAGGAGATCGAGTCTTGTGGGGAAAAGTGCGCAAACCTCTGCAGAGTGTACATCTTGAGTATCTGGTTCTTGGATTATCATATGGATCTCATCACTCTAAATTAATTTGTTGGGTTGATAATTATTTTTAATTGGGATTGAGTTGGTGAACCTTCTCAATGTTTATCAACCATTGTAGTTAAATAAAATATATTCCTTTACAGTAGGAAAAAATTGGCTTTATGCAAAAACTAAACCTAGAGCCTCCACCAGCCAAATATGCATGTAGTGATAGCCATTATTCAGCATTGCTCTACAGTGTGAATTTGCCAGTACATTCAATGTACTGACCCTTTGTGGCTACAACGTCTCATGTTGCAGGAATCTTACAACGAGTAAGTGATACGTTAGGGTTATGATTTCTACACTCAACTTTGCCATTGGTGTTGATGGGAATCCACAACCTTGTTGTTACTTCCTCTATATGGATTGAGGTAATAGTATTTACGTTACTTTATACATGTGATTTTCCTATGTTATAAATCCTCGGGTACTGTGTGTGTCAGCATACCGATCCAGGGATGACACTTAAGCACAAAGACTTGACCTTCTGAGGTCGGGTCGCTACAGCTAGGCCACACTCACTCGATCTCTCCATCTATAAATGAATCGATTGACCTCGCTTTCACGAGTCATCTCTCACACACACAGATGCTTCCACTACAACTCTTGCGTGGCAGAGCGATGTGGATTGTCAAGGGGGGGGGGGACCCCTCGACCTTAGATGAACATTATATTTGTCCACACCCTCCCAAACACCGATGGGTTATGCACCCCCAGGAGAATATCATGTGCTCCCACACCTTAGATGTTATATGGTGATACGAGTTCCTTGGAGCTAGTAGATCTGAGATCTAGCGGCTCACAAGATGTCTTAATATTTTTACAAGAAACCTTAGTGAGTCTGGGAATTGCACACAATTAGTACAAAAAGTACTCGGATACCCTGGACCCCATATCCAACAGCCTCGAAGCTTGTATCACCGTAGCATCTAAGGATGAGGAAGGACCTCGTATTCTCTTGTATGTAAGAATATCAAGTGCTACCAAACCTTAGATGTTGTGGTGATACAAGCTCCTAGGTCGAAATATGTGTAACTGGTGCCGTAACTTGTCTAACCGGACCTAATACTAACAAATCTGAAGGACGAGATTTGAACCGGCAACCTGGACTACAAAGCGTACATCGATAGCCTAAAATAGCAACGGTTGCTGGCTTTGTTGCATAACTTGATTTTATACAGTATTATGTTGGGAGGCTGCTTCGATGCCGTAAAGTTACCTGCCTTTGGGTGTTTGACATGTGGGCCAGCCTCCCATTGGCCCCACATGTCACGCACCAAAGGCACCTACCCTAAGGCACTGAAGCTTAGTCCATTACGTTGAGTAGAGTAGAGGGAGTGGCTCGTCAACACTTGCATGAATGTTGACTCACTTACTGGTGGGTCCCATTTCTGCGATCTCTCTCTCCTCTCCATCAACCTTTAGATGCACATGCACACACGAAGAGCGGCGCGAGTTTTCCGTGGTGTTATCTCTACATCTCTATACCTATAAAAGACTTAGTTGGTGATGATGGTGTGTCTGCCATCCGTCATTTCTGACCACTAGATCTGCATCTAACGACTCTGAGGTAAGTTGTGACCTTTTTGCAACAATAGGCCACTTCTTTGCTCCAATTTGCAGAAAACCCCTTAGTATCTTGAAACCAACCACATCCCTCCGACCCTCCCTCACCTCATCAAAACAGCTCGAGGAATATATTTTGAGCGAAACATAATATATTTTTTGTGATATATGTATATCAAAACTAGAGTGTTTTCTTTCAAGTTTGTGAAAAAGTATTATTCTACTTTGGATCCATTGCAACGCACGAGCACATTGCTAAATTTTAGTACTAGTTATAACTAAAAAATGCATGGAAAATAGATGAATCGCCTAGAACCAGAGACGTTGTGTCTGGTCGAGACGGAGCTAACCACACCTATCCTCTGTGCCACGTTAGCATGATGAAGCTGTGTGGCCAGTGAGGTGTTTTCGACTGACTGGTTGGGTCCTGAGTTCGAACCATAGGTAGTACGTCTAATACAGTATATTTTTACATGCACATTTTTCCTCCGTGCCGAGACGTCGCACACCCTACCGCGCGGTTTTTGTGTCCTCCCGGGTGGTGCAAGCATATTTTCTTCCTTGTCAAGACGTGGGACGCCCTACCGCGCATTTTCTGGGTCATCCTTGGTCGTAGCGCCGAAGCAAGTAAATGAGTCGTCAAATCAGAAAAGCACACCTTTCCTACCGAGTACATAAGTGAAGCACGGTGGCTAGCTAGTTGGGCTAGTGCGACCGATTAGCTAGGCCGCCGCCATATTTGTTTTTTCAACCCATTTTTCTCTCCTTGCCGATAGGTAAATTTAAATATCCACCGCTACGTTGCTTTGGTCTTTTGATGCAGCAGGCGCGACAGGAATTTTATTTTTTTGACGGGAGCAGGCGCGACAACAATTAGTCATGACGACTCCCCCTGTAAAACCCGCTGCTTCTTGATGTGAAAATTCGTCGACTGGGTTTTCCCATGGTGAAAACCAAAAGATTCATCCCGCTCCTCGGCTGGCTCCCTCCACCTTCCTGTAGATTACATTGCCTTTCAGCTTTTTCGTCCCCTTTGCTTCCTCTCCCTATTGCTTCTACCTGGTTCCATGGAGGCGCAGTAAATCATGGAGTCTAAGGTGAGGCGCCTGACAGAGGAGCTCTAGGCCAAGATGCGGAGCTCGGGGCCAAGGAGGTGGAGCTCCGTGAGCTCAAGGAGGAGAGGAGTGCCACACTCTTCCTTTATGTGCGGGAGTTCATTGAGCTTCAAAAGATGCTTGAGGCATCAGCGGCGTTGTTGCAGAAAGCGGGAGATACGATAGCCGGTCAGGCGAGGCGGCTAGAGCGCGAGTGGGCCGATCGTGACGAGGTCCAGGATCGCCTCAACCACCTGCAGGACCATGTTGCCACGCACGTGTTGTGGCTGCGCGATGCCTACCGTCGTGCCAGCGTGACCATGCCGGCCGTTGGGCTAAAGCCGTTCGACCACCCCATCGACTTCAACAAGTTGTAGCTTCCTGTCCTGGCCTCCTTCTTCACCTATATCTCCGAGGAGCTGAGCCCTCTTCGCGCGATGGTGGTGGCGGAGCTAGACAAGGAGGGGTTACGGGCGGCCATCATCGTTGCCGGGCGAATCCTATCCAGGCTTCGTCACCGGAATCCATTCATGCCATTGGACGCCGTCTTTGATGATCTGGCTCCCGTCGACCAGGAGCGGGCACCGCGGGCGGTGGTGTTGGGGAACGTAGTAATAATTCAAAATTTTCCTACGTGTCACCAAGATCAATCTAGGAGATGCTAGCAATGAGAGAGAGGGAGTACATCTTCATACCCTTGAAGATCGCTAAGCGGAAGCGTTACAACAACGCGGTTGATGGAGTCGTACTCGCGGCGATTCAAATCGCGGTAGATCCGATCCAAGCGCCGAACGGACGGCGCCTCCGTGATACGTCTCCAACGTATCTATAATTTTTGATTGCTCCATGCTACTTTATCCATTGTTTTGGACTATAATGGGCTTTATTTTCGGCTTTCATATTATTTTTGGGACTAACCTATTAACCGGAGGCCCAGCCCAGAATTGCTGTTTTTGCCTATTTCAGTGTTTCGAAGAAACGGAGTCCAAACGGAATGAAACCTTCGGGAACGTGATCTTCTCACCGAACATGATCCAGGAGACATGGACCCTACTCCAAGAAGTGCCAGAGGCGGTCACGAGGGTGGGGGGCGCGCCCTCCCCCCTGGGCGCGCCCCCTGCCTCGTGGGCCCCTTGACGCTCCACCGACATACTCCTTCCTCCTATATATACCTACATACCCCCAACAGATCAGATATGGAGCCAAAAACCTAATTCCACCGCCGCAACTTCCTGTATCCACGAGATCCCATCTTGGGGCCTGTTCCGTGGCTCCGCCGAAGGGGGCATTCACCACGGAGGGCTTCTACATCAACACCATAGCCCCTCCGATGAAGTGTGAGTAGTTTACTTCAGACCTTCGGGTCCATAGCTAGTAGCTAGATGGCTTCTTCTCTCTTTTTGGATCTCAATACAATGTTCTCCCCCTCTCTCATGGAGATCTATTTGATGTAATCTTCTTTTTGCGGTGTGTTTGTTGAGACCGAAGAATTGTGGGTTTATGATCCAGCTTATCTATGGAAAATATTTGATTCTTCTCTGAATTCTTTTATGAATGATTGAGTTATCTTTCCAAGTCTCTTCGAATTATCCATTTGGTTTGGCCAACTAGATTGGTAGTTCCCTCAATGGGAGAAGTGCTTAGCTTTGGGTTCAATC
This sequence comes from Aegilops longissima, assembly GCA_021605205.1. Lineage (NCBI taxonomy): Eukaryota > Viridiplantae > Streptophyta > Magnoliopsida > Poales > Poaceae > Aegilops > Aegilops longissima. Next base: position 171,178,476 of record CM038681.1, on the reverse strand, counting down.
TTGCGGTGTCCTTACCCGAGGATGTAAAGGGTTGCAAGGCACGTATTGTATTGTTGCCATCGAGGATAACAAGATGGGGTATTTATCATATTGCATGAATTTATTCCTCTACATCATGTCATCTTTCTTAAGGCATTACTCTGTTTTTAACTTAATACTCTAGATGCATGCTTTGGATAGCGGTCGATGAGTGGAGTAATAGTAGTAGATGCGAATCGTTTGGGTCTACTTGTCTCGGACGTTATGCCTATATACATGATCATACCTAGATAACCTCATAACTATGCTCAATTCTGTCAATTGCTCAATAGTAATTTGTTCACCCACCGTAGAATATCTATGCTCCTGAGAGAAGCCACTAGTGAAACCTATGGCCCCCGGGTCTATTCTCATCATATCAATCTCCATCACTTTATTTACTTGCTTTGCTTTTACTTTTCAATTTGCATCTTTATACCAAAAATATTATCTCTATCAGATCTCACTCTCGTAAGTGACCGTGGAGGGATTGACAACCCCTAATCGCGTTGGTTGCGAGTAGCTATCGTTTTGTGCAGGTACGAGGGACTTGCGCATGGCCTTCTACTGGATTGATACCTTGGTTCTCAAAACTGAGGGAAATACTTACGCTACTGTGCTGCATCATCCTCTCCTCTTCGGGGAAAACCAACGCAAGCTCAAGACGTAGCAAGAAGGATTTCTGGCGCCGTTGCCGGGGAGGTCTACGCAAAAGTCAACATACCAAGTACCCATCACAATCCCTATCTCTCGCATTTCATTATTTGCCATTTGCCTCTCGTTTTCCTCTCCCCCACTTCACCCTTGCCGTTTTATTCGCCCTTCCTCCGTTCAATCTTGTGTTACCATGTGCTGTCTTTCTGCTTGCATCTTCGCTTGCTAAAAATCTATGGATCCTGATCCGCTTGCCAATCTTTTTAAGAGATCCAATTATGATGAACCAATTCCTAGTGATTTGGATGCACTAGATTATCTTTATAAGGTTTTGCCTGAAATCCGTGAAGCGACTCACGATAGATCTTTGAATAAAAAGAATGATTGCAATGATTTTATTATAAATTCTTTTGATGTCAATTGTGCTAATAAGATGCAAAACCCTAAGCTTGGGGATGCTAGTTTTGCTATGTCTACTACTTGTTGCAATGATCACGATTGGGGTGATTCTTCTTATGATCTTGAAAATTTATTTAAGCCCCATGATAAATATGAGATTGATAATATTGTTTGAAATAATATTGGAAGTGGGCTTGGAAGAGTGTCAACTTTAGATCCCACATATTTGGAGAATATTCAATCTTATGAATTTTTTTATAAAAGTGGGCTTGGAGAAATCATGACTTTAGTTAATGATAATCCCACTATTTTGGAAGAGTGTCAACTTTGCATACATGTGGATCATGTTAAGAATATGTTATGTGGTAGCTATTTTGTTGAATTTGCTTATGATCCTACATGTAATTACTATGAGAGAGGAAAATATGGTTGTAGAAACTTTCATGCTATTAAATTACCTCTCGCTATGTTGAGATTGCTATTGTCTCTTTCTGCTTCCTTGCATATGCTTATTTTTGCTTGCCTTGATTTGTTTTCCTATAAGATGCCTATGCATAGGAAATATGTTAGACTTAGAAGTGGTTGTCACATGTTTTATGATGCTCTCTTTGTGCTTCAATTCTTGTCTTTCTTGTGAGCATCATTGAAATCTCAATGCCTAGCTAAAAAGACTTTAAAGAAAAGCGCTTGTTGGGAGACAACCTAATTTTTTTCCTTGCTACTTAGTAATAAATAATCCATCTAGCCTCTGTTTAGATGTGGTTTTATGTTTTAATTAGTGTTTGTGCCAAGTTGAACCTATTGGATCTTCTTGGATGATAGTTATTTGATCTTGCTGTAATTTCCAGAATCTTTGTGCTCAGTGCCCGAATTGTTAAAAATAATCAGAACGTGATAAAATACTGATTCCAATTTCTGCTGATCAATAAAAAAAATTTAAAGGTCTTCTAATTTTGGTAGAATTTTTTGTGTTCCAGAAATTTGCGTTAGTTACAGATTACTACAGACTGTTCTGTTTTTGACAGATTCTGTTTTGCGTGTGTTGTTTGCTTATTTTGATGAATCTATGGTTAGTAAAATAGTTTATAATCCATAGAGAAGTTGGAATACAGTAGGTTTAACACCAATATAAATAAAGAATGAGTTCATTACAGTACCTTAAAGTAGTCTTTTGTTTTCTTTCTCTAACGGAGCTCACGAGATTTCTATTGAGTTTTGCGTTGTGAAGTTTTCAAGTTTTGGGTGAATTCTTTTGATGGATTATGGAACAAGGAGTGGCAAGAGCCTAATCTTGGGTATGCCCATGGCACCCCCAAGATAATCCAAGGACACTAAAAATTCAAAGCTTGGGGATGCCCCGGAAGTCATCCCCTCTTTCGTCCGCTTCCATCGGTAATTTACTTGGAGCTATATTTTTATTCACCAACATGATATGTGTTTTGCTTGGAGCGTCTTGTATTATTTGAGTCTTTGCTTGTTAGTTTACCACAATCATCCTTGTTGTACACACCTTTTAAGAGAGCCATATATGATTTGAAATTTGATAGAATACTCTATGTGCTTCACTTATATCTTTTGAGCTTGAAAGTTTCTTCGTAGTGCTTCACTTATATCTTTTTGAGTGTGACAATTTTTGCTCTAGTGCTTCACTTAGATCTTTTAGAGCACGGTAGTGGATTTGTTTCAAAGAAACTTGATCTCTCATGCTTCACTTAGATTATTTTGAGAGTCGTTAATAGCATGGTAATTTGCTTAATGTTAATATACTTGGTATTCAAGATATGTGAAACTTTCTTTTGAGTGCGTTGAATACTAAGATAAGTTTGATGCTTGATAATTGTTTTGAGATATGAAGATGGTGATATTAGAGTCATGCTAGTTGAGTAGTTGTGAATTCAAATAATACTTGTGTTGAATTTGTTATTCCCGTAGCATGCACGTATGGTGAACCGTTATGTGATGAACTCGGAGCATGATTTATTTATTGATTGTCTTCCTTATGAGTGGCAGTCGGGGACGAGCGATGGTCTTTTCCTACCAATCTATCCCCCTAGGAGCATGCGCGTAGTACTTTGCTTTGATAACTTCTAGATTTTTGCAGTAAGTATGTGAGTTCTTTATGACTAATGTTGAGTCCATGGATCATACGCACTTTTCCCCATCCTTCCACCATTGCTAGCCTCTCTAATACCGCGCACTTTTTGCCGGTATCATACACCCACCATATACCTTCCTCAAAACAGCCACCATACCTACCTATCATGGCATTTCCATAGCCATTCCGAGATATATTGCCATGCAACTTTCCACCGTTTCGTTTATTATGACACGCTCCATCATTGTCATATTGCTTAGCATGATTATGTAGTTGACATTATATTTGTGGCAAGGCCACCGTTCATAATTCTTTCATACATGTCACTCATGAATCATTGCATATCCCGGTACACCACCAGAGGTATTCATATAGAGTCATATTTTGTTCTAAGTATCGAGTTGTAATTGTTGAGTTGTGAGAAAAACAAAAGTGTGATGATCATCATTATTAGAACATTGTCCCAAGTGAGGAAAGGATGATGGAGACTATGATTCCCCCACAAGTCGGGATGAGACTCCGGACAAAAAAAAAGAGAGGCCATAAAAAAAGAGAAAAGGCCCAAATAAAAAAATATGAGAGAAAAAGAGAGAAGGGACAATGTTACTATCCTTTTACCACATTTGTGCTTCAAAGTAGCACCTTGATCTTCATGATACAGAGTCTCTCATTTTGTCACTTTCATATACTAGTGGGAATTTTTCATTATAGAACTTGGCTTGTATATTCCAATGATGGGCTTCCTCAAATGCCCTAGGTCTTCGTGAGCAAGCGAGTTGGATGCACACCCACTTAGTTTCTTTTGTTGAGCTTTCATATACTTATAGCTCTAGTGCATCCGTTGCATGGCAATGCCTACTCACTCACATTGATACCTATTGATGGGCATCTCCATAGCCCATTGATACACCTAGTTGATGTGAGACTATCTTCCCTCCTTTTGTCTTCTCCACAACCACCATTCTATTCCACATATAGTGCTATATCCATGGCTCACGCTCATGTATTGCATGAAGATTGAAAAAGTTTTGAAAATGTTAAAGTATGAAACAATTGCTTGGCTTGTCATCGGGGTTGTGCATGATTTAAATACTTTTTGTGGGGAAGATGGAGCATAGCCAGACCATATGATTTTGTAGGGATAACTTTCTTTGGCCATGTTATTTTGAGAAGACATAATTGCTTAGTTAGTATGGTTGAAGTATTATTATTTTTTATGTCAATATGAACTTTTCTCTTGAATCTTTCGGATCTGAATATTCATACCACAATTAATAAGATTTACATTGATATTATGCCAAAGTATCACTCCGCATAAAAAATTCTCTTTTTATCATTTAACTACTCGAGGACGAGCAGGAATTAAGCTTGGGGATGCCTGATACGTCTCCAACGTATCTATTATTTTTGATTGCTCCATGCTACTTTATCCATTGTTTTGGACTATAATGGGCTTTATTTTCCACTTTTATATTATTTTTGGGACTAACCTATTAATCGGAGGCCCAGCCCAGAATTGCTGTTTTTTTTTGCCTATTTCAGCGTTTCGAAGAAACGGAATATCAAACGGAGTCCAAACGGAATGAAACCTTCGGGAACGTGATCTTCTCACGGAACGTGATCCAGGAGACTTGGACCCTACTCCAAGAAGTGCCAGAGGTGGTCACGAGGGTGGGGGCGCGCCCTCCCCCCTGGGCGCGCCCCCCTGCCTTGTGGGCCCCCTGACGCTCCACCGACGTACTCCTTCCTCCTATATATACCTACGTACCCCCAACAGATCAGATACGGAGCCAAAAACCTAATTCCACCGCCGCAACTTCCTGTATCCACGAGATCCCATCTTGGGGCCTGTTCCGGAGCTCCGCCGGAGGGGGCATCCACCACGGAGGGCTTCTACATCAACACCATAGCCCCTCCGATGAAGTGTGAGTAGTTTACTTCAGACCTTCAGGTCCATAGCTAGTAGCTAGATGGCTTCTTCTCTCTTTTTTGATCTCAATACAATGTCCTCCCCCTCTCTCGTGGAGATCTATTTGATGTAATCTTATTTTTGCGGTGTGTTTGTTGAGACCGATTAATTGTGGGTTTATGATCCAGCTTATCTATGGAAAATATTTGATTCTTCTCTGAATTCTTTTACGAATGATTGAGTTATCTTTGCAAGTCTCTTCGAATTATCCGTTTGGTTTGGCCAACTGAATTGGTAGTTCTTGTAATGGGAGAAGTGCTTAGCTTTGGGTTCAATCTTGTGGTGTCCTTACCCAGTGACAGAAAGGGTTGCAAGGCACGTATTGTATTGTTGCCATCGAGGATAAAAAGATGGGGTATTTATCATATTGCATGAATTTATTCCTCTACATCATGTCATCTTGCTTAAGGCATTACTCTATTTTCAACTTAATACTCTAGATCCATGCTGGATAGCGGTCAATGAGTGGAGTAATAGTAGTAGATGCAGAATCGTTTCGGTCTACTTGTCTCGGACGTGATGCCTATATACATGATCATACCTAGATAACCTCATAACTATGCTCAGTTCTGTCAATTGCTCAACAGTAATTTGTTCACCCACCGTAGAATATCTATGCTCTTGAGAGAAGCCACTAGTGAAACATATGGCCCCCGGGTCTATTCTCATCATATCAATCTCCATCACTTTATTTACTTGCTTTGCTTTTACTTTTCACTTTGCATCTTTATACCAAAAATACCAAAAATATTATCTCTATCAGATCTCACTCTCGTAAGTGACCGTGAAGGGATTGAGAACCCCTAATCGCGTTGGTTGCGAGTAGCTATCGTTTTGTGCAGGTACGAGGGACTTGCGCGTGGCCTCCTACTGGATTGATACCTTGGTTCTCAAAAATTGAGGGAAATACTTACGCTACTGTGCTGCATCATCCTCTCCTCTTCGGGGAAAACCTACGCAAGGTCAAGCCGTAGCACTCCGCGTTCAACACACGTACAGCCCGGGGACGTCTCCTCCTTCTTGATCCTGCAAGGGGAGAGGAGAAGTTGAGGGAGAACTCCAGCAGCACGACGGCGTGGTGGCGATGGAGCTCGTGGTTCGCCGGCAGAGCTTCGCTACGCACTACGGAGGAGGAGGAGGAGGAGTTGGAGGAGGAGAGGGCTGTGCCAGGAAAGGGGTGCGGCTGCCCTCTATCTCCCTCAATATATATAGGGGTAAGGGGGTGGAGGAGGCACCCTAGGGTTCCCTAGGGGAGGGGCGGCGGCCACAGGGGAAACCCTATATGGGTTTGGGCGCCCCCACCCCTAGGAAACTTGCCCCCCAAGCCAGGAGGGGTGGCTGCCCTAGGGGAGGCGCCCCCACCTCTCCAGGTTACGTGAGAGGGGTTGGGAGGGGCGCACAACCCCTTAGTGGGCTGTTGTGCCCCCTCCCCTTGGCTCATAAGGCCCCCCAACGCTTGCCGGGGCCTCCGAAACACCTTTCGATCACGCTTGTCGTCACCCGGTACTCTCAGAACAATTCCGGACTCCAATACCCTTCGTCCAATATATCGATCTTCACCTCCGGACCACTCCGGAGTTCCTGGTCACGTCCGGGATCTCATTCGGGACTCCGAACAACCTTCGGTAACCACATACTATTTCCCATAACAACTCTAGCGTCACGAACCTTAAGTGTGTAGACCCTACGGGTTCGGGAACCATGCAGACATGACCGAGACACCTCTCCGGCCAATAACCAATAGCGGGATCTGGATACCCATATTGGCTCCCACATGTTCCACGATGATCTCATCGGATGAACCACGATGTCGGGGATTCAATCAATCCCGTATACAATTCCCTTTGTCCATCGGTATGTTACTTGCCCGAGATTTGATCGTCGGTTTCCCCATACCTCGTTCAATCTTGTTACTGGCAAGTCTCTTTACTCGTTCTATAACGCATGATCCCGTGTCTAACTCCTTAGTCACGTTGAGCTCATTATGATGATGCATTACCGAGTGGGCCCAGAGATACCTCTCTGTCATACGAGTGACAAATCCCAGTCTCGATTCGTGCCAACCCAACAGGCACTTTCGGAGATACCTGTAGTGCACCTTTATAGCCACCCATTTATGTTGTGACGTTTGGTACACCCAAAGCATTCCCACGGTATCCGGGAGTTGAACAATCTCATGGTCTAAGGAAATGATACTTGACATTAGAAAAGCTCTTAGCAAACGAACTACACGATCTTGTGCTATGCTTAGGATTGGGTCTTGTCCATCACATCATTCTCCTAATGATTGGATCCCGTTATCAATGACATCCAATGTCCTTAGTCAGGAAACCATAACCATCTATTGATCAACAAGCTAGTCAACTAGAGGCTTACTAGGGACATGTTGTGGTCTATGTATTCACACATGTATTATGGTTTCCAGTTAATACAATTATAGCATGAACAATAGACAATCATCATGAACAAGGAAATACAATAATAACCATTTTATTATTGCCTCTAGGGCATATTTCCAACAGTCTCCCACTTGCACTAGAGTCAATAATCTAGTTCACATCACTATGTGATTGTAATGAATCTAACACCCATGGGGTTTGTTCATATCTCGCTTTGTGAGAGAGGTTATTAGTCAACGGGTCTGAAACTTTCAGATCCGTGTGTGATTTACAAATATCTATGTCATATTGTAGATGCCGATACCACGCGCTACTTGGAGCTATTCCAAATAACTGCTCTACTATACGAATCCGGTTTACTACTCAGAGTCATCCGGATTAGTGTCAAAGTTTGCATCGATGTAACCCTTTACGGCGAACTCTTTTACCACCTCCATAATCGAGAAAATTCCTTAGTCCACTACTTACTAAGGATAGTTTCGACCGTTGTCATGTGATCCATTCCTGGATCACTCTTGTACCCCTTGACTGACTCATGGCAAGGCACACTTCAGGTGCAGTACACAGCATAGCATACTGTAGAGCCTACGTCCAAAGCATAGGGGACGACCTTCGTCCTTTCTCTCTCTTCCGCCGTGGTCAGGTCTTGAGTCTTACTCAATACTCACACCTTGTAACACAGCCAAGAACTCCTTCTTTGCTGATCTATTTTGAACTCCTTCAAAATCTAGTCACGGTATATATTCATTTGAAAGTACTATTAAGCGTTTTTGATCTATCCTTATAGATCTTGATGCTCAATGTTCAAGTAGCTTAATCCAGGTTCTCCATTGAAAAACACTTTTCAAATAACCATGTATGCTTTCCAGAAATTCTACATCATTTCTGATCAACAATATGTTAACAACATATACTCATCAAAAATTCTATAGTGCTCTCACTCACTTCCTTGGAAATACAAGTTTATCATAAACTTTGTATAAACCCAAAATCTTTGATCATCTCATCAAAATGTACATTCCAACTCCGAGATGCTTACTCCAGTCCTTAGAAGGATTGCTGGAGCTTTGCATACTTGTTAGCATATTTCAGGATTGACAAAACCTTCTGGCTGTATCACATACAACCTTTCCTCAAGAAAATTGTCGAGGAAACAATGTTTTGACATCCTATTTGCAAGATTTCATAAATAATGCAGTAACTGCTAATATAATTCCAACAGACTCTTAGCATCGCTACAAGTGAGAAATTCTCATCGCAGTCAACTCCTTGAACTTGTCGGAAAACATCTTAACGACAAGTCGAGCTTTCTTAATGGTGACACTTACCATCATTATCCGTCTTCCTTTTAAAATCTATCTGCACCCAACAGCCTTACGACCATCAAGTAGTTCTTCCAAAGTCTATACTTTGTTTTATACATGGATCCTCTCTCGGATTTTATGGCCTCGAGCCATTAGTCGGAGTCTGGGCCCACCATCGCTTCTTCATAGCTCATAGGTTCATTGTTGTCTAGCAACATGACTTCCAAGACAGGATTACGTACCACTCTAAAGTAGTACGCATCCTTGTCGACCTACGAGGTTTGGTAGTGACTTGATCCGAAGTTTCATGATCACTATCATCAGCTTCCACTTCAATTAGTGTAGGCGCCACAGGAACAAGTTCTTGTGCCCTGCTACACACTAGTTGAAGTGACGGTTCAACACCCTCATCAAGTCTCCACCATCCTCCCACTCAATTCTTTCGAGAGAAACTTTTCCTCGAGAAAGGATCCGTTTCTAGAAACAATCACTTTTGCTTCCGGATCTGAAATAGGAGGTATACCCAACTGTTTTGGGTATCCTATGAAGATGCATTTATCCGCTTTGGGTTCGAGCTTGTCAGCCTGAAACTTTTACACATAAGCGTCGCAGCCCCAAACTTTCAAGAAATGACACCTTAGGTTTCTCTAAACCAAGTTCATACGGTGTCGTCTCAACAGAATTGCGTGGTGCCCTATTTAAAGTGAATGCGGTTGTCTCTAATTCCTAACCCATAAACGATAGTGGTAATTTGATAAGAGACATCATGGTATGCACCATATCCAATAGGGTGCAGTTATGATGTTCGGACACACCATCACACTATGGTGTTCCAGGCGGTATTAGTTGTGAAACAATTTCCACAATGTCTTAATTGTGTGCCAAACTCGTAACTCAGATATCATCTCTATGATCATATCATAGACATTTTATCCTCTTGTCACGACGATCTTCAACTTCACTCTGAAATTACTTGAACCTTTCAATAATTCAGACTTGTGTTTTATCAAGTAAATATACTCAGCATCTACTCAAATTATCTGTGAAGTAAGAACATAACGATATCCACTCCGTGCCTCAGCATCTACTCAAATTATCTGTGAAGTAAGAACATAACGATATCCACTGCGTGCCTCAGCACTCTTGGACTGCACACATCAAAATGTATTACTTCCAACAAGTTGCTTTCTTGTTTCATCTTACTGAAAACGAGGCCTTTCAGTCATCTTGCCCATGTGGTATGATTTGCATGTCTCAAGTGATTCAAAATCAAGTGAGTCCAAACAATCCATCTGTATGGACTTTCTTCATGCATATATACTAATAGACATGGTTCGCATGTCTCAATATTTTCAAGAACGAGTGAGTCCAAAGATCCATCAACATGGAGCTTCTTCATGCGTTTTATACCAATATGACTCAAATGGCAGTGCCACAAATATGTGGTACTATCATTACTATCTTATATCTTTTGGCATAAACATGTGTATCACTACGATCGAGATTCAATAAACCATTCATTTTAGGTGCAAGACCATTGAAGTTATTACTCAGATAAACAGAGTAACCATTATTCTCCTTATATGAATTGTCGTATTGCGATAAACATAATCCAATCATGTCTATGCTCAACGCAAACAACAAATAACAATTATTTAGGTTTAACACCAATCTCGATGGTAGAGGGAGCGTGCGATGTTTGATCACATCAACCTTGGAAACACTTCCAACATATCGTCATCTCACCTTTAGCTAGTCTCTGTAGCCTTTTATTTTGAGTTACTAACACTTAGCAACCGAACCGGTATTTATCACCCTGGTGCTAGTAGGAGTACTAGTAAAGTACACATTAATATAAAGTATATCCAAAATACTTCTGTCTACCTTGCCAGCCTTCTCATCTACCAAGTATCTAGGGTAGTTCTGCTTCAGTGACCGTTCCCCTTATTACAGAAGCACTTAGTCTCGGGTTTGGGTTCAACCTTGGGTTTCTTCACTAGAGCAGCAACTGATTTACCGTTTCATGAAGTATCCCTTCTTTCCCTTGCCCTTCTTGAAACTAGTGGTTTTACTAACCATCAACAATTGATGCTCCTACTTGATTTCTACTTTCGCGGTGTCAAACATCATGAATTGCTCAAGGATCATTATGTCTATCCCTGATATGTTATAGTTCATCACGAAGCTCTAATAGCTTGGTGGCGGTGACTATGGAGAACCATCATTATTTCATCTGGAAGATTAACTCCCACTCGATTCAAGCGATTGTAGTACTCAGACAATCTGAGCACATGCTCAATGGTTGAGCTTTTCTCCCTTAGTTTGCAGGCTTAAGAAACTTGCCAGGGGTCTCATACCTCTTGACGTGGGCACTAGTCTGAAAACCCAATTTCAGTCTTTGGAACATCTCATATGTTCTGCGACATTACAAAAATGTCTTTGGCGCCTCAATTCTAAACCGTTAGTATTACGCACTGAACTATTACGTAGTCATCAAAACGTGTATGTCAGATGTTCGCAACATCCACAGACGATGCTCGAGGTTCAGCAAACCGAGCGGTGCATTAAGGACATAAGCCTTCTGCGCAGCAACGAGGATAATCCTCAGTTTACGGACCCAGTCCGCGTATTTATACCATCAACTTTCAACAAAATTTTCTCTAGGAACATATCTTAAACAGTAGAACCAAAGCATAAGCTACGACATAATTTGCGAAGACCTTTTGACTATGTTCATGATAATTAAGTTCATCTGATTATCTAACGAACTCCCACTTAGATAGACATCCCTCTAGTCATCTAAGTGATACATGATCCGAGTCAACTAGGCCATGTCCGATCATCACGTGAGACAGACTAGTCATCATCGGTGAACATCTTCATGTTGATCGTATCTACTATACGACTCATGTTCGACCTTTCGGTCTCTTGTGTTCCGAGGCCATGTCTGTACATGCTAGGCTCGTCAAGTCAACCTAAGTGTTTTGCATGTGTAAATCTGGCTTACACCCGTTGTATTCGAACGTTAGAATCTATCACACCCGATCATCACGTGGTGCTTCGAAACAACGAACCTTCGCAACGGTGCACAGTTAAGGGGAACACATTTCTTGAAATTTTAGCGAGGGATCATCTTATTTATGCTACCTTCATTCTAAGCAAATAAGATGTAAACATGATAAACATCACATGCAAATCATAAAGTGACATGATATGGCCAATATCATGTTGCGCCTTTTGATCTCCATCTTCGAGGTGCGGCATGATCACCTTCGTCACCGGCATGACACCATGATCTCCATCATCATGATCTCCATCATCGTGCCTTCATGAAGTTGTCTCGCCAACTATTACTTCTACTACTATGGCTAACGGTTAGCTATAAAGTAAAGTAATTACATGGCTTTTTTCATTGACACGTAGGCCATACAATAAATTAAGACAACCCCTATGGCTCCTGCCGGTTGTCATACTCATCGACATGCAAGTTGTGATTCCTATTACAAGAACATGATCAATCTCATACATCACATATATATAATTTGTCACATCCTGTTGGCCATATCACATCACATAGCATACCCTGCAAAAACAAGTTAGACGTCCTCTAATTGTTGTTGCATGTTTTACGTGGCTGCTATGGGTTTCTAGCAAGAACGTTTCTTACCTACGCAAAAGCCACAATGGTGATATGCCAATTTATATTTACCCTTCATAAGGACCCTCTTCATCGAATCCGATCTGACTAAAGCGAGAGAGACAGACACCCGCTAGCCACCTTATGCATCACGTGCATGTCAGTCGGTGGAACCTGTCTCACGTAAGTGTACGTGTAAGCTCGGTCTGGGCCGCTTCATCCCACAATGCCGCCGAATCAAGATAAGACTAGTAATGGCAAGCAAATTGAACAAATCATCGCCCACAACTACTTTGTGTTCTACTCGTGCATAGAATCTACGCATAGACCTAGCTCATGATGCCACTGTTGGGGAACGTAGTTGTCGGTGTCAAAACCGGCGGATCTCGGGTAGGGGGTCCCGAACTGTGCGTCTAGGCGGATGGTAACAGGAGACAAGGGACACGATGTTTTTACCCAGGTTCGGGCCCTCTCGATGGAGCTAAAACCCTACTCATGCTTGATTAATATTGATGATATGGGTAGTACAAGAGTAGATCTACCACGAGATCAGAGAAGCTAAACCCTAGAAGCTAGCCTATGGTATGATTGTTTTTCGTCCTATGGACTAAAACCCTCCGGTTTATATAGGCACTGAGGGATTCCGGATTAGAGGGTGTCCGGATAGCCGAACTATCACTGTTGGCCGGACTCCTGGACTATGAAGATACAAGATTGAAGACTTCGTCCCGTGTCCAGATGGGACTTTCCTTGGTGTGGAAGGCAAGCTTGGCGATACAGATATGTAGATCTCCTACCATTGTAACCGACTCTGTGTAACCCTAACCTATCCGGTGTCTATGTAAACTGGAGGGTTTTAGTCCGTAGGACAAACAACAAGCATACCATAGGCTAGCTTCTAGGGTTTAGCCTCCTTGATCTCGTAGTAGATCTACTCTTGTACTACCCATATCATCAATATTAATCAAGCAGGAGTAGGGTATTACCTCCATCGAGAGGGCCCGAACCTGGGTAAAAACATTGTGTCCCTTGTCTCCTGTTACCATCCGCCTAGACCCACAATTCGGGACCCCCTACCCGAGATCCGCCGGTTTTGACACTGACATTGGTGCTTTCATTGAGAGTTCCTCTGTGTCGTCGCCATCAGGCAGGATGCCTCATCTCGTCTTGAAAGACGATACTATCGCCAAAGAAGCCTTGGCCACTGGTCAGACTCTTCGGCTAGGTGGTTTTCTCATGACCGCTAGTTCGGCCACCGAGACGACGATGACCTCTCGAGTCATCGAAACCAATATCCATGTTAATTCGGAACTTGCCGAACAGTTAGATCCGATCGAGCTCTCCTCCGTAAATGAGCTCTTGGATCGCATCGCCGCCCTGGGAGTCGCCACAGACTACGACCGGATCGGGCCTAAAACCGATCTGAGAGAGATCATCTCTCCCCAGGCTACCCATCGTGTTGCTGTGATAGAGGAGCAATGCGGCAATTCTTCTTCTATCTTAAGGACTAGCTACGTCCGGATTCCCGATCCCTCCATGCCGGATTCCCGCGGAGGGACGGATGTCGATCAAGCCCTGAACTTAAAGTCAGGCAGCGGGTTGGATTCATTGGATAACACTCAAAAATCCAAACTTCCGAGTTCAGAAACTTCCCGGCCCCTGAGTCTTAAATTGGACGGGGTTTCGGAAACAGTACATCATTACTGGGCCAGATTCCTCCTGGTTATGGACAGGATAAAGGACTGCCGAGAGGAGGACGCAATCCCAATTTTCTGCAAAAATTGCACGGACAAGGGAATCCTAAATGCCATAAGTCGTCGTGAAATTACACGCTTTGCCGACTTGGTGACCATAGTACAAAAGTACTGTGCGATGGAGAGCGCCTGGAAAACCGAAAGTAAATTTTGGGATAATCCGGCCCCAAATACATCCCTAGTCCGAAATAAAAGGGTGCATCATTACCAAGCACCGGGTTAAACACCAAAAACCAAAACCCCTAAAGGGTAATGGAACCGCATCGAGGGTTGGCTAAACGGACCTGCAAAATTCACAAGATGAGGGCGCCACTCCAACTCATAGCCTTCGAGCATGTTGGATACTACGGCAGGTGGCCAAAAAGTGGCGAAAGAGCTTCTAGCTTCGTAATCCCAGCCCAGCAATACCAAGACGGTGTTAATAGTCTTGAGACTTTCGCATCAAATAACATGCGAAATGAACACTCCATAACCTTGTCAAGTCTACCAAGTAGCAACAATAGATCCATGGAGGACACAGCTATTACCTTTAATGCTAGTGACGAACCTAAATTCAACAGCCCGAGCACCACCGCATTGGTCCTCGGTCCGATAGTGGACGGCTTTACTTTACTAAGGTACTCATGGATGGCGGCAGCGGACTAAACCTCATCTATGAGGAAACCCTCCGAAAAATGGAAATAGACTGGAACCGCATTGAGCGAAGCAGCACAACATTTAGAGGAATAATCCCTAGCCGGGAAGCATGCTGCACAGGAAAAATCACACTAGACGTAGTGTTCGGCTCGTGGACAATTATAGGTCCGAGGAGGTCACATTTCAAGTGGCCCCGTTCAACAGCGGATATCATGCTTTATTAGGACGAGAGGCATTCACAATTTTTCAAGCTATACCCCATTATGGGTACATGAAGCTTAAAATGCCCGGACCTAACGGAATCATCACTCTCGCTAGTGATCCGAACATAGCACTCCACGCCGAAAACAAGACAGCCGCACTAGCCCTCGAGGCACTATCCGAAGCCCTAGCGGCCGAGGAACTCACCACGATGCGCTCCACGGTGAACAGGGACGATGTGATACTTGATAAAAGATCCAATTCCACCTCTTTTAAACCAGCGGATGAAATAGTCAAATTCCAAGTCCACCCAACGGACCCTGCAAAGACGGCCTCCATTGGGGCACAATTAAACCCTGATGTAGACGCCGCACTACGAGGATTTCTACGAGAAAACTGGGACATCTTTGCCTGGCACCCTTCAGACATCCCAGGAATCCCACGTCGGCTGGCCGAGCACAGCCTAAATATCCTAAAAGGATTCAAGCCAGTCAAACAGGCTCTTCGGCGCTTTTCCGAACCCAAGAGACAAACCATGGGAGAGGAGCTAGCCAAACTTTTGGAAGCCGGATTCATCAGAGATATAAAACATACGGACTGGCTAGCAAACCTGGTGATGGTACCAAAGAAGGATAAATCCTGGCGCCTATGTGTTGATTTTAAAGACCTTAATAAGGCTTGGCCAAAGGATCCCTTCCCCCTCCCTCGAATTGATCAAATTATTGACGCTACAGCAGAGACACGACTCATTGTGCTTCCTCGACGATACTCCGCTACCACCAAATCAAGATGGCGGAGCTGCACCAAGCTGCAACAACATTCATCACTCCATACGGCCCGCTCGCTTCAACACAATGCCCTTTGGGCTAAAAACGCCGCGCAACATATCAGCGCATGATTCGTACATGTCCGCAAACCAGATCGACAAAACAGTGGAAGCATATGTAGATGACGTGGTCGTCAAAACCAAGCACGCCGAAACTCTAGTAGATGACTTGAGGCTCACATTCGACAATCTTCAAAATATGACATCAAGCTCAATCCGAAAATGCGTCTTGGCGTCCAAATGAAAGCTCTGGGCTTCATTGTGTCCGTAGAGGAATTGAAGCAAACCCAGCCAAGATCCGAGCTCATCACAATTGGATATTCCAAAAGACCTCAAACAAATACAAAAATTGACGGATGCATAGCGGCTCTAAGCCGCTTTATTTCCGCTTGGGAGAAAAGGCGTTACCCTTTACCGCCTCCTCCGGCAAGCACGAACACTTCGAGTGGATTTGATGCCGCCACGGCTGGACTCGAAGAAATAAAGGCCATTTTGGCAACAAATCCGATCCAGGCCGCGCCCAACGTGGGCGAACCAATGCTATTATATATCGCCGCAACACATCAAGTTGTTAGCGCGGTGCTCGTTGTCGAACGAGAAACGGACGGACACCGGTTCCCTCTTCAAAAACCGGTTTAGTATGTGTCCACTGTCCTAACTCCATGCAAGTCCCGGTACCCACACTATCAAAAGATAGCATACGCGGTGTTCATGGCATCCCGGAAGCTGCGACACTACTTTCAAGAGTGTTCGATAACGGTAGCCTCCGAAGTACCTCTTAAAGACATTATAAACAACCGCGACGCGATGGGCCGGATTGCTAAATGGGCCATAGAGCTCCTTCCATTCGACATAACTTACAAGCCACGACGAGCTATTAAGTCACAGGTTTTGGCCGACTTCGTGGCCGAATGGACTGAAGCCGAACTCCCTAAAGAGTACGGCACATACTCCAATTGGATCATGCACTTTGACGGCTCCAAAATGTTGGCCGGCCTGGGGGCTGGCCTCGTCCTGACGTCCCCCACCGGGGACACAGTCCAATACGTCCTTCAGATAATGTATACGGACTCCAACAACGCAGCCGAATACGAGGCCCTTCTGCACGGCCTCCGGATGGCAGTCTCCATGGGCATTAAACGCCTAGAGGTGCGCAGGGATTCGAACCTCGCGATATCTCAAATAAACGGAGACTTTGATGCCAAAGATCCGAAAATGGCAGCATACCGCAATGCGGTCCTAAAAATGTCAGCACAGTTCGAAGGGCTGGAATTTCATCATATAGCCCAGGATAACAACCAGGCGGCGGACATATTGGCACGCATTGGCGCAAAACGCGATGCCGTCCCGCCCAACATCTTCCTGGAATGGTTGTTCAAGCCATCCGTACTATGGGAAGGGGAGTCCGGAAATAACAACCGACCCAACCGCACCGCCTCGACGCCAACACTCGACACAATCGGAGGCTCGCCACCGAGATAACACCCTCCGCCCATGAAATAATGGTGGTTATTGCCCCGTGGACGGAACCATTCCTAGCCTACCTAACTAGGCAGGAACTCCCCGAAGACCAAAATGAGGCTCGCTGCATAGTACGGCGATCTAAAGCCTACAAAGTCCATGAGGGAGATCTTTATAAGAAAAGCACTACAGGAGTCCTTCAAAGGTGTATCTCCGAAGAGGAAGGGCGAAACCTCCTGGCTGAAATTCATGCCGGACTGGGTGGGCACCACGCCGCAGCCCGGGCCCTTGTAGGCAAGGCCTTCCGTACAGGATTTTATTGGCCGACGGCCCGGGCAGATGCGCAGGATTTAGTCCAACGATGCGTCGGTTGCCAGCTTTTTGCTATCCAATCCACATGCCACCCATCGCCCTCAAAACTATACCCATCACCTGGCCGTTCGCGGTCTAGGGGCTTGACATGGTTGGACCCCTTAAGGGAGGAACCCACAAGCAAAAATACTTATTGGTCATGGTGGATAAATTCACCAAATGGATAGAGGCCAAGCTCGTTAAAACGGCGAATCCGGACCGTGATAGACTTCATATCGGGGTAGTGCACCGCTACGGTGTCCCCACAAGATCATCACCGATAACGGCACCAACTTCACGGCCGATGAGGTCAAATTATGGTGCAAAACATGGGCATCAAGCTCGACACGCCTCGCCTATCACCCTCAAACCAACGGCCAAGTCGAACGAGCAAATGGTCTAATCATGAGCGGCATTAAACCCAGACTAGTGCGGTCCCTCAAGGAATCTCACACGCACTGAGTTGAGGAGCTTGACTCCGTACTCTGGGGGTTGCGGACCACGCCGAATCGTACTACCGGATTGACACCATTCTTTATGGTGTACGGCGCAGAGGCAGTCTTGCCTTGCGACATAATACATGACTCACCTCGCGTGCGCATGTATGAAGAAAGAGAAGCCGAGCTCGATCGGTAGGACAGTTTGGACGCATTGGAGGAGGAGCGTGACGTGGCAAAAGCTCGTTCCGCATTCTATCAACAGCAGGCTCAAAGATATCAAAGCAGGGAAGTACGGGCCAAAGCTTATAACATTGGCGAACTAGTTCTACGCCTGCTGGACAAGAAAAAGGACAAACTCAAGCCCAAATGGGAAGGTCCCTTCATCATCGACCAGGTCCTGACCGGCGGAGCATACCATCTGCGAAACGCATCGGATAACCGACTCGAGCCGAACCCATGGAACACAGCCCGTCTATGAAGATTCTACGCCTAAGCGCCGGACTCCAAGTTCGTCTCCTTCCTCCGTCCACATTTTCTATTTTGCTGTCTTTTATTTCTCTCCTTCCTCCTCCTTCTTCTTGAAGCCTCTAGAGGCTCGCTTGCTTTTTTTCAAGACATACTTGACGCTACTGTCTGCGCTCATTATACACGGGGCTTCTTTAATGAAGCTTATTTATACGGGCTTATGCCCAATACATGCGTTAAACTTCCGCATGTACCTTTTATTCACCATTATATGCATCGATATGACTTAAGTTTTGGCCAAGCTAGGTTGCTCGGCTCCGTGCTTACCCCACGCTCCCGATTGTTCGCTAGGTGGTAAAGGAGCACCTCTGCGATTGTTACTGCCGGGTCAGCCGGATGTGTACCTCAGACTGGGCGAAGCCAAAAGCTAGCGTTCTTAAGGGAATATTCGGTCAGTGAACTGAAAGATGATTTTTAACTATTTACCCATTTGCCCCCAGATGATTTTCTGCTTTCATAGCAGCTTTGACATGCACTTTAGGGCATGCATCCAAGCGAAAGGAACCCTTAACGGAACTATTCTCCCTGGAAGATGTTTCTTACTACCCATGTAATATAACATAACTAGTTGGGCACTTGTCTGATACAGCAATAATGACCCCTACGCCTTATCTCCATGCATACCCCGGTTCTTATATAACCACGAAGGTATTCGGACACACTCCGGACTATTGGGTCCTGAGGTCGAAGCGAAAAGGTCCGCTATGACAAACGATCTACAATCCAGCTAGAAGACATTTTTTCATGTCATATTTTTACATAGTCAACTCGACCCATTGTATTCCTCCTCAATGCCATCTAATAGGCTATCTAATTTACAATCTTGCTGGGAATACTTGGCGGCCAATTCTACTTGGCCGTACACTAAGCTTACAGGGATCTCCATCCCATCAGGCCCCATAGGTCCGACCTCGGCCATGTGGTTTGGGTCAGCCTTCGTGTACCGCGTCTTTACCATGGCCCAGGCCTCCCTGGTGCCTTGACGGCAGGCCGATATCTTCCATAGTCGGAAGCGCCGCCATGCTCCTTGAAGCCGCTCTGCCAGCTCCCCAATGCCTTCGGGCAGGGAGATAGATGGCCACAAGGCCTGGCCGACGCCTTTCATCACCTGCCGGACTTGTTCAGTAGTGACGCTTCGGGAAGAAGATCACCAAGAACTGGGCATCTCCTCCTCAGATGACCTGTGAGCAAACCTACATACATGTTTATGTTAGTCGCCTTCCTCGCCGAACTCTTTCAAAGTTCGCCAAGCACTTATCGAAAATGCCGCGATGAAGCCGCCGATTCTCCTTTACGGAGTCGCATAACCGGGCACGAACATCCTTTAGTTCCTCACCCAGCTTGGTGTTGGCATCTTGAGGTTATTTTTCTCCCGCCGCACCCTCGTAAGCACGCTCGCCGCCTTTAGCTGGCGCAAGAGCTGTTGCTTGTCCGGATCTAGTCCGCGCCATCTGCAATGTTTTTGTCGATTTACACACCCGCACTTCATAAACTATTTATCTTTTGAAGCGATATTACTAGAGGGGTCTCTGTGGCTCCCCTCAGAAGGCGGCTAGTGCGGCCTCAAGTTGGGCCTTGCACTCTTCAAGCTCCCGGGACAGTCGGGTACTCTTTTTGTAAGATCCTCAGATAATGATGATCCTTAAATCAGTTATTCTAACTATTTTAAGTCTCGGGCTACCGCATATATAATCACAAATTTCCTTACCCGTATGTCCTTTACATACCGC
Organism: Aegilops longissima; assembly: GCA_021605205.1. NCBI lineage: Eukaryota > Viridiplantae > Streptophyta > Magnoliopsida > Poales > Poaceae > Aegilops > Aegilops longissima. The sequence continues at coordinate 171,158,077 of CM038681.1, read as the reverse complement.
TTCGTGGCTCGCTAGACCATCTTGAGCGGCACGGAGGTGCGATCTCCAATTGAAGGCATTCAAGGCCTCTTGGGAGAAACATGCGCCACGAAGAACTGTCCGGCGGCGCCTGTGATTCAAGGCGCTCTCCACCTCGGAGTTGGTGGCGGACAATCTGTCGGCATCCTCTGCCGGAGGAGCATCCGACGTACGCCTCGTGTTCGCCTCCGCTTCTGGACCCGGCTTTGGAGCCTGGCCGGCGGAGGTTCGATTGGGAACCTCTCCGGACTTAGTCCGGCGAGCGCTCTTTTTCATGAAAAGAGCGTCAGGGTTAGTACGCCTTCCAGGAATCAATCCAAGGAACGTGGTGACACGCCATACCGCTGCGACGGAGTTTCGATCCGGACCGCACTCCTTTTAGCCTGCGGGCCAGACGCCCTTGTTGGCCAGCCGCCGGGGCTCGGCTTCCTGCCTCGAAGGTACCCCCTGTGAAACACCATTGTTATACGGTGATCGAGAAATAAGCACGGATGGGTCATTGTCAGAATATTGGGACCTTGGTCTCGCCATCGCGAGGCTGGAAGTATTCCGGAGTAATCGGCCGTAATGGCAACCAAAGCATTGTCGATGCTAAGTTGGTGGAATACCCGCCGATCAACTCCACCTTTATATCCGGATCCTCTTCGAAGGTCGGATCGAGGGACCGTTCCGGATCCTCGGGTTGTGGGGGCGGGCTGTGTATCTTCTCCACAGTCCGGCGCAGTTCCTGCGTAGAAACCATGAAATGAGATATTTAACCACGGGAACATGGATCGGACATGCCACAAAGATGTTTTCTTACCCAGCTTCGAGGATTATTCAAAGAAAACTCCTTCAGTGGATTGACGCGGAGGAAATCCTCCTCCTCCCCTTTATACATGGAAGACAAGATCTTCACCAGTTCGGTGACCGATCCCGGCCCTTTGTGGCCATGGCGGGTGGCATCGTCCTCCCCGTTGAGGTCCCACATGGGTGGCCCCTATATTGGAGCGGCTGCACTCCCCTCATAATGCAGATTGCCATGACTCCAATCATGGTCAATCCGCATGAGCCAAGAACCTTATTCGCCCATCAAATAGAGGACATCCCGGTCATTTTCTCCGGGCTCCGAGGGCGCCAGCTTAGGCGCTTCTTCAAAGGAGCATTGCTGAACTCCGAAGGCCGATCCAACAGGATCCGCAGCGGACGCCCTCCATGTAAAACCATTCAAGGCCAGTCTTGGACGCTTTCTTCGGGTTCCGGATAGGTATCCGTCCCGGCGATGCGCCATAGCTCGGCCCGCCCACTTGATATATTGACCCCTCATAAGAACGGGGTACTAGGCGGAATAATCTCTTCCACAGCCCGAAATGAGCCTCGACGCCCAAGAAAAGTTTGCAAAGGGCCACGAAGCCCGCGATGTGCAAAATGGAGGCACGCGTAAGGTGGTGCAACTGGAGGCCGTAGAACTCCAAGAGCCCCCGGAGAAACGGATGGATTGGTAATCCGAGTCCTCTTACTAGATAAGAGATGAAGCATACCCGCTCTCCTTTAGAGGGATCGGGGACACTCTCCGCTTGCTTTCCGCCCTTGTAGGTGGCGAGTCTGGATCGAACCGGAACCAAGAAGGCCGGGGGAAGGAATCCCTTGGTTTGGAGTATAACTAGCTCGCTATGTGGGATTGAGCATCTCTCCCAATTTCTAGGCTGAGGGCTGGGAGCGCGAGAGGAGGAGCCGCGTCGACTGTCCATGATGGAATGGGCTTTGGTCAGAGGTGCTCCGATGAAAGCTCGCGAAGGGGGGATGGTGTGACTCAGATCTAGATCCTCGCCCCTTTTATAGGCAGCTCATTTGCGCAGCTAGTGTGGTAAGTGTAAAAATACCCTGGCTTTTCGCATTCATTCAAACATGTGGAAGATGGCCATTATTGGGCGTAGAAGCGAAGGAGCGCAACATTTATCAGAAGAAGAACACTATTGACAAGTATATGGAATTTGGAGAAGAACCCGCCTCGCAATGCCGAAGACAATCAACGCATCGGACTCATCGTCATTGAAGCCTGGTTCGGGGGCTACTGAGGGAGTCCCAGATTAGGGTGTGTCCGGATAGCCGAACTATCACCGTTGGTCGGACTCCTGGACTATGAAGATACAAGATTGAAGACTTCGTCCCGTGTCCGGATGGGACTTTCCTTGGCGTGGAAGGCAAGCTTGGCGATACGGATATGTAGATCTCCTACCATTGTAACCGACTCTATGTAACCCTAACCTATCCGGTGTCTATATAAACCGGAGGTAGGACGAACAACAATCATACCTTAGGCTAGCTTCTAGGGTTTAGCCTCCTTGATCTCGTGGTAGATCTACTCTTGTACTACCCATATCATCAATATTAATCAAGCAGGAGTAGGGTATTACCTCCATCAAGAGGGCCCAACCTGGGTAAAAACATCGTGTCCCTTGTCTCCTGTTACCATCCGCCTAGACGACAGTTGGGACCCCCACCCGAGATCCGCCGGTTTTGACAATCGGCATGACACCTAATAGGGTTAGGGTTACACGTAGTCGGTTACAATGGTAGGAGATCTACATATCCGTGACGCCAAGCTTGCCTTCCACGCCAAGGAAAGTCCCATCCCACACGGGACTAAGTCTTCAATCTTGTATCTTCATAGTCCAGAGTCCGCCAAAGGTCATAGTCCGCTATCCGGACACCCCTAATCCAGACTCCTCAAGAGCCCTCGAACCAGGCTTCAATAACGAGGGTCCGCACGCATGTTGTCTTCGGCATTGCAAGGCGGGTTCCTCCTCCGAATACTTCATAGAAGATTTTGAACACAAGGATAGTGTCCGCTCTGCAAAATAAGTTCCACATACCACCGTAGAGAGAATAACATTTACACAAGTTCAATCACGACGTATTCGCAGCTTGACATCACACCACGACCAAGCCTTTATTCGAATCGTTTTTACTGCCCAACCTCAGCGCGTTTAGCGAGGCGGTTTCCTTGGCACGTCTTGTCAAAGCAGAGATCGTGTCCCCTTACTCCGAGATTCTCATCAATACGGGCGTGGGTAACCCACCCGCGCCCGTTGGCGCGCCTCCTCTATCGAAGGCGAGTCCCGAACGGTCACGGGAGGGCTCCGGTATTCAACCTCTTTATAAAGAGACCAAGGCCCCGCCTCCTTTTCTCAATCTCCATCAAACCCGCCCCGCTTTGAGTTCCAACACCCAAAGCTCCAGATTCAGCGCTTCGGACCTTGATGATGTCCGCCCGACCTCCAAGGTCGATGGATGCCTTCCTCCGCCACGGAAGAAGACGCCCTAAAGCTAAGAGATGCCAGTATCTAACCGCGAAATCTCGCATAGGCTGCCTGCTCAAGGGCAGGTTATTCCCACTCCCAAGCCCGTGAAAGCGTGGTGTTCACGCCTCACTTCCTTCGGGGACTAAGTTTCCGATGGACCCCTTCGTGAGGGGGGCCATGTTTTATTACGGGCTGGAATTTCACAACTTGATCCGAGTCCATCCTCCACATCTCGCCGCTCATCGTCAGATGTGAAGCTTTCTCCGACACCCCACACTTCGGATTGTGGCTCAAAACCTTAAAGGTGGAGCCAAGATGATCAAGGGCAACAGTGCGAGTGTGAGGGGCTGTTATAAGTAAGAATGCCGACGCTCCATGGCCCGAGGGCTCTTTTCAAAAGGAGCTCAGTCTATGGCAACATGAGTGGTTTTATATCACAGCTCCCAGGGGCACCAAATGGGTGGCTCCACCCGCCTTTCGCTCAGGTCCTCCACCGCGGTTGGCGTCATGGGTCAATAAAGGGCTTGACTGGGGGCCGTCCAAGGACGTGCCCTTGTTGCAGGGCAGTATTCGAGACCTCCTAGAGAGAGAGATCAATCTGGTCGTAGTAACGCAGGTCATGCTGATTCGTCGCATCCTGCCCTGGAAACGTCGCACCCTCCGCCTGTGGGAGTTCAATCCGGAAGGACCACAAGCTCTTCAACACTTCATGGGCGCAACGCCCGTGGAGATGTACAAACTGTTCTTCGGATCACAAGCAATGTGTCCGGATTTGACCAAGGACGCAGGTATGAGCTGCAATCGCCCAGATGCTCAAGTAAGTAGTCCCGTACCCGGACACGCTATCCGTATATTTATCATAAACTTGCCCTTAAAAGAGTTGTCCCTTACACATGAGTGGATAGCAAAAGCAAAACTGATCAGGTGTCCGGCCCCCCTCCCTGAGACCACGCCGGATCCCGTGTTAACCAAGATGCTGGAGGCTGTGCCTTTAGAAGAAGGCGAAGGGGGGAACAAGGAAATTACTGCCTCCGCGAAGGAGGTTATCAAGAAAGGAGGGATCGATAATCCCTCCATCCAAGGGGAGAAGAGGACCGCCTCTGGAGACCCGCAGACCAAGGCCTCAAAGCGTGGGAAGAAATCTTCGCCAGAGGGTCCTGCGCCGGAAGATACCCCGGTCGCATTGTTTCCCCAAGGAGACCAGCCCTCCAACGAGGCGTAAGTAGAGAGGGGAGTTTATAAAATAAAAGACATCCCTGTTTTATTTTTGAAGATGACCAAAATTTTACCTTGTAGTTCGGATCTCAACCCTTCTCAGCAGAGCTCGTCTTCGAGGGATCTACGTCCGGAGATGATGGAGAGCGGAGCGCCTCCCCCTGCCGTGCCGCCTAGCGAGGCAGACGATCCCGAGGTGTCGTCGCGGAGGGTTTCCCTGAATCCGGCAGGGGTGGAGGGCGGTCGTAGAGCCCCCCGGAGCCCTCCGTGTCCGGCCTTCAAAAAGGCCATCGGACGAGTCCGCACCTCCCTGCACGGTCGGAGGAGTTGAAGGATCTGCTCGGGCGAGTGTCTATCTCGAGAGGATCACCGTGCATTGATGGGTACGGTGATTGAAAGATTTCGTCCGCATGTAAAGCGGGTTGTACGAGGCCGGGAGTTTACTGACGGGTTTTGAGGTACGTGCAATGATGTACCTTTTGACGGTTCCGCATATATAAGATGCGCCCTGTGTAGATAGTAGCCCCTGAGACTCGGTGCGTTGCCAAAAATGGCAGTGTGCCGAGGATCATAATCCCAGATATAATATGTCGCCCTTCCTATGTAGGTGGCGGGGCGTCCGTGGCTAGCCGGATCGATTTAATTTGCGAACTCAAGCGGCAACTTGACGTGGCGGATGCTGACATCGCGCTTTCAACAAGCGGCTGGACGAGTCACAAGGTATGCAGTTTCTCTGCGGACACCTAGCAAGGGAGCTTGATACCCGTGCCTTACAACATGTATGCTTGATGCAGATGGTGCCGCTGCCATGGAGAATCTTCGGGCGGAGCTTGCCCGAGCCAAGGAACAGGCCAGGAAAAGTGATGCGGTTGCCTTAAAGGCGGCCGAAGAGCTAAAAGCCGAACAGGCTGCTCACTGCCGAAGCAAGAAGGAAATGGCCGAGATGGCCGTGAAGTTGCAGAATGCTACCGACCTCTGCGAGCTTCTTGAAAAAGAAGGTCGAGCGGAGCAAGAGGACCTAAAGAAGGCCACCACCTAGGCCAAGGATGCTCACTCTACGATGAGAGCTATGAAGGAGGAGTTGCGTCAGGCCGGAGATATCACGGCTGGAAAGCCCTTTCTGCTGCGTAGGAAGTTCACAGATCCTAAATATGCTCAATTGGACCGGCTGTGGAGTAGTGCGGATGCTTATCTGGACTTGGCAGCGAGTGCCGCGGACGCGGCCGAACACTTCGGAGATCAAAAGGATCACGAGATGGAAGAGCTTTTTGGTCGCAGCTCAGAGTCCGAGCGCCCACTTCCATTAACCGATCGTTTGGCCGAATGGGCGGAGATGAATAGGTTGTCCGGACTTGCCATGAAGAATGTCGTGACTCATTTGTGGCCGAAAAGGCCCTAGCCGAAGAGTTATTTTGGCTTGGTGCACCAGTTCCTTGGTGCGGTGCCGCATATCAACGCAATGAGGCGGTCAGCATGCATAGAGGGTGCACGGATGGCTCTTGCCCATGTCAAGACATACTGGGCGGATATGAAGGCCACCAATGTTGCATCCCAAGATTCGGACGGAAGCCGAGTACCTGTCGAGCACTATTTTCCGGAAGTTCTTCAGGGCGCTCGTTTAATAGAGACGCAGTGCTCAAAGGATATTATGTTTGAGTAACATGTATTATTGTAAAACAATGTTTCGATGGAATATACAAGCTTTTTTATACTTGTGCTTTCAAGAATTAAAAATACCTCCTGTGCGGCCATTAATGTATATGTGTATATAACCTGAAAGATGGTAGTCTTTGGCTTCAGCCCCCATGCGGGGGTGTTTGCAGAAAACGCATTTTCACACTTGATCCAACGTCTTGGTCCTACAAAGGAGGTGACAGCGCAGCAAACTAGGCAACCGGACTATAATGCTTTATCACTTTCACTTAGCCATAGGAGTTTGACAGTGGGGCTACTATATAGCCCTAGAGGCACCGCTCCACCCAATTGGGCGGCGATGTGCCTGGCCGGGAAACGGCCCTTCGTCAATGCGAAGGAATTCTAAAGATTCCAGCGGGTCATCGAGTGGTTGACCAGTCTCACGCTATATCGTGACAGTCAGTTTTCGGCTTTCTCTACTGAGGTGCTCGCCTGGCCGAACCGGGGGCACAATCGCAGTAGTTCTCCTGGTGCCGCGTTAGTCGATAGAGCGGAACGTAAGGCAACAAAACACAGGAGCCGGGAAAACCCAACATTTGACCAAAGACATGATTCGGAGCTGATGCACATAAGGCCTAACTCGAGACGCCGAACACTCCCTAAGGTATTCGGTCTTTATGAAAAACGGGTCGAACAATCGCCCTTGGTAAAAAGCCCACGTGTCCAGTATCGCTGAAATCCTGACGTGGCCTATGCCAAAACGCCAGCCTCCTCCTTGGTTATAGCAAGAAACCGGGGATGTGTATCAACAAGAGACAGAAAAAAGGTTTACGAGGGTCTTAATCTAAAAGAATCCTTGCAATGGGTCCCTCTTCGCACGCCTGTGGATCGTGGTTCCATTGTGCCGTATCACGGGACGGGTGTAGCATGGTGTTCATCTGTAAAAGAGAGGAACTTAGTTGAAAAAGATCGTGCGAAAATGTACGTTATATTATATAAACAAAGTACAACTCAAAGAATGAACAAAATTGAGCTTTATTGTCTCTTGTTGTGGAAGCGCGGAGCCCCTTGTATGTTTATGCCGGACTCGTCCAGCCATGTCCGGGGTCTGGACGACCTATCTAAGTGTTTCTATTGTTGAAGCCGGTTTATTGTGGGGCTGTCAAGGCATCCGCACAGTTTTTCGAACTCGAGGGACCCTCGATGTTTCCCTTTAATGAGATGATGCCGCGTGGACCGGGCATTTTAAGTGTAAGAGATGCATAATGCGGTATTGCGTTAAAGCGGGCGAAAGCTTCGCCTCCCAATAGTGCTTGATAGCTACTTGTAAATGGGGCGAGTTGGAAGGTTAACTTTTCGCAGCGGAAGTTTTCGGGTGAGCGGAACACAACTTCTAGCAGTAGAGAGCCCGTACAATGGGCATATGGGCCTGGCATTACCCCTTGAAAGGAAGTGTTGCTGTGGTGAAATTTGGTTGGGTCTATCCCCATATTGCGGATTGTGTCCTGATATAGCAGGTTTAGATCACTGCCGCCGTCCATTAGGACTTGTGAAAATTGGAGTCCGCCAATTATCGGATCTAATATCAAGGCAGTCCAACCTGCATTCTGTATACTTCTAGAGTAATCCCGATGGTCAAAGGTGATTGGTCTGAACAACCAGTGGCCGGACTCCTCTGGGATAGGCCGTATGGCACGTACCTCTATGGGTGCCGCTCTAGTTTTCCCTTTTGTCACGTGAATTGAGTTCACTGTTTTGATTTCTTGTGGGAAATTCTTTTGTTTTCCGGTGCTCTGCTTTCGGGGTTCGTCATCATCCTCGCTTGGAGTGTCAAGCCCCTTGTGTTCGGCGTTGATTTTGCCGGACTGCTTGAAGACCCAACAATCTCTGTGGGTGTGGTTTACAGGCTTCCCGGGAGTACTGTGGATTTGGCATATCTTGTCCAAGATTTTGTTTAAGTTAGATAGCTCGTCCCTGTTATCCTTGAGGGGCAGCTTTTTATGGTTCTGCCGAGAGCTTTTGAATCCGGCGTTGACTGCCGTGCTCTTCGGGCTGTTTCCCTTGGTTCGTTGCTGGTCCTTGCTGCGTCGTGGTTTCCCGTTTCCATCCCCGACTTCGGGTGTACTTGGGTCGCTGGTACTGCATCTTGCTAGCCAGCTGTCCTCTCCGCCGCAAAAGCGGGTCATGAGGCTT